>CM067267.1:13755766-14473787 GCA_034195605.1 Santalum album
TTGACAAAATCTCTAATTCTTATAGCGCAGAAATTTTTAAGTAGTTTTCGAGAAATGACCGAATTGTTTTTAGGCAATCTTAAATTTTTTTGACCCAATTTGTTCACATAATGAGTATAGAATAGACACAAGATATATAAGTTGTGCCTCTATATTTGATCATCGGAACTTATGGATGACATCTTTAGACTTGTTTTTAGTGATTATTGTTTTTAGTGATGATGTCCAATGAGAACTAGACAAGATTTTGGTTGCTCTCTTAGGAGTGGCTCTAGCCTCAAAGACATTGGTTCCAATCATATTTATTTGCCTAAGTTTGAAATGCACACCTTCACTATGTGCTTTCATTTAAGTTAGGCTATGTTTAGATGTCATTGAAAACATGGCAGGGAATAATAATAATTTACGAGAATGCAAAACCATAACATAGTTTAAGTTTAGGAATAGATAAAATGCTCATGCTCTTGCTAGTTTTAACTATCAATAAGTGTATGCACATAAAGGATTTCATAATAAAAATACAAAAAGTTTATGTTGCATAAATTTAGTGAAGGGTATTTTAGTAATTGACAACTTTTGTTCTTATGAATTTTTGATGCATAAGCCTTTTGTGATTTTGTTCTGAAATCCTTTATGATCATAGCATTGTTCTTGATTAAATATAGGTGTGCTCCAAAAGTACATCATTTTGATAAATAATTTTAACCAAAAATTAAACAAATCTCATTTATAGAGTTTCAAGGAGATCTATGTTCCCTCTAGTGGTTCTATGTCTGATCTCTACAAACAATTTTACATTAATTTTTACAACTTTTGTCTTGTTTTCTTCGCTAATCCACCTGTATAAGTGAGAGGGGAAGACAAAAAAAAAAAAAGAAAAATGGAACAAGAACCAAGAAGATGAAAATAAACAAAGATTATCAAAAATAATGATATAACTTACTATAATAATTGATAGGGAAGCATTAAACATAAAGCTAAATTTTATGAGGTAATGTACCACAAATAAGGGGACATTAAAATCCTTCTAAAACTCCAAGAAAAATTCCCTCTGATTTTAAAAGCATAACACATTTTTTATCGGGACTATCTCTCTTTTATTCTTTTTTTTTTCCTAAAATTAGGAAAAGCGTTATTCATTATAATGATACAGGTACTATTAATCGTTGAGTTAATGCTTACCGATAAAACTCATGACTTTGACAACAAGGCCATCCTTTGTCATGCAGCCCACAATATATTGGGATGCACTCTCCAATGGTATTGACATTATTATAATCTTACCAAATTGAAGAATTACTTCAAGGCTCCCTCTCACTCACCCACCAAAGTTGCTTTTGCTTTACTTTGCATTATTACTTGACTTACACCCGTCGAGTGGGGTGGGGCCACATGAATGCTCACGAGATTTTGCATTTCAGTAACTCCAACATCAACTTCAAGCTTAGTGGACCAACATGTATTTGGAAAATTAACAAATCTTTTGAGCGATAGGACCTCCTTTTATTTCTCTTTTTTTTTTTTTTTGAGAAAAAACAAGAACATATTAAGAAAATAAGGTTACGTTGCATATATATCGTTTGCGAGGCCGGTTGCATAATAGTAGAAATAATATGCTTAATATCGATAGCATTTAATTTTGGCGCTAATTATTTGAGATCATTTTTAAGGGACCTAATTGTATTGATGAATATCTTAGTATACTATTCAATTTTTGAATGATTCGATGATAATGTCTATCCATTGTAATTTAAAAGTGAGCTAGGGAGGCAACTCATCACATGTTATCAAAAAATTTGAGTAAATTGTGGCCTTGGTCTTGGCTTCACAAACTTTTTTTAATACTAAAGATTTACTTTTATCAATCACGATATTCTATACAATATATTAAACAAAAAAGAGTCATCACTCAAACTTGGGTTTAGAGCCAGCAATTATAACTCATGACCTATCAACCTGCTCATGTGGTAATCCAACTCAACTCAACTTGTTCATAATCATAACCCGTCCGACTTGCCCACGATCCACCCATCATGCCTAATTATCATTTTTTATGTGTAAAATTAGAAATATAATTAAATATTGATTAATTTATGAATATAACAAAAGAAATATAAATTGAACCGGTAATATAAACATTAACCTGATCAACCCGACTTGACCCGCAGCATAGGCTTGAATCACCCGACAGCAACCCGCCCGACTCACCCATTTACGACATCTACTTGGGTCCAATCATCCTCTTGACATCCGGAAACGCAAAGGTCCCACACATTAAATTACCGACAAAATTTTATTTGTAATTTAACTTTAAAGCTGTCAATGTCCTAATCTCAGAATATGCTTTTGTGTCTTTTGCTTTCATAAATGGAGAAAAGATTTATAGTACTTTGATCATCCAGAGACATGAGTGTGTACGACCGGTGAAATGACTCAAATTAATAATTCGAATTTAGCTCATCTTCGATATAATGAACATTGAAAACACAATCCAATTAGAGTCCATTTCAGTATTGGGCTCAAATTTTATTTTTGTCTATCTCAAAATATAAGTTGCACAAAATTTTAATAAAATATGGAGATGAACTTTTATTTTTTTTTGCTTAATTGTATGAAAAAAAAAACTACTTAAAATAAATAGGTAATACGCTAAGAAAACATTTGATTTGATGAAAATTGTGCAGAATAAAATGAATCTTAAATGGTATTCATTGCTCAGCCAAAAAAAGAGAAAAATATTCACATTCGTTAGATTGCGTTATTGTAATCAATTCCTAATTAAGGGAGAAATTGAGGATTTAAATGAACATTCTCAGTTCAAATGTTCATTCACACGCTTTTATTATTGGCAATTTCTGCACTCTACATTGTAAATCACAAAAAACTCATGAATGGTAAGACAGTAGCAAGAGTCGTAATTTTTTTGCGAAAAACAATGCCATTTTACCACAATATGACAATTTGCATGTCTCGTGTGATTTAAAGTGATCATAGTATTTTCTTTATTTTATTTGAGTTATGATCCACTAAAAATTTTCAACAAGAACTACTTTTCTCCTTTGATTTCTATTTAACAAGCCCTAAATGTTAACAAATATGAATAATATTGCCTAAAAAGTACATTTGTAAATACTTGGAAAGATTTAGAAATCAACTATGAAAAGGGTACAGGGTTGTGATAAGGTAAGCAACCCTATTAAACAACCAAGCACAAATTACTATTAGCCTCAAAAGCAAGGAAATAAATTCCACCGCCCCCCCCCCCAGCTCTAAGGTAGGGGAAATTTATTATTTTTTATTTCCTAAAATTCAATAATATTTGGAGTGAAACTCTCTTCCCTACCCACATATTCAGACCACACATGGCTACATACACCAGAGTAAAAAAAGCACTAATCAAAGAAAAAACATGTCCCCATCTTTTTATCTTTTTCTTTTTCTCTTTTTTTTTTTCCTGGCTCCATAATGATTTCTATATTTAGACCACCCAAACATTCATACAAGTAGCCGTAATTTAATAAAAAAGAACGTGACTCCATTCAATTTGTTTCCTATCTATACTTTTTCTGGTGCATTTGGACAACTGGTACAAGATTTTTTAGGCCACCAAGAGTAAAGTGGAAAGGGGTGCAATAATTAGGGCTTTGAATTAATAAAATATTTTCTTTCTCTTTTTTGTTATTTTAATATTGACAATTCCTAAGCTAAATCTCTCATTAAAAAATTATATTTGTTATTGTTTAGACTCAGATAATGAAATAAGGAACAAATACAACTCATTCTCAATCTTATACCTTTCCCCTTTTTTTTTCTTTAGTTAACATTGGTCGCATTAAATATTTTTTAAAAATTAATAATTTTTTATTAACTTGGATTTTTTATTTTTGGATCTTCTATTTGTTTTAACTTCCAAAATTATTATGTAGTGCCATACTCAGTGGAGTCTCACCTATTTTTCTACTTATGAATTGCAGAGAATGGGATACTGCCTGTCTGTGTGCGTGCGTGTGTGGGGGGCTAATGGAGTTTGAAATTAATTCACACTTTTCCCAAACCCAACAAAGCAACAACAGTCGGCACGGTAATAATTGCGGTGTTCTATGCACTTACAAACAAAACTTGTAGGAATAAAAATAAATAAATAAATAAAAAGAGTGACATAGTTTTTTCTTTTTCTTTTATTTTACTCCTTCCTATAAATTACAATTTTTTCTCCATAACTAACATTCAAACACTCCCCAAGTTTTCCCCATCTCGAGAAAAATGGAGCCACGGAGATCCAAACCCAGAAGAACCCATGTGAAACACCCCACCCTCATTTTCTCTCACTTTCCCCCATTTTCTCACCAACCAAACACAATATTTAATTATTGTTATGATTGTTGTTGTTTTTCGCAGGCAGCGGTTGTTCAGGGGGTGGTGCTTCAAATTCTCCTGTCGCTGGCGCTGTGCGGCGCCGCTGAGGAGGCGTGTAAGTGCCGGAAAAGCAACGCTCCGGCAGGTCCACCGCCGCCGCCGGGGCGGGAGAGTTCGACGAGTTACGACGCGATAAGCTGCAGGGCGTACACCGCTTCGATAGAGGAATACGGCGGCGTCGGCGACGGCGCGAAGCTCAATACGGCGGCGTTTCAGAACGCCGTGAACAACCTGAGCCGGCGCGCCGGGAAGGCCGGCGCGATGCTGTACGTTCCAGCCGGGAAGTGGCTGACGGGGAGCTTTAACCTCACCAGCCACTTTACTCTGTTCCTACACAAGGATGCTGTTCTTCTTGCCTCGCAGGTTCGATCTTTCTTTCTTTTCTTTTCCCCCTTCTACCCCCACTTGTTGGGCATTTTGAAGCTTGTTTGGCTGACAAGAAAATTTTTCGAGGAAAATATTACCGCGAGTTCCTTTAAAGTTGGTCCTTATAATGCCCCAGATTCGGGACGGTTGAGTTCGTAAGGGCTTAAACTTAGATTGAGTCATGCCCAAATTTAAGTCTCGTTACACCGACCTTATAATATCTTACGGTTTGCCAACGAGATAGGATGAAGGTTTCTCTAATTTCCTGAGATTTTAAATAAAGATAGTTTAGGAATTTAATGCATTCATCATCAATTGAGCCTGAAAAGCGCCAACATGTTGAGCCGAAATTGGGTTTTTTTTTTAAATTTTATTTTGTTTTTTTAATTATAACATTTTTGACGGAAGCACCAAGGGTGAAGGTAAACCGTATTCAATTTCAAAATCTATCTTTTGAAAATCATTTTTTATTTAAATCTAACAATTTCTGTTTGTCTATGATTTAAATTGACTGCTTTTTAGAAACTAGGCCTAAATCGGGGGACAGGAAAAGTAATTTTATCAAAAACTTCAGGAAAATTATACGAATTCCCCCTCGAAGGTCGCCCGAAATCTCAATATCCCATTGTACTTTCCATTGCGGCATTTTTGTCCTCAAAGTTTGAATTACTGCATAACGTACCATGGTAAGGAATTGTGCATAATTTCAAACCTTTGTGGGTAAAATGCGAAAATTGAAAATGCAGGGAAACTTTAGGGAGGGGATTTATTTAATTTCTTGACAAATTAATCAAATAAGGTTACCGCAAAAATTTTCATACAGGATGTAATTCTAGAAGGATTTACAGAAGCGAAACGATTAGGAGCCCATCCATATTTTATAATTTTTAAGGTAAATTTAGAGCTCTCTCATAAAGGATTCTTTTATGTAGCTCGACACAAATGAATAAAAATATATAAAATTGAAACATTTCCGCAGGACATAAAGACTTGGCCGACCATCGCAGCATTACCATCCTACGGTCAAGGAAGGGACACGAAAGCAACAGCACGGTACATCAGTTTAATCTTCGGAGCCAATCTAACCGACGTCGTCATTACTGGTAAAAAATTAAAAAAATTAAAAAGAAATAAAAAGGAAGGAAGAAGAAGAAGATGAAGAGAAGATCACAATTTAAATTTTTAATCAAGTGGATGAATCGATCATTGGGATTTTTTAATTCGACGGTCTTGATTTCAGGAAACAATGGCACGATCGACGGCCAGGGTGCACTGTGGTGGAAATCGTTCAAAGGAAAGAAGCTCGAGTACACTCGACCGTACCTGATTGAGCTCATGTACTCCCAGAACATACAGATCTCAGATCTAACGCTCCTCAACTCTCCAACGTGGAATGTTCATCCTGTTTACAGCAGGTAATTAATTCATTCCACTTATAATTACAGTAAAATTATCCCTTAAATCTGTTAATCCAAAAAAAATGATCCTAATGATCAAATTAATGCTAATCCTTCGATTAATGGATGCAGCAACATTCTAGTGCAAGGCATCACAATCTTGGCTCCCGTGAAATCTCCCAACACCGACGGCATCAACCCAGGTTCATATCTAATACCATAGTTGTCAGGGTGACCCTTGGCATTCTTTGGGCCCCTAGACGCCTTGACAAGGTCGCCTTAGAACGCCTAGACGATAAGGCAGCAAGAAATACACGGGTGCCTTGTTATAGGTGGCGCCTTGACAACCTTGTCTAATCCTATTATTATAACCATCGGACCGACGGTCCTGATTTCATTGAATTCCATAGACTCGTGCTCGAACGTGAGGATATCCGACAATTACATTGTCTCCGGGGACGACTGCGTGGCGATTAAGAGCGGGTGGGATAATTACGGTATGGCGGTCGGAATTCCTAGCAGCAAACTGTGGATCCAGGGGCTGACGTGCATTTCCCCTACCAGTGCTGTGATTGCGCTCGGGAGCGAGATGTCGGGCGGGATCGACAATGTCTTTGCTGAGGACATCGAGGCCATCGATTCCGAATCGGGTGTGAGGATCAAGACGGCGTTGGGAAGAGGCGGGCATGTGACTGACATCTATGTAAGAAGATTCAACATGCACACCATGAAAATGGCCTTCTGGATGACTGGAGACTACAAGTCCCATCCCGACAAGGGCGCCAACACGACCGCGATCCCCGAGATTCGCAACATTAACTACAGGTATAAGTGGTTAGCCTGTAAATTCGATAACTGGATAGATTCTTACGAAGAATAACTTAGGTTGCATTTAGATGGTGGGAATAAAACGAGAATGGAAAATGGAATTGTAAAAAAATAACCATTCCATACCTTTTAGTTACCAAACAATGTAATGAGGATCAGCATTATCATTCCCGCCAGTCAAAAAAATCCAAAAGTTCGCAACCTCCTGCTACTTTCGATGATTTTTTACTGATCAATCTTGGTAAATAGTAAACAGTATCAATTACTCATAAAAATACTACCTGAATGATTGATTATAGGGATGTTGTGGCCGAGAACGTGACGATGGCAGCAAGGCTGGAGGGGATTCCAGATGACCCATTCACCGACATTTGTATTGCAAACGTGACCATAGGTCCGGCGAAGAAGGCAAAGAAGCAACAGTGGACTTGTTCTGATATCACCGGGATTTCCAGTGGTGCGACTCCGACTGCCGTGTTCATTGTTGCCCGATCAAGGACCAGGGCAAGATCAAATCCTGTGATTTTTCAGGAAATTATCCGCCGTTCACCCCGATGAAGCTTCGCAAGTGTCCTCTTAAAATCAAAATTCCTGTGATGTGAGATATATACCAAAAGGGGTCTGTTTGTTTTGAAAGAGTGGGGGTTTGGCGTTGGGCTGATGCAGCATAAAAAGGAAATGAGTTTCTGTTGATGGGGTTCCTCATCATTATCTTATCTTTCTACAGTTGAACGAAGTAATAAAGATTACTACCATAGATTATCAAAAGAAATCGAGGCATAAGATTGTACTGAGATGGTGCGATCCTAAAAATATGTGTTAGCATTCCCACTCCTGTCATCCAAATGAGTTCCAGTATACTTCTTGTTTGATTGTCGGAACTCTATCCTCACACCAATCCCAGACACATGCAACTATCTATGCGCCCGAATTACTAGAAGTCCAAGCAAAACCAATCATAGCAACAACCATTAGGTTACAACCCCTAATCAACCAAAAGAAACCCATGATGAAATGCCATTGCTTGTGGTTGGATAACCAGAATGGGGACGATGGTTGGCGATTACAATTACTGAGATCGTCAATGGTACTATGAATAGCTGAGATGCAACAATTGCACCGACAATTATTGCAGATGATCTGGATTGTTTTCCAAAACAGAAGGTTAAGCATAAACAAGAAAAGAAAGAACAGACATAGCCAAAAACACTCTTGACATTCTTCAAATGTTTTCCTGGATTTTTCAGAAATTCGACAACACCTTCTCTCTTACAAATGAATTAAGCTAGGCAAGCACTGTCGGCTAAACACACTTTTCATGAAAATTTCCATCCCCAAAGGAGAATAAATCATGTCTAAGAGCTCATATAAAGAGTTAGGGCTTATAAAAAATGCGTATAAAAGCTAGAATTACCCCCCCCCCCCCCCCTCCCCCGGGTGACTAACATTCTCACCAACAAAATATCCTCAGTAAAGTCACCATGAATAACACTGAAACTTCAGTAGCAGCAATTTCTAGATGAAACAGCCGCATTAATAACTTTAATCTTTTCAGAAACACGTACTTGGAGTTGAGTAATCAAAACAAGTCTACCAAACCCTAGAACTGCCCCGCAAACTCCAGCACAACTCCACTTTAGATAGCACATCAAAACAAGGACAAGAATCATCAAATAGAAATCAAATTCACTGAAAAAGCTCAAATCTAGAAGAAGAAAAAAAATCTTACCGACAATGCCATGAGCGCCTCGAGCCTAGAAAGCGAATCGGAGGGGCTTAATTATTTAGGAACTACACAGAAGTTGCCGTATACGGACGTGTCCGAATCCAAAAGTGGCCCACCGAATCCGAAATCAAGAACTGGGTTCTTCGTCTTCCCCCTCCTGTCCAACTTAAATAAATAAATAAATGTAAAATAAAATGAAATAGTTGGGGTCAGTATCGAAGAGATTCGGGATACTTTTAATTTTTTTATCATATTTTTCGTTTCTATGAAAATTGCTCGACAGGTCCCTTCCATTTAATTTAGTTAACGAAAAAGTTATAAAAGAAATAAAATATAAAAAATAAGGGAGAGAAAAGAGAGAACAAATAAATTATTGCATATAAAAAATAAAAAATTATTTTATCATTAAATATAAAAACTCATTTCTCAAAACATCTCTTGTTAGATTCAATGACGATTGCCTCCGATGTATTTTAATTAAAAAATAAATTTTAATTAGAATAATTTAACTTTTCTATTTTTTTCTTAAGTTTCACATTTTATTCTATTCCTTTTAATGATTTTTCTTTGGTTTACTCAAAAGTGTTCGAATGGTGAACGATCCCGACTAAATCTAGTTTGAGTCGGGATTATCCATAATAGAGGCAAAGCTCTCACAGCACCTAAATTTTTCATTAACAAGACTCGAATTCGAGACCTTACTTAAAAGGAACTAAGCTTTTAACCACTTGAATTAACCAGCGTTAGTCTTTTAATGATTCTTCATTATTAATTTGAACGGAATTGAATTGTAAGGACCTATTAAGTTTATTTCATAAGAGGAGGTGTGAAAAAAAAAAAAATGGAAGTATGGGGGGTTTCACTTCCATAGTCATCCAAATTACATGGGGTGTTTTGTATGTTTACCCAAAAAAATGATGTTACATTTTGCACCTAATGTTAATTAAAAAATAAAATTTGGCACTAAAAATTTTCAATACCGAAAACTTGGGGTTGAAAATTTAGCACCGATAAGTTTTAAAATAAACCAATAACCATATCCTCCGTCTCTTCTGCTTTCACTGAAATTTTTTGCAGAGAATCATATAACAAATTCAAAATTTAAAATTATGTTATAAAACACATTATGCAGTACCTGATTTATCTATTTAGTTTTGTTTAATTCATAATGAGAATAGGGAGAAACTACATGAAAGAACTTAATTTTTTTATCTAAGAAGAAAACCTATGCCAACGTCATGGGCGCGAGCATACAGAATAATATGTGATTTTAATTGTAATTAAATAGAGCCCAAGCAAAATTTCTGGGCCAAGCAGAGGTGGAGTTCCTAAAACTCAAAGCAGCCCAATTAAGTCTTTTAGTTGGGGGTTAATTCTAATCATGTTTTCAGGTTAACCTACAAAACCAGGCTGTGTTTGAACTAGCTTATATAAACATTATTCTATTTTTTTTAAAAAAAGAAGAAGGTGAAAGCATGTCCTTTTACTCTAATTAGAAAAATAATTATTTGACAAACAGATAAAAACTATTTTTATTGTTTATTCTAAAAGGAAAAAAATCTACATAAGAGATCTTCGATTAATAATATAAGTTAAATCCATTATTTTGAAAAATTCACAAATCTACTGTTCTTGAATTATTTTTTTTTAAAAAAAAGAATAGAACATGATTCGTTGGTATTCGTAATATGTGATTTATATGATTATAAACAGTTTTTTGAAGTTCTAGCTTCTCATTAGGGAGACCGCTATGTCTCGTGTTTCATGTATGTCTCTCTCCTTCTTTCAAACATAAGCAAAATTGTTTTTATTTTATAAAAAAGCAAAAGAATATTATTTAAAAAATATAAAAACTGCATGACTATTTTTTAAGTATAAACAAAAATAATGAAAACTAAATCAAATCAGCCTTTATTTTTCATACAAGGCCTTTTCTCTATTGACAAATTTATACATGTTGACAAACTCTCAAAAAATTTCTTAAATTATATGGTCCTTGGTCTATTCATTTATTCGATTAAACTGCTAAATAATTGAATCACATCTAATCGATCCCTTTTCCGAGAGAATTGAAATTTCTACTCTACTATTAACACCTCTCGAAAAGTATCCACATGTCATTCTTACTTGGAAAAGAAATGATTTTTTCATATAAAAAAAAAAGGAGGCAAAAAAATTCTGAAAAACAAAAATTCAAATAAAGAAATTTATTCCTAAGAAAAAATAACACAAAAAGAAGGAAATATATTTTGAAACCTAAAAATGCAAATCAAGAACATTTTGGTTTTCCTAAGGAAAATATTTTCTTTATTTTTTGGGCTTTTGATTTTGTTTCGTTTCCTTAGGATTTTATTTTTATTTTGAGGGAAAAGTAAACACTCTATCCAATTTTTATTTAATTTTTTTAAAATGATCGAATATATATTTTCTTAAAATAAACTTTTATTAAATTCCAGTGTTTGGGTAGGCATATCCAACGCATGCAACCGTTTCTGGCGAGAGGGTGGGTACACGTCTACCTTTCTTCACTCCACTCTCACTCATTTCTCAGTGCATGTCCTCTCCATCTCCAGTCTCTGCACACCCTAACCCTAATTTTCACCAATGAAGAGCCGCACAAACCCAATTCAACCCTCCGCCCACTTCTCATCTCCCTCCAATTTCACCCCCAAATCGCCCCTCAAGCTTCCCCCGCCATTTCCCTCGAAGACCCTAAAACCCCTCCTCAAAATCCACTGCTGCCAATCCACAGACCCTCCGCCAAACCAAACCCAAACCCTAACCCTAATTTCGATCCTCCGTGCGATTCCCGACTGGGCCGACGGGGTAAAGGAGCGGGGCATGCGTAGGAACCGCTCCCTGTACACACACGAGAAGTGGGTGGAGCACCGGAGCTCTCTCCGGCACGTGCGCCACCTCTTGTCGAGCTTCTCCTCTCGGGTGATTCTGTCCCTGATTCCTCCTGTGATTGCGTTCACTTCTTTCGCGGTGGTTATTGCGAGCTATAATTCGGCGGTTTCGTTGCGATGGTTGCCGGAAATTTTCCCCCTTTTGAAGTCGTCATCGTTGCCTTACCAGTTGACGGCGCCGGCGCTGGCGCTGCTTCTCGTGTTCAGGACGGAAGCCTCGTATTCGAGGTTCGAGGAGGGGAGGAGGGCTTGGATGAAGGTGATTGCGGGTACTAATGATTTTGCACAGCAGTTGATGGCTAGTGTTCGGAGTTCGAGAGATGCGCAGTTGAAGAAGGCGGTTTTACATTATGTAATGGCATTCCCAGTTGCCCTGAAGGTTGATTTCTTGCATTTGCTTTTGTGGGATTTATGGCTTTTTCTGAATTCTGTTGGGATTGAGAAATTATTATTAAATTAGTGTTATAAGTTTCATTTTTGAGTAAGGGGTCATTAATTCCATGTTCTTTTTTGTGTCCCCCGGGGGGGGGGTGGTGTTGCCGGGGGGAGAAGAAAAGGGAGTCTGAAAGTGCTGGAGATGCAGACAAATTAAAGCTTAACGTTTTATTTGATTATGCTTTGAGAACAGAAAGGGACTGAACTGTTTTATATTTGATCTGATGGCAGAAAAAATTGTGGAAACTTTTGGAAGGGTACTGTCTTACAGGGTTTACTTTCCATAAAAGCCTCTGGCTGTGTCAGGTATATTGGAATGAAATGGAGTGGATTTTAAAGATTTTTTTGATGATCTCTTATTGGAGCGTCTCGACCCATTGTACATTCCAATCGTATTAGAAAATGAAGGATTCTTTGTATGAGGGTAGGAATGGTCTTTTTCTTGGTTTTTTTCTTTTTTAATTATGATGGCAATGGAAAAGTTATTTTTACTCTTTAAAATCCATTCCATTCCCTTCCGTTCTTATTTCATTCCAACGTACCAAACATAGTCTTAGTTTTGGTCTCACTCTTTTTCATTTTAAGGGAACGTTGTTTGCTTCAATTGGTTAGCATGATGAGCCAATTAAACAAGATGAACATTTTAAAAAATGCAGTGTCATGTGCTTTATGGCTCAGATATTAGGCGAGACCTCCAACGCCTGCTTGATGCAGATGATCTAGCAGTAGTTCTTGGTTCAAAGCATCGCCCTCGGTGCATCATTGAGTTCATTTCTCAAAGTATACAGTTGCTGAATCTGGAGGAATCAAAAAGGATCGCCTTGGTAAGTTTCCTCTTCTCAATTATGTTTTCCTAGACCATTTCTAATGTATCATTGTAGTGATTCTCTATTGGTATGTTTGGTTCATGGTGATGGCTACTTTATTGCAGCTTTATTCCTAATGGAATAGCTGTTGTTTGATTCTGAGTTAGATGTGGTCTGTTTTTGGCTATCCATATATTTTCACAAATAAACTGCCCAAGATTAATTATTGTGGATAGCTGGCTATCAGAATCGAGCCGATGACCATCACATTACAATTGAGATGCTCTAACCTCATTTTGGAGCCCCATGTAGCTATTCCTATTCAGGTTTTATTCCAACTTAATCAAGAATACTCATTCTACTTAAGGTCTATGGAATATTTGTTCCTTGCCCATTCTATTTCCATAAATAACCATCCCCTTCCTGCTATATTGTTCAGTTTTGCAAACCAAACATGTCGTATAAATCCAAAATCAAATTTTACTCAACAATCTATTGGTAGAAATTAGGGCTTGTGTTTTTCCACTCGTAATAATAACCAATTGTTTAGAAAGCGGACCTTGTCAGTTGTGCTGCAAGTTAAGATTGTAGAATTAGAATGACACTTCAAACTAAGTTTAGAAGTTGAGATCATTAATTCAGGCAAATTTCTTTCAGTTGTCACTTTACCTTCAATCTATGGCAATTCTCCCATGAACATTCAGGATTCAAAACTCGCTTGTTTCCATGAGGGGATTGGTGTTTGTGATGAACTCATAGGAATTCCTATTCCACTGTCTTACACTCGCTTGACCTCCCGGTTTCTGGTCCTCTGGCATCTCACGCTTCCGATCATACTCTGGGATGATTGCAACTGGATTGTGGTTCCTGCTACTTTCGTCAGTGCTGCTTCACTGTTCTGCATTGAGGAAGTATGTCACTCTTTCTCCCTCTCTCCCTTCCTTTCTTTGTTATGAGCTACATATGATTGCATTCAGTAATATTAATATGTTCCTACCTTTTAAACCTCAGTAATATTGTAGATCTCAATTCTGACCTGAAAATTCCTGCAGCTACTGTAGAATGCGGGTAGTAAAATTTCAAGAAACAATTTTTTAGTGCAGGGAGGAAGGCTAGGGATCAGTTATTTCCATGCTTGACGGTTTTCTGGAAAGCTATACATGTGCTATTTTCTGTGGAAAAAATTTTCAACAATTCTTTCATTATAAAATGATTTTCTTCATTTCTTTTTATTGGTAATAAAATGTTTTCCTTCATTTTGATGTTAGATTACACAAGTTTTGGATGGTGTTATCCTTCTAATCACCAGTTTTAAGTTTGTTATTGAAACTTCCAGCTCAATTCAATTTACGATTTGCTTTTTGGAAAATTGGCCTTTTGATTCAAGACTTATCACAATTCGTCAACCATGATCTTGCTTATCCTAAAAAAATAAAAATAAAATAAAGGGGAGAAAAGAAAAGGGGGATCTTTGAACTTCACAGGTCCAACTTTTCCTGCTTGCTTTAAATTAACACTACTTATTATTTTGCATGGCAATGTTTAGCATTCATCTTTTCTTAATAATGTTTAGTTAATATTGTCCGCAAATGACTCACAAAATGGTGAAGGGAATCTTAGGAGTTGAAATTGAAAATGAAACACATTTAACATAAGTTTGTGAGTTGCACAAAATATTGCATCTCTGCAGATAGAGGCTAATCTTTGTAATGGATTTTTGCAGGTTGGGGTTCTTATTGAAGAGCCATTTCCAATGCTTGCCCTAGAGGAGCTTTGTCATAAGGTTGAGAGCAACATCCGCGATGCGATCATGGCTGAGAAATCGATTCAAGCGCTGCTGAATGCAAAAAGAAAATGCCATCCTAATGAGCATTCCCCAAACGGTCGCCCCAACTCATAAAGTCAACAGAAATTTGATCGGGGCCTGATTTTCTTTGAGTTGTGTCCAGTGCCCAGTCTTGTGTTAGCATAAAAGACTGACTCATAAGTAGCAGAACTGTATAACAAACTTCATTGGTATTTTTCATCTCTCCTGTAAATATATAGGTCAGGTTAGTCATCAAGCTCTTACTCGAGTTGCATCAATTTCCTTCTTTTTCCAATGAGCTCAGGTTCGACCCTCCTGTAAACCAGAAAATATGAATGAATTAAGTTATGATAAAAATTTTGTGTGCCAGAATATTCGGCTGGAACAATGACTTCAGATTGATGTGGTTGAACACCTTAGGCACTCAAAAAAAAATTTAGTTTCAAGAAAACAAGGTCACACAAAGGATTTCATAATAAAATCACAAGGGGCATGTGCGACACAAAATGATAACATATGCTTTCATAAATTTGTGACTCATAGGCCTTTCATTACTTTGTTGTGAAATCTTTTATATCCATAGTATTAATTATTCACCTTAAGACACTGGTTAAAGGCTTGTTTATAGGAAGATTTATATTTTTATTGTCTTATTTCACCAGTGTATTGGATAGACAAACCTTTCTGGAAGAATTGAACTTATATTGCTGTGGTATCCTAGGCTACTTCTTGAACCCTTTGATTTATCCCCTCAGTTTCTCTCACTTAAACAAGCTTAAGAGAGGTTTAACTTTGCATTGCAAGACAAAAATAAGCTCAATTCATTTCCCACTGTGGCTGTTATTGTGAAGACTGAAATTTTAAAAAGAAATAATGGAAAATAAACAACTGTTGTGGCATGATCCTGCAGACAAGCCTAAATCATAAAGCACTTGCACTGTTTACTTTCCCTCAAGGGAAACAGAACAAGCATAAAAGCATCTACCAACAGGAATGGAAAATAACTCGACACAAGCAATTTGCTGCTCTGATTTCACACAGAAACATAATTCTTTCATTTCAGGAGGGGAATAAACAAGAAAAGAATACATATTCTGTAGTACAATAAGGTCTCCAAACCTACTATTTTACATACAAATCTGCTCACAAGTTCTTACCTTTCTCAAAAGAAAATACAGGGTCAACTTTTTACAAGAAATCTGAGTTTTCGATCATCACTCTTCTACATTAGAATAGCTCTTCCAAGTAAGAGCATAATGCGAAAAAAAAAAAAAGGTCTGGGCATTGTTTTTTTCCAGACACGAACATAAACACCCACAACCTTGCTCAAGGAGATATAAACACTACAAACTAGTAATGAGGGTCAGTTGACGACCAATGTGCAACAACTACATGTTTATCAATCGACCAGACATCACAAAATGTCTGCAAAATGTCTATAAAATTGATGAGGTGGCAGAAGTTTGTGGAAGCACGAGGAGGGTGGTGTCTTGGGGAATTTCAGCTTATCGTGCTTCTGCATACTTCTCAGCAATATTTGTAAACATTTTGTGTGCATATAATTATTGAAAATACAAAGAGACAAAACAAAGTGGTCAGAGACTCGTTCTCATCCTTTTACATGCCGGATGCACATTCACATTGTATGATTCAAGTTTGTCCACCCTAGAGATGCACTCCTTCATTCTCTTCAAAACAACAGGCATAGCAGAAATATTATTAGAAATCTTTTGCTTAACCGACTGTATCGTCTCCATAACCCGTTTATCATCTTCAGCTGGTAATGCCTGTTTACTTAATTTGGCATCTGCGCCTGTAAGAGCATCTGTTAGTGAAAAAAATGGGCACTAGCTCAACTGGCAATGAGAATAATAGCATGATGCCATATGTTTAACCCAACTTTGATGCAAAAGACCATGGACCTAAAAAGGGTGCACATTTTAGATAGAATTTCACGCAAATCTTGGTCTAAAATTTCGAGAGTACCATATTAAAAAAAACAACATAATTGTGATGAGTTGTGTAATGTAAGTGGATACACAACTTATACAGAACAGCATATCAACAGATCACATCATACATGATCCTAGTACCTACCCTTTAACATCTAAAAATATAAGGTCTCTGACCATTTTCTTTATTGATAACTACAAGAACCAAAAGAAACCCTAAAATGCAGTAAAGCACCAAACGGTGCTGTTGGGGGATAAACTTCAGAAAAAAAACCCAACAGAAACTCATAATTCGAAATCGTCGACGACAAATGCACAAAAACTCCATAACACGCCAATGCAAAAACAGATGCCAAGAGAGTAAACAAAACCCTAAATTGCCCGTGCGATATACCTGAGTAAGTGTTAGATTCTGAAGGGCCGGGCTCGGACCCAGAAGCAAGAGAGGGAAGGGTCGGCCTCTGTGCAGCGAGAACAGTGACGAAGGTATCCTTGAGCTGGTTCGGCAAAGTTTTCCTGTAACGCAGGATCTTCTGAGCCATCTCGTCCACATCCGCCTCCAGCTTCTCTAGTTCTTCGAGCTCTTCCTCGTCCCTCCCCTCCCCCAAGGCTCCCCCGTCGAGGGCTTGAGACCCGATCGTAGCCATTTTCAGATTTCGATCACCAGAATTCCTCTCTCTCTTTCTAATCTCCGTTTCCGTTGGCTTTAGGGTTCTGAATGTTTGAAATATGTTGAGAGCGCCCCTTTAATAACAAATGTTTGATGCAACACAAAAAAATAAAAAATAAGAAATAAAAAAATAAAATAAAATAAAATTAAAATAATGTCATTTTAGATCTTATATTTTTTAAAAGCATTATACGGTAATAGATGCACCTAGCTTATACGTAGGTGCTGCATATTAGTGTTCCTTCCAAAACTAATTTATACTGGAGAATAAAAAATAAAAAAAATTAATATGCGGTAGCTGCACATAAGTAGGGTGCATCTGCTGCATTGTGTTATTTAAATGAAAAATATAAGATTCAAAATTACATCATTTTGAATCTTATTTTTTTTCTTTTTTCTATTTTTAATGTATATGCTACACCTAATATAGGTACAACAACTGCACTTAACTTAAGTCATAAAAAATAAGGACAAATTACATGTAATATATCTTAAGTGAATATGAATTACGTGAATTTACACAGATCATGAATTTATAAATTCATATAACTTTAATCATTACTTTCTTTTACTTTTGCTATAATTCTCTTCTTATTTCACACTGAATAATTTTAAATTTATAAATTAACGAGCTTTTAAATTCAGATAATTCTAATTCATAATAAGTTTTCTCAAAATTCTAATTTCAATGGTTATATTTTACCTCCAATGCCTTAAAATTATATTAATATACCCCCTATTAGTGATATTTTATTTATTTATTTTAAATTTTGATCATTTTATGGTGGGAAGAATAAAAGAACTAAAGAGATTGGGAGAGGAATGGAAAAGAGAATCAATGGGTGGCGGTGAGAAAAACATCTAGTACAATTTTAAAGATGAATGCAATAATTAGAATTGTGAAAAAGAATTTCATGCAATTTTAAAAAAAAAAAGGTGTCTTGAAAGTAAATAAGTAGTCTACTCTGTTTTCTTTTAGGCACCTAATTTTCATTTTTTGTATTCATATAGACTGATAAGTCATAAAAATAACCACTACCTTCAACTAAAAGTTAGTATAAACTTTGAGGTTTATCCTATTTTTAAGGTTAAACTTTGTTATATTTTTTTGCTTAAATTAGAATGCACCGTAACACAGATCATTATATTCATTTCACTGAATTCAAGTGCTCAAAACACTTCATATCTTCAATTCAACCATCATTGCTTAAATTCAAAAAGGAAGAGTAGATGATCGAATAAATGAGAAGAGGCATACTCTATTGCGGTGGATCTTTAGAATTAGGGTCTTCTTGGATCGAAAGAAACTTTGAAATAAGGTTTGTATAATGTAAACGACTAATTAGCCCTTGCTATTTGAATTGGATGAGTAATTCACTCAGTGAACGATTAGGATCATAATCCACTGCAAGAATAAATAATAAAGGAAAAATTAAGCAGTGGAGACTAATTTTTGCAAGAGTTCGAGCAAGACACAATGTTAAATACATGAAATTGAATTAAATACATGCATATTTCTCATAAAGGGTAAAAGAAAGAAAGACCATGGTTGGTGGACCTAGTGACGCTTCAACCTCTCTCTCTCTCTCCCTGTCAAGAACAAACCCCCACCCCCCTCAATACACACACACACACACAGACACAGAAATGATCTCTCCACTGTAACAACAAAGAAAGAAGGAAGAAGGAGAGAGGAGGTTCTCAGATCCTCCGCAACAATGGCGCACCAAAACCCTACGCCCCTCCCCCTCGTGGTGGCGCTCAACTGCCTCGAAGACTGCGACCTCGAGCGCGACTCTCTCGCCGGCGTCGCCGCCCTGGTCCACGTCCCCCTCTCCGCTCTCTCCGACGCCCGCATCTCCGCCGCCGCCGCCGTCCTCCTCCCCACCCTAGCCTTCCTCCCCCGCGCAGCCCACCGCCGCCTCCGCCCCTCCCAGCTCCTCCTCTGCCTCGCCTCCTCCGACCGCGCCCTCGACTCCTCCCTCGCCTCCGACCTCGGCCTCCACCTCCTCCACGTCGACGTCTCCCGCGCCGAGGAGATCGCAGACTCCGTCATGGCCCTCTTCCTTGGCCTCCTCCGCCGCACCCACCTCCTCTCCCGCCACGCCCTCTCCGCCTCCGGTTGGCTGGGCTCCGTGCAGCCCCTCTGCCGCGGTATGCGCCGTTGTCGCGGCCTCGTTCTTGGCATTGTGGGCAGATCCGCCTCCGCTAGGTCACTGGCGACTCGGAGCTTGGCGTTCAAGATGAGCGTGCTCTATTTCGATGTTCAAGAGGTATCACACTTAATCTAGGGTTGAAATTCAACTCCGTATAATTTAGCAATTTTTTCTTCTAATGGATGTTTTCCTTTCTCTATTCAGTTTTCATGGGAGAATGAAGCCCTAAGCAATTGATTTGTGCTTTGCTTTTACCATGACCCTTTCACTATGGCTTTAGCACTAACGCTGAGAAGAGAGAGAGAAGAAAATAAATCTAGTAAAATTGTGACATTCCCTTTTTTTTTTTTAATTTTATTTATTGGCTAGGACATGCATAGATTTGAGTATTGACTGCTGTAACAACTTCATTCCGTAAAACTGTGTTTTCCTGGGGGTTTAGCTGCCAAAAGGTGATCTTTAATTTAATGGGTTCTTGAATTCTAACAATTGTTAGCTTATACTGGAGTTGTTGTGCTGTTTATGTTAACGAACACGTTGACTGTTAGTGCAAGTACTCTAGGTTAAGCATCATTTGCTAAGTATAACTTATGTCTCAATTAACCAATGTCAGTCATTTGAAGAGGGGAAGAAATAGTTGTTGTTTGCTGGTTTAGGGAAAAACTGTATGAATTCACAAATTGATTTGCTTATATTTTTCCATGTGGATTTCATGGTGGCTGTGAGTGGAATTTTCACAATTCCTAGATGAGTGCGCTCTATTTTGATTCCCTGCAGGTATAACACTTAAATCTAGGGTTACTTATTCGTGTGTTATGTTTGCCTACTATTTCATTTTGTCTTTAGCAGGAGTAGTATGAAGACAGATATAGGAAAGGAACAAAAGAAAAGTGAGACTAATCTAGTGAAGATGTTTCTTATATTGTTTATGGCTAAAAATTGAATAGATTTGAGATATTCACTGCTAAGATTAGGTTGTAGGACTTGGCTTTTGGAGGCTAAATGTGATCTTTTATATGACTTGGATTATAACAGTGGTTAATCAATCTTGGCTTTGCTTCTTTAAACATTTCTTAATGCTTACCAGTGCTTGTCCTGGAGTTACTGTGCTGTTTATGTTGATGCCAAGGAGCTCGCTGACTATTGATATCTATTTTGTTGGCGTATTTAGTGTAAGCACTCTGGATTGAATGACATTAGCTAAGGGTGGACTTGTAGTTATGTCTACAGAAACTGAATTGCTTCATTAACATTTTGTTTTGAAGAAATTGTGCATATCAGTAGTCAAAGTTGCTCATGGAACTGTTGTTATCAGTAGTTCAATTCTTCTTTTTTCCATGACATTGAAATGCTGATGCTGCATAATTATTATGGTGGAATCTCCTGATTTTGGGAGCTGTCATTTCTGATGATGTAATTTTACCTTTGGTTGCTAGATGGTGCTGATATCAATACATGGCATGAAAAGATGCCCTCAAATATTGCATGGGAAAGATATCTCACATGGGCTACCAACATATGGCATGATTTACTTTTCATAGGTCTACAAGACCTGATTTTTGACAATTTGCATCTTCTGGATTGGAGCCGCATATTTATCCCTTAATTATTAGACTTTAAGACTTCAACTACCCGAGCTGTTTAAATATTTATTCTTGAAAGTGGATATATCAATGTTTCATTACATATTCCATGGGCTTAATTTGTTGTAGCAGTAAAAGATCTATGCATTTAATGACAGTTCTGCCTTTTTGTGGAATATTTTTAAATTGAAAATAAGCACTTTGCCTGTTGATGCTGTTATGCATGCATTTCTTTCTTATTACAAGTAAAGAAAAATGCTGATTCCATACTAAACATTGCTGTTTAAGTCTTTCGAACTTTGAATAATAATATATGTGCCCTATTTTTTTTTTATAATAATTTTCTTTAGAGTAGCAGAGTTATGGTTTTAACTTAATGCCAAATCATGTATCCTCAGGGTAAAGGAAAATTAAGCAAATCTTCTCTGGGATTTCCTCCTGCTGCTAGGAGAATGGATACACTTAATGATTTGCTTGCAGCAAGTGACCTTGTTTCACTCCATTGTGCTTTAACAAATGAAACAGTTCAGGTTATCAATGCCGAATGTTTGCAGCATATAAAACCTGGTATATTTATTTGCCAATTGTTCTTTCAAAGTTCTCTAGTAATTTCTTCTACTTAAAAAAGAGATCATGCTACTTCGTTCAGGGGCATTTCTCGTGAATACTGGTAGCAGTCAGCTATTGGATGATTGTGCTGTGAAGCAGCTTTTGATTGATGGCACTCTTGCTGGATGTGCCCTGGATGGTGCTGAAGGGCCCCAATGGATGGAAGCGTGGGTATGATCTTTAGTTCAGGTTTTATGAGTATTTGTTATTCTTTTGGAGTGGCTAAACCTGTATTAACTTTGTCTCAGGTAAGAGAGATGCCAAATGTGTTGATACTTCCCCGTAGTGCAGATTACAGTGAAGAAGTCTGGATGGAGATAAGGGAAAAAGCTATTTCTATATTGCAGACATTTTTCATTGATGGTGTTATTCCAAAGAATGCCATTTCTGATGAGGATGATGAGGAAAGTGAAGCCGGCTATGAAAATGAACAGTCTGATAAACAAGACACAGGAAGTGCTCCTGTTGGTGAGCGCTTGACTGATGATGTTCATGCGAATCCTGAAAGCTTCCAGAGAAAGGGTATTGATCAGTCAAAGGAGTCTCCTAGCCAACCCCAGAGTTCTGGTTTATCTCAAAATAGCGTTGCTCGATCTGAAGGGAAGCGCAGCAGATCAGGCAAGAAGGCAAAAAAGAGGCATGCCCGTCAAAGATCTCGACAGAAGTCAGACGATCCTTCCATATTAGAAAAGGAAAGTAGATCACTCCGAGAAGATGATACCGCTATGAGTGGTACAGATCAAGTGTTAAGTTCCAGTTCTCGTTTTGCTTCCCCTGAAGACTCTAGGGGCCGGAAAACCCAAATAGAATCTATGGAGGATTCGAGTTCTGGGCTGCTATTGAAATCAAGTGTGGAAATCAGCCAAAAGTCTGGTGAACTGCTGAAAGATGGTTGTGTTATAGCCTTACATGCTAGAGATCTTCTGGCACTTCATGTCGCGAGGCAAAGAGCTAAAGGTGGAGGATGGTTCTTAGATGCATTGTCAAATGTAACAAAAAGAGATCCTGCAGCACAGTTCCTTGTTGTTTTCAGAGACAAGGTTTGCCCCAGCCTTTGGCTTGCACAATTCCTTCTTTCTCTGTTTGGCTGAAGAGACGCTGCATCTACTTTTAACTTAAAGTGGAAAAAAAATAATAAATTTGTGCTGGGTTTTTTGATATGAATATATGGATGCTTGTTCTTCAGGATACAATTGGTCTACGATCTTTTGCTGCTGGTGGAAAACTATTACAGGTAAATATAATCACCCAAACTTTTAAAAAAAAAAATAGTTTTCTTTTTCAAATGCTTTATGTGTTCCTAGATGAGGAATCTCTTTGCAAAAATTGGACCAGTAAACTATGGTTGCTAAGCTCCCCAATGACAAATGATTGCGGAAGTTGGGACGTGGGATTTCTGATGACTGTCGATAATTCATCCCCTTGTGGTTGGATAGTATTTTTTCAAGCAGAGTCTTTATTTTCGACTTTATGTTAAAATGAAAATACTAATAAAGTTGATCTCTGTTTTGATGCCCCAGATAAATAGAAGAATGGAGTTTGTATTTGCTAGTCACAGCTTTGATGTTTGGGAGAGTTGGATGCTGGAAGGTTCTTCAGATGAATGTAGGCTTGTCAACTGCAGAAATCCCATGGTAAGCGCTTTCCTTTACATACAATGCAAGAAAAAGCTGTGAAATTATTTAGCTGTCTATTATCTATTTACTTATTTATTGATTAGTGAAAATGAAATTGCATTTAATGGGTACCAAAGGGGTTGACCCAAGTTCAAAAAAGTTGCAAATATAGGATATCGACAAGCTCATGGCAATAACTAATGTTTCCATAGCCACAACTTATAGCCCAAGCTCGCATATTCTGCATCCACATCTCCTTTGTTGGTTCACCAGACATCCCTCCCTCTCTGAACATTCCAAAGAGTGCATAAACAAATCATTGGCCAAAACGTATTTCTCCACTCCTAGCCTACAATTCCTTATCTACTGTTCTTGTAGCTCTCTCTTTCTCTACACAATGAACATGTAATCGAGTTACAGATTAGTCTCTATTTTACACACTTGACATCTAATAATGATTAAATACCCATTATAGAATCTGTTGTGACCTGTTTAGTTGTGAAGTACTTATTTTGAATTCCCACGTACAATTTGGAAAATAAGGTTTTTCAACTAACCTAACATTCATGTGTTTTAAAAAACACCTGAAATGAGTTTCATAAGACCATTTAGGAAACAATGTTGCCCAATAACTTGAAATGAATAGTGAGAATCAACTACATCATGGTAGATCTATGCTCAACTCTCAAGAATAGCAAACGGAAAACATTTTTCCATAACTAAGCGGACCCTTGGTTTAGACATTCCCATTGTGCTAGCCATTACGTTTTGCTTTAGTTTATTTGCACCAGATCACCACTCACCACTGGATCTTCTTTATTTTTTCTGTGCTCCCTAATGTTTCTCCATTTGTTGCAAAATGCAGGCTGTTTTGAACGTACGCATTGAAATTCTTGCTGTTGTAGGGGAAGAAGACGGGGTTATGCGCTGGCGTGATTAGTTCTGAATGCATTAGATGGAAGGTGCTCCTGTAATCACGATTCTAAAATAGCTTGTAAGTTGTAAAGCAGTTAATTTCATTTTAATTTTCGTACGAGAACTGTACACGTTTTGCGCTTGCGGGGTCTCACCTTTGCATAAAATGAGTGTATCTTATTGTTGATCGGAGCAGTTCAACTTTTTTTTCCCCCCCTTCATTTTTTTTTTAATTGTCATTTGTTTGCTGGGTGGAATATTGATAGCACTGGTTTCTTTCTGCTTAATATGTTTCAGGACGGGTTGCAGTTCACACATCTCACTCCCTCTCACAAACCACACGAGTAACATTAAACATTGTGAGCTTGGGGATCTTTTAGGGATGTGTAAATAGATTTATTCTGTATATTATATGTTATTAAATCTAAAATACTTAATGACAGTAACTTTAATTTCCAGGAGGAAAATATCAAGAATTTGGGTCATTGGTGTACTTTTTTCTGATAATATTGAGTACAAACTCAAAAATCATTACCTGTAGTAATACCAAATGGTGTAGCTGATAAAGTTATTGGTGCACCTACCATTGAGGTTTAAGTGACAAATTAGTTGTCCTGTTTAATTGATAATTCCCGTTTGCTTGTTTGTTTCCTCATATAAAGGAATTGTTATTCTCATTTCTAATTCTAGCATTGATGCGGTATATGCGTGGACACAATGTTCTTAAAATTTATGTATTTTATATTTATATAGTTATATGTATGCTAATTCTACTTTATTCCATCATTGAGCAAATGAACATTCGATGCTAATTCCCATTAGTTCACGTTCATTGGTCACAAATCGTTCACTCTTATCATCGTGTTACATGGATTATCACAATAACCTATTAACCATAGACAAGTCAATTTTCATGAACCTATTAACCATAGACAAGACAATTTTCATGAGATTTGATTTTAAACCAAAGTATATTATGAGCATGTGAATTATCATAAGATATATTATATAGAGAAAAGTGTTTGTAATATGACTCAATAAATAAGTTATATTTTATATTATCCTAAGATAATTTTTTGATGTTTATTTTAAAATTTTAAATCTTATTGATTGAATAATCATAGAAAAAAATGTGCCTTGTCAATTTTTATATAATTTGATTATATATTAGGACTTCATTCATATTGTAAACAATTAAGAGATCTAAGTTGTTTGATTATTTTGAACATTTAAGTTAAATGAATGAGACATTTATACATAGTAAAATTATGTGAGAAACATTATATATATATTTTTTTATGTTCATTTGATTTGATTCGTAAGATTTGAATTTATAAAAGATAGATATCAAAATATTAATTTAAATTATCTACTATTATCAACATGTGAATTATGGTAAGATTTCAGTATGTTGTGAAATATATTTGGTGTGGGCCCGTGTGGTGAAATTTATTAGGGTGTGGGCTTCCCTCATCCTTAAAATTTTGAGCTTGAATGTTATCTCTCTCTTGCATGCTATATTTTTTTTTAATAATTTTATAACATAGTAAAATTTTTAAATTCTCCCCGAAGGGCTAAAGTGGAGAACACCACTCACCCACAACGTGCCACGTATACAACGGACCGACCACGTCACGAAACTTCCGTACCATCAGCCCAACATTTTTTATAATACAAAATAATAATTAAAATCGGCTTGCCATTTATAGCCACAAATCTCTCTGTCTCTCTCTCCCTCTCCCTCTCATACACAAACGACAGTCAAAAACCCAAAAACAGAAACCCTAGAATCATCCAAACTCAGGAATCCCCAAATTCTGCACCAACAAAATCGGCCTATGGTGTCTGTGAATCCAAACCCTTTTTCCCAGTCCTTCTCCTTCTCTTCTTCTTCCCCTTCCTCCTTCGGCCCCATGAAGTACTCTCTTCCCGGCATTGAGCATCTCCCACCGCCGCACACGGCTGCGAGCTCTGGTGCTACTACTGCCATTGATGTTGTTGCTCATGGTTCTTCAACGGCCTCGTCGGAGGATCCCAGTAAGAAGATCCGGAAGCCCTACACCATTACCAAGTCCAGAGAGAGCTGGACGGAGCAGGAGCACGATAAGTTCCTCGAAGCCCTCCAGCTGTATGTTTTCTCAACTCTTTTTCTGTTATTTTTTTCGTTTTTGTTCTTGCCAGATTGAGCAATTAGCTGGTTTGACGAGAGGATTGAGCGAAATGGAGAGAGTATTAATTTTGCGAGCTGGGTCGAATTCGACGTAGGGAGAATCGTTTTCTTAAGCGAAGTCGAGAGTGGGGGTGTCCCCCCATTTTCTCACTAACCAAACAGGGAATTAGTTAAAAAGGGCTGTTGAGAGCGGGGGCTTGTATTCTGCCATTTTCTTGCTTGCCAAAAACAGAGAATCAGGACTGGAAAAGTGGGAATGTTTCTGTGTAGCAGCAAAATGTACGAGCTTGATTTGGGTCCTAATATTTTGCAATTTTTTGCAGCTTTGATCGTGATTGGAAAAAGATTGAAGCTTTTGTCGGGTCGAAATCAGTTATACAGGTAATTCTAGTTCTTGTTCCTATTGTGGAATTGGTTAATTGAATTTAGGGATTCAAAAAAGAAAAATCATGAAGCTGAAGCTGGGCTCCAACTCCAATTCCATGGAGACTTTGTTAACCAAATTCAAATTATATATATTTTTTCCATCAATATATTTGTTTTGTATTCTCCAACCCATAAACTAATAGAATGATAAATCCTGCAGATACGAAGCCACGCACAGAAGTACTTTCTGAAGGTTCAGAAGAATGGGGCAACTGAACACCTGCCGCCACCTCGTCCTAAGAGGAAAGCAGCTCATCCATATCCCCAAAAAGCTTCCAAAAATGGTAGAAACTGTTCATCTTCCCAAATTCTTCCGAAATGCATGACACAGGATGCACTCTTTCTTACAGTTTCTTATTTGGCAGCCCCTGTAGTTTCCAAAGGCGTTGAGTCATTCCAATCTTCGGCTGCTCTGCTTGAACCTGGATATGTTCTGAGGCCAGATTCATCATCCGTGCTTGGGAATTCTAATGTAGCATTGTCTTCCTGGACTTATAATGTACCACCAGTTAAAATGGCGCATATGGAAAAAGGTTCTATTTGCTTTTACTACTTTTACTGCCTTGATGTTTATTCATTTTTGTTCCATTCTGACCATTTTAATAATGGTATTTGCTTACAGATAGTAAAGAGCTGCTTCAGCCTGCATATAATTATTGTTGCAGCAGTAGCAGTGAAAATCCAAGGGGTTGGGCTGCTGGTGAAGCAAATGATGAAGGGAATCACAATCAACAAGAAAGAGGTTAGCACCTTTTTCTTAAGTAAGATCTTGCATTTTAAATCTTTTTGGGGGCAAAATTTAGTGTTTGTGCATTAATTTTTATAGTCACGTGGAGCACCTGCTTTACTTCAGTTCACGTTGGTGCTTTTTGTGAGGTTTACCAAGTTGAGTAGTAAGAACTTGAACTGCTGAATTGGGTTTTAAGTCGCATGTAACTCATTGAGCCTCATGTCTTGAAGATCAAGAACTTGGACAGTTGCAGAAAGCTGCATTTAGGCCCTTGGGCTTTTTCATATGAACACCCTGTGTTTAGTCATGGTCGTGGTAATTATTAATTACAATGACGATTCATTAGAATTTTTTTTTAAATTCTTAACTACTTCTTTTATTCTAGTTAATCCACAGTCTACGCGATGTAATAGATTATCTTGTCTTTCTCTGAAATCAAGCTGCATTAGTATGACTTGGTGGATTCATTTTGCCGGTTTGTCATTCAAAATTTTTATTAATTATTTCATACAATATTAAATTCAGTTATTACTCTGCTAGATATAGGTATGCCATAAGCAACTATGCCTCCCACAAATAGAGTTTTCTTCCTAGTCTTGGGTGACTTTTTGTCTTATTTAGCTTCATAAGATATTTTGGTTGACTTAGATAGTTGGTCGTCATATTAGACAATTATAACTTATAGTGCTTATATATGGTTTGAAGCAGTCGTAATGTTGGTCACCATTTAAAAGTTCTACATTATGCTTATGCTGTTATGACAACAAATTGCTGTCTCATGCAGTTATGCCAGACTTTGCTCAGGTGTACAGCTTCATTGGCAGTGTCTTTGACCCCGATGAGAGTGATCACTTGCAAAAATTAAAGAAGATGGATCCAATAAATGTGGAAACGGTATTTTCACTTTAGTCTCTTAAAAGTTTGTTGTGCTGGTGGTTGGATTACGTTTCAAAGATTGGGCTGTTTTGTTGATTTTTTCTTTCCATTACAATTTTATGAAGTTTTCCGTGACTTTGTTTTCTAGTAATTTAACCCAAGATACAATTAAAAAAAATTCTAAGATGAAGTGTTATCAGGTGAAGTTAGAACTTCATTTTGGGGAGCCAAACTGAAGCCATATATAGCTAACTATAGTGTCTATTGTACTGGATATTTTGTTGGAGACCGTTGTTGACTCATTGACTCTCTCATTTTTGACATGCACTTGTTTCTTAGTCAATTTCCGTGCACTAAGGTGCTGATCCATTTTGTTGTATATATGGCTCTTGTCCAGGTTTTGTTGCTGATGAGAAACCTCTCCGTTAATTTAACAAGTCCTGAATTTGAAGATCATGTAAGTTATACAACTTACCCTTAACTCTCTTTGAATAACATTTTGTGTGCAGACATGTCTGGTTATGCTTATGACAGACCTAAGACTACATATACACTTGACAGCATACACATACTTGTTGAAATAATGTATTGTTAGAATCCACCCCAACTAGGATTGCCCTTGCTCTGTGTAATGTCCTATATTTTGAAGTGGTGCTTCCTAGCTCCCATTAATGAGTTCATAAGCCATCGCTTGAAATACTATATGATCTTTTAGGCTTTATCTCAAGAAGTTATGCATAGAATTGCAATCTTTCAGATCAAATTGTTTGGCATTGTCACCTGAAATGATCATCTTATCTTTCACTTGATCTTACTGATTAAACAATTACAGTTTCAATCTTTGTGTTTCTGTAAGGGAATTGGCTGTTTCCATAAACTATGGCATAGACTGATGTCCATAATATATTACTAGTAGCATCTCATATTCTATAGTAGTTTTTTTTTTTTACTGGTAAGTACACGCATCCAACTTAGAACTTTTAACCTTGCCAAACAACAAGGATTTATTATACAAAAGAGATCATTGACTTCGATAGCCTCAAGTAGAACATGCGTGTGTTACCAATCACCGGGGGGGGGGGGGGGGGGGGGGGTGGATGGAGTGTGGCGGTGTTGGTAAAAGAATTTCTTTGAATGTGATGCCAAATCAAGGTTGAGATGTGATCATTTGGCCTTTGGTATCACATCAGGGGCCCATGCACACTAGCTTATTCACTGTTCTTCTACAGCTGTAGTCACCTTGAGTCTGTTAGTGGACCCTAAATTATGTAACTATTCAATCAGTCAAATAATAAAATTATAAGAAAAAACTAATGGTGGCAAGTATGTCGCTCTTAAGATACAGAGAACAAATGTCGCTATAAAGAAAATAGTAATACTACTTGTACTTATCTCACAGTGAAAGTCGCCACATGTCAAAATTTTTATGATCTATTCTGATTTAACCAAAACATCCCTTGAAGGGATCACACAAGGAAAAGATAAAAAGAATGAGAAAATATCTGTGTGCGCTCACGTAAGCCTTTCTATTTCTGCCGACACTCCGCACTCTAATTTTCCTGGTTGCATTGTGCAGAGAAAGCTGATTTCATCATATGGTGTCAAGTCTCACAGTGCTGTGTCTGACGGCGTTCAAGGTAACTTCTGTGCTGATAAGCTGGAGAATACGATTTCATCTGCATAGAAAGTAGAAAGCAAGGTGTAAAGAGCCAAAAAAACTGTATACTTTTTGGGAATCGACATAACCCTTTTTCCATGACTGGTGACTCTTAAGCTTGTGAAGCCAGGGAGAAAAATAAAATGATATGTACAAGCCGCAGCGGTAGGTAACAGCTACTGGTGTCGAGAACCTGAAGCTTGATTTTATGTTCTATGTACATCAAGGATTGTCCCAGCACTGCAATCTGGAGTTTTTATGTATATATGCAGTATATGTAATGTCCCCTTGAGAGAGGTCTTGATTTGAATGGAACCCTTTCCCGAGTTTTTATGCATGTATGCAGTATATGTAAGTTCCCTTGGTCTCTAGGAGAGAGGTCTTAATTTGAATGGGACTCTGAGGCCTCCTTGTATGGCTTTTTGTCGAAATTTCAACTCCATGGATCGGCAGTCAGTTGTAAAATCTTGTGCCCTTGTGTAGTCGTACTGGTGTGTTGTGTAGAATGAATTCACCTCTACTTCCCCCTATGACTTGGTGAATAGAAATCCCATTTTTGAGTAGACCTGAAAAGTGCTCAATTCACCTGAAAATTGTTTTCTATTTTTCATCTCTTTAATCCCTTTGGACTTTAAAAGTAGGAAGAAAAAAAAAAAAAAAAGAAGTGAAGTTGAAGCTCTTATATTTTCGCGTACATGGGTTAGTTAATTGGCTTAAGGTTTTGGAAAATTTAGAAAATATGTTTTGAATCTTCCTTGATTTACATCTAGCCCTTTATGCCAAGAAGTTTAATACGGGTTTTGGGGTTTTGTGTTTGAATTTTGATGGAATGCTATGAACAATTTTCGATTTGTCGGGAGTGACAAATGTATATATCTTGAACATAATCTGCAATTGAAATATGAATTAGAATTGGTAAATTGATTGGATAGCTTATGTGCGGGTCAAGTCACTCTCTTTAGATAATTCACACGTATGTACTCTGACGCACTAGCATCTCCAATTCATCACTTAGGATACAAAGGCGATAGATGTGACCGATTCTTTGTCTAGAACACAAGAATGTAGAAAACTTTGTCTTTACGAGTAAGAGCACGGAAATAATAAAAATAAAAAAAAAAGGGGGGGGGGGGGGGGGGGTGTGGGGGCGCACCTCCGGGTTAATTGCCTTAAAGGCAAACTTTAACATTGATATAAAGTAAAGCATGAATGACAAAAAAAAAGAAGGAATCATAAACCAATTAAATTTTGTAATTAAAACGAAAATAAATCGCTCGTAACAGATGTTAGTAAACATAATAACTATCCGTTGCAAATACTATACATTAATTAACTCCTACATAGATAATTTGGTTTATAAACTTAGTTTTAATTCCAAAATTAAATTTTACAAATGTTGAGGAAAGGCTTATTTGAAAAAATCATTGTCTTGATAGATTTAAAGTCATATTTCGACTATTTGAGTTTATCCAAATGCCCTGTTTTCACCATTTTAGCTTATCAATGTTTGTTAATCATCTTGTCCAATTCTGATTCAAGTATCCAAACAAGCATTTTATACATAAATTTTACAAAACTTGGTTTAATAGGTCACTTAATTTACTATTTAAAACTGTAATAGAGGTTTATGAAATTTCTAATTGATTAAATTTGAACCCTTTGAGAGATCACAGGAAAAAAAATTAATTATCAAAAGAAAAACATCAGCCAAACATCACAAATCCACAGCATGCTGCACCATAAAACTTTTTCGAGGATTTCATTTTTCCATTTTTACCCTTTTCCACTGATCCTCTGGTCTCCAGATTAAACAGCAAACTCAAAGCACTAGAAGACTAAGAATATATCACATTGCCATAAACATTCACCCAGAAAAAAAAAATCATCCATTATCCATATCTAAAGCCTGTTTCTAGCTCATGACTGTAATCCCCTGGGCATGGTTTGCAACGGTTAAGGGGTTCATTTGCTTCGTGTTTGACCCGAGTTCCATCTGGAGAATCCTCTGGAGCATCTCCGGATGATTGTTTCCTCCACCAACATCGAGAGCTGAAATAGCATAGAGAGTGATGACTCGATTACGAATGACAACAAAGTACGGTTCTTGAAAAGATTCATCGAAATCAAGGAAGAGATAATTCACACTAAATATTATACTCAAATGATGTCTCATCATTAGAGTACATCTTCTGGTTACAGAAAGGAGGCAAAGAATCAAGATTTAGAGTAGTCCATCCAAAGCAAACAAAAACAAAAGAGAGCAAAGAATCAATGGCAGCTGAAGAACACAGGAAGAATGAACTTCATTTTTACTACTTACATTTATGTTGGAAAGTGCAACCCAAGTAGAGCTCAAACCGAAAACCAAAATTTAAGAAATCTGAAAGTTGAAGAAAAGCTTAAGAGCCTTTTCCTATTCAAAAACTTTATGCGTCATCCCAGGAATAGCTTATTCACTTATGGGAAAGACCGTGAGAAGGGGCATTTTGGAAGGAGGGAGGAAGGGAAGAGCATTTACAATTTCCTATTTGGATTTCTTCAAATTTTGATTAGAGAAGTAGAAACATGCTTTTCATTTAATTGTAATTCATCACAAGTCAGAAGGATAGAAATATGGATCGAGTGCTTTACCTGGTACAGGTATTCCAGGACTGCTAAAGTTGCGGTTTGGATGGCCAAATGCGAAGCTGCGCATCATGTTTGAATCCTGCAAAAAGCCAGTTACACGATTGTCGGGCTGAGAAGGCCCTGAGCTGCCCCTGGATAATCCCCGAAATAGGTCAGGTGGTGGAAAGTTTCCTTGCAGGTGCATTTGATTTAACATAGAGTGATGATTGCGCGGATCAAGACTCGATAGCCCAGTACTAGGGTTTTGGAAATGTGGGCGAAGCATATTACCCTGAAATCGATGATTGCCCTGGACAGCATGAGGAATGTTGCTCTCTGGAGACACTAAATTCAACTGGGGGTTAATATGAGCAGCATGAGAATCGAATGGATGGAACAATGGTGTCCTGCGAGGGATAAATTGTGGAGAAGATGAGTGGTGGTGAAGGTTCTGACGTGGAATTTCAGAGTCCAATAAATCATAAGGACTGTGCAGAAAAGGTGGACCTTCACTGCGTGTCATGTGTCGTTCATCTTTGAGGACTGCATTTAGAGCTGCTTTTTTTCCAGAGATTTCGACTGGTGAATTTGAAGGGGACGGGAATTGGGATTCAGTTGCATTGACTGGAGGAATAAATGAGGAGCCTGAAGAGTTCATAGGATCAGTGATGGAAAACAAGCTTTCCTCTTCAGGCAAGCTAATATTAATCTCTGTATCGAAGCCATTAGGTCTGGACTGTACTTCAGTTCGGAGATTTCTCGGATCCGTTCCATTTCGAGGATCATCAAACCCTTGCCAATGACCTTCAATGTTTCCAAGTTTATTTTCTTGACTGTTAATTACTGGTAAAACACTGTTTCCATGGCCAGTTCCATTATCAAATGAACGATCTACCACTGAAGAGGATAGCCCATGAGGCTCTGAAGCATCAATTCTTGCAGATCCAACTGAATCCTTCAACTCCTTCATGAAAGCCAACCCAAAAAGAGTTTCAAGAGTAGAAGCATTCTCTGAATTATAGACTTTTTCTGGACTTTCCTGTTTAGGATTGCTAGTTCCAGTGCCACCATTTCCTGTTTCGCGGACATGCAGCTTGTCTGAGAATACGTTGTTAATATTAGTCGAGGGTGGATTCCCTTGCAAGGGTGCTCCCTTTTGTAACAACGAAAGAAGGTGCTGAGATGCATGACCATCATTAGCAGCCCTTCGGTGCTCACTTTTTCTGTCAAGAATACTCAAACCTTGAGTAGATGGACATAAATTGGCATTGCTTTCACTAATTTCAGAAAGGATCGATTGCTCGAGGTCTTCACATGTAAGCACTGCTGGCGCAGCCTCTAATTTATTACCACTGTACAACTGCTCAGAGAGATGAACCATAGAAGATGATCCATTAGATGTCATCATGTGAGTCTCAGAATGGGCAGAGCTTTTAAAGGGAAACGTTGGTCGAATTTGCTCAGTGGATTCCACACGAGACATTGTGAATCCACCATTATCCCCACCAACTAATGAAAGCAAGTTGCTTGACCTGCCAGATGAGTAATCATCCACTGTTTCTTTTCCTGAAATTATTAATATAGGATGAAAAGAAATTACCAAAAAAAATATAGGATGAAAAGAACAATAAGAAAACTACAAAAATATCAGGGCTCCAATTTTGAGTTTTGGAGGCATCCACTATCAATGAAAAAGTCAAGTCTTAATCACACTAGCATAAAATACCTTCTTCAAGAAACCAATGAGCGAACTTTGAGGATTGGATCGTTTCGGCACTCCGTATTTCATCTTCATTATCGTTGTGATTCTATGAAACAATGCGAATTAATAATAATGTCATAATCTTGAGAGATATATTCCAGAATCACATATCAGAGCACGGATAGACGTTCCATTGGCAAGTAAGAATTTCAATGATAATTGTTACCAACCAAAGGTGTATATATGTGTGTGTGTGTCTGGATAATTTGCAGATAGGACCTTTAAAACCAGTAAATTAATACGCTATAATAGTTCTTTGCAAGAAATGGACAGGGCACAGAGGAAACATTAAAAGAAATAAAAAAAAATAGCAGGGACCATAATTACCTCAAACAATTTGGTTGTTCCACCATTATTTATTGTTATAGTACCAAAAATCTTTTCTAAGATTGTTGCTGACCGATCTTGACCAGATTCGCTCATAACTTTATGCCCTGTTCCCTTCTCATTGTCAAGCTCTTTAATTTCACTATCATCCAGGGTATCACAGGGTTCCAAGACATTTGAAGTCATATATGATTGATTATCCATTCTATTTAACTTGTTAGATATTTCAAAGGCTGTTGATGAATTCACAGTCTTTTCTCCCTTGTCAACATGTTGAGCAGGAATATTCCTAGTTTCAAACTCCTGCCTGCTAAAGCCTATATTCTGTGTTGAATGTTTTAACTCTTGAATAACAGAAGCCTCATTTAATGCAGGGTTATCTTGGACGTGCAGAGGGCTATCCTGAAGTTGAAGATTCCCAACCTCCTATAGAGCAAACAGATAAATGCACAATAAACTTTAAGGATCTGCTAGAAAGCAAGCAAATTAGCAACCAAGAAACAAACTAAAACTAATGAAGTAACTTGAGGTTAAAAAATTCACACAACGAAGAGAAACGTGGCCCAAATTTTCTAGTGCAGTTCTTCCACGCCGCAAGGGCATCTTCTAAGTCTTTGTGGAATGAGATATTGCTCCAGAAGACTTTATTAATATATTTGATAAAACGATTGCCACATTTTCACATCACTGTTTTTTTCGTTTTCCTTTTTTTTTTAATAAGCAGTGCATAATGTTAGAAAGACCAAGGACTGCTTTAGGTTCACCCCAGCAAGGCTACCACCTTCTAGCACGCAAATACTAAGCCTGGAATCCTCCAACAATCAACAAAAGGGCTAGTAGAAGGTTACAAAAACCAAAGGTATTGTCTAAAAGAAAGAAAATTTCAGGCATGTAGCTCATTCATCTACCTCATTTTTTTCAGTCAGTCAGTCTAATTATCCACATATGAATCCCTCTCTGGAGCCTAATGCCCAAGAGGCATCTGCACTTATATATCAAATAACATAGATCTTTCTAACCATCTTACTCGATATAAAAGGATCCTAATGCCTCCTTGTCAAAACAATCTCTATGACTTGTTTACTGTAACAAATTGCAGCAACACCAAGCAGATTTCCAGTCCACCACAAAGCAGGCAGATAATTACCTCTTCTGAGCATCGACTTGACACTTTTGATCCAAACTTCCCCTCTACACACGTGCTTCTAAAACCTGGGGGTACAAGTGGTCTTGATGGTAGAGCTTGTGAGGACAAATAAGATGAGCCATTATGTGGACCTGGTTCTATCTGAGACTCATCCAATGCATTCTCTACATTCACAATTTTCTTGTTGTCTTTGGAGTCTTCCAGCAAAAAAGACATATCTAAGGCTAACTTCTGTTTATGCTGATCTGGGTTCAATTTCTGCTTCTCTTGTAATGTTTTTTGTTCCTTCCTCATCAAATCAAAGGAATCTGAAAGGACAACCAACTCAAAGTTACACTTCGATCTCAATTTACAGCAAATCATTTATCTAAAATTGAAAGGGCATGGTTATGGTATTGATTGCCGTTGTATTATTTGTATCATAGGGGAGAGGGATTTTGTGAGCTAAGGGAAAGGTTGGAGCTTGCAGAAAGATGGTCCAATCATTGGGTCAGTTGCACAATCTCAGAAAAAGAGACATCACCTCTTCTCTTTCTCTCTTCTTCCACTCTATCCTGACTTGTACAGTCGGAAGAACCAAAGGTTTCATCATTATATGAATCTTTAGCATCCCTACGAGTGGGAGGTACTGCCTGGGGAGAAAAGCAAAAACCTTAGAATACTAAGTTCAAAATTGCTTTTGGAGTATCATTTCCAGAATGGCAATTGGTATTTAGCTGAAGGTCACAAAAGGCGTCGCCATGAAATAAAGTCATGCAGAAAAAAAACCTTATAAGGACGAGGAGGCTGATATGGCCCAGTACTGCGGTTGAGATGGTAGTGATCATTAGCTTGAACCTTTTCTGGGACTGGCCCAGCAGTATATCCAGAAGGCCTGGAGAAAAAACCACTTCCAAGGAGCCCATCATGCTCAGGGTTTTGCCAAGACCGTTGAGATTGGTTTCCATATCGCCTTTCAGAATCTAAAAAGAAGCTGAAGTAAAATTAGAATGAATTGTCCATAAGTCACAATATTAGATACTATTTTTATTTTTGGATTGGTAAAGACAAATTCATCCAGCATAGCCACCACAAGGATCTGAACCCCTGACATTGCTCAGCTGCAAAGTTTTGATAATACAGGCTGAATATCAGATACTATATTACATAAAACTAGGTAATTTTGGTGAAAAAATATAACACAGCAAGACTTTAACAGGGAAGGAACCTTTGATACGCCATGATTGTGATGGAATTCAGCAGTTACTAGCGACACCAAACAAACACAGGCACATAGATTAAGAATTCATGGAATGGGAATAAGTAAAACATTTTACCTGCATTGGGTTGTGAAACACTGGAATGGTCATCCCACCTCCCATGGACTCCCTGAGAGTAATTACTTAAATCCCCTCTAGTGGGTGGTGATGTGCCATATTTACCATGCCTGACACTTTGCAGCCGAAAACTGCCTGGATTTCTTTGCCGATCTTTCACATTGCCCAAAGCATCATTGAATTCACTAATACAAAAGGCGCATGAGCAACAGGAATACCATAATAGAAATGGACAATTAGCAGCAACTAAGAGTTTGAATCCTTGACTAAAGCCTACCTTAGAACTGAAAGGTCAAATCCACTTGGTAAATTTTTGCAAACATCCAACTCACTCAGCAATAGAAGAAACTCTCTCGAGTATGAAATTTTGCCCCTGCTGAAACATGAAACAAATTTTTTTGAAATGAAGATTAAAAAAGGTACCTTGAATTCTGTCAATGAATAAATTAACAGAAAGAAAAAAAGCCTTTACTTTTGAGGCTCATCATTAGCTTCAACAGGACGATTCAGTGCTCCATCAATTTCTAAGCTCATTCTTTGGTGCTTAACTAGAACAATATCACACCTTGAGCTGACCAAGGCCCATGCTCCTTTGATTCAGTGCTAAACATCAGCCAAAAACATGTAAATATGGAATGCCCAAAGCTCTCTTTTATACAGTCTAATTGGCTCCCATTTAAGTATCTGTCTAACTCATAAACCCACAAATTACATTGCTCTAAACACTTATCGAACCCTAAATCAGCAGTTCCGAAGAAGAAAAGGTTTTCCCACAAGCACCCTATCATCAATGCATTTTAGGCATATTAAAAATAAATAAAATAATAAAACAGACTAATACAAACTAAACAAAGCTAAAACCCGGTCTCTGATCCAGCTCAAAATCCCAATAACCAACAAGATCCTAATCAAGCTTAGTAAACAAATAAGTATACAGATTATAAACTCTTTCTCAAATTGACCGTTAAGAACACGAGAAAATCAGAGCCTACAGTGCGAAAGTAGTAGAAATTTTCAAAAGAATGTTCCGTTTAAGCATCAGGTGCGTAATTTGATGCCTCTTTTGTTGTCTTCTAATCTACGTACTCCAGAAAGAAAAAGGCAAAAAAAAAAACTAGGGTCTTATCGAGTTCAAAGCAGCAGGGCCAACCTGGATCGTGCGGGAAGAGAAGAGGGAGAGAGATGGAGTCACTGAGTGAGAAACAGTATAATGACGTGGATTGTGGTGCTCTGGTAAATGAAATTAGGGCTTCGATCATTTGCTTCAACCTCAGAGAAGAGAGAGAGAGAGAGAGAGAAAGTTCTGTCTTCCTGTTGCAGAGAAGAGGATTGGGGAAGGAAAATAATAATAAATCAAACTGAAAGAATCCATTACTTCTATTATTGTCGACTTAATGGCTCAATTGGTCCCCATACCCTTAACTTTGTTCTATGTTAGTCCCTAAATAATTTTATTTTCTAAGTTGGTCTCTCCAATTCTATTTTTTCTAATTCAGTAATATTTACGTTAAAACAAGGAATTAAATTAATTTAGAATTTAATTCTGGTGTTTGAAAGTTAAATTGAGTCAAATCAAATTATTTTAATTCGATTGTTTGAAAAGTTATAAAAATTAATAAGAATTTCTTAAGTTGGTAATACTACTCCCTATATTATAACGATGAATAATAGTCTCATCTATTAAATAAAAATATTTTATCGTTAATAAATTTCTTCTACGAAAATAAAAACTATAAAATCATCTAAATAAATACTAGTGATAATATTAAAAATAATAAACATGAGAAGTTGTACTATATGTGATATTAATAATAAAGTAAAATTTTACTATTCTAATAGAGGTGAGGTAGAGAGGATATAAAAAAAATGAGAAGGATAAAGAGAGAGAACAAAACAATGAGATAAATAGAGTAGAGATGAGAGAGGATAGAGGAGAGAGAGGAAAGATTAAAAAGAATATATGGATTTTTTGGATTAATATAATTTTAAGAAATAAATAAATTTTAATTTAATTTCTAATAGAAAAAGGTAAATCCAATTCCAAGTCATTCTTATTTTTGGGTTTCCAAATAGATTGTTAGGGAATTAAGGAAATTAATTTTAGCTGGATGCCTAGTTCAATAAGTAAGAGATGATTTGACTAAGGGTTTTGATGATCTGTATTGCTGAGTTGGCTTTTCTTTCATGTCTAAGTATGCATGTAATCAAAATTAATTTCCTCTGAATCCCTAGAGTGTGATTAGATTAGAAAAAAATGGAAGTAGAGGGACCACAAAGGAAAAAAATATTCAAGGACCAACTTAGAACAAAGCGAATAGTATATGGACCAAATGGGCCATTAACTTATTATTATTATCTAATTATCATTTTTTTGGGATCCAATAACCTATAAAATTATAAATTTCCATAATCTAGCACCACTTTTTTAATTTTTTTCAATTCAAGCCATGGATTTTTGGAGCCCACCCCAATCCACCTTCTCTCTGCATCGTAAATATAGATCAACTAAATTTAGAAGATCATAAATTTATAAATTTAGATAATTTTAGCATTTTAGAATAAATGATTAGAAGCATCCAAATCTATAAATTCCTGGACCATCACGTTCAGAGGATCCTAATCCATATATTTCACCCTCCTAAATTACGGCATCGAAAAATAATTTAAACTGTGCAAAAAGAACCAAAATAACATACAAAAATATGTTGGCATGTCCCATTTAATAAGATTTGGAAATAAGAAACCCGTTCATCCCTTTAAGTCTTGATAAGTAATTTCAATTTATACGGTTTAATTATTTCAAATTTCCTTAAATTAACTAAGACAGAAATGAAGAGGAAAAATAGAGAGGGGTCAGACCAAACTTTTTATTTATAGCAACTGAGGGACACAACACCAATTGTAACGCCGTCAATGATCTGCGGGTCGTGCATTTTTATTTTCTCGGCCCACATCCTATTCTTCGGATCATTCCCCAAATCCTTTCCCCCATGCAAAAACTAGCTTTAATCATCGAGATCAATATTCTCTATTATGCTATTAATATGTGATTAATATTATTAGAATGAAGAAGATGGGTGAAGAAATGAAAATGCACGTGTCCTACAATTAACGGCGTTAGATGACCGTCAGTGTTGCTCTTTCGATTGCTAGAAATAAAATGTTTATCCAAAATTAAAAGGTGTTATTAGATCCATTCCCCCCGGGCCCCCCCCAAAAAAAAAAGGTAATAATCTTTCTACTATTTCCCTCATTTTTTTATTTTTACATTTTATGCTCTTTGTACTTTGTCCTTTTTCCTTTCCATAATTTTTCCATAATTTCCGTCAAGAGCCATGGACCACTTGTATGCCTACGATCGGTTATAATTCATTTCCATAAGGAATCCCACATTCTCGTTGTGATGGCCGCGAGTATGTAACATTCTTATTTGTAATATATTTTTAGTTGAATTCTTTAGGATATGATATTATTATATTTGAGATAAATAATTAGATTTAAGGAATATTACATTATCATGTTAAGTTTTCTATTCATACTTTTTTATTAAAAAAATATCCTAGCATAAAATATAGCAAATTATCCATAACGATAAAAGAATATTTATTTTGAAGTTAAAACTAAATATAAAAAATTTGCCTCTTTTTATTTTTAAAGAACGAATAATTTAATTCAAATATTTACTAACTAAAAATAGAGTTCATATAATCTAATAATGTATTTCTAAAAGTAGTACTATCAGTCCTTTACTAACTCTACTCGCTTATATTGCTTTGACAAAAAAAAACCTGAATATGATCAAAACTTTCAATTCTGTGCATATGATTTCATTGGCTATGTATTAAAAAGAGAAACTCAATCATTAGAGGATTGGATTTAGAAGTTATCAAACTTTGATACATTTGATCGATCCAATCCGATGTATCAATAACATGTAAATGCTTATCATTCAACAAAAGTACTTAATTTGGATTATATAATTTGAAAAGAAATTTTCATTTATTGGGGACACTCCAAACATCATCAGAAGATGAACCCTATTTATATAGGGTTAGAAAAATACTTGGCATGTTGAAATCATATATTGAAAAATACTCAAGAACCCTATTTATATAGGGCTGTGAGTGAGGCGAACATAGTAAAGTCCACGGTGTTAATTAGATCTCATAGGAATTCTTACAAAAATTAAGGATGAAAACATAAAGAATAGCCCCATCTTCCACTGGAGTAGTAGGATCCTCTCAAGTTCACATCCGTCAAGTTCTTATTACACTCAATTTTCATAAACTTTTTAATAATTTTAACCGCATGTAAAGAAAATAAATATGTAAATACATGAGTATGTCAATTTTCATGATATTTGAAATTAAATAACTTGTTCATCATAGGCATCTAGATTTAGGAGAACTAAAGATTTTTAAAAAAATATTCATAATTCTCAATGCTTAGGATGAATAGGTTATTTATTTTCAAATCTTATGAAAATTGACATGCTTATATATTAGTATATTTATTTTCTATTCATGCAAGTTAAACTTATTAAAAAGTTAATTAAAATTAAGTACAATAAGAACTTGATAAATAACTTGATAGATGTGAAATTCAAAGAATCTAAGTCCCATGCCCACATTGGCAAATATTCTTAAAGTTTATTCGGTCTAATAATACAAGACACTACTCTTTTTCTAAAATGTAATAACAACTTTTGTCAGGAGAAAAAATGTAATAACAAGAAAACACTAAAAACATTTATAAACCATAATATAAGCCAATTTTTTTTAAAAAATAAGAAAACAATAGAAAATAAATTCACAATATTGCATCTTTGACGATATTTTAATTGGATTTAAAGTGAGCTCCAAAAAAGAAATTAAGAACATCTGAAACAAATACGTTGTAAGATGGACTGAATCGGATGATCTAGATCTATTCATTCTAATAATAAATTATTAACTATAATAATAAGAAAAAACTATAAATAATTATCAGAAACGCCCCATATCTTAATCAAATCCAAATGCCACCTAAATCTAGTATTTTTCAATAATTCTGTCCAGAAAAAGCTAAATAACGACTCGCTCTCTCTCTCTCTCTCTCTCTCTCTCTCCATACAGACAAAGACACTCACTGTACATAGCCGCACTTTCTCTCTCTCTCTCTCCGCCGGAAAATTTCTCGTCAATTTGCCGGCGGCGGAAATGCGATTTACCCACGAGAAAAATTCCATCTTTTGCTAATCCAAGTAAACCGAATCAGGTCCTCCCTTCATCAATTCGATGACAGTGAAAAGGCGAGAAGCTCATGAACTCGGAGCTCTCAAAGCCCACCTCGATCTTCGGTCTCCGATTGTGGGTCTTGATCGGAATCTTCGTCGGGTCCTGCATAGTCCTCGCCCTCTTTCCTGCTCTCCCTCTGTCTCACCACCCGCCGTCGCAGGCCCCAGAATCTCAAGATGCCCGACGGCGGAGGAGGAGGAGCCGGATTCGAAGCCACGCCGGCTGGTGTCGAAGGAGATACAGGAGATCCAGATCGACATGGGGAAGGTGGAGCATCGCGTGGTGTTCACGTCCTCCCAGGCGAGTGGGGAGAGCAGGGGGACGATCGTGGGTGAAACGGCGTCGTTGAGCGGCGGTGGGAGCGGCGGCGGGGTGGCGCCGGAGGTGTCTCATCTGGGTTGGGGGCGGTGGTACACTTTGAGAGAGTTGGAGGTAGGCCACGGGTGGGTTGGCTGATGAAAATGTGATAGGGGAAGGAGGGTATGGGATTGTGTATAAAGGTGTTCTGGGGGATGGGACTCGCGTGGCTGTCAAGAACTTGTTGAATAACAGGTATTGACTCGATTTAGCCTCTGGCTTTTGTTTTGTTTTTCTGATCTGATTGCATCATGGATGGGTGGGGGCTGTGCTAATTATAGTACTTTATGATTTATGGCATTGCTTATATTAAGTTGGGATACTCCGAAAATGTTGGCAACCAATAATTAAGATTTTGAGTTTGGGTATATCATGTGGGTTTTTTTTTTCGATCGATGGGTATGGCATATGTTATCATGGGTATGGGGAATTCGGGTGACAGACCTTGTTGTGGTGCTTTGTGGTTCAAGTCAAGGGAAGACTAATATGACTCATATTAGACTCTGGTTTTGTTTATCTGATTTGTTTAGGTTCATGAATCGGTTGATACTCTGAAACTTTTGTTAGTTAAAGTGGCTGATGATTTAAGGAAAGGGAGGGATTGGTAAAAGGCTGGGATTCTGGGGAAATTTGAGAAACTAGTGAAGAAGAAATTGTTTGATTTGTTTGGGTATATGTTGTTCTGGGTATTTGAAAAATGTGGGGGGGCTCATTCCTAAGATGCCAAAAGATTGCACTGAACACTGCTGTTGATGCCTTGCTCATGTGACTGGTAATTTGAAGAAATTGGCCCACTCCTTTGTTCTTCCACATTCATGATTTTTTAATGTTTATATTCTTTGTTTAATGGTATATTATTCTTGTTTTGGTTATGCTTACTGTAAAGTGGCTTAGCCTTTTAGAAAAGTAGTTCTCTCTTAATTATCCATTGTACGTTGAATCAAAAGTTAGGTGCTGACTTGGTTGAGTTTCAAAGACAATTGGATTTAAATGCGATATTTGATTTTTGAAGCACTCTGCATTCATATGGTTGTCTCTATTTCTTTCTATTTTAATTTTATTCGAGTACAGTTGAACTTTCCCATCTGTTTCCTTTCCCTCATCTTCTATCACCATCCAATGGTAACAAACTAATTATTGATGCGCCTTATGGTTCTCAACTCTGTATCGTCTTTCTTCTCTCCTAAACTCCATTTCTTAAGAAAAACTCATTAAACTATTAACTTATTAGGGGTCAGGCCTGAGAAGGAATTTAAGGTTGAAGTGGAAGCAATTGGCCGTGTAAGGCACAAGAATCTTGTTAGATTGCTAGGATTCTGCGTGGAGGGAGCTTACAGGTATGTTGATGCTTGCCTTCCAATGCTAAATATCACCCTTTGGTTTTAGCCACATGAGAAAAAGATTTACAAAATGTTAGCTTGATCTTTCATTTAGGATGCTTGTGTATGAATATGTGGACAATGGGAATCTGGATCAATGGCTTCATGGAGATGTAGGGGAAGTTAGTCCCCCTTACATGGGAAATTCCGTATGAACATTATAATGGGAACCGCAAAAGGGTATGCATGATACTCTGACATTAGCTTTTGCATTTACTTTTCATTTTTTTTTTTTATCTCCAAATTATGCACTTCAAATGTTGCTCCAGTCAGTTCGCTATCTTAGTTGTATGTTTTAATCTGTCATTGCAGAATGGCCTATCTTCATGACGGTCTTGAACCGAAAGTTGTTCATCGAGATGTAAAGGCTAGCAACATACTACTTGATCTGCAATTGGTATCCTAAGGTATCGGATTTCGGGCTCGCAAAGCTGTTATTTTCTGAGAGGAGTTATGTGACAACTCGTGTGATGGGAACATTTGGGTTAGCTCGTTTCTTTGCTTGAAGTTAACGTCCTTTATTTATGAAATTTGATAAATGTATATTATATATTTTTATTTTCAAGTAGTAATACAAGTAATCTTTTTGTTTTTCCAGTTACTGTTGCTCCTGAATATGCTTGTACAGGTATGCTGAACTGAAAAGAGCGATGTTTATAGTTTTGGGATACTAATGATGGAGATCATTTCTGGGAGAACCCCTGTTGATTATAGTCGACCGCAGGGAGAGGTAAATCTCAAGGCATTATTGGAATTTATTTCTTTCGCCTTCTCTTTGTTTTCGTATCCGTGTGTCGTTAATGGTTGCAAATGATTCAAATAATTTCAGGTAAATTTGGTGGAGTGGTTAAAAACCATGGTTGGAAGTAGAAAATCTGAGGAAGTAGTGGATCTTAAGTTGCCCGACTTGCCTCCTTCAAAAGCTGTTAAGCGCGCTCTTTTAGTTGCACTTCGATGTGTAGATCCTGATGCGCAAAAGAGGCCCAAGATGGGACATGTAATCCACATGCTCGAGGCCGCAGATGACCTACTAATTCGTGATGTATGATTCGTACCTTTGAAGATACTTCGGTTGTGTTTGAATGATGGAAATGACAGAAGAATGGGAATGAAAACAGAAAGACGAGAATGAGAATGGGAATGAGAATGAAATGACAGAGTAGTGAGAATAGGAATCAGCATTCCAATTATCATTTCCGTCATTCAAACTGCTCTTTATGGTACTACTGGTACAATGGAATAAATGGAATGGAACTAATTTCAGTTTGTAAAATCATGCATCATTGAGAGGTTTCATTCCATTGTTCATTCCCATCCTAACTAAAACTGAACAAAGGATGAGAATGAGCTTTCTTACCGTCATAGAAAGGAATGCCAAGTCTCGTGGTTTATTCATTTTGAATTATGATGGAATAGAAAATGAAATGAAACCTCTTGATTAGACATGATTTTACCCTTTTAAAATCGCTCCATCCAATTCCATTTCATTCCAACGCACCAAACGCAGCCTTATTAGTAGTTGTTTCCATTATTGACCAAAATCATCTGTTGTTGTCCTTAACGAATAGGAGAGGCGCTCTGGAAGAGATGCAGCATCTTCCCATCATGATGATCAGCACGACAAACATGGTGCAGCAAAATTAGGCGATATCGAAGGCGCTTCTGATGCAAGCGAAGGTGAGAGTGGTAGAAAACACCAACAGCAAATGAAATGTAGATAATGCCCAAAACAAGACTGGAAGACTAACAGCTCAAATTTGCAAAAGTCATTCAAGGTCAGTTTCTCCCCATAACCCCGCGACAGTGATTCGCTGTACGTCGTGCATTTATTTTTACCCTCCATTAGTTACATAAGTTAGGATGCAATTGTAATATGTGTACTTTTGATTCATCATTCTTGTAGAAATAATGATTCAATGATGTTTTCTTTGTTTCTGATGTGAAATTGAACTAAAACATCACAATGACACAAACATACCATTGCTTCCCATTTGATTTCAGTTCTTTGGATTTTTCTACCTTGCATTTGGGACTATCATTTTCAATTTATTTTATATTTGGGAAGAAAAATTAAATAACTCCACAAAAAAGAAGAAGAAGAAGAAGAAGCATTTGTATGCCCGTTAAAAAGGAAAGTACAGGTAGTAAACTGCAGAAAAAACCCAGGATCAGGGAAGGAATGGAATTATTCATTTTTGTGGCACTTGACTACAATTATGCCAAAGCTCAGGGGAGGATATACTTGTTGAAATTATAAATGTGAAAAAATCTCTTCGTAAAATAGGAAATAATTGTGCACAATAAATGACAAATACATATACGTACACGTTAATCAGCGCCGTCGTTCTAATGTGATGTAATAATTAAATCAGCGAAATACAGAATAAATAGGATATCTTAGAAAGAGAAATAGAAAATCATGTTATATGTGTCCTCCGATTTACAAATTATATTTTCTATTTATTAAGCAGCTGCATAACAAGCAGAACTGTAAGATTTTATTGTCTGAAGCTTTTTTTTTTTCTTTTTTACAGCTCGTAGAAAAAGTACTACAAATCAAGAGGGAATGTACTCTCTAAGCTCAAATAAGGATAAACACATTAAATTCCTAATTTATCTCTATTTAAAGTGTCACTTGTACCTTTTTTATTTAATCTATTGATTCTGTTAGTTTTAGAATCAAATTAGCTACTTTTGAGGAATTGATGTGTAACGCCTACATATATATAAAAATATATATCCACCCACACACACCTATATCCACCTCACTTACATATATATCAACCCACTCATATATTTATATATAAACATATACCCACTCACACACACCCACATCCACCTCACCTATTTATATACATATATATAACATTCCACTCATATATTTATATTAAAAATGTATAATAACCCACACACACGACACCCCTCTCCCTCTCTCTCTCTCTCTCTCTCTCTCTCTCTATATATATATATATATATAATATTATATTATATGCTATATTACAGTTTAATTTGTATACAACATGTAATTTTGGTGTAGCGTACACATGTCATTTATCCATACAGCTACCTATCAGTCCATATTTACCATTTATTTCAAATCAAGATTAACTGAAAATTTAGGGGTATTACATACTCCCCTCCTTAAAAGAATTTCGTTCTCGAAATTAACGTTTCTAGTCTTTGACCAACTTTGAGTGCTCTCTTCTCATGCTATCCTCGGGCTCCAAAGTTGCTTGCTCTGCTGTATGGTTACACTATAGTACCTTTGCTAACCCACTCAACAACTTCCTAATTTAGTGCTTTCCACCTAGTCTCCACGAATGCTACTAATGTCTACAGAATCCTGGACCTATGCTCTGATACCATCTGTAACGCCCCCGCTCCTCAGACCCAACCAAGCCTCGGGGCGTTAGGGATCGCAAACCCAAAACCTCCACAATACTAAATACATACATTGACTAGCCAAACTTTGGAATTAAGAGTTACACAGAAAGATTTCATGTCACTTAGATACTCCTCAAACACTCACAAAACTATACAATAAAATTAACTTTTTTTTACACATCATCAATCTCTCCCACAATCTGCGATCGTCCACACGTCATCACCTGAAATGGAAAGGGTGAGCGAACAATGCCCAGTAAAGGAGTATTACCTAGCAGTAAATGGTCAAATAAACTTACGTGCAACAAACCAACTTGTACGTTATTTATTTATTCAAATAATTGAGGCAACAAAACATAGCCATGGTCAATCCACTCCTACGAGGTCACACAGTCCTCGTTGGCACTCGCTACGCACTCGGGGTCACACAGTCCCCATTTAACACACATCACGTGTCTGGGTCACACAGTCCCCAATGAGTATATAACCCATATTTGCCCGGGGTCACACAGTCCCCAATAGTCATTTCATGGCATGGCTCGAACACACGTAGCACAAAGATTATAAATCTCAATTGAATAAAACTCCAAAATAAAAATGGGAATAATCACGAATAATCTTGGATCTAATTAATCAAATAATTATACATGCCAAAAGATTAAATTGGCACGTGATGAAACAATCGATGGCTGAAAATAACTATTCAAATCAACTGAATGATTGAAAAGGTACAAGGGTAGTACTCCCTTACCTGAATTAATTCCAAAATTAAGTTTTACTTTTCTTTCCTTCTTCTTTCTTCCTCCAACCCGCGCGCACCCGCCTCTCAAAACTTCTCTCTTCTTTCTCTCTCCCTCTCTCTTCCGATTCTCCCCTCCATTCTCTTCCCTATATATATATATAATAAACAATCCCTCCCTTTTTTAAATAAAACGCACTCACTATATATAATATTATATATATTATATGCTATATTATATTTAATTTATATACAACATATATTTTCAGTGTAATATACTCAAGTCATTAATCCACACATCCACTTATCAGTCCATATTTATCATTTATTTTAAATTAAGATTAACTAAAAATCTAGGGGTATTACATGATGGACTAACGGTCTAAAATTGGCACTAAACCTAAACTCTAGGGACTAAAAGGATAATTTCAGCTAAAAACTCGATTTAGTTCAAAATTTAAAGATTGAGGGGACGAAGTTCAAAGTCGAGGAGTTGCTTATTTAATTTCCAGTAAATTGCGTACAACAAATATTTCCACGTTTCAAATCTCTAAACGAAAATATAAAATAATAATAATAATAATAATAAAATCTCTACGGTTTCGCCGTAAAGATCGCGAGTCGCAGTTGAAGAAGAAAGCTACAGAGCTAGGGTTTTGTACGAAAACTTCGCAGAAATGTCGAAGAAGAACGATTTAGGTCGCAGGAAGAAGCAGCACGAGTTTGAACTCCAGAGTACTTCTCTTTCAACCACTCCTCTCTCTCCCTAGACATAATCGTCTTTGGATTTTCAATTTATTTTCTTGATTGTCGTTTTGGAAGTATTTCTGCTGATTTAATTTATAAAATTAGTGATTTTTTTTTTTTGGCTTCGAAACGCAATGGAAGTTATTTGAATTGAAGTGTTCGTATTACAGTTGACCAATTCTTCTCTCCATGTGTGTTTGAGCGTGTTTGAATCTTTCAGTTTATTTTCCCGATGCCAATGATTACTTATTGTTTTGGAAGAATCTCTACTGCTTTTAATATCTAAAATTAGTGCAGCTTTTGCTCCGGAATGTAATAGAAGCTCGTCGAATTGAAGTATTTGAGTTAAAGTTTCCTGATACTTCTATCCGTTTGTGTTTGGGCTTGTTATGGAAATATCTCTCTTGCTTTGATATCAAAAATTTGTGCAAATTTTTTATTTTTTATTTTTGCTTTGGATGGAATGTATTTGTGTTACAGTTTACGGATATTTCTTTCCATTTGTGTTTGGATGAATCAGAAGAGAAGGAAGCAAGGGAAAAGAAGGCCAAGCAGCTGCAGGCAAAAAAGAATAAGATGAAAGTAAGCATCTTTGTTGCTCCCTCTATATTTGTTTTTTTTGGGTGCTGTCTGGTTATTATTTTGCACTGCAATATAATACATTGTTTTAGTATAGGGTATGATGAAACAATTTTGAATTTGTTTAGGTGTAAGGAAACAGTTTTATGTTGAAATTACTTGGATTTGGATACATTGAAATTATGTCATGGTTAATTATTCACTCAGGTTGATGGTACTGACAAGAAGAAGAAGAAGAAAGGAGCAAGTGGGTTTCAAGTTGGAAAAAGAAAGGTTAAGGCCAAATTGACGGCATCAGCTAAAGCTAAAGTTGCTCAAGCCATGGAAATTGAGAAATGAGGTTTGATTCGTTATGGATTAATTTAATGGTTGACGGCTGGGACATGTGGTTTAGAATTTAGTTTTGTGGTCACTAATGTGTTTGGCTGTCACATTTTGTTGTTAATAAATATTCAGTGAGTAATTTTGGATATTTCATTAATTTTAAGCTTTTGATGCAATATCTTGCTATTTCTTACTTTATATTGTTGATTAGATCTTTCTCATCTTCCATTTTAGTCCTAATCAGTGCAAGACTGTTGGAAGGAGTTGGGATAAGAGTGGCAACTTGAGTATGTCTTTGGCCCAACCCAGGTGCTCGTGTGCAATTCAAGGCGTAGGCTTGCATGCTGTAAACTGTGATTAGAGTGAAACCCAATCTAACATCTTTGAGTTTAGGGCTGTTCTGTAAAGATAAGATAGGTAGGAACCCAGGTTTCTGCAGTTGTTGAAGTTCAAAACCGCTACAACTGGCCTGTTTATGTAGTTCTGTGGAGGGATATAATCGGAATGCCTAGAATGCTTGCACTTGATAAAATTGGTGAAGGATTTTCTTCCTTATCTGTTTGTTGAAAGTGGGATTAGTATTTCTTCTTCATGAAGTTGGATACAGTCAGTGATATGTTCTTCTGTTCTAATAAAATTGTGCTATCTTATGAAGAAAAGCTCTACAATAGGGGACAATTACAGACCAAAATTACAATCAAAGGAGTGTTGCGAGATATCATCAGTTAAAATTTGGGATAAAATTCATTGGATGATATTTTGAGTGATGGGGATGGGAAAGTTAGGTCTCAGACCTTGATCTGTAGAACGTGTCTGGGTCTCGGCATCTTGCTTGTAAGAACCTTAGGAAATTCTGCCTTATGGTTTAACATATTTCAAAAGAGCCTAATTTGGATTTTGGAGAAAGGATGTAGGTTGACTGGTGGAAGTATTGACGGTTTGGGTGAAGGTATTGAGTTAAAAATTAACATTAAGGACTTATAGGATCATATCATGGGTGCAGGAGTTAGAGGTTGAACTTATATAAATGTTCACATTGCAAGTTTTGTGTAATAGGGTAGGATGTGGCATTCTTTTGGTCACTGCTGTTATGGGAAACCTTATGTTGTTCCTTTCTTGTTTCCGATGTCGAAAATGTTAATCATTTTTTTTAAAAATAATTGTTTTATCTTGATGGCTGAACATAGGTTCCACGGTTGTGCTAGAATTAGTGATAAGGAGGTCCTGCCCTCGTAGTCCTCATGCAAAGGAAGCATAACCTCTTTAGATGTATCGGACTATACTGCTTTAAGCTCTGTGATTAGCTAGAAAATTGTTGACCCACTGGTTTTGGACATTGAGTTTATTGGTGAAGAGAAGATTATACTAGCTATTTTACACTTTCTTGCATAAAACAGTTTGCAGAACATTGAATGCACAAGTCTTTCTAAAAATGGACTCAAATCCAGCCATGATAGAAAAACCCATGGTAAAGAGGCCAGATTTTACTCTCAGCTGCAGAAGTACTGATATTATTTGGTATAATTTTGGGGATACATGTTAAAGCATACAGATTGAAGCCATCTGGAAATAAATAATCTAAAATCCTTCCAAAGAAAAGTATAATAATGTCAAACATCTAAGCATTCTCAAACTTTTCCTTTTTCCTCCCAACTCTCAACTTCCCTTTCTAGGGTTTCTTTTCCTTCAAGAAAAGCTTTAAGAGCTTGGGGATCATAGGCAGATGGCATCTTGCAAGGATCTGTATCTGAAGGCCCATGCACCATTGATTTCAGCTTGAAATCATTCTCTTTCCCTTCCTTCCCTATGCATTTGCTTTTCCCTGTGCACAGTTCCACTGCACCCTGAGGCACCGTGGGTTTGTACCTCAACAGCTTTGCATACTCATTTAACAGATTGAACATGTAATCATACACATTTTTCATCTTCAATTCCTCCATCATGAACCTGCTCCCTGCTTTGCCAATCTCTTGTGCCTGCACCAATCACACCATTGAACAACAAAGCAACAAATTAAGGGCTTATTCTTGTCATAACATTGTCTCAAGTTCTATTTTGCTTTCCTTTTTATGATGCATTTAGAATGGAAATAGTTTGCATAAGAACAAATCAAGGCCTTATTAGGGAAGACCTAAATGAAGGCTACCTGGGGTGTGTAGTCATGGACCTATGAGCATATGAGAGGGTCCATTGCGTGACAGACGAGATTTGAGGGGTTGAGTGTGAGTGGTTGCAAGAGACTCAAACTGGCCAAGGAGGATTTGGAGTACATGGACCTATGTGTGCAGGGATAAGATGCTGGGCTAGTAGACTTGTAACCTTCATTTTATCATTGTTTGTGGATTCTCCTCTCACATGTTCTCTTTCGTGCATGTGTGTGTGTGTTTGTGATTCGTAGGTTGGGTCGGATCTCGAACATTTCTTGAGGGCTCTGGGTGAAAACAATAACAGCAATAATAATAACGATAACAAATATTGGAAAATGGGAGCTACCTTTTGGTGGTGTTTGTTGCCCCATTCAACCGCAAACTTAAGAGATCTACACATTTTCTTGGAATTAATGGGCCAGTAGTGTTTCAGAGGCACTAAACTCCTGCTGAAAAAGTCCTGGTACTTGGGCTTCACCACCAAGCTCATTGAATCACAAGCTAGAATATATTTTTGGCTGACCGACCATGTAATTCCTTCCACATATATCTTGTATCTGCACTTTAAAAAAAATAAAAACAATTATAGGAGCACAGAAGAAATTTTTGATTTTTATCGAAGATTTTATTTTATGGGTAGCTTTGTTTCGTCGACGTACTTATGAGTGCACTGGCTTGCTAAATTTGTGCCCTTAAACCCTCGACGAGTCTCCTTGCGCCAATCCTGCAAATACCAGCTTAACTCAAATTGAATGTGTATTCAACGCTCTGAAATGAAATGATACACATTATTATTACCACATGGTATAGTTTAGCTGGCCAGTGTTGAATGTGGGTAGCATTGCAATGTGAAAGCTCTACCCTTGCTTTGCTGGTGTCCTTGTTCCCCTTCCAATAAGCATAGGGTTCCCTCTGAGTCCAGTTGGATTTCTTGTTACCTTCCTGAAGCTTCTTCTTCAAGGGCTCCCATGGCTCTATATGAACCTCAGGCCTGTGAAAATTCAAATGTTTGTAAGAGTAACCCCAATTAAGGAGCTCTGATCTCATATCATCCCACGAAACAAGAGCAAGGCTCGTGAGACAGAAGGTTTAGGATTCGAAGCAAACTTTGAATAATTTTTAGGGGAAGAAAAATTTTTTGTTTCACTGCTTCTAAAAGATGAAAATGAATTAGCCCTGAGAAAAGAGGAGAGCTGCTGTTGGAAACCCACTGGCTCTGCTACACTCTCTATTTTACTTTTTTAGTATAAATAAAATTACCTTGTACCCCACTTTTATTTGGCTTTTTTGTACGACTGAATGATGGGTAAAGCCGTAATTTACTTATGCTTAAAAAATATTTAATTGCTAATAGAAATTCCCAATAATAATAATAATAATAAAAACAACACTACATGTACGCCCTTCACACAACCTTCGCGCCGAAAGTGGCCACATGATGAAATCTGTGTGGTTCTGTATTGTTATTTAATCAAAATACCACTAAAAAAGAACCACACATATTCTGTCACTGTCACTCTTTTAGTAGTGAAGGTTGTGTGAAAGATGTACATGTCAGTATTACTCTAATAATAACCATCCTTAGGAAAATTGGGTTGGAAACTCTTACCAGCCCCAGAAGGACCAATCAGGGAACAAAATAATAGTGGTGGAGCTATTTGCACAGTAACCGAGCATCGCCGGAGGCAGGTGATGTGGCATTTCCCGATTGGTAGTTGTGTTTTCGGATCGCCGGCGCGTCGCCGCAGCTAAACATCAAGTCCAAATCCGGCAGCTCACCGGGGTACAACCTTAGGAGCTGCAGAATTCCCCAAATTGAGAACACATCCCTAGTTTGAAATGCACCCTTGTACCTCACTAAGTATATTCTTCCCTCCACTGTTACTAGTCTAAAATCTGCAATATTTCGGGCACTTTCCACCACTTCTTTCGTGATTCCGGTGTCCTTCCAAGGCCTTAGGTCTTCGTGAATCCATCGAAAGTATTCAGGGCACTCCTCGCTCGATGATTTTCTGATAATCGTTGAGTTTTTGTTCCAAGTTTTTTTGGCGGTGTCATTGCACTGAAGTGGTGCATGCTTTAGTAATGAATCTTTGGGACTAGTAGCTTGGAATATGATCTCGCGAAATGGGGTACCTCCTGTATAAACCTATGGGGCAAGCCAATGAAGGGATTGAGAGAGGATAATATCGATTGAAAACATTTCAGCACTCAATGGGCATCGGAATTCAGCATATCATATATATCAAGATACATATATCAGAAGAATGTATGCGATATTCAATTGTAAATTTGAATCCAAACAAGATTTCAATTTACATGTCTTGATCTATACGGATATAATTCATGGAATACTAGAATTTATCTTGAAAAATAGAACGCTTATGGAGAATCGAAAAGAGGGAAAAGCAATTTACCAAAAAAAAGAAGAGAGTGGGAAAAGCAAGTAAAAACCCATGGGGCAAGCCAATGAAGGGATTGAGGAAGGATTATAGCAATTGAAAAAATTTCAGCCCTCCATGTGCATTGAAACTCACCGTATCATATATATTAAGATACATATATCAAAAGAATATATGCAATATCTAATTACAAATTTGAATCCAAACAAGGTTTCAGTTTACATGTCGTGATATGTACGAATATGATTCATGGAATGATAGAATTTATTTTGGAAAATCAAATGCTTATGCAGACAAACTGAATCAAAAACAGGGAAAAGCGAGAAAACTTACCCGTTGAATGGAAACGAAGACCGCAAAGAAGAAGAGGAAGAGGAAGATGAAGAAGAGGGATGCTGTTCTTGATGGCTCCATTTTGAGCATTTTCTCTCTTCAAGGAAATGAATATCTTCAATTCATAGTGTTGATAAGGGTGGGGAAGCCCTTTTGTCTTCATGGATAATGAGTGAGGATGGACACCTTTCCTTGTACATCTTAATTTGATGCAAGGAAATTCTAACAGCTATTGATTCCTAGTCTTGAGTAGCAAAATTAATTGCTGCTTTTCAAAAGGTTTCCTCTCAAATACTTTAGTTGCTGCTCTTTTTTTTTTTTTTCCTTATTTTTCTTCTTTTTTTTAATAGAGGGAATTGAATTTCCTTTAGAATACCATGTGGTAAACATGCATATCATATGAAATATAAATAAAATATGTATACTAAGATTTTTTGTTTGTTTGTTTAAGATGTCTAAACATGATTTAGTAACATTCCCTTGTTTAAAGTAACTTTTTTCTACACACAAACTTTTAAGGAAGCTTGTTTAATTGTAAGGATCCTCTCAACTTCATGTATTTTAAATTTATTTCCGTAATCAATTTTAATAAACTTTTCAACAATTTTAACTGCTTGGATCAAATCTAACTTACATAAATATAAGCGGATATCAATTTTCAAGAAATTTAAAAATAGAGAACCGATCTATTCAAGTATTAGAAACTTAAGATGTGAGTGTGGGAATGCCACTCCACTATAATCAACAAATAAAAGAGAACCAAACCCCCTATTCTAACTCGGAGGAAATAAAAATAGCTCTAATTAGAATCAATTTTAGACAATAATGGGCATTCCTCATTAAAAGACCTTGGTCCACTGTGAATTAAATACTTCCAACAAAAAAGAAATAAATCATTGTTCATACGTTTTTCTTATGTACCAGCATTTCAAAATACCAAAATTCCTATAAGCCTAACACCCTTACAAATGATTTATTATTTATTTAAATAACCCTTTAAAGTAGTTTAGACACTTTTTATCCATTTAGTTCCCTTAAAAGAATTCGATTACTTATTTAATTCCCTTAAATGGAATTTACCTCATTTCTTTACCATTTATCTAATTCCCTTAAAAGGAATTTATCCATTTACTTAATTCTCTTAGAATGAATTTCGTCATTTGTTAAAAGGAATCTTATCATTTATTTAATTACCTTAAAATGAATTTAATTAAATATTTTAATTTCCTTAAAAGAAAATTTTTCATTTCTTTAATTCCCTTAAAATAAATTTCATCATTTCTTTAATTTTCCTTAAAAGGAATTTCATTAAATACTTAATTCCCTCAAAGAAATTTTACTCTTTCTTTGATACCCTTAAAAGGAATTTCATTAAATATTGGGGAAATTGCACTTAACCTCCCTGTGATTTCAGCCCATTGCAGGAAACCTCCCTATGGTTTGAAAATCAGCACATAACCCCCTTGTGGTTTCAATGGACTTACAAAAGTTAACTTTTCCATCAAATTTAACTATTTGTTCTTAAAAAAAAAAGATTGTTCAATAGAAAAAAAACTTTAATTTCCCAAATTACCAAAAATTAACTCCTTACCTCAATCACAATAGCTCTCAAAGAACTAGTTGTTTCTATAATTCCTAAATCATGAAAAAGATATATTTATTGTACAAACAAAGAGAGAAACATTTAGATGTGAATCTACTTAATTGAGATCATGAATATATAACCTCTATGGAATATATTTTTTTCAAGGTACAAGAAGTATAAAAGTGTTCACTTATTTGGGTATTGCTACAATAGGGGTTAAGAAATTAGTTTATGGTTAATTTTGGAGATTAAAGTCTTTTTTTTATCATATTAAACACTAAAAAAATTTATACAAGAACAGACCATTAAATTTGACGAAAAAGTTAACTTTTGCAAGTTCATTGAAACCGCAGAGAGGTTATGTACTTATTTTTAAACCATAGGGAGGTTCTCTACAACTGCGTCAAACCAGGCTAAGTGCAATTTTCCGTTAAATATTTAATTCTCTTATCAAATCACGTATCCCCACTTTCCTCCCCATGTCCTACGACTTCCAGCAAGTCCGGCGGAAACCTCCATTGTTTCCGGCCCTGGTGCAAAAATGCTCCCCATTCCACCCGATTTCGGAGGCCATGATGGAAATGACCGGTCCAATCACTATTCGAGGTTGGGGGAAAGCTTGTAAGCCTTTAAAAAGAATAGATCCAATCGGACCAGATTGAAAAGGGGGGATTTCGGACTTCCGAGAGAGAATGGGGGATTTCAGTTTGGGAATTGATACCGGAGTTGAAACGTTGTTCAGAAAACTCCAGTAGGATTCCTCTGCCCATTCCAGTGCTCCAGCGCTCACAGTGGGTGCGATCCACCCTGATTGCGGTATCCGCAAAGCCATTTGCTGCTGCTGTCCCGTTTCGGCCACCGATTTCCGGCGAGATCAACAAATCAGTGGCTTTAATCCACTGATTTACTGTAATCAGAGGCTGCCCCTTTTATTTTCACCCGCTGGTCCTTGATTTCAGGTCAGTCCATGGCCAGGTGAGCCCCATTTGCGTCGGATTGGCTTGATGCGGCCCCCAGATGATTTCTCGATCCCAGGGGAAATGAGCCAGTGAACTGCGATTTTGTTTCCCCCGGAGAAAAACATGACTAAAAATAAATAATTAAAGCAAAAATCCTTTCTCTCGATCCTTCGAGGACATGAGATACATATTATAGTTTTCCTTGTTGGAATCGAGAAGAGGAAATAAACAAACAAAATTCTTTCTCTCAGACCCTTCGAGGACATGAGATATATACTGTAGTTTTCCTTGTTGGAATCGAGAAAAGGAAATAAACAAACAAAATCCTCTCTTTTGACCCTTAGAGAACATAAGCTATGTGTTGCGATTTCCTCCGGTTCGAATCAAGAAAAGGAAATAAACAAATAAAATACTTTTTCTCAACCCATCGAGGATATGAGCTTTTTCAGTTTCTGACACGAGGTCTTGTGACACTTCATGTTTAGCAGATAATGTTAGTATTCGCTCAAATCGATAATCGGATGTCTTCGCTCGTTTCGGCTCCACCTTACTTATATTTCTACAACTAGGATCCGACTTTTATCATTGATATTAACTAATAGGGATTAAACCATAATGCCAAGAAAAAGTTTGATTGAGAGGGAGAAGAAGAGACAAAAATTGTAACATAAATATCATCTGATTCACCAATCCTCAAAAAACGAAATACGTTTAGTTTCTTTGTTGAGCGACAAATGGGAAATTCACTAAAAGTTACGGTCCCCACCACGTAATAGTGGACCCACACATCTTCATCGATGCTATTTTTTGACCCGAAGGCCGAGAGCTAACTATTGAGACTTTAAACTATCTGGACACATACCAAGGGAATTGGTTCAGATTTAATTAACTACCATCCATTTATGGATCGTGTGAACCTAAAATCTCAATTTTCATCAAAAATCCAAATCCCTGTTTGAAGGACATTTATTTTCAACAATCATATAATAACATTAATCATCTAATCACTTTCATATATTCCCTCGCTTCACAATTATCCACTCGCTTCACTAGGGTTTCTTTTCTTTTTAAAAAGCTTGAAGATATGGAGGATCAAAGGGAGATGGCATCTTGCAAGGATTTGTGCTTAAAGGCCCTTTCACTACTGATTTCATTTTGTGCATATTTCTATTCCTTTTGCCTCTATGCAATCCCTTGTCCCTGTGCATAGGTCTGCAGCGCCCAATGTGACAGTGGGTCTGTGCCTTAATAGCTTTGCATACTCATTCAAATGATTGAACATGTAATTATACACATTCTTCATCTTCAATTCCTCCAAAATAAACTTGCTCCCTTCTTTGCCAATCTCTTGGGCCTTTTCCCATCACACCATTGAACAACAAAAACAAGAAGTCGAGGCTCAATCTCGGGTGTTTCTGAGTTAAAATTCAGATTTACAACTAAATCACACACGTCTCGATGTGTATGGATGAGTACAATGATTAATCAAGTGAATGCAAATAAGAGTCACCTCAGATTAGGGTTACCTTTTGTGGGCGAGTGTTGCCACAATCAAGATGTTCTTGGAACTAATGGGCCAATAATGGGTGAAAGGTACTAAGCTTCTGCTGAAAAAAAATCATGGTACTCAGGCTTCACCACCAAGCTTATTGAACCACAAGCTACAGGCTCACTGACCATGTAATTCCTCCCACGTATATCTTGTACCTGTATTTTTTTAAAAAAAAGGGAAAAAAAAGAAAAGAAAAGGAGAACGTGGTGAGCAAATTAATCAAAAATCCTCCAAGAAAATTCAAGTAAAGTGATTGAAAGTGAAAATAATAATAATAATAATGGACCATGTTCTTATTGTTGGAAAATATATACTTTCATATTACAAATTGACTGATACACAATAAGCATAAATAAATATAATAACAAGACAAAGTAAAATATCCTAGTCTGGAAGTGGAGGCACGATGCTTGATGTCCTTGAGGAAATAGTCACCAGCCTTCACGTAGGTTCTTGGTGGCGGTCACTTCTAGTGTTGTACAACAATTCCCATATCAGGATCCTCCTCCACAAACACGAATGAAGTAAGGAATACCCAATCAATTTAAGACCTTCAAATGATCAAATAAATATTTTATGGGATGAAAGAGTTTTCATGTTATATCACTATCTACATATTCCTAAAGTCCTGTCAAACACACTTATATAATGCGTTGGTTGTGTAACTCTTGTGAGATCTTCATGGGCTAAACAATGTCCCATTAAGTAGAAAATAATGGGCTAATGAAAATTAAAAAAATAAAACCCCCATTAATTATTTTGAATTTAATTTTTTCAATCGAAAATTCCTACACTTATGACGACTATGATTTGTCGAAATGGATACCTATGAGTATACTGACTTGCCAAATTTGTGCCGTTAAAACCTCAGCCCTGTTCTGTACTCTAATCCTGTAAACAACGGTTGCATTAGAGGGTGCATTTGTTTATTGAATTTACAATAAAAAACAAACACAACAATAAAATTGAAAATCTCAAGAAATAAGATATGTTCAAATATTCACAAAAAAAAAAAAAAAACATCATTACCTCATGGCGTATTCGAACATGCCTTGTAGTCTTTTCTTTGCTTTGCTAGTGTACTTGTTCCCCTTCCAATAAGCGTAGGGTTCCCTTTGAGTCCACTTTGATTTCTTTTTACTTTCCTTAACTTGTTTCTTCAAGGGTTCCGATGGCTCCACATTAACCTCAGGCCTGTGATAATAAAAAAAAAAACCTATAGGATAGGCGCATATAAGGTGATTCCAAATCACATTCGATAAGAAAGACTCGTGATAATAGGAGATATTAGGGCCTAAGGCTCAAGGAGGATGTTATTCCGCATCCTCCCCTCGGGGATCCTCCCCTCTATATAAGTGAAACTCCAGGGTGTGGGACAAGGATAGCACTTTGGGGCATCGTAACAAAGAAGGCAAAAGAGAGAAAAAGCAAGGCCACTCTATTCTTCTTCACCAAAAAAAACCTTCACCAATCATTGCCAATAGAAAAGTGAGGATAACCCCAGCAATTTCCATGGCTCCTTGAGCTTAAGAACTACATGGGTTTGATTCTCTAATACAAATATGTAGGAAATTCAATGGGTCTAGCTTCTAACAAAACCTTTCTTCTCCATCCTTCTAGTTTCTGAACCTACGGTCAATCAAGCTCTCCATCTGTTCCTGTCATCCACCCTACTGTTCTTCATTTTTAGGCCTATGACCTCCATTCCATACTTGGTCATTAGATTTGCCCACTACAGGTCCTTAATAGACCTGGGTTTTACCCATTTCTTGCTGTAAAATTGAATATTAATCGAAGGTTGTTTTTATCTAAGGCATTGAACGTAAATAATCACAATCCTCTAGAATGGAGTGGACAAAAGACAGAAAATCTTAGGGTCTGTTTGGTTCATGGAATCTGCTTAGAATGTCCTCATGAATGTAACATTGCAACATTTAGTATGATTCTAGAATGTGAGATTATGAGTAGACTAAAATGTATACATGTAATAGAATGTCGAAACTACACTTATAGATGGATAGAGTGACAAAATTCTCATTTAGGTACACAGCTCATATAACTTAAAATAATATCAATAATAATGATAATAATAATAACAATACAAGTAGTAAATAACTATATTATTCATAATAAAGAGTCAGATAATACTCTTTTCTGAGAAATTTATTATTATGTTATAGAAATTATATTTTTAGCTAGTAAATGTTTGAATTAAATTCTTCATTCTTTAAAATTAAAAAATAGGCAAAAATTTTAATTTTAGTGCTAACTTTAAACTAAATATTTTTTTAGCAGGTAAATAATTTACTATATTTTATGTTATGAATATTATGTATTCTTTTAATAAAAGAGTATTAATAGAAAACCTTAATATTTTTTAAATCTAATTGTTTATATCAAACATAATAATGACAAATTTAAAGAAATTCAACTAAGTATATCAAATAAAAAAATATCATATTACGAATATAACATCTCAAGTAATGTGATACTCAGTATCAATATAAAGTCTCGTGAATCAAACGAATCCTTAGTTTCCTTAGTTTATAAAAGAAAGTCGTTACGGAACTTTATCCCTCTCAACTTCTTTCTGTACTCAATTTTTATCAACGTTTTAAGAATTTTAATCTCATGGTTGGGAAAAACATAAACATATACACAAGCATGTAAGCTTTAATGAGATTTCTCAATTTTTATGAACTTTTTAAGAATTTTAACTTCACGGATGGGAAAAGCATAAACATATATGTAGGCATGTAAATTTTTATGGGATTTAAAAATGTATAACCTATTTATCCTAAGTATTGAGAATTTAGAATATTTTTTATACTTTTACAAAAATCTTAAATTTTTCTAAATTTCAATACTTAAAATGAATAGGTTATGCATTTTTAAATTCCATAAAAATTGAGATAATTATGTGTTGGATATGATTTTTTTTTCCATCGGTGCAATTGAATTATTTAAAAGTTCATAGAAATTGAGTAGGGACAAAACTTTGACGAATATAAAATTAAAAGGATCTTAACCAAGAGACTCGAACCTCCTATCTCCATTATGGAAAGCCAAGTAAATGCCATTTGAGCTAATATTCAACGGTAAAACAATATTTCTTACGTAAAGAACTTGTCAAATTGTTTGTTCCTCGACATTCAACCATTTTTACGACTTTGGAAAAATTACCGTTAAAGGAAAAAAAAAAAAAAAAAAAAAGGCGAACCAAGATAAGTCACAACAAACCCACTAAGTACAAACACACCCTTTTGAGAAAAAGAAACGTGCAAATTGTCCAAAAATGAAAATTGATAAAACCTCGATCATAATTTCTAGTGGGAGAACAATTGTGATAAACACTTCTCATTTGTCTTTGGATTCACTCGTGCTCCAATTAGAAGTGGAATAATTTTATATATACAAAAAATTTCACAGCAAAATTAAAAAAAGCTTATATGACATAAATTGAGTTCATAATATTTTAATAAATAATAAGATATGCTCTTATCGGTTTATGCCACATAATTTTTCTATAATTTTATTATAAAGTTCTGCGTCTGTAGTATTATTAATTTTAAAAGTATTAGGATTATGAAGCGAAGGAAAACAACCACATGAAATATCTTAAAATATTTAGATGCTCTAACTACTAACAATTTTTTCCATGAAATGCATTTAAAATTATGACAAATATTTCAAATACACCAATTTGGAGAACTTTTGAAACGTCTCCTCAATTTTATAAGGTTTAAAAAAAGTAGATAATTTTAATAATTTATTATTAAAATAAAATAAAATAAAAACTAGAGAAACTAAAAAGAAAGGAAATGAATGATTCTCCAAATCCACAAATTCATGGCATTTCTAAGGTAAGAAGATCCTTATTCATCATACCGATGCATGTGATTTCAGATCAACATTTCACTGACAATTTCCCAAAACAATCCCCAAAATCTATTCACCCTGTGCTTTAAAAAATTTAGCTTTATAGTACTAGGCGTACTGATTGTTAGAACAGTAGCTTTTAGTTTAATAATTTTAAGAGTAATAATATTGAAGTACTTGTTCTAAAAAAGGTATACCTTTCCAAATTATACTCATCGGTCCTGTCCATCTAACCCCATTTTACATGTCTTTACCCACTTACCCCTAAGGGTAGGATTATCATATTAGTCCTTTTACCCATAAAAGAGTAAGACTTTGAAGTTTAGGGTAGTTGCCCTACCCACTCTCACCCCCAAGAGGAATGAGATTTTACAAAGCTACACTGAGGAAACGAAAAATATATCTAATTGCATATACTCCAACAACAAAACAGACTAGTTTGAGAGAGAGAGAGAGAGAGAGAGAGAGAGAGGGAAAGAGCAAATGGTACCATAACACCCTGTAAATTAAATCAGAAGGTAACCGTGAAGCGAAACCGAGGCCATCCGAGTGATTCATAAACCATTTCGGAACTCCAGGGTTTCCTCCTGATGTTTCAGAAATTCTTAAGCAATCCAAGGGGGGGAAAAATCACATTCAGGTTCAGCCAAGGATCTTCCAGAAGCAGTTAAAAAGTCATTTCGATAATGCAACAGATGATGCACAGATAAGTGGATACCTTCTTCAGCAAAGGCAACTTTGTCAAAACCCTGTAGAGCGCATGAAAGTTAAATACACATCAACTGGCACTTAGATCTGATAAGTCAATCTCAAATCATAACATGACAAGAAAACAGAGTTTTGGTCCAGAGTCCGATCTTTTTTCACATGTAAAGACACCGAGCCTCCCTTGGAAGCTAAACCCTAACTTCAAGATGATGCCATAATTTGACGACATCTAGTAATTTGACCGCAAAAACAACATACAGAAGATCAGGAAGAAGGAAAGATACATCTAATGCCATCCTTATCCAAGGGGTAAAGGAATCAAACTTTAGGCTACTTTTGGCCCTTAAGTTGAAATTGCAGCAGGAATGTGAAAAACAAATGTACACTTCATGAAAGCTTTTCCCCTTGTAGTGTACACTTTATGAAAATTTTTACCTTTTACAAAGGGAAAAGCCTCTAACACAACTATGCTTGAAATGCAGCATCATCACCCATCTTGTGATGCATCAGAACACATTTAGATTAATTCAAAATTTATATTTATTTGTTACCTATTGTTACATAGTTAATAAAAATCTTTCCCAATTCCTTTTTTTTAATTTTTTTTAAGAATACCTAAATTTCGTAATGCCACATATGTCCAGGTTATAAAACTGAAAGAATGAAAATAAGAGCATTCATTATTGTTTTTAGTCATTTTTCTACAGAGTTCTAAGAGCTAGTATTACAGGACTACATTTTAATGATATATCTTCAGTAGTTCCAAGGTTCAGGGCATAGTTATCAGCCCCGACTCGGATATCAACCCAGTCAAGGTGCTGGGTCAACGAGTCATTGGTTGAATCGTCGGCTCATCGGTTGAACCATCGGGTCAATGACTTTTATAATATAACTCAATAGTTATAACTATACATATTTTTTAAGAGAATTTCTGCAAAATGATCAAGAAAATAGCAAAACTTTCCAGTTTTATTAAGTTTCTCAAATTGCTTTGCAAAATAATAATAGCAATGACAATGTAAAGATGAATTATTTTGTTATTATATTTTAAACATATATTAGATTAGTTGAATTTGACACAATCAAATTGAAAATTAAAATTTATTTAAAATAAAATTCCAATATATCATGGGAGATATTATCAAAATACTATGGAATTATAGTTATGTTTCAATGATAGGGCTATTTTAATTATTAAAAATATGATATGGTAAGGATTTTCTCAAATTTGATGATTTATTATTTTCTAAGATAAGGATAATAAAATACTACTCACACTTATTCAATGTATATTGGAATTATATATATATGTATAAATTTATTATCTAGTAACCATTATTTTAATTAAATATTATTCAATTATAATTTTCTTCATTTATAACATATATTTAAAATAACTATATTCTTTATTAGTTGAGTATTAAAGTATAAGTAAACTTGTAAATTTTCATAAAAATCTCATTGGCTCTACCATTAGTTAGAGATATTGAATTTTTATGAAAGTAGAGGGGTTCAAAACTCATCAAGTACATTTTAGAGGATTTTTTTTAACCCTTTTCATAAGGATCGAGTTTCTTTCGAGTCGGTGACTGGGTTGTCGCATCACTGGCCAACCTGCTGGGTCAACAGGCTTTGATCAGGTCAATGTGCAAGCTAGATTTATGGACAACCCGAACCAGGTTAGGACCTGAGCAACCCACCGGGCTGGATTTGATAACTAGCAAGGGTTCAGGGCTAAGTGTCATTGATGAGCAATTTAAAATCGATATCCTACATTATTATTATTAATTTTTTGATCAGTAAAAGCAAAATCCATATCCTATGTACCTGGCCATTTTTATGCAACATTATATTCTAATATACTATGTATAATGCATCATGTCTTTATATATATATACAAAGGATGAGAAGCACATCCATATAGAGGTTTTGATCCTTATTTAGTTCAAGAATATCATAAATACAAAGGATAAAGAGCCGGAGTTACGTGCAAAACTGTGCTACTGCTTACCATTTTCAGCAACCGTGGTTGAGCAAGGAACATCTCTTACCACAAATCAGAGGCAGTAAATTGCCTGATCTATGTGGGGAGGAATCTGCTTTATTTCAGTCCCAAGCTCTTGCTCAATTCTATACCTGTTAGGAAATTAATAAATGAAATTGCATCAATTTTAAGAGACCCAGTTGAAATGCGTATAGTTTTATTTGAGACAAAAGTATGAAGATGTACAAGTTAAAGCGGTCCTCGTAAGTGATCAGATTGACAGCTAACCCTAGGTGTCCAAACCTTCCTGATCGACCAACCTGCACGCAAAAAAAATATATCAATAAATATGGTATACAAATGTTGCATTTCTTTATGTAATCTGTCAACATACCCTGTGAAGATATGTCTCTGCATTCTTGGGAAAATCAAAGTTAATAACTACATTAACTGCTTGGATGTCTATCCCCCTAGTGAACAGATCTGCAGTTTCAACAGAATGATAAATATTAAATAAATAAATAAATTACCAAAAAAAAATGCAAATGTAGTAATTAGAATAGCAATGTTACCACAGATAAATTCTAAAATTAAACATATCTGAAATATTCTATTAAAAATATTATCTAAAAAATGCATATCTAAATACATTAGCATATATAAAATGGATCAAAGAATTATTACTTGAATATCATAACACAACTTGCAGGAACCTAGAGTTCCTCAATGTATCAGATTACAATTCAGACACTTTCAATCGGTTGGTTGAAACTTAAAACCTTCACAGCAATACTTCTTCAGCCTTGCAATGCAATCTTCTCAACTTCTTTATTGTGGAGAGTTCCACATCAGGTTGGGGCTTAGTGTTGTGGAGCTTTGAAGTACTTGTTGCGCTAATCCCTCCATTGCAAATTTTGGATGGATGGAAACTTGATATGGTATCCAAACCCAATTGTTTTCAGGCCCAGGTTGTGTTCAGACCAAGGGCAGCCCGTTTCTGTCCCATGATATGCACACGCAGAGCTCAACTATGACACACCAATACTCTAATATGGCTCATGTGCCAATGTCTGACACTCTCCCGACACCACACTCCCGACACATCTAGGACACCGGTCAACGACTTCGACATGGCCAACGAATCCAATACGCTCCCGACATGCTCGCGACACACTTCCAACATGCTCGCAGGACATGGTCAAGGGTTCCGACACAGTCAACAAATCATACACGTTCTTTTTTTCTTCTTTTTTTTCCTCCCCTTCCTCGTTCTTTCCTTTTCCTGATTTCTTTTCCCTGTGCCCTGTATCAAATCCATCGCTTCTTTGCAAAATGCAATCTCCATAGTGACCATGATCTTCTCCCTCCACTACTGATTCTTTTTTATTTTATGATTATATATATATATATATATTGGATAAGAATATTATACATATACAACCCCCAATAACGTGTCGAATTTGTTCATTTTTTAGAAGAATTGTGTATTGTGTATTGCATATCATTAACATGTCGTGTCGCCGTACTGGTGTCGCTGCCAGTGCATCCTTGGAGCTCAACAAATGTAGATCTCAAGTTGTGCCTGGTGTGAGGTGCATGGGGAGGGTTTAAAGTCCCACATCAGGTTGGAGAAAATATTTCAATGCTTCAAGTACCAGTTGCGCTACTTCCCCATTGCTAATTGGTTTATGAATGGAAGCTTGACCTTGACCTTTTTGTTGTTAGGTTTAGCAATGGACATGAAGTTATAGTCAGCTCAGCTACACCTTATTTTAAAGAGCACAGGAGCACAAACTACTGAAATCAAATGAGGATGCAAGACCTACCATATCTATACCGATATAGATCTAATAAAAGGGTGTATATAACAAAAGTGCAAACTCACCTGTGCAAACAAGATTTCTGCATGCGCCATTGCGGAAGTCGTGAAATACTCTGTTTCGATGATCTTGCAACATTTTTGCATGAATATAGAAGCAAGAATAACCAAGTTCTGTAATTTTCTTTGCCAGCAATTCTACCCGATTCACCGAGTTGCAGAAAATAATTGATTGGTTGATTTGAAGCTGAAGACAGACCCATTAGTATATCATGTCCAGTAACACATTAAAACAAGAACGGATATTTCAAGTGAGGTCAAACCTTAGAAAAAAGAGTGTTCAGGCAGTGAACTTTCTGTCTTTCTTCTACAAAAGCATAAAATTGCGTAATACCCTTCAGAGTAAGCTCGTCCATAAGGTTAATTACATAAGGCTTTGCCAAGTATCTATCTTTGAAATCCTTCACAGTAACAGGAAATGTAGCTGAAAACATTAATATTTGACGATTTCCCGGGAGAAAGCGAATCAGCTGCTCTATTGAAGGTTGAAACTCTGGAGATAGAAGCTTATCAGCCTGGCACTCATTAATAAAAGCGACATCAGAATCTTGCACTTCGCTTGTTATGACCAAGCAAATTTGGAACCATAGACGCATGAATAATGTTGATTCAAAACCCATATCTACAATACACTGTTAATGTATCATGAATAGTCATCTAAACACGACCAATCACTAGAATTACAAGAAAAATTAAAATTTTAAATCAGAAAATAATATTAAAACCGGCAGATCCCAAAAAATTATCTGAAGAACTGCAAGATAAAGAAACAGTTGAACAAAGAATAATATAAAAATAACTCTATCACAAACCACAAGCAAACATGAAATATGTATATTTATAAACATAGCTCACGTAAAGCTCACTGATTTACCGAGAAAAACATCTCAGGCTTTGTAGAATACCCTTCAATAGTTTAGCTTCACAGATGAATATGGGAAAAATGAACTATGACAATGAAAATCACAAATCAGATGACAGTTAAGAGAGAAAAGGAGACCACTACAGAAGAAAATTTTAATACGCTACCTCATCCATAACAAGCATTGAACAATCTTTCAAAATGCAAATGCCCTTCTTAGAAAGATCCAATATTCTCCCAGGAGTTCCAACTAGCAAATGGACCGGCTGATATAAACGCATGATATCATCTTTTAAGCTGGTTCCACCAGTGGTAACCATGACCTGAATCTTTAAATGCTTCCCAAGTTCCTTACAAACTTGCGATGTCTGAAGAGCCAACTCTCGTGTTGGAACAAGGATGACAACTGCCAAACAATGAAAGAGCTAGATAAATATATAAAAATATTAAATGCGTGCATCCGTGAGGTATACATTTAACAAACCAACATTCACAACTGAAAAGAAAACTTTAGTGCAATAATTGATGCTTATGTAATGAATAGCAGCTTAATAATTTTATAGATAGCTAAATTCGTATAAAGACCGGAACAATTACAGATGGATAGTCCATTTACATTGGACAAAGTTTCGCAAGCCAAAAGTCACTAAATTATATAGGGAAATACGAGTACTACACTAATTTCTTCCTGGATTGGGGAGCACTAGACTAGTTTTGATAGAAAGAGATGTCCAGCCACATTCCTGAACATATTGCAACAAACATAACAGCCAAAATCACGGTACCAACCACAATTACAATATTGCGTGCCAGCTCTTGGGTGGGGTGGGTCATTCCATCAAATCTTTGACAAGGGGCTCAATCTCGTATTTGTTGGTTGACGTGGCAATAGGCTAACACAACTATCATCTGAGCATGCAAGTGCTACACAAGTAAAAATACAATTAAAAATGTCAATAACAAACCTTGAATAACATTTTTATCTTGATCAATTTTTTCCAAGGCAGGAATGCAGAAAGCAGCAGTTTTCCCAGTTCCATTCTTAGCTCTAGCAAGAATATCACTGCCAGTTAGAGCAATGGGGATACTTTCTTCCTGAATTGGCGATGGCCTCTCAAATCCCTTCTCGTATATGCCCATAAGTAGCTCACGCTTTAGAAAATAGTCTTCAAATTCATTTCCCTTGGTAGCTGTCACATCCTGGGAAAATATGTTAAACAGAATAAGAAATGCACCCGCAGTACATAATAGTCTTCAAGTACAGCAGCACATCTCCACCAATAATGCTAACAAAGGTCAAACCTAGGGCTGCAAAGGAACCGAGCGTTCATGAAGGGGCTTGTGAACTAAGTAGCACAGATGTGACACATGACTTTGCATATACCCATACCTAGGATAGGGAGAGCCACTCACTGCTGGAATGTACCCAAACTAACAATAGGGGAAGCCAAGGCATGTTGCTATGCCTGAGGTGCAGGTTGTTGCACGTTAAGGCACCTCATGCCTTTTATAACTACCAATTATTAAAACTGATACAGTTATCAAGGTCTTAGTAAACTACCCTATTTAGTTATTGTGCTTGATAAATGGCAATGCAGCACAGAAGACCACAATAACTATTGAATATCTACATCTCTACGTTCACTTTTACACAGTCAAAATATGCTGTAATTAATCTCCTCCCAACCTCTTCTAAGATTTAAGGATACAAATAAATCCAAATTTGAAACAAGAAAGGGCCAAGTAGACCCAAATAGTAATAATAATAAAAATAATAATAATAATTGATGACAAAAAATCTTTATAAATGCAGCAAACTACTGGTCACAGCATGTAATCATATCATTAACAATCATACCTCTGTCTTGTAGCGTGTATCAGGTGGTGGTATCTTCACCCGTGATTTCCAATCTTCTGAACTACAGGAAATCAAAAAAATAAGAATCATGTCAATCATAAAGGATAAAAGCATAGACGTTTTGCAGAAACAAGAAGGCGAGTCATCCTTAAAAGAAAAGGATAGCGTTTAGGTGGACCCTGTGCGCCCAAGTGGGACTTCAACATATTCGAGCCATACCTCTAGTATTGCATAAAAAAATGCATGTGGCATTTTCTATAGCAATTCACAAAGTAAGCCTTCAAAAACAACGCCAAAAGGATTGATGCCACATTTTCAAATCCTCATCCTATTTTAATTTCCAGTTTGAAAACCAATTCATCAACAAGTTGGGGTATAACAATAGTGTGATTTCCAATCTTCTGAACTACAGGAAATCAAAAAAATAAGAATCATGACAATCTTAAGGCATAAAAGCATAGACGTTTTGCAGAAACAAGAAGGCCAGTCATCCTTAAAAGAAAAGGATAGCGTTTAGGTGGACCCTGTGCACCCAAGTGGGACTTCAACATATTTGAGCCATGCCTCTAGTATTGCATAAAAAAATGCATGTGGCATTTTCTATAGCAATTCACAAAGTAAGCCTTCAAAAACAACGCCAAAAGGATTGATGCCACATTTTCAAATCCTCATCCTATTTTAATTTCCAGTTTGAAAACCAATTCATCAACAAGTTGAGGTATAACAATAGTGTGATTCCTTTAATTTTATTTAAAAGATAACAATCTGCCTTATTCTATCCTATAAGTAGTCAAAAGTTACAAACACTTGCATCTTGAAAGAATATGAGAGAAGCAATAGCCAATGAGTCCTCACAATGGCATAGTCTCGAAAGGCCACCCATACCAAAAACATCCCTAACATTCCAAACAATTGTGATTCTGCTTTCATATGACAAAACATGCACTGTTCTCTTTTTAGTAAGAGATTTTAAAAATGTAACCTACGACTTCTTGCTTTTTTTTTTTTTTATAGGTACATAAGCACACACCCAACCCAGTAGCGACCAGGATTTGAGCCCTTGAGCCCTTGCCAACATCAAGGATTTAACATCAAAAGACCAAAAAACCGGTGGCAATAAGCATTGAGCCGAAGAGTTTGGGGTTGGCTGCATACAACCAATTTAATAAGTTACATCCCTGTAGAAATGAATCCATTATTTAATAAGTTACATCCCTGTTGAAATGAATCCACTGATGCTGCCCATTCCTATCTAAGGTTACTCTCTCATCCGCCTACCTGACATTCATGTCCTTTCTTATAACTTGCAACCAGGTCTTAGATGGTATATCCATAGACTTCCTAAATTCTACTAAATCAATCACATCAATCTTCTTAATTAGTGCACTCTATAGCACATGCTTAAACCACACGTCATCAATCTTATTGGAGCTATCTCTAGCTTTGCATGTATATATTCTAATCTTGTCCTCCCTAGTTGTAGCTCAGATCCATCTTAGCATCGATATCTCTACTCTTGTGCTCATTTGGCACCTCAATCTCTGGAAACCCAGTATCATATAATAACGTGGGCCTTAAAATCGTGGCATAAAACTTTTCCATTAACGAACCATCGAGATCAACAACCACATCTATCAACACATTGCATCGACTGGCCCTAGATAAGAAAAAATGGTCATTCTTTGGTAACAATTGCAGTCTAAATCCACTAGACATTTGCGTCCACTAATTTGGGTCCATATTAAATCTACTCAACTGGAAACCTCAAAGCCTACAAACACATTAAAATCCTGACACACTTCTCAATATCAACTAACCTCCAATTAACATCCAAGATAACATAGGTGATCACCATTTTTCTCTCAATTGACTATCAAAATCCACTATAGATCTATCTGTAACCTCGAGACTCTACTGTGTCACCACTTTCTAATTTTGTACTTATACCTGCTCGAGTGTCAGAAATCAAAACCATGTCATCCCTAAATAATATGCAAGTAAGGTCTTAAATCTGACCTTTGAAACAACCCTATGGTGACAGGGAAAAAAATACTGACTATATACTTTAAAATAAATGAACTCCTTTCTTCATTAACACTCACCAATCACTTCTCTAGTAACTTATCATAAGCTTTCTCCAAATCTACCACAAAAAAAAAAAAAAAAAAGAAGAAGAAAAACCTGTACATCTTTCACCCTAAATTTCTCCATCAAGGGTCTAAGTAAATGAATGGCCCCAACTCAGTCTATCTAATTCTAGTTTAGCCTCATTAACAATACAGCTATTCCAAGATCACCAAGAAAACCACCATGACGAAAAAAGTTAAAACACGTAACAAAAAATGCTACCGAGAACCAGGCCAGCAACAAGTTGTACATTCCTTTCCTTCTACCCCACCAAGTTATGTGCCATTCAAATATTTCCTTCCAGACTCTAAAGTTAGAAACATAAATTCAAACCTGAAGTCGACGGCTTCCGACTGCACGGTTTTCTCAACCTCATCAACACTCGACTCGGTCCCAACCTGGTTCCTCCTCAGCCACTGTTGCTGATACTGCTGCTGCTGTTGCTGATGTTGATGAGGATTCTGGAAAGCGTTCCTCTGAACGTACTGCTGCTGAGAGCCTCTGGGTTGAAAATTGGGGTTGTAATTAAAGCCTCCGCCTCGGCCGCCGCCGCCGATCCCCGGAGGATACCTCGACCTGTTGTTCATCACAGAGATCGCGCAAAACCCTAATCGCTGATAGGAAACACCAGAACAGCGCAAGTGATGACTCGTAGAGATTGTTTTGGGTGAATTAGGGCAAATTCTAGGTGAATGAAAGGGGCGACATGGTCGGAAACGTTTCTATCTGCGTTTGAGTCTGAAAGAGAGAGAGAGAGAGAGAGAGAGAGAGAGAGAGAGATGCGGTTCTATTCTAGGGCATCGAATGATTGTTTTGAAATTGACGAAGCGCCCCGGCTGCTCGGTTAAATTTTATAAATACCACACTTTTTATATTTCCTTTTCTTTTTAGTTTTGCATTAAACACATCGACGCTCCTCTGCCTTCGAGGTGTTTTTAAATAATTTGTAATATGCGGATCAACTAATATGTAAAAGTATATATACATATTAATTTTTATGAGTTTTAAAAATAAAAAATTTATACATCTTAAGCATTAAAAATTCAATATAATTTTTAAGAGTGATCGATTTTTTTAATTTAAAAATTAGGATAAATATATTTAATATTTTTTAAATCTTATAAAAATTAATATGCTTATATATTTTTTATATGTTATTTTGATTCTTACAGTTTAAAATTAATTATGAGGGTGAAATTGAGAGAGAAATTTAGACAATAAAATTGAGAGGCCTCGAATTCTTTAAAATGACACTTTGCATCCCAAACATTTTCTAAAAAGATGCTCTCAACTATTAGATCTTTTAAATTAATATTTTTACCCATTACAAATTAATTAGTGATAAAGAAAAATTTTCTATACTATTATTATAGGGTGTTAGATTTTATGTCCTATCCTAACTTTTGTACTTATTTTTTTAATAGAATAAATTTGTGTGATAAATTTAGTATTTTACGATTATAAAACACGAGGCACATACATTCTTCTAATAATTCTGGAATAATGGATAAAGTTGTTAATTTAAATGATTCTAGATGGAGAGTGTCTTTATAGGAAACAAAAGGGGCATTAGTATATTTTTAAAGTAGTTGAAGGGTGTCTTTTACCTTTTAGTTTTCTATTTTTGGCATCTCCCCTTTTTTTTTCTTTGGGAAAATTACTTCAATCCCTGTTAAAGTTTTAGGAAAATCCGTGCTCCTTATAATTTGTTACACTTTGTCGCCAAATATTTTATTATGTTCAATGTGCTCCTAATACAACTTTTATTTGTTTTGAATCAGACATAATAAGAGTCGGTTCGAAATGTTTACGAAGAACCCATTCACACTGTTTAGTAAACAATTTGGCCCCCAAAATTTAATCAGAACACGATAAGACCCATCAAACGCGGCCTAAGGCAGAACAGATGACAATAGACGAATTTCCTATAGTCACTGTTCCACTTCCATTGAACTAGAGGCGACAATAGACAAATTTTCTGAATCAGGAAGCATCTCATTCAGATAAGCTCCAAGTTTCGTACCCATTTTCAGGGATTCATCTTCCCTTCTATTGATTTGCGATTGTATGATGCCTAAATTTATGTCTGATCCTTGGTGCGCTATTCATCCATGGGAGGATCTGATTTGTAGTGGAGAATTTGTGCGATTCATTCCTTTGCTTTTGTTAAATCAGTCTGATTCTGTTCCACTTACATCTCTTTGCTGAACTCATGGATCATGGGATTTCTCATGGGTTTGTTTCAACGAGAAAATTGAATTATTTTTTATAATGTTTTGATTCTTCAAACAATTATGGGTTTTTATATTTACCAAAAAAAAAAAAACAATTATGGGTTTTTATTGAGATCTCAGCAGACACACTCCATTTCTTGGATTCGTTTTTCTAAGAAGCGTCTTAGAGAATTTGTTTGCCGGTTTTTGGAAAGTAGTACTGAATAACTTCCATTGCTATTGTCCTTACAGCACAAATAATATAGGTATTGTAATGATAAGATTCAGCACTTCTTGTGAAAGTTGAGAATTCCTTTTTTGCCTCCCTTTTGTGAGATATGAATACCATAATCTGGAAAAAACAGGAGGGCATACCAGTATTATTGGCTTCCCATTCTGCATTTCTTCAATAAAATACTATTTTAGTCATCTCGGCTTATGTTAGTTAATCAAAGTCAGTATAAAAACATTAGAATAACAAGGACTGGTAACTTTTGCATGAGAGTAAGATTACAGTTCTTTCTCTGAATCTCTTTCATGGAAGTAAATGGAGGATTTTTTAAAAAGTTATTCTGGTTCCAGCAAGTTAATTACTATTGTTTCTCACTCCCCATCGATGCGTATGCATGTGTCAGATACACACATCTAACAGCGAAATCAAGCATTATTAAAAGAAACTCACATGACTATAATTATATTCAAGACATTATAGAATTCTTTACAAGGTTCCTCCTGGTTTTGGTACTATAGGTTCCAATGGAAGCCTTGGACAAGAATGAGTTGCACAATTGTGTTATCAGCCTGGTTTGTTAACTTTCAATTACATCCCTTTCTTGGGCATCATATAGGAAATTGCTGTGAGCGCTGAGTGCACTTATACTGTAATGCAGAGGAAGAATCCCAAAAGGCGAAGAGAAAAGGTTTACATTGGTTGTGGTGCTGGATTTGGAGGGGACAGGCCGTCGGCAGCTCTGAAGTTGCTTCAAAGGGTCAAAGAACTTCACTATCTTGTACTCGAATGCTTAGCAGAGCGCACTCTCGCAGACCGTTACCAAGTATTGCTGGCTGGTGGTGATGGTTATGATTCTCGAAGTATGTTTCTCAATGCTCAGTTTCGTCCCCTCTGTGGTTTTTTATATACGCTGATTAGTTACAGCCCCTGCTTCCATAATTTCTGAACTGACATAACTCAAAGAATTTGTTAGGGTCAAGATGCTTTGATCTGAAAGTAGTAACTGTCAATGTGTCTTTAGGGTGATCAAATTGTATGGCTTGCTTTCTGTGTGCTTGTTGCTGCATGCAGTTAGTGGGGCTCCTTTACTGAATGGTTATCCTGCTATAAAACTTAGGATTATGTGCTTGGAGTGTGACTTGTGAAAGATTAATTCTAGGTTAAAACTTCCATGTAAACTATGTGTTTTCTTTGTTTATCCTTAATTGTTTCCTGATTATCATACAGTTCGGGATTGGATGCATTTGCTCCTACCTTTGGCTGTGGCAAAAGGAACTTGCATAATTACCAACATGGGCGCAAGTAAGAAAGAGTTGAACCCCATCCTTCTGCAAAGCATCTTTTCTACTTTAAATGGATAGTCCTTTCTGCTTGATGGTTTTTGCTAATGTATTTATTCATAATTTTGTTATTGCTTCTGCTGGGAAGTGGATCCTCTTGGTGCTCAAGATCATGTTTTAGAAATTGGTAGGAGCCTGGGCCTTGGTATAACTGTTGCTGTGGCTCACGAGATTGCAGTGGCAGAATCAGGTACGTCAGACATAATCAAGATGTCAATTGAGGTATATTTGAATCAGGAAATATTTACATTTTACAGGGATAGATGTTCATTGGTTTTGTTCTTTGAATGTCCTTAAATCTTACGACGCATTTTCATTTTTCCCTGTTCACATTCAGGATTGGAATCCCTGGACAAGGAATCACGTGTTTTGCAAGGTGTAAGAATCCGGTACTCTTGATTCACACTCAGCATCCAACATGCTTTTCACTCTCAGTAACATTTATACTCTCATAATTTGTTCCATTACATGTTAACAAAACACATGACAGTGATTATTTGCATATGAATATGCATAGTTTTAGGCAATGTAATCACTTCACTATGTTTATTCTTATTGCTATTATGACCATTTTTTCTTTTCATTACTTTTCTGGTTTATCGTCTGCGCCAAGTGATCTAGCATTGTCATTCTCTTTCTTTGTCTCTGTCTACAGGATAAAATGGACTTCATCTTTCTGTGCTGCCTGTGTAGGGTCTGAGCACATATCTGGGAGCGGCTCCTATTGTTGAATCTCTGGAGAAGTATAAACCAAATGTTATTATTGTGTCAAGGGTTGCAGATGCCGCTTTATTCTTAGCTCCAATGGTACAAACTTCTCAGTCCATGCTGTCAGATCTTTGCATCCTATTGACATGACAGCTTTTAGTTTTCTATATGATCTCGATTTATTTGGAAATAGATTTGAAATCTGTTTTGTCCCTGTCAGCTCTGTCTTATCATTTCTTGCACGTTACTCTGCTTCAGGATTTTGTTTTTGAGATCAAACTGATTACCTATGCCTGATGAGATTTATCGTTAATGTGTTCAAGGGTCAACATCTGATTGTATCTTATCCAAATCAAGGTTAAATTCTACTAAAACAGGTTAGAGGTCTTAGAAAATAAACAGTTAAGATGATCAACCAGAGGCTCTTTATTTATTTTTCTCTTATTAGAAGAACTTCACAGTTTGGTGGTTAAGTTTGTACTAATGATTACTGTGGGATTTTGTCTTTCTTTTAAATTTTATTTTAGAAATGAGTGAATTTATTAATTTTTCATGATATGTAGTGGGACTGCAGATTGCGTATTTCATTCTGACGTGGACCTCATCCTCCTTCTTTGCCACTTTATAATTCACAAGGCATAGAGTGGCAAATAATTTAGTTGTGTGGTTAGGTTTACGAACTGGGATGGAATTGGGATGACTTAAATCAACTAGCTCAAGGCTCTCTGGCAGCTCACCTTCTAGAGTGTGGCTGTCAACTCACAGGAGGGTACTTCATGCATCCAGGTGCACTTTTAGTTCTACTGAATGGTTTTAGCTGAAACGCATAGTTTGGTTTTGAATCCACTGTCGTATGATTATATATAATGCAATTTAAGTTCCCCATTGCAGGAGACAAATACAGAGATATGTCTTTCAGTGAACTTCTAGATATGTCACTCCCTTTTGCTGAAGTCAGTTTTGAAGGACAAGTTTGTGTGGCCAAGGCAGATGGCAGTGGTGGGGTTCTCAATTTTAGCACTTGTGCTGAACAACTTCTATATGAGATTGGGGATCCAAGTGCTTATGTTACCCCTGATATAGTAAGTTTCCCAAAATTATAGACTTGTGTACGTCATGAACTGATTTTCTTTTTAAAAAGAAAATGGAAGGCTTTATTGTGATTATCTTTATTTAATCAGGTGATAGACATTCGGGAAGCTTCATTTCAGTCATTATCAAATAGTAAAGTTCTCTGTACTGGAGCAAAACCATCCGCTGTCTCAACACCTGAAAAGCTCTTGCAATTGGTTCCGAAGGTAACTTTCCATGCACAAAATGAGTCGAAAAGTTAAAAATAAATATCCATGCATAGCTTCTTTGCTCCTAGCCAGTCTATTTTTATGTAGATATGGTTCTAAAAATTTCAGGATTGTGGATGGAAAGGTTGGGGAGAAATATCCTATGGAGGATATGGGGCTGTAACACGTGCTAAAGCTGCTGAATTTCTTGTAAGGGTCCTTTATCGTTTTGTTTATACATTTACATGCTCTTCAAGATGGCAGTCATTATGTTGATCCTGCTGTTTGAAGAAAACTTGAAACTTTCCACTTGATCAACTCACTTTTATGTTTAGAAGTGGCATATTCTTTCCCATTGATTAGGTTAAATCGTGGATGGAAGAATCACTGGCTGGTGTTAATGATCATATAATTTCTTATATCATTGGACTCAATAGCTTGAAAGCAACTGGCCACTGGGACGATGCACCAGAAGAGAGGGCTGTTGAGGATATTAGGTTACGCATGGATGGACTTTTTGATAAAAAGGAACATGCGGTCCACTTCACTCAAGAGTTCACAGCTTTATACACAAATGGTCCAGCTGGAGGTGGTGGTATCAGGTTCATTTCTTTAAGCTCTTACATTTCATAAACTGTAGATTCTTAGTGGCACCTTGCTTGGGAGGAAAAATATCAACAAAATCATCCTTTAAACTGGACGGTTAAGACAGACTTTTTCTGATTAACATGAATTGGTCAAAACTGGTTCTGTTATGGTTTAACTTAGGTTGAGTTTGATGGGCTTGGGGAAAGCCTGTCTGGATCGCTTCTGATGTCCTTAAGAGATCAATTATAAGTTTTTATGGAGTGGATCTCCTAAAGCAACTTTCCTGTTTTTTGTTTTATTTAATATAAATGCAGCACAGGATACAAGAGAGAGATCCTTCTTGAGAAACATATGGTAAGTCTATCCCGCTCTCTGCAGTTATATCACTTTCTTTTTCAATAGCAGGATGCTCCTAAATTGTTTGTTCAGAAATTTATGTCAATTCTCCTTCACAAAACCAATTGGCAATTGGGGGAGTAGCCCAATAGGGCACTTCTAGTACTGCAGTGCTTAATCCCAATCAGATGCGGGCCTCTCAACCCTTCTCCTCACGTGTAAGCACAACCTAGGGTCTGCATGTGCTCAACACAGGGACACCCTTGGGTAAAACACAATCTGGGCTACTTTTGAGCCGAATACGAGATGGGGCACTCTTGGGCCAAATTCTAGTTGGGCAACTCCTGGGGCTCTGATACAATGTCAAGTTTCTGTCCTAAATTCATTTGACAATGAGGGAAGTAGCCCAACAGGGTACTCACATACTTTCCCATTTTTACCCCTGAACCATCCAAACTTGTGGCACTTGTTGGTTGATTAAATTAACTTGAGAAGTTCTCTGGCAACTGTTGAATCTATTTCATAAGTAATTTCCATCCAGCATGAGGGGGTAGCAATTCTAAGAAAATGCTGTTGTTTGGTCATTCAGGTGAGACGCGACCATGTTTTCTGGCGATCTGGGGCAAAACACACCAATATTGCGGTCAGGAAAAATAATCAAGAAACTTTTTCTGGAGAAAATCTATCAAAAAAGGAAGTTTTCCATGGATCGCTGTCCCTGCCAACTCCACCAATCACAAAAGAGTATACACGCAATATTTCAGCAGATATTGGTCCTGCTCCATCTGGAAGAGAGATTCCTCTCTACAGTGTAGCACATGGCAGGGCTGGAGACAAAGGAAATGATTTGAATTTCTCCATCATCCCACACTTCCCTCCTGATATTGAGAGGCTGAAGCTGATCATCACGTCTAAATGGGTAAAGGGGGTGCTCTCAACCCTTTTAAACCCATCTTCGTTCCCCAACACCGATGCCATTGAGAAGAGAGACAAATGGATCAATGAACACGTTAAGGTTGAGGTTTATGAAGTTCATGGAATCCATTCTTTGAATGTCATGGTCAGGAACATTCTGGATGGAGGCGTTAACTGCTCTCGGAGGATTGATCGGCATGGAAAGACGATCTCTGATCTCGTATTGTGTCAACGAGTTGTGTTGCCTCCATGATTGACTGGTTTGGTCCTCTTGCAGTCTTGTTCTCGAAATTCTCATGTCACTATGGATGTCAAACTTCTCTGGAACATATTGTATCATAGCTTCTGAACTGCTTCATTTGAAGGTAAGGATTCTTTCCTGTCATTTAATACTGTAACTAGGGTTTATGCCCTCTCCGAGAGCTGGGTTCTTTTGAAGGTGCGAGTGTGAGTGCCTACTATGATCTGCAAGTGTTGCCCATGTGTGTGTTTGTGCATTTATGTCTTTTTTTTTTTTCCTGAATTAGCAAAGAAAAAAGAATGGCTTGTCTCACAATGACCAGTATAACGTAGTTTATGAGGATATACAACTCGACCTCCTCTCCAAGGGCTAGGCCCTTTTGTAGTGGAAGTGTGAAATTTGCTTTATTATTTGTAAGTTTCAACTACTTTGGGCCTGCATGTACCAATGGTATACCTTTGTTTTTGAAGAAAAATTAAACTGGGCTTTATGCCACTTCTTACTAGTTTTCTATGATACTGAATTTTTACCACTTTTTATGTGAATTTTTACCATTTTGTCATCCTAAAATTACATCATTTTAGATCCATTATCCAAATCTCAAATGCATGGACTGAACGAGCATGAAAAAAAAAAAGAAAAAAAAAAGAGGTGTATGTTGTTACAATTTCGTTATGTATAAATCACTCATTTATTGAGTTTAAATATGTATAATAATTTAACCATTTAAATCTCTTGATTATTCACAATGTAAATGAGAATTCAGTACATGATGAAATTATATGAAAATTGGCATATGACATCTCGTTTTTTTCTCATGCTCGTTCAACCCGTGAGGTTGAAATTTAAATCAAAAAGTCAATTTGAGTTGACACAGTCAATTCACCAAATCTTTTTTTTTCCCCTTTTCCTAAATTTCATGTCTGTTTCTTCCTCAGTTAACCTTATTTGCTTCATTTAAGTGGGGATGATGAAGGTATTCTGTTATTCCATGATTAATTTGGGGTTCTCTCCAAGATCTTTCTTTGGGCTCAAATGACTGAGCATAGGTGTGTGGGCTCCATTGGTATTTTCCATCAGAACTTAGATTTTTAAAGTGGCAAATTTCCTATTTTAGTATGAGCGATCTATATTCCAAATTAAATACTGTATGTATATCTTTCACATACTATTTATTTCGAAAGTAGTCACTTGATAAAATTTATATGGTCTTATATTATTATTTGACCAAAACACCCATAAAAAATTATCATATAAATTTTGACACGTTACACTTTCGATGCAAATGGTACGTAAATGATGCACGGGTATGATTTTCCTTAAATATTTGATCAAAAACCGTTGCATGCATCAAACTTATTGGTTGGCCCGTTTCTTCACTAATTTCCCTTTAATTATATGTATAAAGAAGTGTTATTATCCATAAAAATTCACCTACATTAACTACGCTTATAGAGTCAATGTAATACCATAAAAAAAGATTTTGATAAACGATTTTTTTTTTCCAGTTCCTATCCTATCATTTTAAAATTGAGTTACTGAGTATAACGGTTAGTGACCAAAGTGTAATTTTTTTTAAAAAATAAATTAATGATCTCAACAAAATCAGGTGACGAATTTATTCATCAATTACACCAGATTTGAAGGTTCTATAAATATATTTTCCTTCTCAAAAACCCTAAAATGCCTTTCGAACTTTGCTCTTGTTTTCAATTTTGTCATTTAATTTTAATTTTGAGGAATTTAATCCTTAATTTTTCTGTCCGTTCTCAATTTCGTCCAAATATGGATAAACTTCAATTTTTTTTATTAAAAAATGATATGGCATTTGAGTCAGCATGTTATGCGGCAAAAAGGTCAAATTGCCCCCTCAAACAATGTCCTTGTTTCCAATTTGCTCTTCCGCATTTAATATTTTATCAAGAAAAAAGAAAATTTGCATCCATCTCTTCATTTTCTTCATTTTAGTCGTGATGGTAGCATTGGCCATCACGGGAGAAAAGGTTCTTGTGATAGGTATCTCAACAACGATTGCAATAGTTTGTTGCCTCAGATGATCATAGATTCAGCTTGCTTGAGGAGCAACCATATGGTCTTCCTATTGGAATGATCTTCTAGCTCTTTCACTAGTTAAAGGATCTTCATCGAGCATATCATGAGCATCCATATACTCTGACCACGCCTCTCCACTATCGTCTCTTCTTACTCTTGCTTTATCTAAAGTACAAGTATTACCGGAATGAAGAAAATGAAAAAATGGATACTAGTTCTTTTTAATAAAAAATTAAAATTCAAGGACTAAATCGTGAATAAGGGCATTGTTCTAGGAGAATTTTGACTGTTTTGACTTTTTTTTTTTTGTTTTTTCACATAAGCCATGTCATGTTTTTAATAAAAAAATTAAAGTTGATCCACATTTAGACCAAAGTAAGAATGGACAGAAATTTTGGGGATCAAAAAGAAAAAAGGAAAGCTTAGGGATCAAAGTGTGATTCTGGGGGGGCAATTTTGACGTTTTCGCCGTTTTCCTTTGTTCTACAACTACTTTCTCACTTCCCAAACAAGGGGGTGAGAGGGACAGACGGGGAATATTCATTCAGCATTTCTCGCTGTTTCCGCTCCCTTTCGCTTCGAATCCGATCTTCTGCCGCGTCTTTCACTTCCCGCAACTAATTTCTGATACTCCGCGACGGATTCTCTCAGTTCCTCATTCGAATTCGATCCTCTCCTTCGGTCAGTTCACTCCCTCATCTTCACTTCACACACACACACACACTCAGGCGTACAGATTGATTCTAGCGCTGAATTTGAGTTGAAGTAAAATTGATATCTATCTTGTTGATAATGCTTTGTTTTGATTCGCCGGGTCTTTGAATTTCATGCCATGGTGACTTTCGTATTTGATTCTGTGTGTATATACTTTGTCTTGTAGAAATGTAAATAGATATGGATTTGGTACACATACACACACAGTCAGGCGGGCAAAGTGATTCTAGAGCTGAGTTCGATTTACAGTAGAACTGATATAGACTTGGTCGATTACCGGACATAGTAGATTGAACTTTGTTTTGTTTTGCCAGATTTTTGAATTTCATAGTATATTCAAGCACAGGCGCTCATTATTTTTTTCTAGCACTGAATTTGGTTCACAGTAGAACTGAATTTGATTACCATGCATAGTAGATAGAACTTTGTTTTGTTTTGCCGGGTTTTTGAATTTCATTGTCAATTCACGCATGGATGCTCTAGCTGCAAAGTGATTCTAGCACTGAATTTGATTTGCAATAGAAGTGATATAGACTTATTTGATTTCTGATTATGGTTGATAAAACATTTTTTTATATTCACCACGTTTTTGAATTTCATAGTAAGTTTAAGCTCACAAAGTGAGTGACCCCAGCATTGAAATGGATTTGAAATAGAACTGATACAGAGTTGCTGGAATGCTGAATATAGTTGATAAAACTTTATTTTGATTTGCCAGGTTTTTGAGCTTCGTAATAGATTCACACAAACACCCATGCACACAAGGTGGTTCTCGCACTGAATTGGTTTGCAATAGAACTGATATGGACTTGCTTGATTACCGTTAATAGTTGATAAAACTTCGTTTTGATTCTCCAGGTGTTTGAACTTTGTAGTAGATTCTGTTTATGTACTGTGTGTTGTAGAAGGTTGTTCGAGAAAGGCAGAGGGATATGGATTTGGCTTGTGGTTTTTGGCAGCCAAAGGTGGTTTACAGCCGTGAAGGCATTAAGCGTCGTACTTCAAATAGTTTTAGTCCACATTTTCAGTTTAGGAGTAGAGGTTTTGGTGGCAATGCTTTCAAGAATCCAAGGATTATTTTGAGGAGCCTGCTGGATACGAAGATGAAAGCAACTGTTGTTTCTTGCTGCAGTTTCAGTTCAAGTACACTTGCTAAAAGAGACTGTAATGGTCATTTTCAGTTCTGTAGTTCTCGAGGATACTTTGTTTGCAATTCTGGAAATGTTCTTAAGTCGCCTAGAAGAGGAGTGTTGTTACAGTGTCGCGGTGATGATTCTGTAGCATATATCGATGGGAATGGTCGGAATGTAGATTTCGTTGAAGGTCGCGATGAAGAGAGCTTGGGAGTCGAGCCTAGCATTGTTGTGGAGTCAAATGGTAAGGGAGGAGGAGGAAATGAAGAAGAGGCACAGGTGCCTAGTTTGGATGATTTGAGGGAATTGTTGCAAAAGGCATTAAAGGAAATGGAGGTTGCGCAGTGTAACAGTAACATGTTTGAAGAAAAGGCTCAGAAAATAGCAGAATCAGCAATAGCTTTGAAAGATGAAGTAGAAAATGCTTGGAATGATGTTCATTCCACCCTTAAAGCTATTCAAGATACCGTGAATGAAGAATTTCTTGCCAAAGATGCAGTTCAAAAAGCGACAATGGCTCTTTCATTGGCTGAAGCTAGGCTTCAGGTGGTGTTAGAATCGTTGAAAGCCAGTGAAGAAAGGGATGATTCTATAGAGGTTTCTGGAGACGGTGATTTGGAAAGTAAAAGTGATGGAGAAGTGAATTCATTGAGGGAAGAGGAAGAGACACTATTGGTTACTCAAAAAGATATAGGGGAATGTAAGGCTAATTTGATTACTTGTGAGGCTGAGCTGAGGCGCTTGCAAGAAAAAAAGGAAGAGTTGCAGAGCGAATTGGATAGGTTGAATGCAGCTGCTGAGAAGGTGCAGATGGATGCTTTGAAAGCAGAAGAGGAGGTCGCAAACATAATGCTTTTAGCAGAGCAAGCTGTCGCTCTTGAACTAGAAGCTGCAAAACGTGTAAGCGATGCAGAAATTGCATTACAGAGAGCAGAGAAATCCCTCTCCAATTCTTATGTTGATGCCCCAGATGTTACACATGGGCAAGTGAGTACCAATGAAACTTTTGACAATGAGAAGGTGGGCCAATCTAGCATCTCAAATATCAGCATTGAAAGAGAGGGAGATATCCCACCCGAGGTTGTTCCCCTGACTGCTGAGGCTTCACCGGATGGTCAGTCTGATCAAATTGGCCAGTCTAGTGGCCAGTTTAATCCGTCTGATGAGTTGAAAGATCAAGAGAATGGGAAAGTGAGCCTGGATAATCCCAAAGAAGCTGAAGCTGAAATAGAGAAGTTAAATGTAAGCCAAACAAGAAAGCAGGAATCAAAGGATTTGGTGAAGGATGGTTCAGCTTTTACTGCTCCAAAGGCATTACTCAAGAAATCTTCTCGGTTTTTTTCTGCCTCATTCTTCTCTACTGATGAGGGGGCTGAGTTCACACCGGTGTCTGTTTTCCATGGTCTTATTGGCTCTGCAAGAAAGCAACTGCCTAAATTGATTGTTGGTTCATTGCTTCTTGGGGCTGGGTATTTGCCTTTTCTATCCATGTTCTTCACAAAGGCCATCGTATACAATTTATATCGATTTCCTTTCTCATTTGATTCTGTTAGTAGATGAAAGGTTGTCTTCCTTGATCTATAATTGCTGAAATTTTTTACAGGATGGCCATCTATGGTAATAGAGTAGATAAGAACACTCAGCTGCTTCAACAGCCAGACATCGTAACTAGCATGGAGGAAGTTTCCTCCAGTGCAAAGCCTTTGGTCCGAAGAATACGGAAGCTCCCCAAAAGGATTAAGAAACTAATAGAGATGCTTCCGCAACAAGAGGCATGTTCTTTTGCTTTCATTCTGTTTTTTGATGAAGATATATTTCATGCTTTCCTGTCTCACCATCTGTTCTGTCTTTATTCAGTTGAATGAGGAGGAAGCCTCCCTTTTTGACATGTTGTGGCTATTGCTTGCAAGTGTTATTTTTGTGCCTTTATTCCAGAAAATTCCTGGAGGTAATTTTTTTTCTTTGTTACATCTATTTTTGTAAGTGTACCTTTTCCTCAGACATAATAGAGTTGCATTATATTTCACTTGGTTAGTGGTTAGATATCACACTGAATTAATAATCTCACTAGCAGAAGCTCTTTAATTTTAAATTGAAATTGTACCTTTTGTTTTTCTTTTCCATCTCCTTTATCTGCGTTCTTTATGCTTTATGAAACTCAGCTTAGGTTACTGCCATTGTCTGAACTGAAATCAGTTTAAAGACTACATATTTATTGAATTTGTTTCTTACATTTGCTTTAATGTTTAGGCAGTCCTGTCCTTGGTTACTTGGCTGCTGGCATCTTGATCGGGCCTTATGGTCTTTCCATTATTCGTCATGTACATGGAACTAAAGCGATTGCTGAATTTGGAGTTGTTTTCTTGTTATTTAATATTGGCCTTGAGGTGCAGTCAATCAATCTTCTTGAATATAATATCTTCAAGATATATCTTTTTAATTTGCATGATAATGAAATCACTTGATTTGACGATTCACTCACACTTTGCAGCTCTCTGTGGAAAGACTAAGTTCTATGAAGAAATATGTTTTTGGACTAGGTTCTGCTCAGGTGACTTTGATCCTTTATTGTTCTGTTCTTCACTTGGTTTACCAAAGGTCAGCCTTACGAAGTGCAGTTGATGTATTGTCTTGTTAACTTAGATTAGCATTAAATGCAGGTCTTGGTGACAGCAGTGGTTGTAGGTTTCGTTGCTCACATTGTTTCTGGGACATCTGGCCCGGCTGCAATTGTCATTGGCAATGGTCTTGCATTATCTTCCACTGCTGTTGTTCTGCAGGTAATAGAATAAGTTTTCTGTTCAATGAATTATTAGTAGCTAATCATTTAGCCCTGCTTAATTTGGAATCTTCTGTTCTTTTTTATTGTAAAATGACATTTTAATTTGTTTGCTTGAAAATTTGGCTTTTGGTTGCTGAAATAATATTTTTTCCAGGTTGGGATCTCATTGATCTTGAGTTAGGCTCCATTTATCTGGGGGAAATATTTTTCCCTGCATTTTCCAGTTTGGTGCATCACGTAAGATATGGCCAATGGGAACTCTTTTCCTTGGTAAAAATAGGCTGGCTTACTCTTTTAAAAAGCTTATGCCATTTTGCACCACATACTCTGCCTTTGGAAACATCTTTTGTAAGGAGGCTGTCTTCCTTCAAACAACCAGAGCCTTAGTCTCAGTGAGGATTTCACTGAAATGATGTCATTTTTGTCTATTTCTAGTTAGCTCTTATCTGACTTGTTCTGAACATAACCTTATTTCCAGTTATTCTGAAATTTATTTTATGATTGATCCCCACACTATCTTTAGCTAATGCTATACAACTAGAAAAGGCATCCGCAAGGTGTCTCATGTTAAATTTCTATAAAGTGGTTAATTATAATCCCTGATGCCAGTCTATCATGAAGGGAAGTAAACTCTTTCTCCTTCAATGTTCTTACACTAGTTATGTAAAAAGCATGTCTTCTATATAGCTACTGTATCCATCTCTTCCCTAAATTGCATTAGAACATTGTTAAAGGCTTTTCCTTTGTTAATAAAGGTCATCCATACATCAGTTGAACATAAATTATATTTCATTTTTTTTTTCCATAAAATGAGTTGCCTTGAAATGATAAAAATATTTTCATTTTTATGATTGCCATTAGCTTTACTAAAGCTTACCAGAAAATAAGATGTAACGGGTGATTCTTTGCAATTTGTACCATGTCCGCCAGTGCTTTCAAGGCTCAAGTTGCTTAAAGATCTGGTGGTTGGGTTGCTAATGTTATGCTAGTTTTCTTGGTAAATAAGTACACGTTTCATGATTTTTGTGTAGGTATTGCAAGAACGAGGTGAGAGCACATCACGCCATGGGCGCGGAACATTTTCCGTCTTGCTTTTCCAGGTTTCTCCATGGTCTCGACAGTGATGTTAGCTTTGTTGGCTATTGTCATAAATATTCTTAAAGATATTGCAAGTTATTATAAAACCATAATGTCAGCTGAAAATGATGATGTTTCATTAATGTCCTTTGCCAGTAATTCCATTTTTAATTTTCTTTAGTTTTTTGACCTTTACATTCCTGCTGGTGAGGAAAATCATGATTTTGTATAAAATATTTCTCTTTTCCTTTAGCAACAGAGGGCCTTGGAACACATTGAATAAATGTGTAGAGTGGTATAGTTCTATTATTTTGTATGCTTCCAATGGTGTTTTGTCTTGGGTTTGTGACCATTACCCTGTACTGTGAAAAGCTAGCGTACTGTTGCAGAACAACCAGGGATCTAGCTATGCACGTCAATGCCCTTGTACCATCCTGTGGATCAATTGAGTACAATATTCCTATTGCATGCAATGGAAAGAACTCTTTGAAATTTGAAGGCTGGGTCCTAATCTCATATAGTAAATATATAGTTTTTCCATTCTTGCATATACTGTTGATTTTGAATTCTGGTCTATATTTGACATCACTTCACGTTTCTCTTCCCCCTTTATTTTTTCTTTTGGTGCACGTGCCTTTTTATGAATCTTGAGGTTAATATACTGCCTTTTGCCTCTCTCCTTTTTCAGGATTTGGCCGTCGTGGTTTTGCTGATTCTAATACCTCTTATTTCTCCAAATTCTTCTAAAGGAGGGGTGAAATCTTCAATCCCTTATTGCTATAACTGTTATAGGGGTTAAGAGTTCTGGATAACCTTCTTCAGATTGTAATATCAAATGCTCTTTGTAGTAATTGATTTAACTTGTTGAAAAAATTTCTTGCCATATCATTTCCACTGTTGCTGAAGCTCGTGGTCTACTATTTAACCTTTTTTTCCCCTCATGCTAATCTGTCTTGATTTATTTATTGTTTCATACTCTGATCTTCCCGTAATCAGGTTGGGTTTCAAGCTATTGCTGAAGCTCTTGGATTGGCTGCTGTTAAGGCTGTAGCTGCTATTGCTGCCATTATTGCTGGTGGACGCTTGGTATCATTTAAAATTTTAAAGCTATTTGAAACTATTACAACATTATGTGGTTTATGTCTGCTGTGCAATTCATTGCGTTGCTGCTTCCTGGTCTTAAGTAATCAGTGTTACTGACAATATTTTAGGCTTAAGAATGCACATTTTATACTCGTGCCGATTGCTTGGAAGTGATACGTAGGCAAAGTTTCTTTCTTTCTTTCTTTTTTTAGTGATTGCTATTACCTGCTATGGTTTCGTCTGTTACACTGGCATTCAATATTGGATGCTAAAACATGTGGTCTGGTGTCACATAAAAACAGTATAGTTTTACTCAAAACCAATTGGCAATGGGGGAGTAGCCTAATAGGGTACTTCAAGCACCATGATACATAGTCCCAGACTGATACAGGCGGCCACACTTTGGGGCTCTGCACATGGACACCATGGGGGCACAACTGGGCCTCTCTTGGGCCTGACACAATTTGGGCCACTCTTGGACCAAACACAACTGGGTTCCGCTATCATGTCAAGGTTCCACCCAAAACCAATTGGCAATGGGGGAGTAACCCAACAGTGTACTTCAAGCACCACAATAGTTCCAATATGATGTGGGATTCTCAACAGTAGTGTTTCAGGAATGGCAATGGGAGGGTTAGTAGGTTATCACACTCCCGATCTTTTTTCAGAGCATGAATTTCCAAAGCCTTTCTTTTTTGGAAGAACTCAAAAAAGCAAAGGAAAGAAAAAGGCGAAAAGCAATATGTTTCTAAACCAGCAATGACCTTGGCATGGGTTGGCAGCTGAGATGCAAATAGTGATTACCCTTGCTAGGCTTGTGAACCAGAATAGTTCCTGTGTATTTAGACTATAGAGTGCCCTTCTAAAGAAACCTTAAGGTCATGTTTGTTATTTCATTATTAATATAATTGATACTGAGTTGCCGCTGCTACCACATGTCACAGTTTTGCTTTGGCAACACAGACACATCTATCCCACTTTACAATCTTATATATGTGAGCTGCTTTAATAATTCAGTCCTGTTATTTTTCCCAGGATTTTATAATGTGATCAGATTTAATTGTGCCTTTCTTTCATGTTGGCATCATTTGATTTTACAGTTGCTTCGACCAATTTATAAGCAAATTGCAGAGAATCAAAATGCTGAGATTTTTTCTGCGAACACACTCCTTGTAATTCTGGGGACTAGTCTCCTTACAGCTAGGGTATGTTGACTCATATTAGTTATCAACTTTTTAGTGTTTCCAAAAATATATGTTTTTTGAAAATTTTCCCTGTTTTGGATAGGCTGGCCTTTCCATGGCATTGGGAGCATTTCTGGCCGGCTTGCTGCTTGCGGAAACTGAATTCTCCTTACAGGTTGAGTCAGATATTGCTCCATATCGCGGCCTTTTATTGGGTCTCTTCTTCATGACAGTGAGTATTTTACACTCATCACTATGATATCCATCTGCATAACCCACTTCCTTTTTTTAGTTTAAGCTTGCACAAAATAATTGTTATTGTGAAATCCCTTCTGCTGCTTGAATGGAATATGGTTTTTAATTTCAGTGGCTCAATATTTGCTTCGATAAATTTCAACAAAATATTCTGATGTTGCACTTGTGGCTTTCAGGTTGGCATGTCTATTGATCCAAAACTCCTTGTTTCAAACTTCCCAGTAGTTATGAGTACATTGGCACTCTTAATTGGTGGAAAGACTATTTTGGTTGCTTTAGTTGGTAAACTTTTTGGTCTTTCATTCATATCTGCAATAAGAGTTGGGTTGCTTCTTGCCCCGGGTGGAGAGTTTGCATTTGTGGCATTCGGTGAAGCTGTCAACCAGGTTCATCAATTACTCAACTGAATATTTTGCTCCTGAATATTATATCTTAATATTCATCTCGTTGCTCACTAATGCATCATGCTGCATCCACTTCCCCCCTCCCTCGAATTTATGAGACTATGAGTAGTAACTGGATATACTTGGTTAAATTCAAATTAATGAAGGGCATGAAAGAGGGGTGTGCGCATGCACACGCGCACGCGCGCGCGCACACACACATATATATATATATGCATGTATAATGTTTTTGTGGGACTAATGATTTGCTTAGTGCAATTGTTAGATGTTTGTTTTAGTGTCTATTCAACAATATTGGTTGAGGGAAATCGCAAGACATGATTCATCTTGCAGAACTTGTTTGCTTTGATGTGACAGGACATAATGGTTCTCAATTTTAGCTGCTCTGCTTTCCTAATTAGCCTTTTTTTTTCAGGGGATAATGTCCTCTCAGTTGTCATCTTTGCTGTTTCTTGTGGTTGGGATTTCAATGGCCCTCACGCCATATTTAGCTGCTGTAGGCCAGTTAATTGCTTCTCGCTTTGAGCTGCAGGATGTACGAAGTTTAGTACCTGCTGAGAGTGAGGTAAAATATATAAAAGTATAGGTCTTCACTGTTGTGTTTGCTTCAGTTTTCTTTTTTTTCATTTTTTGTTCACCGTTATGATATGTGAAGTGGCATGGCTTTTGGAGCTCCACCTCTTTCCTTCCTGTCGAGTTTATTGTGCAACTAGTACCTTTGGAACATATATAAACTAACAGTAAACAGGAGGCTCCAAGCATTTTAAGTGCAACAGTGCCATTTTGACACTGCACCACTTGCCCCGACTAAATAAAAAGAAACATAAAAAGCAGACCGCTTCCTTCCCTGAGCTCCACTCGTTACTTTTTCCCCTGCACCAACTGAAGTTGAGAGGGGCACGATCTCTCTTATCTCTTTCATTTCTCTCTGGACATTCTGTTGCTTCCATCACTCACTATGTTTCTCTTTGAATTCATAGTTCAGCCAACTGCGGATGTCATCATGCTCATGAACTTCCCTTGTCCCGGTCGCTGCAGTTGGCTCTTGCAAAACCTCACCGTAGTTACCCTCATTCTGCTGAAATAGCGCGGATCCTATCCTAGTCCTGCAAATGAAAGGCAAAAATCTGGACACTAAAGAAGACATGATGAATTTACTAGTGAAATACACCTACAAAATTGAAATATGCAAAACTTATAGAGAAGTTAACGCAAAAGACAAATGAAAGGGTGCTGTGAGAAATTCGTTGCTCTCCTGTACTATAGGATTTTAGCAATCAAGTTAACCCAACAAATTGAAAGAAAAAGGGAAAACAGTCATCCATCAAGTTACATAAATTATGGTTTTTCTTGAATTCTGGTCGAATGGTGGCAGAGAGCACAAGGATGAGAATTACGGGCACCATTTGACTGAATTACATCCTTTTGGACCAGTTGGGGGAGGATTAGAATTCTGATGTCGCCTTTGCCATCCTCTAGATGCATCGCTGCTGTCACCTTCCATTTCCATACTATGCTCACGAGTCGCCATTCTCAAGACCGGTCCTTGTCCCTTGAAACCTTTGGACCAACATCCATGTCCTCCAAATGGTCGCCGCCAAAAAGGGGAAGTGACTACATTTCTTTTTTTGGTATCTTATTTGAGCTGGGCCAAACGATGCAGCGTCAAAACGGCACTGTTAACTCCCCTTCCATTTACTCATAAATTAATACAATTATTTGCCACGACAGAGCACTGTGCATTTAATTTTGGCCTAGGAAATTTCTGGCTGAGTAGGCGGATGAGTAATATCTAGCTACATTCAGATGGTAGAAAAGCTGAAGCAAAGTTGTTTCATATAGTTCTTCAAATTGTATCATATGGGAGACAAATAATATGTTAACCAGTATTTGCTAAGCTGCATGGCAGAAGATTTCCTTTACGTTCTGTATGTTGAGATCCTGTGACCCTCTTCTTTTTTGTTTTTATGTTCAACAATTTATGATTATAGCTGGGATGATTTGCCTCGTCCATCTGTCAGAAAATTAGTTATGATAAGTTCTTGAAGTCCAGCTGGTTTTCCCTGCCAAATGTTTCATCCATTTGCACTAATCCACAAGTTTTTAGTTTATGTCTTGTAAGCTTGGTGGGAATCCGTCACAAGAGCTGGGTTGATCAGTCTCTTGAAGCGGATGTGAAACCATACTTGCACCACTACCGATTATTTTGAAATCATACCTCCCCCCCACCCTCAAGGGGAGTGGTGTACTTTTGTAATAATTCTATGTTGAAATATACAAAAAAATTGTGGATATTTTTTTGGGTATTATTTAATAAATATCCAGGCTTATGTTATGCAGATGTTTTACATGCATATCAATCTTAATTTCTTCTGGCATAACTTTATTTTCAGACAGATGATTTGCAAGATCATATCATTATCTGTGGGTTTGGACGAGTTGGCCAGGTATTGTCATTAGCTGCGACTTTTATTCGATAAATCAAATATAATTTTGTAATATAAGAAAGTCTTCATAACACTTGTACTGGTCTTCTGTCAGATCATTGCACAACTCCTTTCGGAGCGACTAATACCATTTGTTGCTCTTGATGTCAGAAGGTAAGTTTTTCTACCCAACTGATTTACATGTCATTAAGCTGATCATAAGAATATCCACACGATGGTACGCTTGTTGGTTCAATTGTTCATTTATTTGTCTGGAAGCCCAACATATGTGTAAGTGAAGATACACATGCACACACCTAGCTATGCTAGATTGAAGAGACAGAGAGAAGCAATATTATTCACTTGTAAGCATACATCAGCAAGGCCTATAGGGCCCATCCGAGACCACATAAACAGATTCTGACTTGGATTGAAGCTGAGCCTCATTCGATTATGGAGGAGGCTCCATCAAAGCAGTCAAATTTTAAAACAGTTCTTGTGGTTTTCTTTGTTGACCTAACTGTGACTATTTTGATGGAACCTCATTTATTATCAGATGAGGCTCAAAATTTACCATGTTCTAGTTTCTTAGAGAAAGGGTTAATATAATGGTCAGAGTGCATTCATGTGGTCTTGTGTGGGCCCTATAAGCCAATGCTCTGATGATGTATGCTTACATGTGGATAATATTGCCTCACTATATGTATTGCCAATCGGCTATTGAGGATACATTTTCAATTTCTTAATTATGCCAAGTGAGCTTTTCTACACTAGTGTCAGAGTAGATTAAGAGTTTCAAAATTTCAGTGATCGAGTGTCAATTGGGCGTGCACTTGATCTTCCGGTGTATTTTGGAGATGCTGGAAGTCGAGAGGTAAACAAAATGTGCCAGATTTGAAGTATGCATATGTGCAGTTCAAGGACTAATATGTTATAATATGCTTTTCTGTATACACGTGGCTAGGTCCTACATCAAGTTGGTGCAGAGAGAGCTTGTGCTGCAGCAATAACACTAGATACCCCTGGAGCAAACTATAGGACTGTTTGGGCGCTGAGCAAGTATTTCCCCAATGTAAAAACATTTGTCCGTGCTCATGATGTTGACCATGGTCTTAATCTGGAGAAGGCTGGTGCAACTGCGGTACTATCCTTAGCCCTTTATCCAAGCGTAATTTCCAAGAATTAAGTAACATGTATTACTACATTTATGTAAATATTACTAGAAATGACTAGTTACCATAGAAACTAAGACACATATTTTAAATCACGATTTAAATTTATTTGTTGATTTTTAAAATATTTACAGGTGGTGCCAGAGACCTTGGAACCTAGTCTACAGTTAGCAGCTGCTGTCCTTGCGCAGGTAAACCTATGAGCCTTGACGAATTACAAAATTGTTTCTGCAACAGTTGACCTTTTTTCTTTTTTCTTTTTTCTTTATTTTTATTTTTATTTTTTTTTACCTTTTGAGGTGCATTTTTTATGGAATGTGAAATGGCTTCATTAAAGAGCAGCTTTTTGTGATCTGTTAAGGTAGCGTGTTGCTCATTCATTTTACAGTTGTCCATTATACTATGCTTTTGGGTAATGGGAAAACTATTACTTATAAAATATTAATGTGGTCGTCCCTGAAAGAATTATCTGATGACTAAATTTGTGAAACTATTGCTTATTGAAGGTACTTGCAAGCGTAGAACCTTTTTGTTTTATTTTATTTTTTTGAAGTTGACTGTTCTAGTTTGCAATCATACAGTAGACTGGTGTTTCAGCTTCTATACAAATTTTCTATCTATATTTCTGCATTTTATGTTCTCAGTGTCTCCTTTTCCTTTTCCTTTCTTGTAGGCTAAACTGCCCACGTCAGAGATTGCGTCCACAATCAACGAATTCAGGTCTCGCCACCTCTCAGAGCTTACCGAGGTAACTCGATACTGATTGTATTTTCATTGATTCTTACGTGATATCAGTCATTCACAGTAAAGTGCAAGACTGGGTAGAGAAAATCCTTTATGCGGTAGACACTTCCAAATTGTACAGGGTGGAATTACAACACAACGTTGTTTAGTTAAGTGGTTTTAGAAAACTACTTACTTTTTTAGTCAAAATGATGCCATTCTAGGATGCAGTTGTACAGAATTGAGAACTGCATGGTTCATGTGCACCTTTTTCATTTGCGTCGGACCAATACGTGCATCGTGTTTTTTCTCTCTGCAGCTTTGTGAAACCACTGGAAGCTCTCTTGGTTATGGATTTTCTCGAATCATGAACAAAACCAAAGGTCACTCGTTGGATCCTTTGGATGAGAATCAAGTGCCTGAAGGAACTGTTACCGTATAAACCGAAAAAAGGTAGTAGTAGAATACCCACATGTAGAATAAGAGGCGAAACGGAAACAAGATGAAATGTATAGGGGGATTACATTCCATTGGTTCAAATTGTACAGAAATTACCTGTGAAATAGTGACAGTACTACACCCACACAGAGCAACATCTCTTCACTGACGGACATTTTTCTTGGTGGGTAAATTTTTTCGATAGCCATTCCTTGATAAAACCGCCTCTCTTTGAAGGGATTTTCGGTATTGGTACCTGTCTCCTATTTGTTTACTTGATTTAAGCTGTGTTTGGATTTAGGAAAATTATGGAACATCATGATTCAAGCTGCGTTTCTGTTAGGTCACCTTTAATTTTCCTTTTTTATTCACTGCTGAGTGTAGAAATTTTGATAAAAGAATGTCTCTGTAGTTAGAGCAGGCCTTGCTTTAAAGGATGAAAAATAAAAATTAGATAAAATTATCTAGATTTATTTAAGTTTTTTTGCTGTTTAAATATAAGGTGTATGTTAACACAAATGATATAATAATTGATAATTTTTTATATTTTTTCTTTGCAATTACAATCGATAAGGTTTGTAATTTTTGAATTGGGACACAGGATGGCAACGTGCTTTAAATTGTATTTCAAGTTTTTAGTAAATGTCAATGATCACCCAAACAATGAAAGAACAAATTTTAAATGAGAAACGTTTTCTAGGGAATATCCTCAGCCAAACGAGAGCCTCAAATGTCTAAACCTTAACGGAGTTTCCTTTGATTTTATTGTTGTTTTAAAGTGAAAGAGCTGAGGTTATTCTTCGTGTAGACTCATGGTGTATTTGTTTGCCAGTACATTTCATATTGAAATATCAAAAATATTGATGGGTAAAATTTAAGTAAAGTAACAATAAAAAATTATTTAAATTTTTTATGAGAGTATAAAGAATATATTAATAGAATTACTCTTAAAATTGTATTATTTTGATAAAAATAAAAAAGAGTTCGAATTGAAGTAATCATAGATGGGAACTGAGATTCTGTAAGCTCTTTTAAAACCAATAAATTCTACCCCTTTCAAAAAAAAAAAAAAAAAAAGGCGGGGGAGCGAAGCAATCTCTAACAAACCACACAACTAAACCCTAATTCTCAAGGAAAAAAAGAAGAAAAAAAGAGAGAAAAGAAAACCCTAAAATTCTGAAAGCCACGAGGAGTTCCAGCAGGCATTTCATGGCGTCGATGATGATGTTCACCGACTGTTCACCGTCCACAGCGGCTCGTCTTCTTCCCTTCAGCCCCAACAATGGAATCCTTCACACCGGAGGATCCGTACCATTCCGCCGCCTATTGCTTCGTCCCCTCTATCTCTGTCCTCCAAACCCTAATTCTCCCTCGATCACCACCGGTCGCCACACTCCCACCTTAGCGTCCCATGTCACAGGTACTCCACTCCTTTCTTCTTCTTTTTGTTCTGTTTTCCCCAATTTTGATTTGCTCTCTGTTTGCTTTTTGAGGTAATATGACAGTAGAAGAATTACCCCCCCGTGTACATGTTAAGTCATTTCATTCTATTCCAGTTTATGGAATTGCACAATTTCAAACAATATTCTCAAAATTTGTTTTCTTGCTTAACTCAACTGCGTACTGCTGTTAATCTCAGCAAATGGGTCGTTATTATACAGATACTTAATGTTTTCATTTTTGTTTTCCTCAATTTTGAGTCACTCTTTAGGTTTTGAGTTAGCTTGATAGACGGATTAAGAAAATAACTGGTGTCAGAAATTTAATGTCTTTATAAGAGGATCTGTTTGCTAAGATTAAATATTAGTATGTAGTTTGGTTAATGAAGAAAACAGATCTTGAGAATTTTGTGTGATTTCATTCTCTTTTCTGGCCTTGTGGATGACTTAACATATACAAAAGGGAGGTTTGACATTGAGCAAATTATTAAGTTATCTCTATTTTTTGGTTACTTGCTAGCTACATTCAAAGCTTGAATTTTCAGCTTGATACTGTCGCAGCTAGTTGTAGATTGAGCAAGCCCATATAGTTATCTTGGCTTGGAATGAAATAGAATGTTGTTTAGTTTAAGTATAGGTCTTCTTCTTCTTTTGATTGATCATTTACAACTTTTTTGTGCAGCTGCCATGGCCATGGATACATCTGCAAAGGTAATTGATGGAAAATCGATTGCGAAGCAAATTAGAGATGAGATAGCTGCTGAAATATCTAGCATGAAAGATGCAATCGGCGTTGTTCCAGGGCTAGCAGTAATTCTAGTTGGAGATAGAAAGGATTCTGCAACTTATGTTCGAAACAAGAAAAAGGCCAGTGAATCTGTAGGGATCAACTCTTACGAAGTGAATTTGCCTGAGGACGCCTCAGAACAAGAAGTGCTCAAGTCTATCTCTGACTTCAACGATGATCCGTCTGTTCATGGAATCCTTGTTCAGCTACCTCTCCCTTCTGTATGCTTCTAAATTTAGGTCCTTTTTTGTGCATACAAAGAACTAGGGTCATATAGTTACTGTGGAATTGCATTGTGTCTTAGTGAAAAAATAAAAGATTTAAAAAATCACTCCATAGAAATTTTTGCTTTCCATTTATCAGGCCTGGCCAAACAGTAGAGAATTCCTTGTTACTAGTATAAATCGTATGGATTTTATGGCTAGTAATAAAGGAACTGGTGGTAAAATTTTCTTATGGGTTATGTTCAGACCTTTGATTGTTGATTTAGTTTATAATATTTATGCTTATTTCCTTAGATGAGGTAGTATAAACAATTCAATAATTCATGGTTGAAGCGTGTATATATGTTCTCCAACTCTAATGGTGTATTAAGATTGCAAACTTGTTTTAGTTTTTCCATGTTATCCTTAAACAACCCATCATATGCATATATATACATATATATATACACACACACATCCTTTTAGAGATATATGCATGCTCACCTTTGGACATCTACTGGCTAGAAGTGGTTTTCCTAAAGGTTTAAATCCATCCTCCTTGAATACCACTGAAGATGCTAGCTGTCAACATATAATAGGGACAGCTTATCATGCTCTTGGTTGGAATATTAGTACATTTATTTTCTTCACATTCTTATAACATCATAAAATATGGAGTCAAAATACTGGTGAATTTGCATGGCCTCGTGGGCAATCGGGCATTTCCATTAACTTCCGTGCTAGTGTCAGGGTTTGGGCCAAAATACAAGCTTCTTATTTTTCCACATCTCTCTCTGTGGTGCCGGGTGATGAGCCAGTTCTTACTTTCTTCATTGGTTTTGTTTCAGCATATGAATGAGCAGACTATTTTAAATGCTGTTGCTATTGAGAAAGATGTGGATGGATTTCACCCATTGAATATTGGTCGTCTTGCCATGCGAGGCAGAGAACCTTTATTTGTTCCATGCACACCTAAAGGCTGCATAGAGCTGTTGCATAGATTTGGTGTTAATATCAAAGGAAAGAGGGCAGTTGTGATTGGCCGGAGCAATATTGTTGGAACACCTGCTGCTCTGTTGCTTCAAGTAAAAATATTATTTGCTGATCTTGTTCATCAAATTTTTTATGCGCTGGTTTCTTTGTAGTTTTCTTATCCGTAGTTCGATTTTTGAATGCTAATATTGCTAGAGAGAAGATGCGACTGTCAGTGTTGTGCATTCAAGGACCATGAACCCAGAGGAGATCACAAGACAAGCAGATATAATAATTTCAGCTGTGGGGCAACCAAACATGGTGAGGGGTGATTGGATAAAGCCCGGTGCAGTTATCATCGATGTTGGGATCAACCCAGTTGATGTGAGCGTCTATCCTTTCCCAGTTTGTAGTCTATATATGGCCTCTCTTCCTCTCTTCATGCGCTGTTTGTCATCAGGGCATTGGCCTCATATAATATGTATAGATAAATACAATGGCTTGGTCACGCAAGTAACTGTGACTCATTTATTGAGTACAACATGGCGTATCCAAAGAAAGTACCACACAGGGGGGCTTGTAACATATTACTGAGCTTCCTTTTTGTTTGTTTCATAGGATCCGACAAGCACTCGAGGTTACCGATTGGTCGGGGATGTATGTTATGAGGAGGCTTGTAAAGTTGCATCTGCTGTTACTCCTGTTCCTGGCGGTGTTGGTCCCATGACCATAGCAATGCTACTTTCAAACACTCTCGTCTCAGCAAAGAGGATTCACAACTTCAAGTAAGGTTTGCCAAAACCAGCGTTTTTCCTAGGGACGACGAGTCATGCAAATTTTTTTTTAGGTCCTCCAAGTTGAAGGATCCTTTTGTTTATGGTGGTTTGAGCTACCAGTTCTCCTTTAGAAAAAATAAATGTAGTCTGTCCACCTATATGTGATGTTTTATTAGTTCATGAAAAATTATGTTAGCTTTTATACAGATGAGATGAATTCATTACATTGCAAACTGCAAAACTGTTCACAAACAATAAATACATAGACCTGAGGAAGTAAAATTGCACATTAACCCAAATGATGCTAAAAGGTCCAAGTTTACTACTTAAAAATTCTAAAATTACAACCGAAACCAAATTCATCTGTAGGTATATTGCCTGCTAATAAGAGTGCAGGGTTCTTTTATACACCTTCAAATAATCCAGCTTCATGCTCATAGGTCTTGTCTGTGACATTCTTTTTTTGAGTAAATGCTTTTTGTGACTTGAAGCAGTAAAATGGGGTCAGAAATGAGGTACAAATTTTTGGTGCCCCATCAAGATGCCAATGCAAAACAGGTTGGAGCAGACTTGATTTGCTACTTGTTCTCCTAAACAAGGCTTGATTCGTTAGTGGACAAGGCTGAATTTGTCACTTGTTTACTATCATTTAAAAGAGCTGAGTGGTAATTGTGATAGTTTTTACTGTATACTAGAGAAATTACGGGTCCATATCTATAATTGTTAAACCTGAGTCACCCGTATATCTTTTTCCATGTCTTTGTAACTACCGATCAGTTCGTCTTGTTCTGGAACTACCTAATGTTGCTTTATGGCATTATATTTCCACAGACCTAACCTCTCAATCCCCAAACTATCTATCGAGTTGAGGTCAACCACCAGAAGGGGGGGAGGGGGGGGGGGAACCCTTAAGTTTTGAAAGCTGGTAGGGTGTTGTTCGATACGATGTAGTTGTTGCTCACTCTCTTGTGAGTTTCCAAAAAAAAAAAAAAAAAAACAAGAAGGAGGAGAGGAAGAAACAAGCTTCTCCCTCAAATAAAGCAAGAACAGAATAATGCTCCCAACAAATTCACTATTTCTATTAATGTATATCGTTTTCAATAATTCAGACAACATTCATGCTACTGCAGTTTCAAACTAAGCATTTCAAATGCCTCCAACATCAATCATCACTCCGATCAATCACAAAAATGGGCACATCAAGATCTTCGGCCCTGACTGAGATTCTTTACTGCCATAATACAACCCCACAAGGGAAGACTGGAGCAAGAGAGGTTTGATGCAGATAAATTGCCAACACTTTGGTAGGTATTGAAGCAATTATTTTTTCAATTCGAAGACACTAAAATATGAAATAAAAATGGGAACAAAAGAAATGAAAGCAAAAGGATTCATTTTACTCTGGGGTCTTCAGCTTTACTTCTTTAGAAAGAGAGCATGACACTGATCGACCGTATCCTCAGGGCTTGTCACTGGAAGAAGGAAAAAAATGAAAACGGACTTTATGAAAGTCATGAGACTAAATAATATGGATACATAGAGCAATCCCATTTTGATTTGCTGAATTACAATGGCATTATTTCTAATGTCATGTTTGTTGTTAGCTCCAACTTTTCTATTGTAATAAATTAGTTTTTAATGTCATGTTTGGTGCATGGCATACTAATAGCTATTCCATTCCTCTCATATTTCTGTGGAATAGCTATTACCTCATTCATTCCAGTCAATGACCTTGGAAATAGTTGCTTATTATCTATTTCACTCATGACTTATGGGAATAGCTATTCATTGTGTATTTATATGCTTACGGAATAGCTATTCCATTCACAATCTTTCTATTCCAGGAACCAAACGTGCTGCAAGTGATTTATTTATTCCCGCAACTTCCAAGTTCCTTCAAAAAGAAAAGAAAAGAAAGATATGTTGCAATCATACTTCTAAGGTGACAATAAAGAACTAACCTGTGTGGCCTATAGTTCTCTCTGATTCAAAAAGTTCATGGTCATTTCCACCCTGCTCAGAAATGAACAAGAAGTACTTCAAGGGTGAAGAATAAAATGCTCAGGAGAAAACAAAGGCATAGAAAGCACAAGCAAAGAAGGAAGTAGTGAAACCAGGGACTCAAAAAGATTGGTAGCCTGCCTTGTAAGTTTTGTCACCGAAAAAGTGGATTTCATGAAAATCGTCGAGGTATCTTAAGCAGTATGTCTTGTCCCAACCTCGAGGGAAAACCTGTTTAAAATCAAAAAGCGTGAAAACTAAGTTTGAACAAACCTAAAACTTTCCTTAAATACCAGTTCAATAACCGTCAAGGTAATAGAACAGAGATTGCGATTCACTCACATCAAAGCTTATTTGTCCACCTATGGAAAATGTCAGGTTAAGGTGCGCAAACTTTTCGCGAAGCGCTGATACCATTTTCGAACGTATGTTTTGAACCTGAATATATTTTGCAATGTATATTACTACCATTATCAAGTAACAAGTCTAAAATGTATAGACACAAATTGTCAATCTAACTTTTTGGGAAGAATGATCACAATTTTGTTTACCTTGTCATACTTCTCAAACTCATCGCGTTCCTCTTGGCTGCAGTTTCGCCCAATTGGTGATACATTGAGCATCCCACTTCGAAACTCTATAAATGTTCCCCTAAAAATATTTTTAGAAAAGTGCCCAAATGTTAAGCATGAAAGATATAAAAAATAACAAAATGGAGGACCCCTGTGCTATAGGCTCCCTGCTTGGCAAGGGTTGGGAAAGGCTCATTTTATTGTGCACAGTTTTCCCCGTTCTTTCTATAAAAAAGAGACGAGAATTGAGAATTGAAATTTAAGCTCCAAGTTCACTAACCTCTTTATAGGGATATCCAAGTCAGCAATATAATGAAGCGTAAAATTAATAAGTTCCTGCACAGTCATAGGCAATGTGTTACAGAAGTTAAAATTACATGCCGGGTATACTTGGAATGTCATAAAATGCATCAGTTTGTTGATGCCAATCTTCTTACGCGTCTCGTTCCAATATAAGGTCTAATGATAAGAGAAGGAAACCTTGATTTTTTTCCCCTCCCCTAAAACAAGAATAAAAGAAATTATACATTGATGTCATCCTTTATATGGTTGATGGAATGGGAAAGGTACCTTAAGTTTTTCTTCCCCAAGAAATGACTTCAGGCTCTGCAAAAAGGAAAACATTACACTGTCAATGATATCAAAGTAAAGACGCAATACAAAAAAAAGGAAAATGCCATGCCTTTTTAGTAATAATTTTCGCTTTCAACCCTAAGTGGCACTAATACAACTGGCCAGCATCAATAATCCACGCAAAGACATCAGGTTGGATGCAAAACTTAAGAATTTTAAGTTGCATTGAATTGAACACACTTTTGATTGCGAAAATTATGCATCTAGTAACCAAAATCCCTAGCTCCTTTTCACATCCCAGGACTATATTAATTTTCATGCTTGAATGAAGGCTCTTCCATTAGACATATAATTAATTAATTAAAACCCTCTGAAACTGCCTTTGATTTCTGGTTTTTCCAAGTAATGCATGCATAGTTCCATGGGCAAGAGACTCAAAAAAAATATGAGTTAGGGCATCCTACAAGATTGAGGCTCAAAATATAGACTAGGAAAAGGTAGTGTTGCTTGTTAGTTGCTTAGTAGAACTGAGGATTGGTTTAAGTTAAAACATACCTGGGTTCCAAGTAGTTTACCATCTTTATAGGCCACAAGACCATTCTCAGAAAACACATAATCATAGTCATCGATAACTGCACAAACAACAGATGGTGCACATGCATTAGATTTTCAAGGCAAATAAGTAAAATTAGAAACACTAACAGCCATTTTTTAAAAGAATTGTTAACAGCAGAATGATGTATAGGAAACAGCACGGATGAAAATGAAAAAAAAAAAAACAAAGTAAACTCAAGGGAATGGGAAACAAGAAAATGAACAGTGAACTATAATAATCCATGGCCCCACAACCTGTTATTCAAAAGATTCAGTTTAAACATGTAGAAGCCAATCCAAATGTATTGGCTAGACTGCTATTAAGCATTGTAACAACACTGTTAAAAAGGTTCTAAAAGGGACCATTGACAGAAAAACAGACAGATGCTTCTGATGATTCCTATGATTAATTCTCACTGTAACCCACCAAATGCAAAAAAGATGATCAGCCTTCCCAGTAGATTAAAATACCAAAATTTTAGCTTCAAAATGCTCATTGACAAAGAGAAGAACAAAAATTATCACTGTTGGGCCCCCTTCCCCGTGATCTTATTTATGTGATAAATTCAATAAAGTGAAGTTTACCAGACTCTGGGTAGATTAAACACCAAAAGTCTAGCTTTAATTAAAATTCTCAAAAAGATACAACATCCCGCATAATTGATTCAGCAGTCAGAGCATGGCCCCAAATCCACCTTCACAAGTATTCTTCTAGACTTGGGTTTCTCAAACAAATCCAATTGCTTTATGACCTTTTTTCCCCTTGAAGTACGAAAGGAAGACCAGAAAGAAACATTTGATTGCTTAGCCAAATTAGCAGCACGATATTTGATGCATTACATGATTGAAGGAAGCTACTAGGTGCTACAGTATCTGAGATCAATCTTTGACAGGACTAACTAAAATGAGAAGTAATGAAGTTTATATTGTTAAACTGTGTGAACCCATTTCAAAGGTAGGTCACATGGTAGCAAACCTGTGGGCCCAAGCTGTTCTGATATTTTAACCAGGTCGGATCCTCCAACAACACCAACTGTTACAATCTGTAGCCAGACAAGCTGTTATGATTCACAAAGAAAGCAACTTCAAGCATGAAAAAGTGCATGCACACAGTTTAATGAGACAAGCACAAAAGCACTAGTTTTAATGCTGCTGTAAGTAAAGGGCGTAAATCATAGTACCTCCCTAAGTTCCTGCATGAATTCTAACATCTTTGGAGCAGCCACCTGGTAATTGAGCAGAAAGACGGAATAAGGAAATACATCAACAGGAAAAATTTATTGTACGAAACCTAAATATCCTATACTTCAGCGGTCAGTGTAGGGCATCTTCAAAATGAAGAAATGTCATGTTCATTAAAGATCTCTTTTATAAAACTTCTCACTAGTCTTGGCTGCGTGCATAATTTGGAGTATTTCCTAAAAACAAATCAGAATATCTCACATGCCACAAACCTTAAAGGTTACCAGTAGAACATCTTGCAGTGTGTTGTTTTGGAGAGAAGGCTAATGCAATATGGATCTGTGAGGGCTTCCACCAGTTGTATTTTATTTTATTTTTTTCTTTTTTGAGTTTGAAAGAAAAAACCCAGGATCTCCAATTTTGTACCCCTCCTGCCATCCCACTTGGGCTCCAAGTGTAGTTTCACCATATTATTACATGGCTTTATGGTGCATTTTCAGTTTCTTATTTCTATACATTTTGCATTGCCTACCGCCTACCAGGGAAACTCCTATGGTTCCATAATCCATACACATTTATAAATCGAACAACCTTAACATGATATGTTCTTTACTGCTTGTACAGATTCAGCTGACAATCCCCCCCCCCCCCCCCCCCCTCCCACCAAAAATAAATAAATAAATAAATAAAGAGAGAGAGAGAGAAAGAGAATAGAATCAACACCTTTCTTGGAGCTGTAAGAGTCCCATCCACATCGAATAGAGCAATTAAACCGGATCTCGTCGCAGCCATTGTAGGAAAGATTCAAATTTCCTGCCTCAACAAAAATACAATATTTTTTTATCAGTAAGTAGACAACTTCCATTAAAAGGGTGTTTTGCCCAGCAACAAAAAGAACCAAAAAAAAAAATTCCATTAAAAGGGTGCAACATAAACAATTTACAGTTCCTCAAGAAATATACAAGTGGAACAACAAGAATAAATTAAGAATACCCATCAGAATCCCAAGTCTTCTTCGAGTCAACCTCCATTAACAACATAACAATTCCAAAAAATGTAACTCAATGAAAGACTGAGCCTGCCGATCTATTGGATATCATAAATGCAAGGGAAAAAAAAATTGAATTTTAAAGGCCCCAATGAAACACAGGGCATTCTTTATTTTCGTGCGAACAGAGAAATCAAGGAAGACCAAATGTAATTCAAATTTATTGTCTCCGGGTAGCTAAAGATGCAAAGGCCCAAATCAAAACGCCTCAAGTGTAAACCTGAAACTGTAAATTGCAAAAAAATTGAAGCCGGGAAGAGGAATCATAATCTACCTGCAAAAGAACAAGCGGAATGCAAATTCAGATCTGCAAGAGAGGAGACTGAGCATGGAATTGGGAGAAATGGGAGTGGATTTTATAATGAATTGTGATCAGTTCAATAGAGAGGAAATTGAACAGTGAGCTTGAATAATGTTGGGAGTTATTCGATGGTGGCCGGTCTACTCTAACCGATGGGGGAGTCTCCGATGTGACAAAATCTTGACCGTCGATCACACTATATTGGGAAAGAGCCAGCAGCATTAAGAATATGCGTATTTACCCGTCTTACCTTTAACATAATTTTTAGGTAATTCGTTCAAGTGAAAGGATAGGATAAGAGGGTAATGAATTTATTTCATCCGTTTAGCCGAGAGTGTTGTAGTATGTACATACATACTTACATAAATACATATATATACATACATACATATATATATATATAACTAACCTTCATTGTTTCAATATTACCATGGATTTTAATTTTTAAAAGCTATCATTATTGGGTTGATATATTTTGGTTACTTGTGTATTGTAAGAACTTATTTAGATTTGTTAACTAATATTGTTTTGCTTAAATTTAGATATGTAGCACTTTTCGCAAGAATTATTTTTTCAAATAATCGCCCGTTTCAACCGTTAATCCATTAGAGCTGGGTAATTATATTTTTTATTTTACTCGTTAAGATAAATGTAAAGCTTTCAAAATTAGGGTAAGGGTAAGGATAAGACTAAGAGCATTACCCTTACCTTAGCCTAATCACCACCCCTAAGTAGCACTCTAAAACGATGTCGTTTTAAATCAATCCTACAAATTTCAACAGGATGGATTAAATGAGCATACAAAATTTAGAGGAAATATGTCACTTTTTTATGCAAGTTAACTATACATAAAAACAGTTACAAGGGTTTAAATTTAGATATCTTAATAGTTCGCATTATAAATAAAAATTCAATACATGATGAAATTGTATGAAAATTGACGAGCGATCTTATTATTTCAAGCTCATTCAATTCAAAATGTTGGCATTTGAAAAATGAACATCAAAAGATCGTTTATGGTGCTAGTACCCCTATCCCATAAATAAATAAATAGAAATAGTTTATAGTGATCGAGTCATTTGTTAGTTCAATGAACCATTCTAACACCTGTTAGCTATGAGAATCTTAAAAATGATTAAATGCATGTTTCTTTTAAACCACATGAAAGAAAGACATAAAAAGCATACACAAGACTAAAACTACGATATAAATATAACTTTATATATATATATATATATAAAGGTAAATACACACGTGATTTTGAACCAACCAACTTAGAACAGGAAGGGCCTATCTCTTAATAGGGTGTTATTCTACTTTTACTTTACCTTTAGGGGGGTTAAAATGTCAGATTCAAAATTAAAAGGGGCGGGGGGACATTGAAGTTAGGCCAGAACTGTGGTAATGATTGATATCATATCAGTGCATCTAATTTGGGCCGCAATAACAGGACAGAGGAAGCTTCTAGGCAGGCCAAGCCCACTAATCATAAGGCCTTAGGCCCATCGCTCTTATTTGTCAGAAAAAGCCTTTTGTTTGTCAGGAACGTGGATCTTGAAACTCAAGATGACAGTGACATAGGAAAGTCACAAAACAAGAAATTGATCCATGCTTCCAATCTATATATACATACACACGCACCCACACACACACACACACACACACACACACACACACACACACACACACACACATATATATATATATATATATTTATTTATTTATTTATCAAATAATTTTTTCCTCGTATTTTCAAATGAACACGTTAATCAATCAATTATAATAAATTAGATTAGATTTTGTAATTTTTTTTTTTTTTGCATTATCTCGACGTGACATGCACGTGAAAGGTTCAAGTATCCATTTTCTTATGGGGTACTTCGACCTGCTCACATAGAGAAAATTCTTGGAAGGTCACATGCAACGTGACCAATTGTCTTTAATTGCAAAAGCGAAGAGGATGTTTATGGGTGTAAACCAAGGAGTCACAAATCATTCACAGTTTGGTAGAATGTCCCAGAATCATTCACAGTCCATCACATGTATGAGAAACCCAAGGAGTTACACAAATAGTGAAGGTGCAAAGATCGTATTCGCAAAATGACGTAGGTTTGAATTATGGGCTCAGGATCTCTACACCCGTAACATTAACAAGCCTAGTTTAAGCAAGCAGAGTCTGTTTTTACTACCTTGATTAAGATAGAAAGTTACTGCTAAACATGCCAAGCTCACAGTTTTCACCCCATTCATCGTGTTTGCTCCCAACACATCAGCTAATCTATAAAACCCCATTTATTCTGCTGTCTACAAGGATTTGAGCATTATCAGGAATGTACTAACCCACAAACATCAAATATTACATGACACATAAGTGTAACTAAACATTCTCATGTGTAAGCTATTTGAATCGAGAGCCCAGGCGAGGGGAATTGCCAGCAGATGGACATAATTATGTAGACTCTTTTCACTCAAAAGGTGAGACTTCCTTCCGGAAGAAGAAGAGGCCTGAAGGCCCCCCATCAGGCAGCAGCGCTAACATCACAAGACCTTCAGCGCCTTCCTCAACGGTTAATGTTCCGGTATTGTTGTTTATGTCTGTTTTGACGAAGCCAGGGCAGGCGCAATTGATAAGGAAGTTTGGGTACTTCTTGGCCAGCATCCTCGTGTATGCATTCATGGCTGCTTTGGAGACTATATAGGAAGAGAACACAGCAGGCCAGCCTTTGGCTGTTGACAAACCATCCTTAAAATCCTTTAGAAACTCATTCAAGATGTTATCGATTCCCTCGACCGTGAGGTTTTCAACATCACTCAATACTCCTTTAACCCACTCATAATTTATCCTCTGAGATAAAACGATAGGAAAAAACCTTAGCCTTTTCTGTGCATATAATCTCAATCTGAAGATCAACAGGAAAGTGTATAGGACAATATAATTCATAAGATCCCTTTCACTAAAATTCAAATAAAAAGAAGAATATGTGATGCTGCCCACGACATTAAACCTATCTTTTAGTATGCACTACTTCAACACATTTATTGTGTTTGATCCTACACTCTGACCTTTTCGTAATTAAATAGGAAATACTCTCGTCCATCCATGCGAACGTTTCCTTCGCGCACTCTTGATACTGAAAGTGGCCATGTGACAAAATTTATGTGGTCCTAGTATCATCATTTGACTAAAATATCCCTCACAAAGGACCACACAAATTTTGCCATGTCACCCTTTTGGTGCGAAGGGTGTGTAAAGGAGTGTCCAAGTACAATTTTCCTTTCCTATTATCATTTTCCTTCAAGACAACTGAGACAATGGAACTTATGAGATTTTTAAGAACTTATAGTCTCCATCTTCACACCAAAAATAACAAAGTTTGCCAAATAAATGCATTATTAATTTTTAAAATTTTAAAGTTTCACTAATTAACTCAATTTGATCAGATTCTAATCTATGAAGACTAGGAAGAAACTGGCTCCTAGACAAAGATGCACATAACTCAATTTTACCAAGTTTATTTCAAGCTATATGCTTTTATTTAAGGACTAGCTGGTGGTAAAATGATCAACATTTACTTGCTTTAACTCCTGAACTTTGGTTTTTCTAAGTTCTAAACCAAACTGTTGTTACTGAAGTAGTTTCAATCTCCCCTAATGGAACCCATGTTTGCTCCGTTGGCTACTCGGACAAGAAAAGTCCATGTGTAAGCATGCTAATATGGCGAACATGTCACTCTATACGATTAAAAAATCCCATACTTTCATCAGTTTGATTGAGTCCCAAACTTTTCCTTTTTATGGTTTCTACCTTGAACTTTTGTCAGTGAATCAATTAAAGTCTTAGAGCTACGAAGACAAGACATTAATTGTTGTATCAAGTGAATGGCCTAAGAAAATATTTTATTGTTTCTTATCTACCATAACATTAATAGCTCCAAGACAATACATGCTTCACTAAAGGAAGGAATTGTATGTTAGAAATGAGAAAAAGTAAAAGTTCGAGATTTGAATCAAAACAAGGTTAAGTCTGAGGTTTTTTCCACCATATCGAGAGATGTTTTTCATGTCATGTACCTATAGCGAACCAAGCAAAGAATGGATGCAAATGGATGGAAGCTAGGGGGAGGGCTGAAATCACTTCACTAATGAAAGTTCAAGTTAGAAATCAGAAAAAACAAATGTTCAGAATTCAAATCAACTGATAGTAGAAGTACATGATTTTTTTTCCCCACTATTAGGCCTTAATTTAAAGTTTTAAACCGAGTGACAACCATTATCTAGCTCAATTCAACTCCTTACCAGGGAAAAGCACTCGATAAATGGAATATAATTGTGCAGCATACCTGGAGCCTGCCCATTGAGGATGACACATTTACAATCCTTGCTGAACTTGATAACTGGAGGAGGGGAACAAATGCCTCGATCATTCTTTTTGCACCATAGTAGTTTACTTTGAGGCATTCTTCTGCCAACTCATATGTCTGTGCCACTATCTCGCTCCAATTGACCTGTGGGTCATCAACCTGCATCGAGGAAAATAAGCCCATAGCTTTGGTAGGCATTTCCAGTTACGTCCAGGTGCACAAACACAAGGCCATGACACTAAAACTTTGAATATTACATATAATGAAACAAATGAAACCTTTAAATGATATATCACCTATGTGTTGAGCTTCTAAAAGCTAAAGTTTTAAAGCATTAGGCATCATAAGGGTAGGAATGTTCAGGTCCCATTGTTTGTGTAGGCCAATTCGGCGGGTTTTTGTTCAATTTCGCGTGGAGTAAAAAATTTTAATTATGATCGGAACATGTAATGCAATGAAACCTCTCGATTTTACCGTTTTCCAATCCACTTTATTCCAACGTAACAAACGTAAGTGAACATACACGAGTCATAAACAAAATACACACCTCAACAGCACCAGCACTTCTTGCAGCCCTATAGGCATCCAAATTTATTATACCTCCAGAAATCCCAGCATTGTTTATCTACAGAAGGTTACAATTTAACTCAAAAGAATCAATGCAAGAGATGAGAAAAAAAAGAAGAAAACAGCAACAGCACAGTTGCAAACCACATTAAAAGAGAGAATAATAGCTAATAAATCACAAAAAAAGTTAATTTCTGAAGCCAAGTGATCCAACACAAACCCAAACCATCAGCTCCAATTTTGCTCCTTCTATGAAAACAGAATTTCGAGCTATCGAATTCTATGCCCATGGAACTGCCCGTACACCAAAATAGGCTCCATACTAATTTAAAACAGAACTACAAGAAGTATATTGCATTTGTTTTAGGTTTCAAATTATTAATTTAAGAAATATTCAGAAAATTACATAGGTTATAGTGTATTTGGTATGGATTTATCAAAATCATATATACAAACACACGCAGTGTTAAACTTTTAAAATAGGAACAACCACTACACATAATAACAAACAGGGCACTTGGATAAGGAAAAAAGAAAAAAAAACAAGTGAACTCTAACATGATTTCCAAACAATACCAAGATATCAAGCCTCCCAAATTTGGTTTTGATGAAGTCTGCAAGGGAATCAATGCTAGTGGGGTCTGCAACATCAAGCTGATGAAAAATCAAATGATCGGAAATACCAGAGTCCTTCAATTTTTCAACAGCATCAAGGCCCCTCTTTTCATCTCTAGCCGTTAGCACCACTGTGACCCCTTTAGAGGCTAGCTGCCTACAAATCTCAAATCCAATACCCTTATTTGCCCCTGTCACAACCGCATATCTGAATCCAGAAATAAACACACAGAGTGAGAAAAAGAACTGATAATCAAGGGAAAAAAGAAGAGAAAAACAAAAGGAGGAAAGAAAAGGGGAAGAGATGAGTACTTAGTAGAAGAAGTGAAGGTGGATGGTGCTTCTGTCATGGCTAGTGAGATGGGTGTTTCTGGTTCTGGAGAGAGAGGAGGCGAGGGGGGGCGGTTGGGGTGTGGAGTTGGGACATATATGGGAAATTCTCAGTGTTCAATAGCCATTTTCCCTCCCGCCACCTCAATGCCAAGGATAAGGTGAAAAGGATGTTAAGACTCCTTTGATTTTTAAATTTTGTTACGGTTTTTCATTTTTCTGTCTTCATGTTCTTATTTCGGATAAATATTGAAAAACAGATTAGGCAATAATTCAGCAAAAATTTCCGGAATCTGACAATAGTGACCAGAATTTATCCCGAATTTGATGGCAACAATAGCTGGCATTAGATGGTCAATAGTTGTGGGCGGATTTAAGTGAAGAAAGGGATAAATATTATTCTCAAAATTTTAGAAATTTTTGAATGTGACATTTTTTTCATCCTCAAATTTATTAAGGAGTTCCCAAAAATTTTGAGAAGATTCTTAGAATTTATGAAACAAATGTGTTTTCTATTCTTGTTTTCTAAAAATTTAGAGAAAGAAAAAAATTGAAAACAAGGCCTAAACAAATAAACAAAGTATAAAACAATAATTGTTTTGGAAGAAAATAGCGTTCTAGTCGAAGTTATCATAAAATTTAATGAGACCTTTTAAAATTCAGGTCATCTTCATTCAATTCATATATATCATTTTGAGTTGATCGTGTTGCAAACAACTATGAAAAAAAAGCAATAAGTCGAGGAGTTTTATTTTTCGTATATCGTTACCTTCGTTCCTTTTTGTCCTTCATAAAATTCTTGCAAACAATGAATTTTATTTTCCTTCCCTCCTCTCCTTCAAACTCTTTCATTAAATTGAAGCGTGAGATATAATCCTTTATGCTTTGCTATTCCTAATTAGGTATAAATGTATCTCTTAACGATGTCTCGATAAATAATTTATTGGATAATTTTTTTATTACAATAATGCTGTTTTAATGTGCATCGGCACCTAATTAAAAGTTCTTTTTATTTAAATAATTTATTCTAAGTCTGGTATAAGACTAAGGTAAGGGGATCACCGAGGGTAGTTTTCTTGGACGGTGATGTCCCACCGTCGGCAACAGGCACCAAAGCAAGGGGGCGGGGGGGCCATGAGAACATACTTAATAAATAAAGTATCCGTATGTTTTTAGATCCGCCAGCGAAAAAAGCTCGTGTTCCTTTTAGTAAAGCAGAAAGATCGATGATTCCATGAAAAATAGATCTAATTAGTTGAAAGATTAATATAGTTAAGTACAAAACCGAAGAATTTTAGATATGGATGAAAAGAGTTTGAAATTTAAATTATAATAATAAGGGCATGAGATGTAATATTCAGAAATATATAATCATTTGTTTTCCCAATTTATCATTATTTTATTGGAGCATATTTTTTCATCTGACAGCATTAACGGAGCCCTATTTTAAGGTTCAGTCATCATTTTCAAACGCCGGATCAATGGAGCATTAATGGATCAGCTGAGCATTAAAATGACGCTCCATCGATCCATCGGCCCAAAGTTGTATGTTGATTTTTCAGGAATTAGGTCCCCACTGACAGAAGTCATTAGTGCGAGGGATTATGTGATGCAACACCACTCGACAGTTCTCTCCCAACACGAGCTAGCCATCCTAAATAAGAATCTGAAAGAGCAATACCACAAAGTACATTTTTCACCCTTTGCACCGAAAAAACGAGAAGACACTTAAGAGCGCGTGAATCAAATAATAATAAATGATCACATAAATTTTACCATATCATTACTTTGGACGAGAAAGGCTGTCTGTGTAAAATGCACACACAGGATAGTATCATTCAAGCCTAAATTACTGGCTTAACAAAAGTACGAAAAATAGAACTAGATGCATTCCAAAAACAGGGGGTATACAGGTTAAGACGGATAGACCCATGAAGTGACCGGGTAAAATATTACCCGTTTTTCAGTAGGCTGTATTTTTTAATCCGTGAATACTCATTGCCTGCAATATTGAATCCTTAGGTTTACAAAACTGATGTGACAACAATCAACACATTACAATAATCCCATTATATGCGCCAATATGTCAAGGATACGTCTGTAAGATTCTACCTTATTCGAAGGCAAATTATAGCAAGAGGGCATAAATCAAGCAATGTGGATGCACCGAGCTCGGAAGGGGGCTCGTTCCTCCTATTCCGTTGCAGTTTTCGCTTCTCTGCTGGTCGGAAAATCAGGAGAATATGAAATTTAAGGGATTCGCTGATTGAAGGAACTTGGAGGCAGTATCAGCTGGTAATAATAATAATAATAATAATACAATAAGAATACCTTATGAGGAGCAAGCTTTATTTCTCATGAACAAGAGGGCTGTAAATAGGGAACCACATGTTCTTTGTGACGTAATCTACCGTCCCCTCCTGCATCCATAATAGCTAACCATTCAGTGGATGAATCAATATAAATGATGAGTCGGTCAGCTTTTCTTATGTGAGAAACCTCCTGTATTGGATGAAAAATTTTACCCCTCCCGCTAGCTTCAGCAAGCTTTTCATACACGAGAAAACTCGTGTAGGGCCCACACAAAACCAGAAAAGAGGACCGTTGGATTAAACATTTTACCCATATTCTAGGAGCTCGTAAAATTGGAGCCTTTGCAATGAAAACCATCTGCTTGGCTGGTCAAAAAAGATGCCAACCATTAAAGTTGTGAACTTTCACTATGCGGAGAAAACTTCATCCATTATTGGATGGAGCTCAAATCTTACTAGTGCTGAGTAAATTTGTTAATCTAATGATAAGAATCCATGGATCCCACATCAATTTGTTCATATAAGAAAAGTTTTCTCACTTGCTCATACTAGCAGTTTCCTATCACAAATATTATGTAAATGTAAGAGCGAGAAGTCTGTTAGAGCCTTGGTTAAAATGCAAAGGTATATTCACAAAGAATAACTGCTGCATTTTTAAGATGAACCATCATAATTGTTCAATATTAAAGCTTTCTTTCTCATCCTCAAGCATGCTACCCGTGTTAATCTTTGCAAGGAATTTTATATTGTTAGTTAAGAGAACAAGTGGAAGTTTGCTCATACTTTTGACATGTGCTTCAGCTCTCTGGGTCCAACTTCACTGTGTCCCTCCGCTAGGTGTTCAGAAACAGCAGCTCGCACAACGGCAGCTCCAACTTCTGCCGTGATATGTCGAATTCTGCACCAGTTGCAAATAAGTTAAAGTTTCGATTTCCTAACTTAAAGAATAGGCTATTATATTAATTGGAGTATATTTTCATTAGGCCAGTTCATGAAGTGGTAAGAGCACACTCAAATTCTTTCTATCCAATAACGGGTATCTTTTTCTGGAAAAGAGATGCAAAAAAGTTTTTTTTTTTTTTTTTTGGGTAAATTGAGACCCAAAAAAGGTTGATCCTTATGTCAGAAAAGAATCATTTACAAAGTAAACACTCTTAATTAAGTAATTTTTTATTTGCTAAGCACTCTTAATTGAATAACACCGTTGATGTATAAATGAAAAATAGAATTTCACATCAAGGTTAGTACTTAAAAAGGGGGGGGGAGGGGGGGGGGGGGGCTCACATCACTGTCAATAAAATAGGGTTAAAAAACACTGAAAAGTGCAAATAAACATTAAATTAAAGAAGCATATATTATAATAGGTATATGAGAATAATACCCTCCAACATCTGGATACAAGATTCCCTTCTGGATATCCTCATCCGTCATATAAGAAGCAAGGCTGTACCCACAACATCAACTAGCATTATATTTCTTAGCAGAATCTCAGAGAAGCAATAACAAATAACACAATCCTGTGTGGCATTCCTTAATAATATAAATTCACATGCAACACATAAAATGTGTTGGCCCATGCTTAAGTGGGTAGATATCAAAGAATGGGTACACTCCTAATTTTGATGAGTGTGGACGAGACTTTGCTAGAACTCCCAAATACTTGTGTGTTGTTATTGATTATTTATTTATTTATTTTTAGCTGGTCCCAAGTTCAAGGGAGGAGGGTTGCAGCAGCAGCGGTAGGTTGAAGGCCAATGCAAAACTTAGTCGGGGAGGTCATAAACTTACAAATGACACACCAGTGCTGATCATTCTAAACTCTAGAGTCTAGAGAAACCCTCTCAAGAGGATAGCCTGCAATATCTTTTTCATAAAAAAATTACTAGTGTAATAACCTCATAGTCATTTATTCCCTGTACCTCTTTTCCCTGAATTGTCTACATATGAAATTATCTTCCCCTTCGTTCTATTTTCTCTTGCAGTAGAGTTTCAAGAATTCCATCTAACAGTCTCAGCTTATTATTCAGCATTGCAGTGACAAGAAGATCCCAACTGCGTACTTAGTTTGATCATGTTGAGGTTCCACCTCAAAACCAATTGGGCATAAAGGGAATAGCCCAACCATAGTTGTCAAGGCATCACCTAGGCGTCTAGGCATGGAAAAATAGGCAAGGCGAGTGCTCGCCTTGCCTATCTCCTCTAGGCGGGCACCTTGGACACCTAGGGGTGCCTTGGCCCCCCCCCTTTTTTTTTTTTTTTCCAGAATAACAGCACAAGAAGGAGATTATATTCTTGAAAGTTAAACATCCAAGAGATAACATAAAAACTTACAAAATACTCTCATTTTGTGAAAACAAGCTTAGCATTTTGTCTTTTGCTTTCCAACGTGTATTATTTCAAATGAGAACTTAACTTATGTTGCTTTATAATGCCAAGAAAACATTAATTCTACTTAAGATATTGATCTTAAACATATATATACATATATGTATGTATATATGTTTATATGTACATTTATATGTATGTATATGTATATTTGTATGTATCTATATGTTTATGTATATATGTATACATGTCTCTTATAAGCGCCTTGGGTGCCTTGCGGACGCCAAGGTGTCCAGGCTCCCGGCCAACGCCTTGCTTCGTTTTGGCGCCTTTACAACTATGAGCCCAACAGATGCTACACTCACCAGAATAACAAGTCCCAAACTAATGTGGGATTCCCAATAGTCCCCTCTCACATGCGGGCACAACTTCAGCATCACATGCACAACATGGAGGGGCTACAGGACATCAGCAGTCGGACACCGCCCCTCACTCACAGATCACAAGCAGCACTTGGAGGCTAAAAATTTCACACAATTCTGGAGCCTCAGCTTTGTCCATATTAATTCTACTCTAAAGAGTGGAGCTATGTAAAAATAATAAAATAAAAATGTAAGGCTGATTTTTCCCCCTCATTAAAGAGGTTCCCAGATGAGAAGCAATGTTGTTTTGAGAAGTAAGGCCTGCTGACTTCTTAAAATCATGTGGGGCCCACTCACTTCACATCCAGGATTGTTCCAATTAAGGGTTCAAATTGGCCCTAAGGGCCAAAAAGCAAATTGGTTTGTCAATACCATTCAGCAGCTGCTTGCAACATTCCGTCTGAAATAAAACGGGCACCAGAGAGAAGAGCTCCCAAACCAATCCTGAATCATAGGCAACAAAGTATTAACATATATGTTGTCAGAATTCAGAAAGATCTTAACAAATCCTAAAAAAGAATAAGTAGAACAAACCCTGGAAACAGGTACATATTATTTGCTTGATTTACATGCCCTACTTTTCCATTCCCTGCCAACGTGTACCCATAAGTTAATTACAATAATCAGATAAACAAAAAGAATTATACACCACATGTAGTTTGCACAAGCCCTACATTTACGAAAAGGATCAGAACCAATTGTTTTAACAAATGACTCCAAATGTTTTGAAACCAAATAAGCATCAACAAAGGGGAAAAATACCAAGATCAACATTTTCGAATGGACTCCCACTTGCAAAAATTATATTTTCTCCAGCATGCTTGAAGGCATCAGTAGGGGTGCATTCAGCTGTTACACAAAATATTCAACAAATAATTGTACAATAGAGAATGTTACCATAATAATAAAAAAAATGGATATACATTGAAGCTTAAGTTGACTAACCATTCGTTGTGGGATTCGACATTGCAAAAATGGCAGGCTTATTGGAATCAGACCCTTGCATGGCCCTGAGCACCTAAATAGAAGCCAGGACACAGATGATTGTGTTGAAGGTGCATAAATGATCAAATTTAACATTTACATTCATTAGTCAAAAAAAAAAAGAAATGCCAACTAAAGCCAAGAACATTAAGTTTTGGATAAGCAAAGCATTTTCACTAATCTTAGTAATGAGTATCCATATAGTTATAACCATAACAATAGGAATCTACACATAAGTCCCCATGAATGGCATGGCAAGTTGACCCACAACCCACATTGCATCTTGAATCCCAACACAATTCTCCACATCAACACAAAACAATCTGGCCAACTTCTAAAGCAAGCAAATATTTACAAATTAATAGCATCATATTGTTAGGTTACTAGCCATAAAAGCTACAGATTAAAAGCATCCTAATGTTAGGTTACTAGCCACAAAAGCTAGCGCCGGTGTTAACACAAATAGTAAAGCAATGAGTTTCATTCACACACTCAAAAATATACCGAAAAAGGGGCCAGAAAGTTACAATAAAATATTCATGTTATTTACTGTGCTTCATGAAAGAAAGGGGAAAATGACATAATTTAGGAGCTGCTAACCTCCTCGTTGAAGACACCACCAACTCCAGACAAACCTAGAAGAACATGGGGCTTGACTCTTTTTACCTGACAAATTTACAAAAATACATCTGTTAGGATTATCTTTAAATGAAAGCTTATTGCTTCAGTATTTAAGAGTCCCACATCGATTGGGACTATGTATTCTGATGCTTGAAGTACCCCTACTCCCCCATTACCAATTGGTTTTGGGTGGAACCTTGACATGATATCAGAGTTTGATTGTATTTGGTCCAAGAGTGGCCTGTTTGTTCAAACATATTGTGCAGGTGCAGGACCCAAAGTGTGGCTGCACGTGAGGAGTGTTGAGAGTCCCACATCGGATTGGGACTATGTATTCTGATGCTTGAAGTACCTTAATGGGCTACTCCCCTATTGCCAATTGGTTTTCGGTGGAACCTTGACACTCACTATACTCCAAGCTGCCCAGGCCTAAAGAATCCTGAGAGGCAAACCTAATGCATTTTGTATTTATTCTTTCCTTTCGATTTACTTGAGAAGTAAACAAAGTAGCATCTCCCATGGAATCCAACAAAATAACAACAAATTCAAAATCTACAAGAATAAATGGGTGCTTCATCATCCTCTAGTACATGTATATCATTTTGCACCTCAGTCCACTTGTGCCTTTAAGAGCTATCCAAATTCTAACAACTTAAAATTAATATTATTGTGCTTGAAAAATTGGCCCAGATTTCTTGTTGTAAGAATTGCAACTTAACAGCTTTTTATTCCAGATAACATTATGCCACAACAGCCTTCAGCTAACAGATAATGCTTGAGACAACATTTAAGATTTACCACTTCGATGAGACTAGCACCCTCTCTAAGGTCCTCAACCTCTCCTGGGTATCTAGCAAATTGGGCTGCTGCTGGATCAAGATCTTTCCTCTCCTTTGTGATGAGACCCTGCATCAATCAACAGCAATCTCTCTCAAACACAGAAGATAAGAAACTGTTTAGGCAATCCCATGACTATCGTCACTGAGTCAGAGGCAACACAGCCATCACATTATAGTGATGCAGATTTCTTACTGAACTATTTGGTTAAAATAAATAAGGAAAACTAAATAAACCATATACCAAAAGATTATTTGAATAAATATGGCTGTAGGATTGCCGAAGAGCAAGTGTAGAAGCATACATCTTTATCAAGTACAAAAAACTGATGACATGCCACACTTTCATTATTCCCAACCATTCTTGATGCAGCCTGCCTGGCCATCTTGAGAACACCAAGGCCAGCACTGAAAACCAGCAAAAAGAATTTGTAGTTGTAAATGGAAGCTGCTAAATGCAGCGTAGATATAACAACCTACAAGCTAGAAATGCAGTCCGTTATGAATTTATCTGTAGTACCTCCCAGCTCCAACTACAACTATCTTTTGCTTCACAAAGTCCGCCAATGGCCGGCCTTGAGCTCTTACAGCACCAAGTAGTCCTGCCAGTGCAACACCTGCAGTCCCCTGGAAGACATCACAAAAACATCAATTTCAAACCAAAGAAATACAACTGCTGGTGCAGGCGCTAGAAGAGTGGATGTCTTCACTATGAACATAATTAAGTAGCACAGAAAAAGCCTCACCTGTATATCATCATTAAACATGCAAAACCTTGTGCGATACCGTTGAAGTGTTTCAAAAGCCCACTTCATTTGAAAATCCTCAAACTGATTGTCCCAGTCATCAAATCACTAATATAACATAGAAACTAAACACAATAAAGCAAGCCATATTTTTGACAAAAGCATGCCTGTACAATGGCCTTGGGCCAGCGTTTGTGAACAGCTTCCATGAATTCATCAACAATTGAGAGATACTCTTCTCCTTCCAACCGAGGTCGCCGTAACCCTAAATCTGTCAAAATAATATAATGTGAGAAAAAGTGCTCATTATTTCAGCTGAAAAAATGTTTATAAGCATTCATGACCACCTAAGGTTAAATATTTAAGTCATATCATATATTTTTGTAGGTTTTACAAAACCTCCCATACCTACCTCCCCTAAATGAGTGAAAAGTGAAACTTCCAAATTTATGGATGCAATGTCAGATTCGATAAAAAATTAGAGTGCTTTTTTTGAAATTTCCCCCATTAAAAAATTAAGAACATTCAACAACCGACAAGAAACACTATTTAACAACACTTGGGACTTCTGAATCTTTCGGATTCTAAGTTGACAAGTACATGGATAATAACATGAATGCCCAATTTACATAACAACAAAAGTTGATTAAGTACCTGGTCATTGTGAGTAAGATATCCAGAAAATACACAGTTAAACTTATGGATCGATTCTAACAAGTTTTGTGGATTCACATAATATAATTAATATCTCCTGCAGGCATACATACTCCAGCAGAAAAATTAAAGCAACAATATATATATTCCTAAATCTATAATAATAACAGTGAGGAAGAAGAAAAAATAAAGCAAGAAGTAAAATCTAATCAAATAAGTAACTGGATAAGTGCTATATTTATACTCACAAAGGCGATCTTCAAGAAGCTTTTGATTGCTAGTACCAACATCTAGCATGACAGGGAGGACCTGTTAGACATCCTTGCGTTAACAACATTAATCAACTACCAGAAACTTGGCTGTGAAACTATATTGCAAATAAGAGTGCATTCAAACATATCCAGAACAAGGTGGGCTTAGTTTGTAATCCCATGTAAAAACCACGTATTAGTTTCATTCTTTCAATATTATGTTTGTGGAGACATCTAAAGCAATCTAACAGAACCTTCTCTATGCACATGCACAAGAGAGAGAAAGAGGCAGAAGTTAGCGGAAGCTGCCTACTTTCTGCGGGTTCATGCCAGCAGCAGCAACATAGATGTCAAGTTTCCCAACTGGTATACCGATTCCCTGAACTCCAAGGTCACCAAGACCAAGAATTCGGCTTCCATCTGTCACAACTATCATGTCCACCTGCAATTTAAAAAATACGGCAAACTTATGAAATGAGTATATCTTAGGCAGAAATGGCTCCTATTGCCTTTTCATTTAATACATAAAACCCAAAAAAATATGACGACATGAAACCAAATTCATAATATTTTTGGGTGAGGGAATCATGTAAACTTCAGAGTTTATGCCTATAATGCATAATACAGAAAATACAGATACCGTTTACTAAAACATGAAGCTAGAAATGGGATGGACCAAACCATTAATTTTTATGGACTTAGCTGCTTATTAAAGAAGGCCATGGATTACTTGAAACTAGAACAGCCACGCCACTAAACATAAACCACCATAACAATAGTAGACAGAGCAAATCAAAATGTTAATTGTTAAGATATTACATGTCGATTTATACATGAACTTCCTCCAAGACTGAAGGAATAGCTTCCAGGATTACTGCCTTAACAAAACTTATTAATTTTAACATGCAAAGTACGAGCCATGATAACTGTTTCTACTGATTAATAATTCATGTTTTATAGCTAAGTTAAATGGAAGAAATAATGAGAAAAAAGAAAATACATAGCCAACAGAAACCAAATTCAGTTAAACAGGGAACAAACTGCCATTAAGCATAAACCTGTTCAGCAGGCCAGTTATAGATCATGGACATCATCTCTCCTTTATCCTTTGCACTGAAATACATCCCCCGTGGACGTCTAAACAGCCCTGAGTAGTTTTGGCACACCAATCCAACTGTTGGCGTATATATTATGGGAGCAAAGTCTTTGATGTTGTCAATAAGAACCTGAAGTAAATAGCAACGGAATTGCTTTAGATTAAGTTTTACAGGATTTAAAAGCACACAATTGTACACCATCAACTTACTCTGTAGTATAATGTCTCATTTCTGTCATGTAGTCTATTTAAGATCCTCCATTTCGCCAAGGACGCAATATTCTCATTTGGTTCCCCACGGATATTTTTCTCTAGTGACCGGTATGATTCCACTAATATTTTCAACAGTAGAACAGCCATTCAGTTCAGAAAGTAGTCGTGAAACACATTTACATTTCTATGAAGAAAACATCAAATTATATAGCTAAACTATGTAACCGCAAATTTATATTTAACAAAACCAAAATGTCAGAAAAGATTTCCTAACCCTGGAGGCAACATTAAAGGGCTAATAAAAATATCAGAAGCTGTTTTATGCTACCAATTTCAGCTTCTGTTATTCAAAGTTGAACGAATTCACTTTCCATCGAGAACCTGATACAAAAGGAGAAGAAGAAAGGAAACAGATTGAAACATAGGGAGAACAGTGACCACTGGAAAAATACAGCAGAAGCAGAGCTTCAAACTTTTCAGTTCTTCCTCTAGCGCACAGCACAGCAAAGGCTGTAGCTATGACCCTTAAAATATCAACACTGAGTTTACTTCTTTATTTGTTAGTAACATGTCAAGATGTGCTTCCAAAACAACTAGTTCAAGTTAATTTCATCAGTCTTACACATTTTCCTTCCTATTTCCATCCCTTTTAGGCTAAATAATTTCTTATCTTGTCAGTTCGTAAAGTTCAAAGGTTTTGCATAGAAGAGAGTGCTTTATTAAATTCATTCATACAATCTCTATTTTTGGTGAGCCACAGCATGGAGAAAATTCAGAAAATGGTCCCTTAAGAACTAGAGTTACTACTTAATTGCTAATTGGAAATAAAGTGGTTATAAAAGCTCCATTCACCGCGTGTCCTGGATAGTGTCAGGAGAATGTTGGGTCGGGAGACTGTTGGATACTGGTACAGCACACTAAATAGAGTGTTGGTGCTTCACAACTAAAAGCTCCATGACATTACTCTAAGAGAAGGAATGAACCTAGGGTGAATTGAAAAACAAGCAACCACAAACATTCTCAAAGTAATTATATCAGACTCACTGAAACGAGCATACTGCTGCTCGAAAGAAATAACCCGTGGTGGCAAAAGACCACGGAGCCCAAGTCGATCTCTTTCTGTGTAGGGGAAGCCTGTATCCTGTTGCTCAAGAAAGAAGAAAATGAAAATTAATTATGTTTCACGGACCCTTTGCAAAGTCAAAACAGAACTCCTTGCTGAGAATTAGATTTAAAGTGCAACACATCATTCTCCTAAGATTCACAAATGGAAAATAAGAAGATTGCAAGAGAAAGAAGAAAAAAACACAGTTTAATTAGGTTTAGAACTAGCCTGCATCATTCCAAGGGCGAAGAGAAATAAAAATCCAAAATTCATACAAAAGATTGAAACACAGACTAGCTATCACACCCTTAGCTACAAAAAGTCAGAGAAAATCAACTACAAAAACCATACCATCAAGGCAACTAAAAGCTCAAAGAGAAGGAAGAGAACTCCAGCAAAATTCACCATCCCAAATCCTAATATGAACAAAATAAGAAAGCAACCAGAACTGATAGTGCGCTAAAAAGGAGATAAAACCAAAAGAAACAAAGAAATCAACCTTGTTAAACCAGGGATCATGAAGAATATCAGCGCCACGCTTGTGAACAATGCTCGGTCCCGGAATCGCCGTCGAGAATCGCCGGGAACGCCGGAGACACATCGCCGCAGATCGCGCCGCATTCCACATCGTTCCTCCTAAAACTCGAGCACGGGGAACTGACACCTAGCGAAAACTTCAAGATCCGAGATCGGGCTACCGGCGTTAGGGCCCTCTATTTTGGGTTTCTCAGGCCTTCCCGCCACATTTTCTCGAGAAAACGTAGGGAGGGGGATCGGGAAAATAAAATCGATCTGTGGTGGAAATCTTCAGTAGTAGGAACACTCTCTTAAGTAAGAATTCGAAGTCAAATTTTCCTCTTTTTTTTTTTTTTTTTTTGCCTTTTCTCCCTTTCTCTCCCTCTCTCTTTTTCTCTCTCTCTCTCTCTTTTTTTTTTTTGCTAGCAGTGAGGAAATCAAATTGTTCGGGAGCGGCTAGACACAGCTGCTCGGATTTGACGGGCAGGGAGGGAATGTTCAACTCTGGTGGCGTGTTGAACCGCCATTGGAGGAAAGGCTGCCGGGGATAGATTGGGCAGGACGGGCAATTAATGCCATGTAATAATAGTGATAAGAGAATGCTAACCATTCTTTTGTTTATTTTGCTAAAATTAAACTTCGCCATTCCTAAATTTTAGTTTCTCCAGCATTAATTGCGTATAATGACGTAGAAAGTTCATCTGAAATATTGGTTGCCTCTTAAATTTATTTTCGTGAAAGTATAAAGGATTTTTTTCTATATTTTATTATATTTCTTGGCCCAAGAGTGGTGGCGGAAGTGATTATCAGTCATACATATGTGATTGGAGCTTTCGAGTCCAATAATTTAAAAGCAAATTATAATTTATTTATTAAATAAATATGATAATTCATATGATTGATAATAAAGACAAACACAAAATGTAAAAGTGTTAAAATAGTGACAATCTTAACATAAATAAATGTAAAAAAGAAAAGGAATCGCAAAAACACTTAAAACTTCAGCTTAAAAACACGCATGGCATGCCCATGTTTGAAAAAATATACCATCCAATAATTATTAGTCAAACATATAATTATTGATAAGTTTTATAATTATTTTTAATGGAACCCACACTAGTAGTTCTATCTGTCACCCTATTACACCTGTATTGACACACATAGCAACTATTACTAGTTCATAACTTAATAACGTGACGGTATCGGACTAAAAAGGTCCTTATCGACCGGATATTCTTTCTAACAGTAATCATTAATTGGCAATGTAGAACGCGCTTACCTATTCTTCTCTCTTCTTTTTTACTTCTTCTTATTTTTTTCTTATTTTTTTATTTTTTTAGGATTATTTTATTGAAGTAAACTCTGAAAAAGCACAAGATTGAGAGAATTTAAGGATATGGATTTGTAATCTTTTTCCGCAGAATAAAAATCGGCTGCATGTTGCCGCAGTACACAAATGGATGATCCATGAAGCTCATCAGCAAATTATTCCATCAGTACAAAATCCAACGGAATTTATTCCATGCGAATCCGATTTTGTGGTGTTATTACTGGGAACAAGAACAGTCAACTCCTGCTTTAATTGTTGGAATAAAGTAACTCAACAAAGATATATTACACATTAAAACCGTAATCTCCATTAAGTATAAGATGGGGTCATTTGAATGAGAATGAGAATAGGACTTGTCTGATTCTGTACTTAAGTTTCGAGGAGAGAATGACCATTTTACTCATAATACTTGGGAATCGTTATTCCTATTCCCAATTTCAGTATGATCCCGTGACATCATGATATTGTAGGACTGCCATGACAACGCGCAAAACATCTTGACGTAATGTCACGATAGCTTATTTATTTATTTTATATTTATGAAGTTATTTGAAGTGACTTGCTTATTTCATTTTATTTATCACTCAACAAACTAAACGTACCAATGGAAATAATTATTTTATTCCGTTTATACCTTTCAAATGCAACTCTAAAGTCGAAAAATCAACACAATTAACAAAGACAACCCCCTTTTGCAAAAGTAGCGTGAGTCGTGCGATAAGCATGGACAGTCGTGCATTTTTTGAAAGAAAAAAGAATAAAAAGTTGTGTGACAAAAAAAATTAACTTGACTTTGATATTATAACAAAAGGTTTATGTTATATGTCGTGACACTTTATCTAAAAGTGTGTATAAGCGCTCCAAAAATAAGTCGTGTTCATAAAGAAAAGATTATAATTTTAGCAAAAAGACACTACGTTGAAATTCTTCTATATGCAATTAGGTAGAGTATTGTGTTATATAGCTTTTTCCTATAAAAAAAAAAATGCTAGAATGTTGCTATTTTCAAAGCTTTGATTGCTTCCTTAATTGTTTTCAAAACTGCTGGGTTAAAGTTTCAAACCTATATTTATTATACTGGGGAAAGGAGACGTAAGGTTAATTAAGCCTTAAATAAGAAACAAGAAATTTTAAGCCTAAAAATCCTGTCAAGAAATTATAAATTAGTTAATTTAAGTTAGTGAGAGAAGAAGAATGGGAGCATCAGGGGAGCTATAAGGGGAAAAGGAGAAGTGAATACAAGTTGAAAAATCATTAATAATTGCCCGTAAAGAATATATTGGTCACAATTTATGGATTCAAGGGGCAAATGCAAAATGGAGAAAAAAAATATAAAAAAAGTATTTTCGAATAGGGTTAATCGAAAACATAAACAGCCCAAACAAATATTAATTAAACTAGAACTAATGCAAAAAATGAAAAAAGAAGAATTGAAATTATAACACCGTAAAAATTATTTAGCAAAAGAATGATTGGTTTTGAATAAAACGATTATAATCGATTAGTTAGGTTGAAAAGGATGAAAATGAGAAGCGAAGAACTTAAATCAGAAGGATGAAAGGGGAGGGTAGTTGGAGTGTTTTGATTTCTTGGAATATTTGAGGGATTTCTTTTTCAAGGGAGAACAAAAAGTCTGGATGGAACTAATTCATGCTCGGGATTTTGGGAAAATTTCATATATATCCCCATGGGGTGTCATGTGGAAATATCATATTTCAGGTTTCATAGATTATATATAGATTGAATGTAAAAATATATTGGTCACAATTTGTGGATTCAAGGGACAAAATGCGACCATTAAAACTTTAGATGAAATATCAAGATTTTGCTGAAACTTAAAGGGTGATTCGCATAATTTTCTCGTCAAAAACTTAAATTTGTCTAAGTAAAATCATTCTCACCCCTACACGGACTCTTCGCGTTCAAAACATACTAATGCGCTTTACCAACCAACTGACTAATGTTGCTTGCACATTTTTCACACACACCTCATATCAAAAGTGATCGCACTTCAAAATTTTATGTGATTATGTATTATCATTTGACTAAAATACTTGTCAAAAAATAATCACACAAAATTTTTATCACGTTACCCTTTCGATGCAAAGGGGGTGTAAAGTTGTACGAGTAGAAATTTCCTTACCAAAGCTCCCCATTGAAAGAAGTACCTAAATGTGAGGAAAAAATACAGCGACCTCACCTATCTGAAAAAGATACACCGATACCCTCATTGTCCTCTGAAAAGAAAACACTCCCACATCTGATTTTTTTTTTTAAAACTTGATATTTTTACCGATTGCAAGTTGGTAAATGAAGATAGAAGCATTCATAAAAATACTGTGCCTTTTTATGAAATAAAATTTATGGGATAAGTCCTTTTGTTATTTAATAAAAATAGTAAGGGTTAAATAAGGGTATAAATAATTTCATTTAAAATTATATTAAAAAAAACACAACAAATGTATTTTTAGAAAATAGAAGAGGCGTCGGTGTCTTCGCTCAACGAATCCAACCAATCAAAGGCAAATGGGAATGATTCTCTTCACCGTTGGATAACCGCTAAAATTATTCAAGCGTGCGTTAACGAATAGAGGCTTTCACTGAATCAATTTCAAACCCCAAGTTCTGTACCAATTTGGCGAAGGCTCAATGGCTTAACATTTTCTTCCATTGCCTGTGCATTCAAAATTGTTTGTGATTTCAGGATTCTCTTTTGCTGTAGAGTTTTCCTGATCGGCGCTTCGGAATCGGAGATGGCGGACGGGAATGGGCAGAAGCGTTACGTGAAGCTTACGAAAGATCAGGAGCCGACGGAGAATATCACGCCTGGAGAACTCAATCAACCAATTGAGGTCCCCCAGGTTTGGTCATTTTCTATTTCTTCTTCTTCTTGTTCCTCTTCACATGATCGTATTGATGTAGATGTTATTGTATTCTCTTTCTTGCATTCCTTTTTTTCTTTTTCTAATTTATATATATATGTTTTTTTATTTTCCTTTTTGTGGCACAAGAGGATTCATATTAATGATCTCTTGTCGTTGGTTCCAAATAGCCGAGCTCAAATATGGGATAAAAGGTTTAGTTTTTGGCTGTTGTTGTATATATTTTTTGTGGGTTTTTTGGTTGCATTGTGGCATTAGCCATGTTTGGTTCATGTTTGTTTGTATCTGTGTATGAGCGAAGGTCTCCAGTTAATTGAATCTGACTAAGGAGCCATTTCCTTATCTTCCTGTCAAGAAAAAATATGCCGGACTAGCTTGATATTTACATCAGCTAATGAAAACAGCCGAATGCAAAAGAATGTATGTTGGGGTTTTGAATCATTTTGATAATAATCAGCTAGCTCTGTTTTCCTGGGAAGGTTTAGGGGTCCGGATAGCCCTAATCCTAATTATATAAAAATATATCTATATGATAATTTTATTTGGAATATATTTTTAGAGCGAATCGAGATGGGATGGGTTGAAAGCGATAGAGTTTGATTTTGTTTCATTTCCTAGGAGCTTCGTCCCTTGACCGAAGCCGAGGGTTATGCGCTTGTGATTGAGAAACTCTTGCGGGTCATTATTAGTTTTTGCATTTGGTCAGAGTCATCTTTTTTAGCAAGCTGGGATTTTACTCAATTGTGGCAATGAAGATATTGAATTTTCTAGGTTGTTTTGCTCATGATGCAAAGGGCCCAATTTGAATTGCTACACGTTTTCTAGATTTTGCTACAATAACCTGTATAAGGTCGGTCACAAAGAAATCAATGTGGTTCGATGGCTCATAATAGCCCAAGGGCGATATTATTTTTAGTTTTGAAATTATGATGAAAGTTTAATTCTTGGCTATGACCATTTGATACATTATAGTTTTAATTGCAGCGAGGTTTTTGATGCTCTATAGATTCTTTATTTTTGCATTTGTGAATTTTGGTTTGTTCTTTCAATTTTACGCCCCACAAACACTAGAGCTGGAAAAAGGCTGCATAGGTTTCTTTTTTCTCAAGCAACTCATGTGTTGCCCATTCTTAAGTGCAAACTGCATGATTTCATTGTTGGGAGTTTTTACGTGCTGTTAGATTCTATCTGTTCTGCCGCTGATTTTATGACCATTGGGCAGTTGAACGTTCACAGATGTGCAGAATGTGGGCAGTCCCTGCCTGAGAGCTACCAGCCTCCGGCTGATGAAGATTGGACAACTGGGATTTTTGGCTGCACTGAGGATCCTGAAAGTTGTAAGGGTTTCTTGTGATTTACTTTTAGCAAGTAGACACTGGAATTTTGACATTATGCTGCTACTAGAGTTAGAAGTTGAAATGAATTCCCATAGAACAAGAACCCGTTGGAAAGAAGAAAAATGTAATCCGACAACTAATACCGAGAGAAAGGAAGGATCTTGCAAAAGAAGGCAGTTTTTGGTTCTGAATGTTGACCCTAGTACCAATGAGAAATAATTGCAAGTCTAAGATCCGGGATCAAATTGGTGTGCAGAAGAAGGTAAAACTGATCCTACACCTACAAACTCATCCCTAGCCTGACCTGAGCCTCCTAATATTTCTCAAGTGAGTGTGCCAATTCAGACATGCACGCTAACTCAAAGATATATACACCTGAGACTTATTGGCAATCAGAAAGGAGTAGGCAATAAAATACACAGAAAAGAATCTACATATAAAAAAATAGCACAGGCATAGAGAAATGCCGAATGAGAATTGTCAAGTTTCATCACAAAACAAGTTGGCTATGAGGAGTGGCCCAAAAAAGCATATACGTGTGGAGAAATGTTGAACAAGAATTGAGTAAGTTTTCATTCCAAAACCAGTAGTCTATGAGTGGAGTGACCCAAAAAGTGTAGGATTGGTACACAAACAAACATCTCCCAAACAGATGCCCCCTCGCATGCAAGCTAAAACAGGAGGAAGAATCTTGTGGTGTAGTTAATAGGGCCTTTTTCATATTAGACAGTCCTTCTAGATGTTACTTATCCCTCTTGTCCTTCGACTTTCCTCAAATAAGATGTTCTTTGAGAAAGTCGTAAGGTAAAGATGTCTGTGATCCTCCTGAACATGCCAATGATTACCACAAGAATAGACCCCGCTTGTTTGAGGATACACACTTTTGCCAACAAAGAGGGAGAGAGAGAGAGAGACCTCTGATTTTCTGTTCTTCATTTTAGATGTAAACTACCTTGCACTTTTTGTATATGGGATATGATAGAAATAAACTACTACATGTAGGTAGAAAATCCACTTCTTTAACTTTAGCATCAAAATTGATTGGGATTTGCTAGGCATGACAATCTGGTGAAGTTTCCTCCTGAGTGCTCCTCAAAGGATGCGTGGAGAACTAATATCTACCATATTGCATGAAATTTCAAGCATTACAGCATCAATGCGATTTACTTGTGTTTTTTTTTTTTCTTTTGAGCAGTATTAAATCACATGTTTATATTTTAGGCTGTACTGGATTATTTTGCCCATGCGTGCTGTTTGGGCGAAATGTAGAAGAACTGAAAGAAGATATTCATTGGGACAATGCATGCCTTTGCCATGCCGTGTGTGTTGAAGGTGGTATAGCACTCGCAGCGGGAACAGCAGCCTTCCACGGTTACATTGTTGATCCAAGGGCAATGGTTTCCATTTGTGAGGGTATGTGCTTTGCTTGGTGGGTTTGTGGCATCTACACTGGCCTATTTCGTCAATCATTGCAGAAAAAATACCACCTTAAGGTAATTTCAGAACCCCCCCCCCCCCCCCCTCTCTCTCTCTCTCTTTCTCTCCATTCTACATGTATGTATGTTTTATGTGCTGTATGTGTAGATATGTATCTTTTTTTATATTTATAGGCACGTATGGTTGTACTATTACACAAACATGTGCACATCAGTTGTAGTTTCGTTGATTGCCCAACACACTATTCCTTGCAACAAAACTGGCTCTGTACAAGTCCTTGAAGGCATACTGCAGCCATTTAAAACTCCCTGGACAATGTTCATAGGTTGCAGTTGAATGATAAGAATATAATGGGAATGAGAATGGAATGTCAAAGGAATGAGAATAGGAATCAACCGGTCATTCTTTCATAATGGAATGGTTTGCGTTGTCAAACAGTAAATCAGGGAACAAACATTTCATTCCCATTCTTATTCCTATTCATCATTCAGACGCGTCCTTGAATCTTCAACCTCTAGCAGATGCCCTTGAATCTTCAACCTCTAGCAGATGCAGTATGTTTCCCAATGCAGATTCAAACCTTTTGATCAGATTCAACAAATCATTTTTGTTTCTTGTTTTTGACAAATTCCTTTTACTTTCATAACCTTCCAGTTTCCATTGAACAGCGGCTTTGATTCGCAGTGCACACTTGTACTTAATGTAACTTGCATGCGCTACTGCTTTGCAGGACTCTCCTTGTGAGCCATGCCTGGTGCACTGTTGTATGCACTGGTGCGCCATCTGCCAGGAGCATAGAGAGATGAAAGGGCATCTATCTGATAACACAATCGTCCCCATGACGGCTCTGAACCCCCCACCAGTACAAGATATGAATAATGGGAATGATCGAGAGCCAGCACGAGCATCTGGAAACACGGTACACCACACCGGTTTGGAGATACAGCCTGTGTAGGGTATGCCCTCTTCAACATACCCCAAATTAAGTCTACAGTGACTAGTTTCTTCCTTGGGAAATAAAAAATTATATTTCCCCTTGGGGTGGTGGGATCAACTTGCTTAAAGACTATAATTTCCTAGACCAAAAGAAAAGTCTACTTTTGTCAGCCAAGGATGTGGTTTAATGAACTAATAGTTGAATTTGTGAATTTCGTAATTTTTTACTGGGCAACAGTGTTAGAACAGAGAAATAAAAGGGATGAACCTTTGTGGCCTCACAACCCTGTGGCTTGTCCTCTGTAGGAGAAAATGGGGATCCTTTCTTGATTTAACAGTTTCTTACCTCTTCTTGTTTGGATTTGAACACTCCTTATGTAAGGAAATTTACATCATTCAACTGTTTCCATTTGGGGGCTTTGATTTGCAGGGGAATGAGAGAGCAAAAACACCCTGTAGCCATAAATTATACCGATCGCCCAATAGGCATTTGCCAAATGTCAAAAACTCTCAAACAGTGAAACTTTTGCCATTTGCACACATCCTTTTCATGGTCTCCACAAACATAAAACAAGAACACTATTGATTTTCCCAATTATGAAAATGCTTCCCTTTGTTCTGTGGGTAGCTCAAGCTCTGGCTCAGATGCATTAAGGCGAGAAAAATAGTCATCTACCATGTCTTGGGACACTTTTTCTAGGCTAGGAGGGTTCCACTGTAAAAATTATCAAGAGAGAATCAGTTAGAAATTTGGCTAGTTAATGTACAAGCTATAAACATCACAATAAAATTGTATAGAGAGCTTGATGAACAATGGGAATACTTAAAGGACGCATTTGAATAACAGACAGGAGGAATAAGGATGGGTGGGAATGGGAATGGGAATGAGAATGAGATTCCATAGTTCGATAACATTAAAAGGGGAGAGAATGGGCTATTCTCATTCCTTAGTGTTACTCCATTCACATTCGTTTCCTTCTATGCTATCAAACTGATAAATAAGAATCGGTATTTGCTACTCATATTCTCATTCACATTCCCATTAAAATTCCTCTCATTCAAACCTGTCCTAAACATCCTGTTATAACCTTTCTGCATTGAAAAATAATTCATTAAATCATCGATAGCTGCTCCAACAATATAATCGGAACTCAAAAAAGCATCCCTTTCAATAATAGAAAATAAACTGGCTTTACCTTGGGAGTTGAGTCCCTGTCGACCATTCGTGCCCGAACCCCCTGAAAGAAAATATATAAACAAATATGATACAAGGATCATGCGAATTAGTTAGTTTTTTTTTCTTTTTTTGACAAGATAAACATTTTTTTACCTCACAGAAGTCACCAGAGATGTTGCACGAAATTCCTTGAAGGGTCATTCTATACTCACGCATCAGGCACTGGTCGAGGGTCTGAAATCGACCGTCTCGTATCTGAGTGATTTAGTAATCAACTGTCAAGTGATGAATGGCTAAATTAGACAATACAATAAAGGTGGTTGAAAGCATAGAAAACTCACAGATTTTAGGGAAACTTTCAAGCTCAAGGGAGAGGCAGCTTTTAGCTTTGTTAGAGCTGCAGTGCACCATGGCTCGCACGTTTGACCTACCTCACTTTCCTGAATAAATAGTATTTCCAAAAGCATTGTCACAAGTTTGTTACCTTTTCCTTGCATTTACTTCAGTAAGTTCTCCAAAACAGGAAATGAAAATCAAAAATTGAAGTAATCAAATTGAACCACTTCAGTCTCAAGAGACATGATATATGTCTCATCAAATTGCTGTTTTGTCAAAGAGACAAGATATATGTTTCATTAAATTGGATTGCAGAACATTCGTGAGTTTTTCATATTTAGAACTATAATACTTTGTTTAACAAATTAAGAAGAGATGACAAACATCAGCTTACCAAGGCATCAATAATTTCTTCAACAGTGTCACGGCTAAAACATTTATCAAGTGTTTCAATCCTGAACAAATACGAGAATTGATAACCAGTTGGTAAGAATAATCAGAAAAAATAGCTCAATGAAATATAAGGGAACAAGTATTCTGTTTTCCACAAAGCTAGCATGGTAACAACAAATAATGAAGCCGCCAATTAGCAGCTAAAAGGTTATACAGATTCCGAAAATGGTTACTTGGGAATATATAATTGGTTGCAACATACAAGAACTAGATGAAATGTCAAAGGGAAGCTAGCTTCCCGAAGTTAAGTTCTCTGTTCATAAAAAAGTGACTTTACATGTGGATGGTTGTCCATGGCCTACTTCAGCCTAATTGCCAGTTCTTCACTGCTGTTCTTAAGCTTTGAAATGAATTTCCCTAATTATTAAACATAGATATTTAAAAATTCCCATAGTATTGCTGATTTGGGATTATAAGCCAATTATACAATCATAAAGTGGAGTTTCTCCAACAAAATAGCATCTTCAGTTTACTAAAGCAAATATTCTGAAAAAAAATAAAGGCATATCTGTAGCATCTTCAGTTTACTAAAGCAAAGATTCTGAAGAAAATAAAATAAAAATAAAGGCATACTTGTGAAGTACACTCATCTTATCTGGATAGACAAGGTCACTGTACTCTTCCAGAGAAGTTTCAACGACAGAAGGGTCATCAGTGACCAAATTCCCCAGTCTTTCCTCAATTAAACAAACCCTCTGCAAGAGGAAACATATCGGTAAAATAACTTTAAACAAATAAAATCTGTTGAAGTTTGAATCGAAAAATAAAATGTCCAATTATACTGACTTCACTAAGTGAGTAATGTGTAGCAAGCCCACAGGCAACCATTTCTGCTCCATTGAGTTTTTCTCCAGTTAGACCCAAATACTCCCCTGCAATAAGAATTCCACATTTTGTAAGGACTTGATAAATATAATGTGACACACTAAGCATTTCTCTCATGTAGCACCTAAAACAATGCAGTATTGCTAAAAGAGAGGAATTTTCTAACAGAACAACATCATTTGGTTAAACATGTGTGTTTTTTTTTAAAATAAGGTCATTTTTGCCACCACATCAGGCACAACATGCGTATTGTTGCATCCTCCAAATGCTTTGCCTCCCAGACTAAATATTCTTTTGCAAACCATTCATGGATAAGCAAGTGTGACAATGCTGCAACAAATTTTTTTAGAATCATAAAGGTAACAAAACTCACAAAAAATAAATATATTTTAAAACCTTTGCGGAAATTATTTTTGAACGACTTTGCATTGCATGTGTTAGAATTATTAGCCACTAAAGCTAAGTTGACAAAGCACATAAAGAAAAAAAATCCTGAAAAAAACTAACCTAAATAACCAGGTAAATGTGACAAGTAAAAGGATGCTCCAGCATCAGGATGGAAACCAATTATAGTTTCAGGCGTGGCAAAAACCTGCACTTAGTAAGGACCAAAAATATGAACAGTAAAATATCAAATTCACACTTCTAAACCCAGTAACTGTTATATATATATATAACTCAAAGAATTGAGAAGGCTAACGTACAGTTTTATTGGTTGCAACACGAAATGTCCCCGGGATTGAAATCCCCGCCCCACCGCCCATGGTAATGCCATCCAACATAGCTACCTACACAAAGATTAAGGGCACACTTCAGTTAAATTTCTGCAAAGAATGCCATTGGATTATCCATACCATAAATCTCAAGAATCAAAAGTCTCAAAATGGTTCACGAGCCTGAAAAGGAAAAAACTTGGTCAATGAACATGACAATACAATTAAAACAAAAGAAGGAAATTAAAACCTCAGATTCACAACAGAAAAGGCTGTACAAGTTCTAGAAATCGGACGTTAGAGATCGTCAAGTTTTCATGGAAAAACCTCACAACAGAAAAGGCTGTAGAAGTTCTAGAAATCAGACGTTAGAGATCGTCAAGTTTTCATGCCAAAACCAATAGTTAATGGGGAAGTAGAACAATAGGGTACTTCTGGCACCACAATACTTAGTCAAAATTAGATACATACCTGGTCTCTATATGTACACGACATGGGGACACAAATGGGTCATCCTCGGGCCACTCTTAAGCCAAATACAACTAAACTGTAATACCATGTCAAGTCTCCATCCCAAAACCAATATGCAATTGGGGAGTGACCCAACAGGGTACTTCAAGGACCTCAACACAAAGTCCTAATTCGATGTAGGACTCTTAGCAGAGATCACCAAAAGGTGATATGGAAATACATTTATAAGAATTCTCAAATGGAGGGAAAACTCTAGTGATTGTAGTTCTCGATTTGTATCACTAAGGAGATTCCATAGGACCTTTACAGTTTCAAAGAGAAATATAATGAGCCCCTTCGAGGTTTGTTTAACTTGATACAACAACCCCACGCCATCAGACTTCTCTACATCTAAAATCTTAAATGCAATAAAATGTTTGGGCCCTTTTATCCAAAAAAACAAAAACAAATAACATGTTGAAACCCCTTGTGAGTTAGAGTCCCACGTGAGAAAATGAAGGAGAGAAGAGTGCTAACATGTTTAAATGTGCCAAATTATGAAGCACCAACATTCTAAAATGGCCTATGTACCAATGTCCGATACTCTCCCGATACTGACACATCTGGGACACAAGGTCAACGCGCCCCACACATGTGTCCCTCCGAAAAAATGATGTAGGACACTTTTTTTTCTCTTTGTTTTCCTTCTTTTATTTATTTATTTTTTCTTCCCCCCCTCCAACCCCAAGCATAACAAAACTTCTTCCCCCCCCCCCCCCCCCACCCCAACCCATACCTCCCACCCTCACAGAAACCTAAACCTAAATCCCCCTTCCCAAATAGAAGCCGACCAGCACTCCGGCGACCAGCAACCAGGTTAGTCTCTCACCCTCTCTCTCTCTGGCGACCATGGGAAGGCTATTCCGGCCAATTGGGGCCTTGTTGGGCTGCAACCATGATCTGGAGCTCTCTTTCTCTCTCTCTCTCTCTCTCCCCCTCCCTTCCATAACCCTAAATTCTTTTATTTTCTACTCATGGCTGCAGCAAATAATTATTTACTTGTTTGCTGAATATATATAAATAATGAGTCGGCCGACGCATCGAAATTGTTCATTTTTTTCAAAAATTGCATGTCCCGTATCGGTAACGTATCGTGTTGCCGTACCCGTGTCGATGTCAGTGTCAGTGCATCCCATAGTTGTCAAGGCGCCAAGGTGAGTCAAGGCGGTGAGGGGGAGCCTGGACGCCTTGGCGACAAGGCGCCCGCTTAGGCGCCCAAGGTGTAAACAAAAGAAATATAAAAGATTTAATCTAGGATATATAAGGCATAAAACAGCACAATATAGTTTTGTTTCCCTATCAAACATAAGAAAAAAAAACAGCACAATGATACAACACAAAACATATCAAAGCCATTGAAAACAAATCATAGAAAATTCCAAAGAGAATCGTTAATTTTTTAAAACACAATAAAAACAGAATCAAATTCATACAACAATTGGTAATTCAGACAACACTACTAACCCTAACAATAAGAATATAATCAAATTCGAATAAAAATTCCCAAATCATATTTGGGAAGAACAAATAATGCCAATCAAATTTATGTTCCCATATAACAGAATTAGAATTAGAATTAACAATTTAATTAGAATTGACAGCATCCTAGAATCAGAATTAGATTTCCCAAAAAAAAAAAAATTCAAGTAACTTGTCGATCGGAAATGGAGGATCGAACTCGAAGTGATGAATCACAAAAAAAAAAAAAAAAAAAAAAGACAACCACATTCAGATAACTAGAGCATTTACCGCACAGAATAATTGAAAAAAAACAAAAAAAAAATCATGGAAGTTGAGGGAGAGAAGTTGGCAGATGGAGATTGAAGCTTGCTGGAGATGGAAACTTGTCGGAGATGGAAAAATTGCCAGAGAGTTGAGGTTCTCTTATGGTGTTGCCGAAAAATCTGACCGGAATCGACTTCTTTGTGGCCGGATAGTGTGATGTATGGTGGTGGCCGCAGCTAAGGGTTTGGGATGTAAATGGGGGAGGGCGGAATTGCGGGGGGGCTGGGGGGAGTCGACAATCTGGAGCCGCCTAGGTTCAGTTAAAAAAAAAAAAAAAAAACTGAACCAAGGAGCCTGCCTTGGCCACAAGGCGGCCAAAGCGCCCAAGCCGACCGCCTTGTGGCCTTCCGGCCAAGGCGTTCAACGCCTTGGCCCTCCGGCAGCGCCTCGACGCCAAGGCACCGCCTAGGCGACGCCTTGATAACATAGGTGCATCCTAGGTGCCAAACACATGGTTCTTAATCTTTTGGGTCAAATATATATTTATGTATGCTGGCTTCACTTTACTTGGGTCCCCCATCATACAAACCAACAAAGCCTCACACGCCAATTATCTAGGGCATGATAAATACATCCTAATTTCACCATTCAGTATTTGAATAGGGTTCACATTTTGTAGCTAACAGTGTAAAAAAGATATTTACCACAAGTTCAAACAATTGTATTCTCAGCGGGGAAACCATGCCAAAGAAATCATAACATAAACAGTAAGAAAGAGGCACCAAAGCAAGATTCAATGAATTAAAAAAATTAATACTCACATGTGGCTTCAAATATGTGCCTACAAGGTATATAAAACTATACACTGACGTAAAAAATTCCTTACAATGCTCTAGCTCCCCTGCCAAAAAAAAACAAAAAAGGCACCAAAGATTACACTTCTATTTAAGAATGTGCACCATCACAGCAGATAGATGTATACAATAACAAGATATTATCAAATAAAGCTGTCTTTAGCATAACTAGTATAGAAGTTCCTAACCAACTTCTTTATCTTTGTACTAAATTCCAATTATACAACACACAAATATTTTACAATAAGAATACTTGCATACTCTCAGAATTACACATGCAAAGAGAGATCATCCATGATGAATTCTAATGTGAGAACTTGAATAGAAAAAGCATAACTATCCCATACCTTTTTTAATTAGTTGATACAGAGAGACAATGTCTCCACCAGCACAAAATGCTCTTCCACTGCCCTAAAAAAATTTAAGATGATGTATATTTTATTGAAATAAATGCAATTCATGATTATCCGAGCGTGCGAATGAACCAAAATGCCAAAAAAGCACACAAGTATTACCTTCAATGCAACAAACCCAATATCGGGATTATCTTCCCAGCACTTATATAATTTTAGCAACCTAGCCCCCTGAAGAAGCACCGATAAATAGATACCCGGGAGACTTATTCAACGTTCAGAACTCACAAATACGTAAAAGACAGCAAAAACCCAGATAGCGAAATTTTCAAACAGTCCATCTAGAGATCAAAGACAAGAAAATTACTCTATTTCTTGCACTGGGTCTTAACCAATTACCTAAATAACAAGTAAAAAAATCACAAAATCCAACCAATTCAAACCTCACCAGCACACATACATACCTGGCTGTGTTCGATGGTAAGAAAAATAAAAATACATGTGCAAAATTTACCAAAAATCAGTAAAAAACTTTAGATGCAATCTGTAACCATTCAGAAACAGCAATATTTTCATTAAAAAATCGATAAATCAATAATCAGACAGTACATTCCTAACTGTATTGCAATATCAATCAGAAAAAAACAGATAAAAATCGAAATTCCATCCGTAATCGATAAATGGTCTTTTACCACTGAATTAACTAAGCTTACCATAGTAGCATTGAGAGCATTGAGAGCACAGGGTCTATTAAGAACTGCAGTCCGGGAACTTGCTTTCCCTTCAACTAAAACCTGTTACAGATTAAGAGATTGAGAGAGAGAGAGAGAGAGAGACAGAGGGAAAATAAATTCAGTTATTAAAATTGGATTGAAGGGGAATAAAAATATTATTTCAAAAATTAGCACTCACTTCGTTGTCCGGATCGTTGATGACAGCATTGTTGGGGAGAGAAGAAATGCTTCTGTAGTTGGGGAAGAACAAGCGACCCTTCACACCACGACCGATCAACGAGGTTAACTTCAAATTCTTCATCTCTCTCTCTCTCTCTCTCTCTCTCTCTCTCTCTACGTTTCCCTCATTCTCATCTGGTCTTGGAGACCCATATAGTTTCAATATTTTTTTTAATAACACTTTATGAATTATCAAAAATGTTTAATAGGTTCTATTCAAATTTATAAAAGAAATAATAAGATGTTAAAGGTAAGGGAAAAAGAGAAATAATAAATTATTATATATAAAATAAAAAGATTATTTTATAATTAAAATATATAAAAACTCATTTCCCAAAACTTCTCCCATTAGAATGGCAATTGCCCCTCCCATCTCCAGGATTCTCATTTTAATTATAAAATAATATTTTTGTAATATTTCTCCTTTTCTCTCAAGTTTCATTTTTTTTCTATCTTTCAATGATAAATTATTGTAAAATTTTTATTTTCACTGGTTATTCATAACACAAAATATTGACTAATTTATTCACTGTTTGTATGTTATTTTTCAAAATCGAAAAAAATAACCATGATATAAAAATAAAAAAAATTAGGGGTGATTTTCGCATCTTTCCACATAAATTCAAGGGAAAAAAAAAACATGATGGGAGGATTAAAGATGGCCCTTTGGGTCACATTACAAAGAGATGCTTCTACTTTTGTGGTACCATTTATAACCCATAATAAAAAAATTCTCTTTTCATTCACTTTTAAGGGCATGTTCTTATTAATTCTAATCTTAAAATTATCAATTCTTCGTAACCATCTTTTCTATTTATTAAATGATTTCAAAATTAGGAACAATGATCCGATTTCGATTCTTTTAACAGCACCAACCATTTAAGATTTGACACTTTGGGTATCACTCCATTTAGCAATCAGTTCCAAAAATGAATCCGAGAGCCATCTCGTGTAGTAGCGAGATGGTTTTGAAACCATTGTAATAGAATCGTTCTAAGATGAATTCTGATTCGATTTTAAACGGACCCTTAGTGATTAACCCTTTTCAAGTTGCTTCTACCAAGTTTGGTCTCCCATGTACCATACTTGATCCACAAGTAATCACATACTTGATCCACAAGTAATCATTTTTTCTTATGTAATACACTTTGAAATTTGCTCCATATAGAGGGTAAGCCTACCATCCTAGCCACCACACATAAAGCAGCATTGATCCACAAGGCTTTTAACTCCAATTATATATTTTTATGCAACTTAGTATCTCAAATTGTTTATAAAATTTTTCAAAGTGGCTGAAGTACTCGTGGACTTTATAGCCAAGAGGAAGAACAGCAGATACCAAGCAAAGAGCAATAATCCAAACAGCCCCAAAAACTATATGATCTGGGAAGAATGATCATTCACAGACAGTACCGATGGAAAAAGAACTTAAACTGTGACATTGCGATTGTTCAACTCAATCGATCGATCAGAAACAGGCGAATAAGTCATGAATGAGTCATTTGAACATAGAACTCATCAGTGAAAAGCATTATTTTAAGAAGTTCATAAACGGCACAAAATAAAGTCAAAAATTTGACACTGGGAGCTTGAAACATAACCAGAAGGGGTAAATTATGCAATTTAATGCGGCCGCTTTAACTTAGTTCTTTCCGCCAGCGGTATCCAGATTCAATCCCTGCAGGTTCAGCAACAGATCTTCTGAATTCAAGTAAGCCTTGTTGGCTGAACGCGAGATTGTATGTGCAATTTCTCTAGCAGCTTCGATTTTCCTCAGAGTGATAAAGGCTGGGTTGTTGGCAATAGCTTGACCGATTAGCTGGGCACTCTTTGCCTCACCCTGGATACCAAAGAGAGACCAACCTAGTTTAGTAATTTACTACACACAGAACTGAGAAATGGAAATGAGAATTCCATCATTTCCAACTAATAATAATTCAGCGGAAGGTATTGAAATTAACAAGCCCCTCAAATATCAATGCCATACTCCATTATCCTCATGGTACAGACCCAATCCATCAAAAACAGCCAACAAGAATTTTGAATATTACTTTATTGTCTTTCATTTTTATGCTGACACCTTAGCTTTTCTGGATTTAATTGGGGTTTGATAAGGATGCATAGAGTTTTTCCTTTTACCCCTTACCCCACACAAGCAGCAAAAGTTTTAGGAGGGATTGGTACTGCAATCCGAAAGAGGTACAGCAAGAGGTTCCTTTCTATCTTGGATGTTACCTTTTAATTCTGAATAAAAGGTTTAGTTGCCATTTGATCCATCATGTTGAACCAATGAATGGCAATAAATAACAACAAACAGTTTCAGCTCTAAGGACTTGTTTGGATGGTGGGAATGGAAATAGGTTGATTCCCATCCCATTATTTGATTATGTAAAAGGTAATGGAATGGTCATTCCTTAGGAATAGCCATCCCTTCACATAAGGGAATGGCCATCCAATTCCTTGGTCATTCCACTCACATGCCTAGGTCATTCCACTCACATTCCTATTCCTGTTCTTACCATTCCTAAAGGGTAATGATGGAACTTGGGTCGAGAAAATATGATCAAGAAATTCTTTCCCCACCTGGGCTCTGATAATAGCACTTCTCTTGTCTTGCTCAGCTTTTTCAACGACAAATTTAGCCCTCTCAGCTTCCTGTGCAGCCACTTGTTTAGCTTCAATGGCAGCTGTAAACTCCTTTCCGAAGGTTAGGCTCGTGATGGAAACATCATCCAGTGCAATATTGAAGTTTCGTGCCCTTTCAGTCAGTATCTTTCGAATCTCCCTGCTAACAGCCTACATAGATACAATGGCTCAAAAGATCTGAATTTTCAATATCAAACAAAGCAAGCTCATAAATGACAATGCTTAAAAAGTTAGTAAACTGATACTTAAGCTGGAAGCATCCAGAAAAATAACTAAAAATGCTAAATAAGTTAAGTCAATGGCAACCAAAGGATCATCTTATAAATGACGGACTCTTTTTTTGAAGCTACAAATGAGAATGAGTTGGAGTTTAACGGAAAATGCAAAATAAGTTAAATTATTATGAACAAATTTTTTACTTTATTCTAAGCAATCAATAGATACCAAAGAATCATCTTATAAATGACAATGCTGAATAAGTTTAGAAAAATAATATTGAATCAGAAATTTTGTGTCCATAAAATTCTAAGTTGCCAACTATAATGAGGATGAGAAAAGAGAAAGAAATAAATTGAACCACAAGCCATGGACATGCACAATTAGCTCTGCAGTCATATTCCGTGGATAAACCAGGGAAATATAAATGCCACAAAAGGAAAGGGCATTTATTTACCTCTCTCTGTGTAATGAGCTGGCTGGCATTATATTGTGCAACTACAGCTTTCAGAGTTTCATGAATTATTGAGGGAAGGACTCTGTCATTGTAGTTTTCACCAAGGGTTCGATATATCGTTGGTAGCTGATCTGGCACAGGGCGTGTAAGAACTCGAAGCCCAATCTTTACCTGGACAGCAAAATTAGAGGTATGTTAAGAAACACAAGGAGAAATTGAAACACGCGATCACTATAAAGAGAGAGAGAGAGAGAGAGAGAGAGAGAGAGAGACTACCATCTGGAGATCACGGCTCCCTGAGGTACTTTCTACAAGGTTGGGGCGTGCACGAACATCATAGATGACTGGCCTTTCAAACCAAGGGATCATTAGGTGTGTGCCTTCTGGATAAACCTGCAGATAAGGCATGTATGTATAGAACAGATATTTCCAAAAACAAGGCTGAAGGGGAAAAAAGGGACTTCAATATAGAAATATGGTCATCCGGTAAGATGCTTCAAGATTTAAGAATCTAATTTTGGTTTACACAACAACTGCACCATAGGGCTCAGAATTTATTAGTGCTTGTCAGTCAAGTCGGTTATTGTTAATCTGAAAAGAAATAACACTACCAAAAACCTAATTATATGTTGCACTGCAACAAACTTGACTGCACAATTGGTCCTGCAAAAACTACTTCTGAGGGAAAAGGAAAAAAAAAAAATTGAAAAGAACAAAACTAAACTTCAGAGTACATGTCGATGATTGATATTTCAATTACAAGGTGAGGAATCATGTCCCAACCCAACAGAATGTCGCATTTTGATTCCCCTAAATCAGTAATAAAAAGAATAACAGCAAGAAGAAAACTAAATTAAATCCAAAAACAACCACAACCAGACAACCTCCATGACCTGCTCAACAAGCACAACATATATATATATATACGGACATACATATACACACACAGACACTTGTCCCCAAAGTATCGTCTTCCATAAAGATGATCAGTTTCTGAAAAGTATCAGTAAATACATTTAAAATGACATTTATTAAGGATTTTACCGTATTCTCGTTTGAAGAACTTCCAAATTTTTTGAATGTTGTCAATTTTAAAGCTGGCTTCCTAAGTTGAACAATGTTCAGGCAGTCACGTGGAACTCCTAGGCACACCACAAATGCAAGTTCCCAGGAGAGTTTCCCTAGGAGTACGTGAGGATCACTTCTATAGGTTTTATTCAATCATGACATACCCTTTTTCCCAATTACACAACTTCTAAATACCGAGATCATTAGAGGACTTGTAAAAACATGAAATAACATGATATAAAAACAAAAGGCCAGCAGATAGCTCTCAATTAGGCAACACATTTTGCAGGAAAATACAGCTGCAGATGGGAAAAGCAGCAGGATATAACCTCAATATAATAAATCAAATACTTATTACCTGATAAGTAGTTGAACTTATATCATATACTGTATCTTTATTTAGTGATGCGAGCATTAATTTAGAAAAATTAGGCAATATGTAGTGTTAGCACCTCTAAAACACCTTGCCTTGTGGACAACACGTGTGTAGAATGGCTATGTTGGATGAAAACAAAAGAGATCACACCTTGTCTTTCAAAAATACACAATCATTATAGGAAGATATGATGGAAATAACGCAGCCTCATCGAAAAAAAGTTAGGCATATCTGTGAGTTCCCAAGGCTCTTAACAAACTGTGCTTAACAGCCCACTGCCATATGTAGAAGGCAAAATAGGATATCTATGGAAAACAAAATAAAGGATAGGATGCTTTACTATAATTCTTCTGAGAAAAAAACATTGATAGACAAATGGTATCAGACATCTTTTAAATGATGGGGCTTGATGATCTTTGAGAATGCCTAGAGCTTTCTGTCGAACAAGATATATCATCTTATATCAAATGCACATGCAAAATATGTGGGTTGGTCAGTCATATGAGTTGGTAAAATAACTACAAATGGTTTACAAGGTGCCTAGGCACTAAAAGGGTGAAATCTACATGATCACATTAATTGGATAGCATAATTTGAATGGCCAAAAGAAGTAGGTTAGACTAGCTTACAATTCGTGAGAAAAAAATGAATGACCATTTTTCTTTTACAGATTTCATCATGTGAAGTCTAAAATATAAAGGTAATGAGGTAATAGAGCAACCTTATCTTTGACACCGACTATACGATTAAACACAATGGCCCGATGTCCTCCATCAACATTATACAGACTGTTAGCAGCTCCATAGACACAGAGTCCACCAATGACTCCCAACTTAATCAACGCAGAAGCAGCACCACCACCTGGCACCTTCGGAACTTTGAAATTCATGATTCAAAATACTGGAAATAGCACCCAGTGAAATAAATTAAGGCATATAATGCAAGAAACCTAAAAACAGTAAATACTCAATTATGTGCTTCAAAAAGGGCATAATAAAAAATTATAGCAGCATATAAAAAACATATAAAATAAAATAAAAATAATTATTTTGCCTGAAAATCTGTCAAACTAGAATAATAATTTACCATCCTGATACATTTTTCCACAAAAACAATGAAAAAACATTAGAAATAATGCCAATGATATAGCTTAGTTGTCAGGGCTCTAAAAGCAGAACCATAGATAACAAATCAAATAGGACTATTCCACGGTTGGGGGAGCGTGTAGAAATATCAAAGCCCAATAAACCAATTCATTGTGCCCTTTCTTCAAGACAATAAATGGCACTAGAACAAAAGAATGAGAACAAAAGGTTTAGTCAAAAATTCACAAACTGTATTCATGACTCTCAGAATAAACACGCACAAGTTCTGAAGGAAAACTGACCGACTAAACATCATTTGAAATGTACGAAATCACTCAAAAGAGATCGATACATTTCATCAACTGAACCCCAAAAAACAAAACCGATTAACATAATTCCAACACAAAATACGAACTAAAATCATTATTCAGTAACCAGAACGGATTACAAAAATACATATATGATTACAAGAAACGATCCATTTTCAATGCAACCAAACAGATCGGAGGCAGAATATACCTGGTAAAAGCGCTGCCGCGAGAAGAAGAGAGAGAGAGGGTTTAAGGCTTCAGTCGCCGAAGGCTTAGGGTTTATAGGGCTTTCTATTTTCCCATTATATACTAAAAAAATAATTTTAAATTTAATTGTAAGTGGGTCGGGTGAATTTATTGGGGGCATACTTATCTCACGCATGGCCCCAGGGGAGCTTATTTTCCTTCTCATCTCAAATAGATTTTCGAAATATCCGAAAATATTTAGGGAAGCTATTTTTTGGAAGCTCAAACATCTTTTTGACGAATATGCTTTATTAATTAATATTCAATTGACTAATTTTCAGTTCGGAGAGTTATTTTAGAAAATTTATTATCGAAAAAAGTAAGTATTTAATTAACTTTTGAAAAGTTTCAGGATAACCCAAAAAGCAAAACCGAATAACATAATTGAAATACAAAATATAAATTAAAATCATTCATAAGCATAACCTAAGAAAATATTAGAATGAGCACACTTAATGTTAGCATAAAAGAGCGCACACTAACTTAGGCTCATTTCAAGAATTTTATTTGTACGAACTGGGAGAACATCAAAAATAGGAGATCGGACTAACTTTCATATAGTTGGTGATGCATAGAGCTTTCATTTCAAATATTAAAACATGAAGAGATCTTAACTATTATAACTCTCATCTTACAGGCGAAAATCCTATGAATGATTAGGAATAGTGATACCATCTGAAAGACAAATCCTAAATGTTTTTTTTCCCCCTGAATGGATGGATGGAAATACGAATATTGAAGTCCTGTGACGGTTGTGGTAGAACTAACAAGCATTATCTCAACTATTAGTGATCCGTCTCTATATTATAGATGTAAGTGGTTTAAGTTTTTATTACGTTGAACTGCAAAGTAGTTCTCTAATCTCTCCTTTTCCGTTGCCTGGGTTAAATCTTTGGAATCAGCTTAGCCTAAAGAAAGGGAGCTACTGCGACGCACAAGTTAAGAGCAACAACTGTACCAGAAAAAGAATATTACATAAATTACCCTGAAAGCTTAATATTAGCTTTTTGGTGAATCCATCTCCAAAAGGCATTTAACTGTATTTAATTCTCCTCCTCATCAATACATAAAGTACAACAAAAGGGACAAAAAAAAGAGAGAAAATGAAACTCTTCCTTTCAAAAACAAATCCATCGCGAAATTTAAATAACTCTTATTAGAGGTCAGAGAATATCAGTCAAGGCTCAAAATTATGTTATTTTTGAAAAAATGAAAAAGAGTTGATCATATAAAATTTTTTTTTTAATTAAAAATGACATAATTTTGAGAAGCTAATTTTTTTTTCGTTTTTTTGATTAACGCATCAAATCCTTAAGCAGCTTGTACTTCCGGGCTGTGGGCCGCCGCAAACCACCCTTTCCCTTATTATTATCTTCGCCAGTGTCGCCAATTTCTCCCTGGTGCTGCTTGATTCTGTCACCGCCGCCGCGACTCATCATCCCTCTCCCGCTGCCGCTGTTCCCGGCATCCTTCTCTTCGCTCCGGCACCAATCGCACAGCGGGCTCGGCTCCTTTGATTCGACGTAGAAATTGCTACAATACCTAAATAAAATAGCAACAAATATATAAATAATTAAAAAAATTACCAATGAGTTCTATTGATGGACAGCGACATGGATATACGGACGGACGTACGAGTGTTGCTGTCTGTGGCGGCATTTGAAGCAGCGGATGAGCTTGTCAGGAAGACCGACGTCGCCGCACATGCAACACACACTTTCCTCCATCTCTCTCTCTCATCAAAAGACGAAGGAGGAGGAGGAGGAGGGAAGCTGTACTGGAAGGGAGCAAAGGTTACTCCTTTTATAGGCAGACTTCTAGTTTGAAGTTTGTTGTATTTATTACGAGAAAAAAAAAAGTTTAAAAAGCTTATTAAGTTACTTATTTATGAAAATGGCAAACATCCGATATTTAGGTCTTGAAATGAAAATTTTAATCTTATGTAACGAAAGAATATGAAAACATACTAGGGCTTCCTAATTTTCATTTATTTTGGTGATATATCGGACCCTCGTCAAAGTAGTGAAATATCAAAAGATTTAAACCCTAATAATTATTTTTGAATTTTTCACTGTTTAAATATTATATATATACTAGAAGCAAAACAAAAAAAAAAAAAAATTAGAATGTCCTCATATCTTTATTATACTTTTTTTCAATCTGTATGTTTAGAATTTTCAAAATGAAATCCGAATAAACGTGCTTGCCCCTTCCAAATATATAATAAAGGGCATTCTCAGTAATTTTAACATTTATTTTCGAGTCTAAATAGCTTTAATTAGTCATTTGAACCGGACAAATTAATGATGGGTGGTCGGAAATTATTCTCATTATTTAACAATGAAAAAAACAAGAGAGTGAGGGAGAGAATGATTTGAATGTGGCAAACGTGAAATATAGGCAATTTTATAACTAAAATATATGCATTACCAGACTCCTAAATAATGCTTTACACACGAAGAGTTTCACGAAAAGCATCCATTGCTATTTAAATACCCATCTCTCCATCTTTTATCCAATTCCCTTTAGAACTATATATATATATATATGAATTAAATCCCAATTCGTGATATTCTCATAAACTGGGCGGTGTGTACAGTACCACTGCAAACTTTAAAGAGTCCAATTCATATAATTCACGCACAAAGTTTACATAAGGTTGCACATTATTCCTCGCAATTTGGAGGCCAACACTTATAAATTATTGACCTTTCCTTATATTTTTTAGAAAAAATTAATATACAACAGTTAGACATATATTGGATGCAGCTGTTCCCTTATGATGCTTAAAAAAAATTCACAAGTTCCAAAATTACGTAGTTTTAGATTTTTTTTTCCTTTTTGTATATGTACTGCACCTAACTTAAGTGCAACTGTTACATTAAAACTAAATCCTTTATTTTTTTACGGTGTATTCAAATATTCACCAAACAGATAAAGGGGCATGCGAATCCTAAATAAGGTCTACATAATTTTTTGGGTGTATACTTTCTAGGCACATAGCGCAGTATATAAATTTGTGGCAATGCCTTCTTTTTTCTTTTTTTATATATACTAAAAGTTACTCCTTGCTCCTTTATTTTATTTGGTACATTGTTGTAAACAAAAGCATTTGTAAAACATAAATTTACCAAAATTCAATATCTTAAGGATTTCTTCGTCTTTTTTTGCTCAAAAAATGGGATATAATTTTTCAATAATGGTAATTTCTCCTAAAAATTCATCCGCAGCCAATTCCTACCTCACACCTGAAATGGGTCCACAAACATATTAGTGGGATAATTGGGTTTGCTAGAGATGAACTGTTTTATGAGAGCGTTTACCAAAAAAGAAAAATGATTTCATGAGAATCTGTAAAGTAATAAATTAATTATGAAAAAAGGAAAAAAAAAAAGAAAAAAAGAAGAGACACAGATTTATTCTGCTTCACCCCAATGTAGGCTAACATCTAGCAGAAATAAATCTTCACTAATATTATTGTTAGGGTTTCGCTCAAGAATCGCTCAACAGGAGAGATTTAACATTTACTTCTAAAAACAGTAATAATATATATACACAGTAATAGCACGAGCTAAGTTTAGGGTTAACGACGGCATGCTCTTTTTGGCAGCTCGTAATTATTTATGTTCCAATTTTTACCAACGGACATAATTTCCTTGAAGGTTACCTAGATTAACCCGAGTGGGTAATCGACATTTTGGACTTATAATCAATTAAAAACTTATTCACTATTAAACAAAAATAAAGTAAAAGAGAATGAAGGAGGATTCCCTTAATCAATATTTATCTTGTATACAGAGGTAATAGGAATATAGGACATGGTACTAATCAAAATTGAAGTGTCATGACTTTAAGCCTTCGAATTTAAATTACAAGAATATTTCAATGGTCAACTATTATGGTTTAGGCTAAATTTGTTGGCAATAGCAATGGTTGCTACTCTATTTTTTTTTTTAAAAGTACGAGGGGAACGTAATATCAGTAATCAATTTTCTGAATTTTCATAAAGAATTATTGGTTCATAAATGACTCCCATAGCTTGATAAATTATTTTCATCGACACAATAATACATTGAAATAGTTAAGTTGTTATTATTAGTAGAATAACCTCAAGTAAAGCCGCCACCCAAGTTAAAATGATTAATCATAAAAAAGCAGCTGGTCCAATTATATAGTTTACCCCCCTCCCAATTTTTACCATCACTCAAAATTAAAATTGATACATAATAATAAATTGAAATAGTTAAGTTGTTATTATTAGTAGAATAACCTTAAGTAAAGTTGCCGTCCAACTTAAAATGATTAATTATAAAAAAGCAACTGATCCGATTTTATTGTTCACGTCCTCCCCCTCCTCCCTGTCCCATCGCCCGCATTATAATGGTAGAGATAACACACATATTATGAATAATTTATGATTGCAATTAAGAGAATACCATAAAACAAAGCAAAATGTGAATTGCGAAGCTAAGAAAAACAAAATTAAACTTCAAATAGCTTTAGTCATATCAAGGACAAAAAGGAAAAAGTTAAAACACCTCCATAACTCATGGGAAATGTTTGCCTCGTGGGAATAATTGGCAATTACAATAAACTTGTCTGTTCCCCCAAAGCCCAAAAAGAAAAAAAAAAATCATAGTTCATGTAATTATTATTCATGATACTAGAAAACTCAGGCTCCAAGATCCTAGGGTTGTGACTCCATGACAAGGAACCTTCAAACTTTGTATGAGGATCAATAAATAGAACAACCTGCTCACAGGGTCAGGTACATTTTTCACTCTAAAAATAAAATTCATTACCGTAGCCATTAATTCACGTCTCTAATTTGATCCTACCTGGGCGCAAAAATAGTAAAATTTTATTTTATGTGCCGGAGGATCATGAATTAAAAAACAAATGACTCTCTAATCAAAGTTTTATATATATATATATATGTGTGTGTGTGTGTTTTTGAAAAATATGATATTAAATTCAAGTTCTTTAAAAAATCGAACCCTCTAAACTAAAGTGGAGTCTATTATCACTCGTGGATGGGAGCTCACTAGTGGTTGTCCCTCCCTCATCATTACCAGTGTTGATTTAAATCTGCATCTACTTAGTATTTAAGGTATATGCCATAAGCGTTGCCTATGAGTTGGGTTAATGAAAAAGAAGGTTTTAGATGCAACTTTTGCACGGATTAAGGGACAAAATGAGGGAAAAGCGGGTTTATCATCATAAACTTATCAACTTTCAAAGATCAATTCATTGATTCATCGCAACAAAGAGAAAACAGGAAGCAATTCTATTACCCAAAAGTGGATGGCATTTGGTTGTTTCCGCAAAAGGTTAGCCGCCGGGCATTCATGTTAAAGGGTAGTTTGGGGAGCTCATTTTTAACTGCTGCTTTTTTTTTTTTTTTGGCCGCTGTTGTTGTCGGAAAAGCTGTTTTTCGACAAACCTACGAGTTTGGCGAATCTATGAAAAGCTCAAAACGACTTATTGAAGATAATTAAAATTTGGAGCATATTGCAAAAGCCATTTTCCAGGTTTTCATAAGCTTTCGAAACTGGCCCTAAACCTCCTACAACCCAATCAAAAGTCGTCATCTCTAAGGTATCACCTTGCGTGGATCATTTGCATTTGTCTTGTCACTGTTACGTCCTAACCATTTTCATGAACATTCAACAAACAGAGTCCAATTAAATAAGGATGTTTCATAGATGTGAGGTCCAAAGAAGTGAAGGAATTGAAGGTTGCTTCAAAAGGAAATGTAACGATGCCAGTACTCTATGGCAACCTTCCAATTGATGAATGAGATGGTTGATGGGTGGGTGTGCCTTCGTCTCATCTCTTCTTCTTTTGGGTACCATTTTCGTGAGGACCATTTTAATGAGAGTTTGACAGGAACTGATCATGTTTGATGGAGCACTTTTTATGGCACCTTTTGGCGTCATTTTTCATAATGCATGTACCTTTTCTTTTTAATAACAGCGAGATATATTTGTAAATCTACAACTACTTGCCACCGAGATGAAAGATGGGTAGCAAGTAGGGCTGTCCATGGGTCAGGGACGGGTCAGGTTCGGGTTTAGACCCGACTCATTGACAGGCCTAATAGCAAGATTCAAACTGCGATGAATGAAAGTCAATGTCTCTCACCATGCCACTGAACTAACCTTTGAAATTCTTTCAGATATATACCTATTTTTTGCCTTATAAAATGCCTCATGCTACCGTCTATAAATGTGAAACAGCTTCCAAGGAGGAGGAGCACACAAAGCCTAAGCCTTACAATGCTCAGACCTTGGACATAAGTTATGACCATCTGTTTTGAAATGATTCAGCCGTTAATTTTGCAATTTACCCTTTCAAACTTGTACGTAATCAATCATCGATGTATGTACTAGCATGCTTCCAATGTCTTCTACCAGAGTACCCTATGGTTACATTGAAGTAATGTGTGTCTATGTGTGTGTGAGAGAGAGAGAGAGAGAGAGACTTTAAAACCATGACAAGTACTCATTTACCTTTTTTACCTGTAAATTAGGCAACTCTCTCCGGGGTCATGCAGCCCTAACTAGCCACCTACAGTAAGGTGAAATCAAGATGGGTCACCCACCTCAACAATCCAACTAGTTTTGTATCAAAGTTGACTATGAGAGTTTAGCTTTTACCTTCACATCTCATCCCAAACTTTCAACTTTGAATCCGTTAACATGAGTATCACGTGATGGAGGAGCCCAGCCAGGTCCCCCTCACCATCGGTTTGGCCCTAAGGAGGCATGGGCCTGCATGCAATAAATATAATGAATTGGTCTTTCAGTATTACAATATACACACACCACACACGCACAAAACCACAAATTCATTCAGAAACAAAACAAAACAAAAACATAAAAAGCACGTTTTTTGCCTTTTACATAAACAAACAGATCCCCTTCCATCTCCAGAAACGTCACACGACTTAGCTTTCATGGATGAATAGGTTTGTGTAACACAATGTTTCATGGAAGTAACACATTCACTTACCGATCAAACATTACAGATGTGCATACATCCACTAAACTTTAATGCAATAGGAGCATACACACACAAAGAGGAAGGGAGGGAGAGAGTGAGAGGACTGAGGAAGCTTTCCCAACTCTGAAAATAAAACCTTCTTTCCTCTGCTATAAACTTAAGGTGGGTATCAAAAATTGTTGTAAAGCTCCAATTATGCACAAGGATTTCATGTCTTTTCCGCAAAAAAAAAAAAAATGGTGTATAGAAATCAATGATTATGTTTCTCGATTAAGAAAATTGTCTAATTTCTGATAGGATTTCCCAAAATTATCCAACAATCGGAAACGTTTCAAGAAATTACACCCTTTTTTCTAAATGAGGGAAGAAAACCACCTCATCTTGTCATTTTGTCGTTGTTCATTCCCGTCAGGATTTTATCAAATTGTGCAATGGTGTCATATTCAGCACGGTGTCGTGACGGGGATGGCGCTGCCCTTAGTGGTCAGGAATCAACGGACTGGCTCGTAGGCAATGCATTGATGGCAAGACATCACTTTCAAACAAAGTTAATTAGGTTAAATGGCTACATGTCTAGACCCATTTTTAAATGGATCTATTCGAACCTACCCATATGTAGCCCAGTTTATTAGATGAGCAAGTTTGGTTATGTTTCTAGTGGGCGGACTTGGGTTCAAAGGCCGGGCATAAGATCGCCCGCTCTAATTATAATAGTCTATATAGTATAGCAACGCCTTGTTAGGTTCAAGTACATAGGAACTTGGTTTCCTGTTAAGTAAGGTCTCAAGTTTTTTATTTTTTCCTATAAATAGGTCTCTAATTCGAGTCTTGTGAATGGAAAATAGACATCGAGAAATCTTTATCCCCTCTTGTGGGTCCTCCAAGCTCGAACCAGCTTTAGTCGAAATCATTTGACTTTTGAACACTAGTGGGTAGACAGAAAAAAGAAAGATATTCCATATAGTATATTTGACCCAAATATGATTATTATTTCTCATTCAAATATATTACATTGGAGACGGATCGGTGAGTGTAAATCTGAAGCTGAAGCAATTTTAGAAGAAACTATAAGGACTAGTTTGGACGGGGAGAATGGGAGTGGATATGAAAATGCATTCCCTTGCAAATTGTAACGATCGTTCCATTATAAAGGTTTGACTATTTCAATTTCCATTGTCATTGTCGTTTCATCCACACCTTAGGACTCGTTTGGATATTGCAAAAATGGCAACGAGAATATTCATTCACATTTCTTTCTTTGGGTGACATAAAATATAATAAAATAATCATTATCTGAGCCAAAGCGCAACATAAAATATAATGAAGGAATCATTATCTAGCCAATTTTCAAACATGGCTTCAAGTGTCTTTACCTTATGAAGATACAATCAATGGCAGACAGGGACAAAGTCATAAAGCGCACCAAAAGAAACCCAAGAAAGAACGAAAAGTCTCCCATTGAAAATCAAACAAACTAACATGACTTTCATTCACCTTCTCTTCAAAATTGTTAGAGTTTAAATGATTCAAAACATTACATTTTTAGGTATTAAGTTTACAATAGCTAAATTATTACTTTCAACCAGTATATATAGAATATATCTAAGATTTCTAGGTTCTAATTCATACCGTTCATTCAACTCAATTTATATCTATATAAAATATATAAGAACGTATGTATTAGGACTATAAAATATTCTCAACAAAACTTATAGTTAGGATAAAAACTTGGAACGCTTTTAATTATTTCGTGGTAGTAATCACCGTTAGAGCTAGGATTCTGTTTTTCACTTTTCATTCAACTCAATCCATATCTATATAAAATATATAAGAAGGTACATATTAAAATATAAAATATCCTCAAGCAAAACTTACATTTTGGATAAAAACACTTTTAATTATTTTTGCGGTGTAATCGAGCTGAGATTCTGTTTTCCATTTATCTTCAACGCATCACATCCTTGAGCAACTTGTACTTCCGTGTTGTGGGCCGCTGCAAAGCGCTCTTTCCCTTATTATTGTCATTGCCGCCGCCGGCACCGCCCACCTCTTCCAGGTGCCGCCGTTTGATTCTGTTGCCGTCACGGCTCGTACTCCCTTCCGCACCAACGACGCCGGAGGTGTAACAAGAACTGCCACCGCCATGCCCGGCGTTCTTCTCTTGGCTCAGGCACCAGTCGCACAGCAGGCTCGGCTCCGGCGATTGGGCGTAGTAACTGCTACAGTACCTACACGAAATCGAGGGAAAAAATAAGAAAAAAATTTGCCACATGGATTTCATTGAAATTTCGAAAAATATCGAAAGATGAATGATCCATGAGGGATGCATCGACGTACGAATGCTGAAGCCTGTGGCAGCAATTGCCGCAGCGGAAGAGCTTATCGGAGAAACCGACGTCGCCACACATGCAGCACACACCGTCCGCCATTTTCCTCCTCCCACCCTTCGGAACTTAAAAACGGAGAAGAGAAAGAAGAAGATGATGAGGCCTTCTTTTTATAGGAAAACTTATGGCTGTGCAAGTAAGCACAGAGTCGACCAAATTGGGCACCTTCAGACATCGTGCCATCCACATAAACTTAACCATTCGTCAGGTTCACATAAAATTAGGACCGATAGAAGAAGCGTGAGACATGACGCCCACAAAAATATAACATAAATAATTTTATTGAGAAAATAAGACAGTTTGCCGATTTTCATTTATGTATTAGGTTTTCATTTTTACTAGTCGTATTGCATTCGCAAATGATATTTTTATTAATATAATTTTTGGTATAATTGATTTAAATATAAGAAACTGAAAATAATAACACAACTGAAGGAAAAAAAAAGGTTGGGTAAGTATTAGAGGCCAAAAAAGCGGGGAAGTGGAGAGAAAGAGAGTTAGAGAGAAAAAATGCGAGTTAAAATACTGATTGAAAAAAATAATTGCTATCACCTCGGCCCCTTTGATTTGCTCATGATCTTGACCCACTCTTGACCAATGACCTAATCAATCAATTCAATTGTCATTTTTAGTTAGGTTTTTTCTTTTTACATGTTAAATAATGATTAATTTATGAAAATGCCAAAAGAAATATAAGTTGTACTAGTAATGTAAATCGTTGATCCGCCCCGCCGGCTCATATAATAATCTGACCCAATCCACTCATAATCTTGGCCTACTCTGTCTTGACCCGTGGCCCATATTGACCCTCCTCTCAACCTGCCCGACTTGTCTGTTTGCCGCCTCTAATTTAGATTCAATTAATGGTAGGTTTGTACATTTCAAAACCGTACGAAAATCGAGATTATTGTATCTTGCTTTTTCATACTCATTCAATGCATAGGGTTAAAAATTTTAAAATAGATGAGACAGTAAACAAATCATTTATTATGTCACTGTAAATTCACTAAAAGAGCTTTCAAGGTGGAATATGAGAAGATTTTCAAACCGAATTATGAATTCTCAGTATTTCCCGGATTTTGAAATTATTCATACCGCCAAAGTCTACACCATCATTAATTAAGACGGAAAGTAAATTAGTAAAAATGATAATAATTAAAGCCGGGCTTTACGTAACCTGATATGGGTCAATTCAGCATCGATACTCACTGAAATAATTCTAATACTGAAAATGGATTCCCCATAATAATTATGCCTTTACGATTATTATCACTTAGCTCTTCATTTTTATTCCTGCTCGAGAAGGGCACACATAATTAACTCCCTTATTTCACCTTTTAAGTTTGTGAGATTTATTTCCATTATTTTTTTTATTTTACTCCCCCCTTTTTTTGTATTATGTTCCAACTTCATAATTTTCCTTTTCGATTTTTTTTAAATTTTTTTCCTCACATAACACACTTTAAAAAAAAAATCCCAAACTAACGGAAAAACTATTTCCCAAACTAAGTCTTCCTCTTGGTCACGCAATTACTAATTGTATAACCAAAAAATAGTATGGTCATGCGGCAATTACGTGACCATTGTTTTGGGATGGGGTTTTTTTTTTGGGGGGGGGGAGGGGGGGGGGGAGAGGGGGCGGTGAATTGGGTGGGTTGATGGAGAGGGATTTCATGGTATAGTTTGCACCATTTTTTCAATTTTCAAGTGATTTATGAGGATTGGGTGAATCTCAAAATTTTCATTCGAAGCGGGGAAAGATTCAAGCTTGAAAACAATCCTGAAATTTTCTATGCTTAGGATGAATAGGATTTACATTCCAAATCACTTAAAAATTGATGGACATGTGCATTTTTGTATATTATTTTCATCTATATGGTTCAATTTTTTCAAAAATGTATTGAAAAAAATGGTGCAAACAGCACCATGGACCCCCTTTCCATCAACCCACCCAATTCATGGCCCCCTCCTCCACACACGTCTCCATCCACATTAGTCACCCAATTGCCAATTGTGTGACCATATTATATTATTTTTTGGTCACACAATTAGCAATTGCAAAAACTTATTTTGGAAAAAATGATTTTTTCCATACACCTACTTCGAAAAAACTATATTATTTGGGGAAAAAAATTCTCTTTCTTCCTTCCTAACTTGCTTCTCATCACATACCATACAATCATTTATTTATTTATTTATTATTTTCCTTGTCATCGCTTTAGCTTCATATGCCAAAAATGAAAGAGAAAATTATTTGAAACACACATGACAAAAGAATTATTTCTCAAAACAACAAGCTCGGTTGTAAAAAAAATTATTAATTTGTATCAAGAGATCATTCATAAATTCTGCAAAAAAAAATTCTTTTAAATGTTTAACACTAAAACCTAATATAATCTTATTTGCTACCAAAAAAAAATTAAAATTAAGATGATTCTCTTCTTTCTTTTTTGTTTAAATTTCTTGGTTTTTCTTTATATTTCCGTCCAACTTGTTTTACATTTTCCCCCTTTTTCCTTCTTTTTAAGCTTTGTCCTTTTTAGAGCACAAACCAATGCAAAAGTGAGAACAAAAAAAGAAAAACTCATAATGTTGGGAGTAGATGCAAAGTGGGAAATAAAATATATAAGGAAAATATATAATAGTGAACGATTGTACTTAAATTAGGAAAACATGCTAAAATGGTTACGGCTAAAATAACACCCCATGGCCTAAAAATTCTCTTTAAATTTTCATATTGTTTATAAGTTCAGGATCAATAAAAGTATGAATAATTTCATAGGCATAAAGGATTTCAAAACAAAAGCACAAATGATTTATATAGCACAAATCTAATTAATAGTATTTTAATACATGACAATATATAATCTCAAGGATTTGTATTTTGGTTGCTCCTATGAAGTATCTGTTTGTATGGATCATGTTCTGTGGGACTTGTCACCAGTAGGTCTCGTGTTAATAGAGATGTTACAGCGATGTGAGGCCCAATATGGGTGAAGGAATTTAAGTCTACTTCAAAGAAAATGTAACAATGCCAGCACTCTGTGGCCAACCTTCCAATTGTTGAATGAGATGGTTGATGGATTGGAGTGTCTTCTTCTCCTCTCTTCTCTATTTTAATCATGGGAGAGTCTTAAGGGTATTTCAGTGAGAGGTTCGATAGGAACTGAGTGATCCTATTGGATCAAATACCTCTTAGGGCTCCCTTTGGCATCATATTTCCACACGCGTAAGAAGAATTGCGCATGAAAAATTTCAAAATTAGGATGAGTGAACTCTTGATTTCTGTTTTTATAAAATAAAATTAAAAAAAGGACTGGGTCGACCGTAAATTGAGTGGCTAACACCAGGTCTATGCAGCCCTAGCGAGTTACTAGGACCAGGTGAAACCAAAGATAAGTCACCCCAAGGATCAATCCTCTAGCTTTGAATGTGTCAACATGTAAAAATCGTGTAATGGAGACCAGGAAGGCTCCCCACCATCTGTTTGGACAGAAGAGGCACGAGCCTCGTGAATCCTACAAATAGTGATGAATTGGCAATTCAACATTACAATACACTATACACAAACACATGTTTATTCTGAAAGAGTACTCTAAAGCTGGGCTCTCCATATTCTGCCAAAAAAAAAAGGAAAAAAAAAAGAAAAGAAAGAGAGCACCACTAAGAAATCACTGAGACAAATTTTGCTCTTTTTTTTTTCTTTTTGCTGGCTATATATATATACATATCCTCTATTTCTGTGTTTCCTTTCACAAAACAAAAAGGGGGACTAAAAGAGCCTCATGAGTTTGACTAATAAGGTACTTTTTAAGGATCGGATCTTCTCAGAGACTCGAGTGATGAGTGAAACTCTCTTCAACATTGATTTCTTCACTCTTTCTTTCTTCTCTTCTCCTTTCTTCTGTGCTCTCTGCACCTTCCTCTCCATTTTATCCATTGCCTTGACCCTCTTCTTCTCCAGCTTGCTCTGCCACCCAAGGAAAAAATTTTTAAAAAGAATAAAAAAAATCCCAAATAAATCATGTTTGAAGTACATAATTTTCCTATTTGTTTCAAGAAATATAATATTCAATTTCAACAAAGAATTTCATGCAACAAACCCCAAAAAAAAATGTTTTTTCCATTTGGAAATAGCTCCCTTCCAAGAAAGAAACAAATAGAAATTAGATTCCATTGGCCATGGTTTTACTTTCCTGCAAACAGGCAGAGACTGAACATATTGTGAAGAAAGTTGTGTAGTATCACCTCCAATGTCTTCATTTCATCCATGGCAATCATTGTCTTCTTGGCCTCCCAATCATTTATATCTTCTTCTTTCTTCCTCAACCTGCAGCAAAGAAGAAAAGCACCCATGGTGAGAAACAAAAATTTCCTTAAAGAAGCACAAGAAAAGACACACACAGAGCGGTAAGAAAACAGAGACGAATACATGTCCATGTATTTGGTATGTTTCCCCCTCTTCCATTCATCGATCTGATCGTCAAGTCTCTTCCGGTTGATTTCGTCGATAAATTCCGAGTATGGCCTCGGCCGACATCGATGATTCTGCGCAACCGCTGGGCTCTCCGTTTCCAGTTGCCTCCCCCCTTCATTTTTTTTTTCACAGGAAGATTGCAAAGAACATGGAAAATCAAAAATAAAGAACAATGTGATCTGTAGAGAGAGAGAGAGAGAGACCTCTTCTGTGAAATCCTTGCTGGTGAATTTCAAAATTGCTTGCAGTTTTCAACCATTGATCAATTTCAACACCTGAGCCTGATTCCTTTTTTTTTTCCCACCAAAATCAATGAAAACGGAGTGCATTAAATCCAATCTCTCTGCGAAATTGATATCAAATTAACCCCAAATCGAAGAACAATACAAACTAGACCCTAGAATAGGAGGGGGGGATTCTCTCGAGCGAACGATCAGTTAAGAACGCACGATCAAGTTCAACTGAGCATTGTCAATCTTTACATGAGATCGAGACCTAACGAGCCCAAAATCGACGGAGAACGCAAAAGCGCCCTCAAGCCCAGAACAGAAAAGGCTGTTTTTTTCAAGAAAGAAGAAGAACCGACCTGGTTTCTTGGGGTCAAGAACACGGTGGAGGCTCGGGAGAGGCGGCGTTCGGAGGTGGAGGAAGATGGCTGCGGGGAGTTGCCGGAGGAGGTGCTGAAATTCGGCGACGGGGATTCCGGCAGAGAGGCCATTAGAGAAGCCATGGTGGTCCACGCCGGCAAGTTTCCGCCGCCGGAGGAGGAGTCGCCGCCGCCGTGATATGCAGCTGTGCATTCAGGGGAAGCGGCGAGCTCCGGTGATATGGGCGTGTACGTGCTCCGGTCGTGGTTCGCGGCGTCCTCCGGTAGCCGCGAAGTTCTTCGACTTCGTCGCAGTTCCATTGTTTCTGTTGAGGTTCGTTAACTGCGACAGTTGTTGCAGAGAGAGAGAGAGAGAGTGTGCCAGAGTGAAAGAATTCCCCCGCGCGCCCGCACCAGATTTACGAATGCACACGTTCAATATATTTTATTACCATGAGTTACTCCAAACCCTACTTTATTATTTGAATTTTTCATTATAAATAAACTATGACTAAGTTATTTATTTTGATGCCTCATAAATGCTGAGTACAGCTCGTAATAATCAATCCCGAAATTTAATTTTTATCTAAATTACTTGGTCCTTTGAATTACTTTCAAATGCCAAAATTATGCAATTGGTTAATAGTAAACATTTCCTTGGTACAAGAGTATAACTATTTAATTATCATTTTACTCAGTGTTGCAAAACAAGCATTACGGTTATAAAAAGTATCCTCTGGGCGCATGTTTCTTTAGCAAAATAGAATGAGTATTTTGTACGAACGGAACAAGTAATATATATATATATATATACACCAAAATAATTCACGATCATATAACAGGACTATAAGGGGATGTAGCTGGGGAAGAACTGCTGGAATGAGAGGGAGAGAGAGCGTGACGTTGCTGTTTTCAGTGCGAGAAGATTCACTGTTCATTCGGGTCTTATGTGCGATGGGCCAAAACAGGCCATGCCAAATTATCTGGATTGGGCCATGGCCCAAAACTACGTGCAAGCTAAAGCCTATCTCTGAATGTTGGGCCCCAGAAGGCCCGAGATAAGCCCAAGCCCCAAAATGTTTGGGTACAATTTTGTGATGTATTTTATGGGCTTGATGTACTAATTCACTACCGATTTCATTTTATACCGGCGGTACGCGTGTATGTGTCTCTTATGGTTGTGTTTGGATGGGAGAACGAAAAGAGAATGGAATGGGTATATTTCCGTTCTTATTTTTAAATTTTGTTATTGTTTTTCATTGTTCCTGTTTCAATTCTTCCATTTCTCGTTGGCAATAAGAAACGTTTGGTTTGTACACACTACTCTCATTTCTCGATCCAGCAACAGCGACGATGACTTTTTTTCACTTTCAAATTTATTAAGGAGTTCCTTAATTATTTTTTTTAAGAATATTCTCAAGTAAACAGGAAAAAAGATGAGTTCGGACTCATGAAATCACCATGAGTTCGCCCCCAAAACTGAAGTAATTTTGCTAAAAACTATAAATGAATAGAAATAATTTTTGATAAAATGATGTCGCTTCGAGGATAGACTCGCATGCACTCATATTCTCTTCTCTCTATTCTCAAAATTCAAGAAATATAAATGCAGACGCAAACATGTCTTCTGCTTTCATTTAATGGAAAAACATGAAAATTGAAAAAAAAACATGAAATGAGAACAAAACCAAATCGGCCCTTTGAAATTGCCCCTTCTTAATTCTCAAATCTATTAAGGAGTTCTCAAAAAAAATTTATGAAAAATAATAAAATTTGGTTACAAAGAAAGCCAATAGTTTGGGGAGAGGATAATGAAAAAAATGCTCCGCACCGATCAATAATGTAAAGACTTGAACCCTTACAAACGTAAGCTGCTATCAACTAAATTAATACTTATTAGTACCTTTTCATTTATTTATTAATTTATACGAAACAAAGATGCAAGAATACGCACGATATCAAACGGGCCCTAGCGAGGCCAGACAAATCAAAGGCGTGAAAAAATCAAGAAAGCAGTCGTAGAGGGTGAAAGGACCCTAAAATAATTCTACTCCACAACACATCAAAATGAAGGAGAAGTAAAAAGGGGGTGGAGTGTACCGCCGACCAAAGGAGAGGATCAGTTTGAGAATCATGACGCAACGTCTTCTCCTTCCAAGCTCAGACAAAGGACTCCAAATTCAAATAGACAAGTCGCCTCATCTACATCCTCAATTGTATCATCGATTTTGACAATTACGCACTAATTCACGCAGTAGATTATTTATAATTTTCTTGTTTTCAAAAGTTCAATTCTCCTCGAGGTTTCGTGCATTGATGTGACATTTTGTTCTAAGGGTGAAATAATCGAAAATAAGTAGCTATTTCACGCTAAATATAACATTACCGTCCTCAGTTATGTAAATCGTACTCAATCGAGATTTTCTAAGTTTAAAAAGGTACGAATTCATGAAATTAGACAATTCTAACAATTGTAGAAGAGAAAGGGAGAGAGAAACTGAGAATTGAGAAAATAGAGAGGATTTAGATGGACCAGATTAACAAATTCATGACCTTTTTAAATTCAGGTGATCCATATTCAATTATATCTTTACTGAGTTGTGATCATTTGTCCATGCCTTATACAATAGCTGATTTTACTGTTTAAACACTATCACCTTAAAGACTCTACAATTTATTTGGTTCGTGAAATGAAATTAAGTGAGAATAGAATAACTTTTTCATAAAAATATACCATGAAACATATGTGTGAGGAAGAGTCCTTTTTTTTTAATGACCTATGAGTGTAATATTTATATTTCGTATGAACTTTTAGTCAAATAATAGCTATTTCCTTACCTATCCCTATCGTTTGTTCATTAAAAAAAAATAACAATTTCCTTCATAATCTAAGGAAATATTCCCTTAACATGTTTTTTTTTCTTTTTTTTTTTTTGTCAAATAACTATTTTGTTTTCACAAACTACTTTGGTCTTTGAGGTCCGAGTTAAGTCCCAAATCAAGGGGTGGATTGATTCAATCACAACGCAGCTCAAGGGACCGAAGTAGCGGCTGGATTTTTGTAGGAGTCAAGAAAGACTAATCAAACTTTTTTACGTTGAAGGCAAAAAAGTATTTACGCCTTGACTTTCAATTAGTGAACGAATTTTAACGGCTAATCATAATTTTTTCTTTAAAAAAAAAAGAGTAAGATTTGGTCAAGTAAAGGGGCCAAGGGCCAGACAAACAACATCAAACTAAAGCGACTCAAACTGCATGTAACCGAAACTGTTGAATCGGATCCAAGAAATGAGAGGAAGTATACTATTGATAGCACCTATATAAAATTATATGATTTGAGATTGTTTTAACAAATCTGAGTGCACCGATTTGGAGAACACGAGAAACTAAGTATGCTTGTAAATTTTTGAATAATCCGGTGGCCTGGAATCTATTCATCGATGTAATGAAACTTTTGATTGTTAAAGGGTTTAGGTTTCTGATTTTACGGTATTAAATAGGGTATCGCACATCACAATACCAATGAAAATTGATTTTTATTATTTTTTCATTTTTTTTTCATCAATAAAGTTGGACTTTCAAAAAAGCATTAAGATATGAAAGTTTTCGATCGACCAAGTCAGATGAGCTATCAGCAGAAGAACAACTCCTTTACTTTGTTCGAACGGTGCTTGCCCAGTAAATAACTTGATACACATTAAGCGATCCATAAATTTCTTTCGTATTAGAAGATGTTTAGGGCTATCATCTTACGAAAGGCAAAAAAAAAAAATATATAAGAACATTATAATGATTACTAATTTTTATGATTTTTTTCATCCTTAAGATGAGGGTCTAAACATCTTAAAACTATATGAAAATTAATAAAAATGTAAATTAATTTGTGCGGCTTAAAATTTACGAGCCATTAATGAATATCTAGTTATTTGTTCTACAAACGAAGAATAAAAATGATTTGGACAAGTAAAAGTGCTCATTCCTTCTCTGCAATATACTACGTATCAAAGTAAATAATTAAATAACGGACCTCTTTTGATATGAAGAAAATGGATCAATATAATTAAATAAACTCTTCATTATGAGTGACCTGAGGCCTGTTCCCGGGACAAATGCCACACTTGGGGGAAACAGCATCTAGCAGAATCAATGGAAATTTGGGTTGCATTAAAAACTCATGTTGATGTAATTGTCACTCATTTTTCTTGCATTTGAGTACAATTTCAATAGAGTTCGTCAACCGTTAGTGCAATTTACTAAATTCAGCTGAGATGATCCAAATAATTGTGACGATTCTTAGCACTTCAAGTTTAAAGATGGTCATTCTTGTAGTTGTCTCGGAATATAAACTTGCGTTATGTTCAACGAGTCGAAAAATTATGTTCATATTTCGCATCAAGATCCTGGTTCTTATCTTTTTGATTCTTAACATTGCTCATTTAACCATCGAATCAGTGAGAAACGTTCGGACCGTCTCATCTAATGATTGAATCAAAAAAAAAATTTTAAATCATGCAAGGGGGTTCTAGGACTACTGCGAATTTCAAATTCAAATTGGCACACCTTAATCATCTGTAACCTAATTTGGTCAATATAGATGTTAAATCCTTCACTAGGCTGGGTGAGCTGAGTATTTTTCTTTTCTTTTTTTTCTTTTCTTTTTCTTCCCATAGAATAATTCTTATTTTATTCTTGACCAGAAAATTCTCTCCCCCGGCCCCACCGACTGATGGCGATAAGCACGTGATGACTTATTTGCATGAAAGTGAAACCCACGTGCATGGCGTATCGCACCTGTATCTCCAACAGGATCTAATCTTCTATCTATTAAGCAGTTGAGCCTACTTTTAATTTAATGCTTATAATAATTATGTTGACGCCTTAAACGATTACCAATTAATTTTTTTAACGGTAAAAAAGATCCACTATCTTCCGCTCAACGTACACTGAAGTAATATTCAGCAAATATATATATATATATATATAAAGAGTAATATTCCTACAGCTTCAAACATAAAGTTAATTGAGCTACTTTAAATTGCAAGAGCATGATCATGTCTTAATTGAGAGTATGACTAAAATCATAGAAGTTTAAAGAAAATATGGGTGATTATCGCACAACGATCGTTGAACTGTCAAAATCATAAAATAGGGTTCTATTCTTAGAGTTACTATTTCTGATTTATTCGGTTTCAAGTGACTATATAGTAGGAGTTACTTGAATCCAGAGGATTGGTTCTCGATTTAAGAGTTTATAGGCTTCATTATTTTAAAATAAGTTTTTTCATTTGACAAAATAAACGTAATTAATTTTTTATTTTTATTTTAAAAGGAGGAACTCACCCAGTAAACTAAGGGGCTGTTAGTTAATGAAATTAAGTGCGGAAATTAAAATCATTCATCACTTAATATTGTTATGGTGTTTGATAATATACTTTCGCAAACTTACCGGATCAGCAGATGACCATGCGACAAGCATACCCATTAAGTCAAATGTACATGATTTAAGGCTTCATTTGATTAAGCGAGGTGTGAAAAGAATTTCATGAACCCACGCATGATCTAAGCAATTACTTTAAATTTAAGTAATTTCTACTTAATCACTTGAAAAAGGTAATTTGAAAATATTAACTTCAAAAATGATAAATTATCGCATCACGGATGGTAAAGGGGGAGATAGAAACACATAAAATTGTAAAAAATGAAACCATCTATCTATACTATTAGAAAAGGGTTGAGATAGAGAACGGTTATTTCTTATAAATCAAACCTCAAAATTATAGAACATCTGAAATGCATTTATTTATTTTTAAACATTTTAAAATCCCCCAAAGCCAACAGGATAAAATTATAAATCAAATTTTTTTTCTTCAGTTATGCAAGTTATTATCTCAAATGCTCATTCTTCACTTTCCACTTTTGTTTCTCTCGGCACAATTCTTTTCTCTTTTTTTATTCTCATGTTTTATTATTATTTAGTCTTCTATACTTAAATAAATTTATACAAAAGATTGTATCAATAAAAAAAAATCATTGTGCAATATAACTAGTACTATTAAAAAAGGGTTGGGATAGAGAACGGCTTTTCCTATCAATCAAATCTTAAAACTAAAAAGTGTCTAAAATATCCTTATTTTCTTTAAACATATTATAATATTCCCTCAAAACTAACCAGATAAAATTATAAATCAAATATTTTACAGTTATAAAAGTTATTCTCTCAACTGCTCACACCCTAGCTTCCACTTTTATCTCTTTTAACACATACTCATTCTTTTCTCTTATTTTTTTTTAAAAATTATTTAGTCTTATGTATTTAAATAAATTTATACAAAAAATTATATCAATAAAAAAGTCTTTAAAGCACATGTAAAGTGTAAAGCATGTAGTAAATATAAAATAAAAAAGTATTTGATTGGACGAGGGAGGGGCTTCGGGTCCAAGCCGGATATTCCGGGCCGTAGATTTTGGAGGATGGAAACATTTACGTGACACTGACGTGCCAACGACCGTTGGATCATTCCCCCTACATGCCAGAACCGTGATTTTCAACAGCCAACAACCGCTATTAACGGCTATACCCGTGGAATTACTTATGGTTGAGGACAAATGAATACTAATTTATATTTTTTTATATTTTACTTTTGTGGATATTAAACGAGAAAATGTAAAAGCACATGGGCACACATGTGCTTAGGACTTGAACTATGTCACCTTTATATTTTTATATATGATAAAAAAATCTAAACGTATAATTTGAAATTGCTCAATCCAATAATCACTACAAAAAGGTTAATTCAGAGAGGCTAGCATCGATAAAATAATGTTTATTGTTTTTCCAGGAGAAGCTTTTTTGGATAAAAGGTAAGCATATGACGAGTACCCCAATTATACGTGTAAAAGCTGGAAAAAATAGCTAGTCTAATTGAGTCACCCAGTTGAAAAAAAAAGCTAAGAATCTTTTGTTAAGATCCAATGTCGGCTCACATGAGTTTGCTCATATAAGTAAAGTTGGCTCACTTATGTTGACGAGTAAAACAAATCCCTAAGCCCTACGAGAAAACAAACATTATTAATTCCGTTGGTGATACACGAGTTGGTATCGAGGGCCAGGCCCTTTGATAAAATTCGATTAATGATGCCTTTTGAGGCTAAATTTATTAAACCGCACTTATCAAGTGCACTTTTTAAATTAATTTAGGCTTTGGTTAAAATAAAGTTTAATTTTTAATTAGAGCCACCCATCTTGAGTTTATGTGGTACAAGTGGCTGGTTGGGCTTGAACGAAAACATAATTATCGTATTTATAAGTACACCTCTTTATTATATATATATATATATGAAAAAAAAAGTTTAATATTCCAATTCACCCTATAATTACTTTATATGTAAATAAGTGAAGAAACCATGCAGAGATGGGTGGAGGAAAATTCATCCAACAGCCGGACAAAGACATGTTTGGAGTTTATTTGCTAATCAAGTCCTCGTGACTTTATTTGACTATTTCTTTAACATTAGGAAAAAAAAAATTCATTAGATTAGCCATCGGATAAAAATAGTCGAAAATAATCTCATGTTTTCACATTTATTTGATTTAAATTCAAAACTTTAAACTTTTAATTTTTAACCTAAAGGTTTTTTTTCTTGTTAGTGAAGCAATTCCAGCTCTTTCCCTTACTTTGATCCATAAATGCATCGTAACGTAGCCAATGACATGTATTTTGCGAACCTTCACATTATTTTAATTTAAACTCTAAGTTATTATTTCCAATCCTAGATCTATTGATGGTCAAGTGATAATGGGTTTCATATAAACCAACGTGAATGAATTGCCTAAACCTTAAGATGAATTTTCTTTTTTCTTCTTCCCCTTCACTTATGTCTTATCTTCGATTATCGAAGTTTAAGTGTCAATGAAAAGATAGGAGCTCTAATGATCCGGATCAAACAATGATTGGGCTTGCTTCATTTTCGATTATAAATTTGAAAAAATAAAAGTTAAAGACTTGAATCAACACAAAAATGAAAGTATTAGTTATTTTTTTATTATATAGAATTAACATCTTACCTGTCATGTCACAATCTTTGCATTGAATTTTTTCTTCATGTATCACCGTAGCAAAGGTTGTTGGAACAAAAGCTAGAATTGCTTCATTAACAAAAGCTTAAAGTAGAAACAAGAAAGTTAAACCTTAGGAATTTAATTCAAACAAATTTGAAATTAGTTATACAAAAGGTTTCAACATAAGGCCCCAAGCATATGTAGTGAATTTAAGCTTTTCAAACACAACTAAGCATAACCAATTTCTGACCACAAAACACGGTCAGCATTAGTATAGGTATTTGCTTTACTTTTGAATTACACAATCGAAGGATGTTATGGGACATCAGGAAATGGGCTGAGAATGGAAGTTGCTTTTGTGCCCTAATGCATAATAATTGATTGGGAATAAAGAGTTTTAGAAATTTCTTACTCATTATCCGTGAAAGAGGCAAATACGTATTATTTGAGTAATTATATATATATATATATATATATATATAACTAACTCTATGGAATAGAATAATATGAAAAAATTAAAAGGATTTATTAATATTCATGCAGCTTGGTAATGTATATTATTAAACTAGCAAAATATCAAGAATTTGAACTGTTATTAAATATTTTTGACTTTTCACTTTTAGATTATAGGTATGTGCCGGTACAAATTATAGGAAAATTAGCATGTCTTAATATATTCTCATGTTCTTTCAATTCGTATAGTTATAATTTTTATAATAGGTGTGTGTTTGACTTTTTTATCGATAAGAAGTCACAGAAATTTCTTGGAAAAAATTAGACTTGGTTTTGAAACTATTTACTTGAATAGAATTCATCCAAAATTATTTACCGGAATAAATCTCGTCTCCCCATATCACATGACAGATCAAACACTCTATCATAAATACTTTAAAATTAGATTATAAGCTTGTTTAATGCATTATTGAGCTTTTGTATCTCCATAAAATTATGTTATTGTAAAAATAGAGAACAATCCATATCAGCTCTATAAATATCTTGATGGAGTAATTTGAGTTGTTTTTGGTCATGAAAACTATGAATTAGTTATATAATATTCATTTGAAACCTTCCAATTTTCTTTTCCCTCTATAAAGACAAAATTATCATACATTACATTTTCTTTTAGTTGTGATGGCTTTGATCTATGAAATAAATACACACGCACGCAAGGGTTCTGGGTATGAGTTTTCGACTCCTTTTTTATCATGCATGGATATATTTTTCGTTCAAGAATAGAGAATTTGCTAAAAAAGATTTAATGTAATGATATTATATAATCCTTTATGTTGAAATATATATATATAATAGTAATTATTTAAATAATTTAATTTTATGGAGATTTAAATACTCAGTATTGCATTAAATAGGCTAAAAATTTAATTTTAAAATAATTTTGATATGAAGTGTGATGTGGTGAGATGTGATCTAATTTGATGAATAATTTTAAACAGGGTCTGTTTAGCCAGATAGTTTCAAAACTAAGTCTATTTTGGGTGAAAACTAATAAACATCGAATGTGATTCAATAAATGAAATGCTAATTTTTACAATGTATCACACAATTTGAAGCAAATTTAATGGAAAAGTATGTAAATTATGGAGACAATTTAAGGGAAAAATCTATAAATTAGGAAGATAAAGCCTATCTTACCAAAAATTTATAGGGGATGAATTTCAAATGGGATAGGATATGATCCTTTCCTCTTAGAAGTTTATACATTTCTTGGACTTCAAGTCTTCTGTTTTTTTTTTCTTCAAAATTTGGCATGTTGCCGGAATTATATATCAACGAAAATATTGAGGCTAAAAATTCGCTATAGTCCCTCCAAGTTTGAGGATGCCATCACTTTGGTTCCACAAATCATGATATTAATATTTCTAGAAAATAATAAATGATTGATAATACTACTTTTAGAAGCTCATTGTTATGTTATCTGAATTATATTTTTAGTATGTAAATATTTATATTAATTGGAACTTAACCTCCATGTGATTTGACACCATCACAAAGAACCTCCCTAGGCTTTGAAAATTAGTATATAACCCTTTGTGATTTCAAATGTAATGGTTTGCTCTTCCATAAATTTTTTTAGAGTGTTGAATAGGAAAAAAAAAAAAAAAACTTTCATTTCCTAAATTTCCCCAAAATTAGCTCCTTAACCTCAATCACAATAGTTCTCAATGAAATACAAGTTTTTATAATTCTTAGACGATGGAAAAGAAATTTTATTGTACCAAAAACATAAGCATTTATTGTGCACTTGTACTTTAACCAAAGAACTTCCTAGACACTTATAATATTCACATATTCCCTGTTTCTAGTCATTGTGATTAATTAGAATTATGAATATATAATCTGTATAGAATATATATTTTTTCAAGGTATGAGAAGTATAAAAGCCTCCATTTATTTGGGTACAAAAAAATTAATGAAAAAGTCGTGGAAGAACAAGCCGTTAGATTTGATGGAAAAGTAAACTTTCGCAAGTTCATTAAAATCACCAGGGGGAGGGAGGTTATTTGCTTATTTTTAAAACACAAGGAGGTTTCTTGCAACTGGGTCAAACCTTTGGGAGGCTAAGTGCAATTTCCCCTTAAAACAAAAGGCAAAACTTGTACATCAAGTGTTGAATTCAAAATAAATATTTTTTCATCATGTGAATAATTTCTTATATTTCAAGTTATGAATGCTATTTTTTTTAATAAAAAGTATTCATGAGAAAACTTTTCATAATAATGTAACATTCATTGAATTTAATTGTGTATACCAAACATAAAAATGTCATATTTTAAATTATGTGATTTCGAGAAGAAATGTGAGATCATGTGAGCCAAACAGGTTGAATGATGTTATGGGACAATAGGAAATGGGTGTGAATGGAAGATGTTTCATGTTCTAATACAAAAGAGTAGAAAGCTAACAAACATTGAATGGGAACTAATAAACGACGCACCATATTTCATTTTGCGCATTCTAGCTTGTTAAAGACGTAAGTACTAATTTTGTCAATGCATCTAGTGGCCATTGTCACACTTTGAGGCAAATTTAATGGAAAAATCTATACAAGATGAAGATAAAAAACATCTTTCCACTAATTACAATAAAATTTGAGAATACCACCACTTGGTTTGACATTTTTTTTTTCTTTTTAGAAGTTTCATCCTTAATTAACTTCGACTAATTTTATTAAATACGATTACTTAAAAACATAATTAGCCATCAAATATTTTATAATCAGTACTATATATATATTTCTAAATAGCTCACATATTCTATTCACTCATTTATCTCTCACAAATGCCTGCTAGAATGTGCAACGACCTCTAAATATTTTATTTTTTACAGTAATATATTCTAAATTTAATGATTCTTTCATTTTCATTTGTCATAATAAAATACGGAATTTACATGATTATTTTAATTACAAATTGCTCAATAGAAGTAGGTGAAATAGTTGCATACATGTGTAAATTTTATACTAAATTGACTAAAGATTACATTAATCTTCTCCTTTTCCTTGTTTGATTAACAATATTCTCCTATTCATGATTTTATTTTCTCAATTACGTCACAAAGAAATTAAACAAAATCTTATTGTTTAATCTTATTAATTAGGACCAACAAATCACATGTTATTATTGTTTCATTACCAATACTACTTCTCTTTTTGAAATTCTTGACTTACGGCTTCATGCTTTGCCGGTCCTTTGTCTCAACTATTCAAAAAGTGGGATCTCCCAAATGTTTACGTACAAAAAATGAAACAAAGAATCCTCAGATGATGACACGTGTCATCATATTAAATCAAGTCCAAATATCATATAAAATTACCTTACCCACACATCCCCCTTTTTCTCATTATAAATACCCTTCACTTCCCATCAACTACATCCCATCAACACTCGCAAAGTTATTGAGAAAACAGTCTCGCTTGCTTTGTGTTGTGTTGATTTATACAATGGCTCTCCTCTTTGGAAACCCCATGTCTCTTCTTCTTCTTCTTCTCCTTGCAGCTCTCTTTTCTCTTTCACTCATCCATCCTTGCTCCTCCTTCAACCCCAAGCTCCTCTACAATGTATCAAAGACCGACGGTTGGACCTGACGCCATTGCGACGTGGTACGGTGACGCCACCGGTGCTGGGACCGACGGTAATTCATTGTTATTACTATTAAGTTTTCTTGATTATAAAAAGTGTGCATGCACCTATAATTTAGACCGCTACTTTCGAGTCGAAACAACTCTTTGTTTATGTGTTTAGGAGGTGCTTGTGGATACAAGGGAACGGTGTCCAGTGCTCCTTTCAATTCCATGGTGACTGCAATAAGTGACAACATCTACAAGAAAGGTGAAGGCTGCGGAACCTGTTTTCAGGTAGAAAAATTACATGAACAACTTCTCTTTTCTTTTTTTCTTTTTTTAATTTTTCTTTTCATGTTTAAGGGGAAAGTTGATCTTCGGATCACATTGTCCAATCAAAAGAAAAGTGATTATATATATATATAAGATAATACTAATATGGACAAAATCTTATGCGAGCACATGTTACTTGAACCCGTTTTTCAAAATTTCACTCATACGAAAACTTGGTTAAAATTTGCTAATTTTCATAAAAAAAATCTTTTCCCATGAAAAGAAAATTCATGGAAATTTTTTCATGAAGTGCACATTGCAGGCTTATTAGGGACTAACCCACCTGCTCAGTGGGACCTATATCTCTGCTGCATGTTCGGTGCATTTTTGGGATACCATTTTTGATTATCACATGTGTGTCCTTCTAGAGGGACTTTTAAATTAGTCCGAATAAATAAATAATTAATCAATTGAAATTGCAGGTGAAATGTTTGGCAACAGTAAATAAATTGTGTTCGGAGACGGCGATAACTGTTACGGTCGCCGATGAATGCCCCGGAGGATGCTCCACGGACGGTTCGAGTCATTTTGATCTTAGCGGTACTTCGTTCGGAGCCCTAGCAATTTCCGGCCAAGCCGCTGGCTTGCGCAGCGCCGGAAAAATAAACGTACAGTATCAAGAGTAAGGACCGCTTTAATAGCTCGATCAAGCACTTAAATCAAAATGTAGTTTTGCTTATATCAGTTTAGGTGGATTTGATAAAATTTAATGATTATCACCTCGAATGGTCAAATCACCAAAACAGAACAAAGAGCAAAGAACGAAAAATAAAAAACAAAAATACAAAAGGAAGGGTCAAGGACATGGACTTAACCCCTAATCCCGATAAAAAGTTAGGACTCATGAGAATGTATTGCTTAAAACTTTGAGCATCGGTATTTTAATTCATGCATAAAGCTCCTCTGATTTTGGGGTGTCAAACTGTACCCTATATAGGTTGTCCGATTAGTGACATGTGTCACTAAAAATCCTTACCGTCCGTTTATTTTTTTAAAAAAAATCCTTTTAAAAGAAGTATTTTGAAAATCTTGTTTTTATAACCGTGCCCTTACTCATTTTCTCATGAACGGACGGTCAGGATCTTTCTAGTGACACTTGTTACTTATCGAACAGCCACTACAAGTTGCAGTTTGACATCCCAAAGTTAAAGGAGTTTTATCCTTAATTCATACATGACTATCAATTTGTACTTCTTACACTAATCCTTAACCATTTTTTTTTTTTTTTACGGACTGGATATTAGGGTTTCATGCGATTATAAGAACACGAAATTGACATTCACGCCAGATGCGGGGGCAAACAATTACGCGCCTGCTATTCTGATCGAGTACCAGGCTGGCAAAGGCGAAATTGTCAGCGTGAAACTCACGACAGCATCGGGCGATGGTTGCGCGATGACGCGATCGTGGGGTAATACGTGGCACTGCAACTCCAGCGTCGAGCTGAAAGCACCGTACACGTTGCTCGTCACGGAGGCCTCCGGCAACACTATTACGGCCGAAAATGTGATTCCGGCAGGGTGGAAGCCCAGCACCTCGTACACATCCGGGGTCAATTTCGGTACTTAGTCAACTTTAAAGTAATCCCCGTAATAAGTATGCTGCTTGCCAATTAAGGTCCTAATTAAAAAGAAGAGGCAGAATAACAATGTGCCCTTTTTTTAATTAAGTTCCGAAGTAATCAAAGTTTGTATCATGTGATGCACTAGTAACTATATGAATAAAACATATCTGTTGGCCATTGTGGCAAAGTTCTCAGAGATTTTGTTAGGTGGCTGCTAGAAATTGCTTAGATTTGAAGAAGCGTTTGAGGGCGTTAGTGCTTGGGCTTGTAGTTGGAGATGGGCTTGGCTTGAGTTGGGAAGGACTTGGGCTTGGGCTTTTGTTGGGAATTTCTTGGGCTTGGTCTTGGGCTTGGGTTGGAACTCGCGCATACTCAGGCACCGGGTGCGACGTCCCATCCAATAGAAAAGCAACACATCACTCCCCTTTTTTGGTGTATAGGGGACGTTATTATTCATGGGCCTCCCAAGATACTAGCTTCTATTTTGATATATTATAATCCTTCGCCACTCAAACATATTCTTTAAAAAAAAATAAAAAAATAAAGGGTTTTCCTCTATACAAAGTTTATTGTTGAAGCGTTTGTTCAACTTTTATAATTACCAAACTTCCTAAAACATTATAACTTATAAAATAATAAGTATAAAATTTAAATAAATAATTAAAATATTTTCGTGTATACATAATAACCATCTATCGACAAGCTACAAAGTGTATTTTCTATCCTAAATGCAGAGAAACCCGCTTGGTGCTACAAAACAGCTAGACAAAGACACATTTGGATGCTTGTTTTCTCCCCCGATCAAAGTCTTTATAACTTTTATTTGACTATTTCTAAGTTATGTATTGAATAAAAATATAGTGGGTTTGCAAATTAAACTTAACAAATTTGTGCCAGAAAAAAAATAATTGATCACAATATTGTGTAAAACATAAATAAACAAAAATCTTGACAAATTTAGCACGGTGACGGGTCATGGCACACCACAAACACTTTACTCTATGTATATAATATTAAAAGGGGAAATAAATTTTCATTTACTATTGAAAATGGAGATGATCCAATTTACGAAGTAACTAAACATGGAAAAAGCCATCGTTTTTCCACGTTTCAAGGCCTTTTAGTTCAATGACATCTCCTCCTTGCCACGGTTCTTGAGTCAATTTGGGACAGCTTATATTTTTAAAATTTTCCAAAAGCCAAAAAACTGTTTCTCAAAATAGCTTGTACACACACATTTGGACTTTTTGAAAAATTGTTTTGAGATTTTTGAAAATTTATCAAATGCTTACTTTTTATTGGAAAGTACTTTCCCGATAGAAAAGCTAAACTAAACTCAGCTGAACTGATCTTGAGAGTATGGGAAAGATGACAGCTCCTAAACTTGCGCGCACTCACACACACACACACATATATATATATATATATATATACCAATAAAAATAAAATTTCTCATGATCCAAACCTAGAGTGTTAGTGGAATTATATTCATCAAAATATGTCGGCTACAACTTACTTAAGTTTCCTGAAGTCTGAGAGAACCATTAGTTTGCCGCTTAAATTTTAATTTTATCAATTTCATTCTCAAATTCATCAAAATGGTACATTAATACATATTTAAGGGACGCTCATGAGCCTACTAAAAAGCGCTATCTCTCCCGAAAGGGCTAACCAAAAAAGTACTCTTGACATTCTAGACATAAGTATATCTAAGTCAATACATAATTCTTGCTGTTTCGATATAAGCATCCAGGAAAATATGGATGGAGGCTAAGTATCTCAACGCAAACAGTAACAACATGGAACTTGACAGCCTAAAAGTCTAAGAACAGAACAAAACAAATAACAGCATAAAGTGTGTCACAGTATTAGATTCATTGGACCATATTTCTAGGTGTCTGAATTACAAAGAATACTAATTTATATGAATTTCACTCCTAATAAATCCAATTATTAATATTATTAACAAAATAATACCAGCAATACCATAGCAGAACCCAAGACAAATAATATGTGTGACCTGCAGATTTACAAATCAAAAGAAGAGAAATGATGCTTACCATAAAAGATCATTGTATATGCTGCAGTATGTAACCTGTTCAATATATATTATCTTAGCCAATGAGTTGTACAACATTATACCTACACATCTCCATTTGATCCCACAACACTTAATAGAATGTATGCTGTTCTAGAAGGGGGTAGACAACATGAATACCTGCAAGGGTAATCTTTACCACTCGAATTATATCACACGCCATTTCCAACTGCAGAGGAGTCATGTTGGCTACCTCTGGCAGCGAAGCCAGCAAACCAAGCAACCCTCATGAGCTGCACACCAAGAATGAACACCCACCAACACACCATTGCTCTAATGGTATGCACCGCCCATGCCGGTGCACCAAGCTCTGCCCCAAGTTTCAACCCCCTCATCAGCTGTAACACCCGGTATGCCTCGTACACAACAGGTGTCACCAGCCAAACGGGCGACTCCCAATGCCACGTCAGCATCTCAGTTAGCATCTGAACCGACAGGAGAAGAATGTACGGCCCTAGTAAAATTGCGAAAGAAATGAAAGGTAGCTGGGGTTGGAGGAAGCCCTTATGGGAGCTGAGTATCATAAGTATGGGGATAAAGAAGCCCGTTATGGATGCAACCATGTTCCAAAACTGGTAGCTTAAGGGAGCCCTTCTGGGGGAGTTTCCACTTTTGGGGTGGGCACAAGAGTCAGCCATTAAAAGAAAAAGGGTCGCTCCGAGATTAAAGATGCAGTCAAGCCCGATCAAGGAAAGAAGGCTGGAAATGTTTGGCCCGAGGAATACGGAAGAGATGGGGAGCCACAAGGTCGGGACCATGCCTGTGGCTAGAAGGAGAGATGGGCCCAGAATCCACATTGGCCATTTGAGGAACCGAAGTGATGGCTGATCCTGTATGTCTGTTTCCTTTTCAGCACTGCTTGTTGGAGTTTCAGACGTTCCTTCCGATTTTAGGGCTTCAAAAATGTTGGTGGTTCCTTCAGAAGGAGCATATGTAACAGATGAAGGCTCCCAAGGAGTCAAGCTTGTGCAACAAACAGGGAGGCATCTAATGCCAACACGAGGGAATGCGAATCCTTGGGAAGCAATTGCGGTATTCAAGCACCTGGGACGGATTTGGGGAACAGAAAAGGTCGCAGCAGTAAGCCTAGTCAAATTAGCCATCACTTGATTTAAAGATGACAAATTTAGGAGCTAAAAGTGGGGATTCCGCTCTTCGTTCTCTGAAATGTAAAAATTGTTGGACTTAGCAATATTGTGCATATAAAAAATGATGCCTCTAATCAACCAGGTTATGGAGATTCATTGATACAAAATTCATTCTGCTGAGATGAATATTATACCGAAAATCTCCGAAACAACTTCTATAAATGTTACAAGGAACAATATCTGATATATGTATACTAGAAATCTATATATAAGGACTGTATACATTGCTTTCACATCAAAAAGCAATTTCAGGCCTCAAAGCATTTCCTTTCAATATATGCAAACAAAAGTTTCCATTTATTCATAAACGTCACAGTATCAGTGTAGAAGAAATCCCTGAACAATCTACAGCCAGCGGAGAAGATAATGTCTCAATTTTCTAATAACAGTGCAGGTTAAGCTGTTGAAGATGTCACGTAGAAGAATACGTTCTATATAGTGGCAGTGAAAGAATACTTAGAAGATAGGTACTATAACTGTCCCATAAGATGATAATTTCCTCCATTTGGTTCTTCATGATATCTAAAGTAAGCAATATATGGTGATTAGTATTATTTGAAGAAAAATACTAACACTACCAATCCCATCATTTGTAAAATCTCAATAATTTAGCAATAATCTACCAACACTAGCAACCTCCATTTAAATCTGATACTAACAAAACTACTGTTACTAAAGTAACTGGGATAATCAGAAGAATTATCATCAATGTTCACAAGTTACCGATCCATAGAAATTCAAAAAAAAAAAAAGAAAAAGGAAAGAAAACATCCTCCAAAATATAGCTAAGATGCAAACACGACCAGCTCGTGGTTTGATTAAGGAAAGGAATCAACTTTCAGCAGAAATTGCGGATAAATCGTAAAACTAAAATACGAAATAATATTCAAAATTTTACCGATTTCAGAAAACGGCACATGGGTCATCGACGGAGAGGGTTGATGGGCTGTATTACAGAAAATGCAGATGACATGAATCTAGGGTTCCTTCCGGGGGTATATGGTTCCTTCGGAGGACATGAATCTAAGGTATTGAGATGAGAAGCCTACTAAAACGAATGAAAATTATTTGTCCCCAATATTTTTAATTTCGATTTTATTTCAAGCAATTTTAATAAAAGCGAAAAATATCTAAATACATCTTGCGGTTGAATTCGAAGAGACTTCGGGTGGTTTTAATTTTGTACTTTGGGGCAAATTATATTTTATAATCTAATCTTTAATAAAAGTTACAAATTTAATCCAATTTTTATTATTGTCAAGTTATATCCAATCTTTTTTAGAGGGTACAATTTTATATTACTCTAAAATATTCTTCAAATTTAACGTATATTTATAATGAATTTTTTTTTGGTAAACCTTCTTTCATCATAAATTTCTAGATTTTATAGTAAAATTCTTCAGATAATTTTCTCTTACAAATTTTTTCTGTGAAAGAATGTTTATAGTATGCCAACTTTTTTTTACAAACATTTCTTCAAATATTCTTCTTCTTTAAACCTTTTACATTTTATAAATTTGAACTACAAATTTTGTATACTCTAGTTATCATAAGGATGAATCACACATCAATTAAAATAAATTTCATTACTTAGGTATTGGTCATGAATTTTACTATAAAGGTCACCTTTTTTTTCTTTTACAAATTTCTTTTCCCTTAAAGTAGGATAATAGGTTATGATTTTTTTCCCATTACAAATTTGACCTATTATTAAAAAAATATTTTTACAAATTTTTTGGGGGAATTGTGAGGAAAAATGCTATAGGCTAAAATTGCACCCCTTTAAAAGGGTTGGCCTATAATAAGCCAACAATAAAGGTTGGGGTGGATTTGTAACTTTTATCAAAAGTTAGGCTATAAAAAATAATTTGGCATTTTATTTCTCACATCTTACATACATGTATTTACATCCTTTAGGGAGCCTTTACACCTAAACAGTAACGTGCTAAAATTTGTGTGATATCTTTTTAAGGATGTTTTGATCAAATAATAATAAAAAATCACACAAATGATGTCACGTGGTCACCTTATGAAGGGCGTGTGAGTGAGGTACGTATAGAGTGTTTGACGGAGCTTATTTTTAGTCAAACTAGTTTATTTTAAATGATTATGAATCATGCCTGCATTTGGCAAGTCATATGCCATAATCAATTTTTTCTAAAAATTAACCTATTTTTTGGTTAACACTATAAGTTCCTCTTAGTAACTTTTTCCAATAAATAAATTTTTAAAAATAAGTTTGATCAAGTAAAAGACCACCATGGCGCTAAATAACTAAATAATTCTCATCCATGTATAGCTTATGCATTTTGAAATATTTTTTATTATTAAACGCATTTAGACTATCTTTTTCGAAAATTGAATTTGCCTAATATACACATTTTCTAGTTATTTTGTAAAAAACTAACCGTTCAGATAATAATCAATCAAACTAGTTTATTATATGCACTTTTGATAATTTAATAGTCAATAATTAATTTTAGCTATTTTCTGCAAAATGATTTAAAATAAGCCCCCCAAACGGGCTTATAGTATTTCGGGAGCTCAATTTTATTGATTTTAAAGTAGTTTAGGTAAAGACTCCTTATCATTGAATTAAAAGGTCCTTGGATCAAATCCCACTTATCATGAGTTTGGGGAGTCTAGAAAAGAAAGGAGCTTATCCCTATTATCTAGCCCAAATAAATCAACAAATAATAATTCCAAATTTTTCAATATTCGAATAGAGGGGTTCATAGTATAGAACTAAGTGGAATTTTATTTGTAAATACTTAGGCTTCTCATATTCATCTTACTGATATAGTTGGATCTCCTGAAAGAAAATTTTGCAAATTCCAGTAACTTGGGCTATGAACATTTGAAAATGTGTTAGGACCTCCAAATCCGGAAGGGAGCATTGTAAAGGCAACCACAAACCAATTATATCCTCACGCTATTGCTCGTCACGCTCCGAACTTTAAGAAAATCAATTATACCTTAAAAAAGTGCTTCTCATCAAATGGCTACACATACTCTTGACAAACAAATGTGCTTTAAATGGGGGTTTAGGTTTTAATGAAAATTAGGATTTCAAGTTCCCACGATCCATAAATAGATGATAATTAATTACATCGGCTCCTTAACTGTGAGCGAAAATCTCCAATTATCAATTTAAGCAAATATGGTTATTTTTACTGAGCACATAGTATCGCAATAGATCTCGAGTGATAAACCCGAGAAAGGTGCGTGAAAAACGCATGAAGTGGCCATTTCGCTAAGCATATATAAAATGGCGCAGGCCCTTGGGTCCTTAAACTCGACAATGAGGAGTAAGAAAATCCCTCGGATGGTTGCCGATGCTAAATACGGAGTGTTGCAAGCCCTGAATTTGTAGATCCAGCGCATACACCGTTCTGCTAAGCACAAAGTGCCGCATGCCCTCGAGTCCGTAAACCTGAAAATGAGGAGTAAGAAAACCCCTCGGATGGTAGCCAACACTGAATACAAAGTGTCATAAACCCTGCATTCGTAGATCTAGTGTGCATATCGAAGCGTATAAAGGTGGTTGCTTCGCTAAGCACAAAGTGTTATAGGCCCTCGAGTCCGTAAACCAAAAAATGAGGAGTAAAAAAACTGCTTGGATGGTAATCGTCACTAAATACGGAGTGTCGTAAGCCCCAAATTCGTAGATCCAGTGCACACATCAAAGCGTATGAAGGTGGCCGCTCCGTTAAGCACAAAATGCCGCAGGCCTTCGAGTTCATAAACTCGACAATAAGGAGTAAGAAAACCTCTCAAATGGTAACCGACGCTAAATACAAAGTGCTGCAAGCCCCAAATCTATAGATTCAGAGTGCACACCGAAGCATATGAAGGTGGCCGCTCAACTAAGCACAAAGTACCGTAGGCCCTCGAGTTCGTAAACCTGGCAATGTGTCGTCTTATTTTTCATTTTATTATGTTTTAGTTAGGTTTTAGTCTATGCTGCTCCTTCAGGAAACAAAGTTGTAGTATGTTGGCTTGTTTCCTCGAGGGGTTGAGAATTTTCCCAATTCCTTGATAAGGTAATTTGGTAGAGCAGTGGCTCGCCTAGCCATAGGAGGACCTGAAAACCAAAGAACAACAAGTGAAAAGTGCAGCGATGGCCTCTCACGGTGCGGTCGGAATAGATAGCGGTTGTTGCTGGTTGTGGGTGCTGCAAATGTGTTCACCGTGATCACCAAACTACGGGAAAGGATGCGCGAATGGCACTGGATGGACTCTAGCCTAAGTATTTGACTAGAACACCCTTATCGAACTCTCGAAACCCCTTCTTTTTCTCTCCCGATTTGATTTTTCAACCCCAAAGTTCAATCTTCCAATCCCTAATAGAGTACGCAATTCGGCCAATTTATAGGCCGTGGAGCTTCCCTCTAACCTCCCCTTTCAAAATAGGGCAATTTCTCCCTTAAGTTATGTTTATTTGTGGAAAATGTTTATAGTCCTTTTAAGCGAATAAACCTTCGAAAATGAAAACAAACTCCTTTAAAGGAGATTCATTAGAAAATAAATTAAATTTCTTTTAAGAGAATTAACAATTTAAATTCATTTAAATATGGGCAAATTCCTTTTAAGGGATTAAAATAGGAGCAAGATTCCTTTTAAGGGAATTAAAATAAAAAATAAATTCATTTTAAGGGAATTAAAGAAATTCATAAAATTCTTTTAAGAGAATAAATAAATGAATAAATTCCTTTCAAGGGAATTAAAATAAAGAACAAATTCCCTTTAGGGGGATTAAATATATTGATTAAAATGATGAAATTCCTTTTAAGGGAATTAAATAAATAGTGACTCCTTTTAAGGGAATTAAATATTTTAATAAAATGGGGCAATTCCTTTTAGGGAATTAAAACAATTAATGATTTTGTGGGTGTGAGTATTTTAGTGAAAACCCAATATTTTTGAAATGGCAACGATGCGTAATAAAAAAGGCATCAACACATACCTTAACAAATGGTCACTCACATGACTCAACAATTCATGATTAACAAACATTCACCCCAAAAAGGCTAGCTTACCTTAATTTTCTCATCTCAAAACATCTATCTTTTTCTAGAACTAAGGGATTTACAACCCCTTTGAGCAAAATCTACCTTTAAATAAACTCATATGGGGGAGAACTTAAACCTGATCTAAATCCGATCATTATCTTGATGGTGGAGTTAGTCAAAGGAACCGTTCGATTTAACTTGTAACAAGTCACATCCTACGTATCAAATTTGAAGTTTGAGAAAGGGTGAGAGCCAAAAGATCTAGAAAAGTGATGGTATTTACTATGCAATGAATTTATGAGGAAATTCTATCAAAGGTCATTGAATTTCGAGCATTGTCTCAAAATAGTTAATGTACTGTACTTTGATTTGCCTTATTTTTCACACTGAACTTTCATAATCTCACATTTCATTATCGTTGTTAAGCCTCTTTGAAGTGAAAAGTAATTATTTTCCATCAATCAAACCCTAAAACCTTGAAATGTCTAAACTACCCTTATTTTCTTTTAAACATTGAAACATCTACTGAAAACTAATAAGATAAAATTATAAATCAAATATCTTACAGTTATGAAATTTATTTTCTCAATTGCCCACCACCCAACTTTTCTCGTTACTCCCTCTACTTTTATCTTTTTTAAATACATACCCATTTTCTTTTCATTTCAATTTTTTAATTTAATCTTCTATATTTAAATAAGTTTATATAAAATTAATATTAATAAAAAAATTATTGAGTACGTGCATTGCACGTGTGGTGCAACTAGTCATATGTATTGAGATAATATTTTAAAAGGTCTTAACTTTGGTGTAGCAGTTGCATTTGGGTGTAGCACACATATAAGAGAAATTAAAAAAAAAAATCCAAAACGACATCGTCTTAAGTTTTATTTTTTTTTGAAATGTCACAAGGCAGCAGCTGCACCTAATTTATATGTAGCTACTACATATTAGTTTTTTCTATTTTAAAATATATAAATTAATTAATTTAATTAAAATTTAGAAATGTGAAACACGAGAAAATCAAAATAAAACTGCATGGAATTCTCTATGGAGGTTTCTCCAACCGTCATCTGACTCGGGTCTTGATCGCGTAACGGTCACCCCAAACGGTCGGAGCATCATTAACTCCGCCCGGATGCACGAGAAAACCCAACCTCCTCCCGTCACCCCCACTTCCCCAAACTCTCTCTCTCCGCAACGGTCTCAAATGCCCGAAAATACCAAATTCGCATCCCAATCCGCCATGGATGCTCACCAACTCATCGATTCCCTCACCTCCCACATCTCCCTATACCACCTCTCCTCCCCAAACCCTAACCCTAACCCGAACCCCAATCCTAGATCCGCCATCCTCAGATGGTTCTCCTCCCTCCCCCTCGATCAGCGCCAGTCCCACCTCACCACCGTCGATCGGAGCTTCGTCCGCATCCTCCTCAGCATGGAGGCGAAGCTCCGGTCCCATGGACACGGGTCCTTCTTCCTCCTCCCCGATCTCCCCTCCCCCGACCGCCGCTCCCTCCCCAGCATCTGCTTCCGCAAATCGCAGGGCCTCCTCTCTAGGGTTTCCGACCGGGACGGCTCGGGGCGGTCCGTTTCCGAGTCGGTCCGGCTGTTCAGTTCGAGGGAAGGCGAGGATGTTAAGGAGTGTTGCTGTTCGGAGGAGGGGCTTGATTCCATGACTGTGTGCGAGGGTTTTGTGGAAGATGTGGATAGGTTTGTGGCGGTGATGGACGGGGTCTCGAATGGTGGGTTCCTGAGGGGGGAGGAGGGTGGGTTGGGCGGGGATTGGGTGGAGATGAAGTGGTTGAAGGCGAAGGGTTACTACAGCGTCGAGGCGTTTGTGTCGAATCGGATTGAGATTGCGTTGAGATTGGCGTGGCTGAATTGTAATGGTGGGAAGAAGAGGGGGTTGAAGGTGAAAGAGAAAGTGAGTGCTGCAAGTGTGGGTGTGGCAGTCAATGTGTTCCGACGGAAGAAAGGATGCATTGACTGGTGGGACAGATTGGATGGCGCATCAAAAAGGAGAGTGTTTTCATTTGTGTTGGGAAAATCAGCGAAAGCTCTGGTACTTCTGAGAAACTTTTCTGTTTTTTTTTTGTTTTGTTTTGTTTTTGTTTTTGTGTTTTTGCGGACAAATTGTCTTTGCAACATTTTAGTGTTGATGGTATGCATGCTTTCAATATTTCTGCTGGTTTCACAGAAAGTAGCTATTGTCGTGCATGAGTAAGAATTTTGTTTTTCCATAATTTAGAAAATCCTTTCAGGGAGAAACAATGGGAAAACACCACAGAGTTCTTTTAGTATTATTATTATTATTATTACTACTACTTTTCCAGTTTTTGATTTTGTTGGGAATGCCATATTTTCTGGAATGAAAATGATCCGATATTGGTTTGGTCATTCCAAAATGGAAATTGCCTCTAGCCAATTCTGGTAACTACGGGTTAGAGGTTTGAATCCTTTTGGTTACTAGGTCCGGTCATCCCACGGGGGAGCTTGGCTTGGCCAAACTTTTATCTGCAGAATGAAAAAGCAGTTTATCTGATTACTTTTTGATCTCATTTGCTCTGGTAGTATAGCTTTCCATACTTGATGAATGCAAGAGTCTCTAAAATCAAACCCATTGTCTGGGGGTGGGGTCTGTGGCATCTGTGGTCATCCAGTTTGTGAGTGTGACGATTTTTTATATAAAAACCAATTCATGTGAAAAATACTTGATTTCTCTTAATTGCAAGAAGCAAAGTGACATTCAAAAATTTGTATGAACTTCGCTAATAACTTAACACCATTTGAACTAGGGTTTGAAAGGAAGTTATTGGTACTAAATGTAGAATTAAATGCTTGAGAATTTTAAGATTCTAATGAGGCTAGGATCCAGATTTGCCCTTTGATTTTCTGTTCTGGCGGGGGATGATTCTTTAATGAAAAAACTTAAATTTGAGTAGAATAGAAATAAGAACGTGAAAGATTGATGGAAGAACATGAAGGGAAAGGTTTTATTATCAGTTGTGTGCGGGAATTCTTTTTTGTAGGAGTGAGAAGAGGAAGATCTTCATCAAAGGAACAAGTGAAGTGTGGAAAAAAAAAATTAATGCAGTTTCATAAAAAATAATTTAACACGTTATTTCCATTTTTTGATTGGTAAATAAACACCCCCTCACCTAGTAAGTGCAAGTATTGGAAGCCTTAGCCTTGCTCAGCTCAAGGATTTATTATCAACTAAAAAAAAAGAAAAAACTATACATGCTGGTACCACGAAACTTGGCAACTAGTAGTAACTCGTTAATTATCGTAAAACTGTTTAAGATATAGAAGGGCAAGTTTGTCGGATTGCTTACAACCACTGCCCGTTCCTGATTCTGAATGGCTCGCTAATGAACAAATAACTATCATAAATTTGTTCAAGAAATGTGGAGAAGTTGCTATATTTCAGATCGCTGCTAAGTAGCATTTTGGGTGAACTGCACTGTCCCGATTACAAAGCAACCATTGCAAATATCACTTTCAATTGATTGGGAGTGATAGCAGATCAAAGATCTAATGATAGAAGTTGGCGACCTTGAAGCATATGTGTGCTAGAGATCCTATTTTGATATGAATAGTTTTTGGGATGAAGATCTATACAGATTAAAGAGCTGTTCTTATTTATGCCTTTTTGAGGCAACCCTTAGTGAGATTTTGGGGTTAAAGATTCCATGGCTTCACTGGAGATCTCTCCCATTGGGAGCCATCGACCCTTGTTTGAACTCTTGCATTAAGAGGACAATAGCCCCATACGTTGCCTTGAAGATTGCAAAAACTGAGAAAAGGAAAATGCAGAAGGTGCAGTGAATTCTTTGAAGGTGTGGTATTTATGGTGACTTGGTCCCTATTCATAGGGCTATCCACTCAGTGGAGATCTGTGTGTGGACTGCCGTGCAGTTTCTGCACAGCCAGTCATAAGAGAGAATGGGTTTCACACATCTACATGATAAAGACATGGACCATGCATCCCACAAGGCCACTTGACGGCTAGGAAGAACCGATACAATTATGAGTATCGGATATGATACGAATCTGGTATCTGGATTCATTAAGTTCCCAAAAAGTGGGATATAGATAAGATGGAAACTGTTAAATCAATTTTTTTTTTAAATTGATAAATTATATACGTATGTGCACTAAGTTTAATAGAAATAACATAAATAACCGTTAGCATATTATAGAATATGGAGGGTGAGAGAGAGGGATTGAGAGTGAGAGAGACAGAGAGAGAGTGGGAGAGTTGCCTTGTGCCCTAGATGGTTAGAGGGGCTTATATATATATTACAAATTAGTGCAACGTAATTAGTTCCGTCAGCAATCGACTGCTCTGATGGTGGCAGTCAACTGCCACAACACAAATGAGAAGCTGATGCTACTGAACCACGGCAATCGACTGCCCCTGTAATGGCAGTTGATTGCCCCTGTTTCCAACACATATATTGAACACGTTTAAGGTTCAGCATCAAACCAAAACCAGGCCACGTTTAGAGCAAAAGTGGGCTAGTGTTCTCTTGGTTGAGTTAACATAAGCCCAAAGTGGATTTGAAGCATCATTACTATCAGAAATTGATTGAAACTAATTGATACTCAAAGAGGAAGTAGAAGAGATGCTACTTTGGTCTTGAATTCAGTCCAAAACACTGTTGGATTTGTTCCAGAACAGTTTTCTTAGTCCAAACAAGGTTGGTCGATCCCTGGTCAAACAACAACAGTTACATTGCAGTTTGGAGCAGTTCTCTCCCCTGTTTGTAGCCTTGTACGAATTTCATTTTTGCGAGGAACGCTTTTGATTGTCTTTGAGAGTTCTTAGGAATCTCTTGTTGGTGTATTTTGATTTGGGGCACATCTCTTTGTAATTCTTCATTGAGCTAGTTGATTTGCTCTCTCCTTTACCCCATGGATGTAGGCTTACTGTGTGCTCTTCAGCAAAAGCTCTAGAAACTTGGTGGATGAGAAGCAACTTTGTACCTTGATTTGGAAATCTGGCGCTCCCATGAAAATTGCCTTCTTTGGTTGGGAAGCTACTCAAGTGTGCCATGGACAATGCAATGGCGTGGGCAATGCCTCATCAATAGATGCCCACTTTATAGAAGCACTATTGAGTCAATGAATCACTTTATTCACTGCCCTTGGGTGAGGTGGATCTGAGACTTCGCTCTTACTACCATTGGCATCCATTGGGCAACTGTGAGAAGCATTGACAAGGGGCTTATGGATTGGTCCATTTGAACCCCAGTAGGAAATGGAAGAAGCTGTTTCTTTTGATCCCTCTTAGCATCATTGGGGTTGTTTGGAGGGAGAGAAACAAAAGGGTTTTCGAAGGTGAAAAATGGTCAATTCAACACATAAAGAAAGTTTGGCTTTTCAATTTGAAGGATTGGGCACTCTTTTGTAATTTCAATCCTTCTTTTGATTGTATTGAGCTTATCGATAATCTAGTTTTGTAATCTCTCGGGTTGTCCCCCTCTTTGTGCTTGATTAATATATTGCTCTTTTTTACTGATAAAAAAAGAGAGTTATCGGATGAAGATCTGGTCCTATTGCTGTTTTGTTCCTTGCCACCATCATATGAACGTTTTAGAGACACAATGATCTATGGTGGAGAGATACTTTCTGTTGAGAATGTTAAAATTGGTTCAATTAGTAAAGAGAAGATGGTGACTAAGTTGATATTCATTGTTAGACCTAGTCAGGAGATAGGTCTTTTTGCCAAGAAGTTGACTAATAGGGTTTCGAATAATAAAAAAAAATAAAAGTTCCGTTTTTATTGGAAGGAAAAAGGGCACATTAAGTAGGTTTGTTTGTTTGTTTTTGGTGACGAAGAAATGGGCTCCTCGGGGGGGCCTGGAAACCCTGGGGTTACGTAAGGGCCCAATCTTATGCTTGCCAGGTAAATTGCAAGTAATTTTTGCGAGTGATGAGTTTTAAACCTTCGATGTCGTCGCCCACCGCCCAAGTGACTTGGCCACTTGAGTTTGAATATTGTTGATTGAAGAAAGAGTGTGAAACTGAAAGTTGTGGCACAATTCGTTGAGGCTAGTATTGTTGTAGAGGAGAGTGATGCTTCTGATTCTGATTTTCTTGTTGTTTCAAATGGTAAATTTAGCTCACCATAATAGCTGTCAAGGTGTCGTCTAGGTGACCATGTGCCTCCTTTGATGCAATGCGAGGGGCACCTCACTTGAAGAGGGAAAGGCAGCCACCTAGAAGAAGAAATCTGCTAGGAAACGCCAAATACCCAATGTGTCCATTGTTTACAGTTGCTTTACTGAAAATGGGTTGGGCTTGAGGCCCAAATCAAAATGGTTGGGCCTAAACCCCAAATATTTACCCTAAAAGCTAGGGATTTTTGGATGCCAACCATGACTGATCAGTCAGGTATGCCCTTCATCTTCTCATTCTCTTTTCTTCTCCTTCTTGTCTCTGCTTTTCAGTCTTCTTATTTTATGGACAACTTGTTCTCTTTTTTGTTCTTCCTCCCGTTCTTCTTCTTCTTAACTTTAGCTTAAGAGAGTATCCACAATAAGTTTTTGAACCTTCTATCACATCATAATCCTGTAAGCATGTTTCATAATACATTATATATTTAATAATACATAAAATCATTTACATAAGTAGTGCTTCAACCGGCTGTTGACTTATGACCCACTTTTTTGAGGGCGTTTAGTGCCCACCCAGCGTCTTGGCTCGCCTTGGCAACTGTGCATATGTGGATTCTTGATTCTTGTTGCACTTTTCATATTTGTCCTTATCGAGGTTGGTTCTCCACATATCGCTTAGGTGGAGTGGCCTCAATGGGGGAATCATGCTTATTGTGAAATTTGTTGGAAAAAGGTTCAATCAAAATTAAGATGTTTGGTGCCAAAGTCAGAGCATTGGTTAATGTCAGGAACACACCTAATTTAAAGAGAATTATCATCTCTTTGGTTACACTTGATGGAAGTGGCTTCCAGTATATAGCTGAAGGTGTAGTTATAGATGTCAGGTTGGCTTCTCATGTCCTAATGAGAGGGGTGATGATGATAGGTCTGTATGTCTTGCAGGGTTCTGTGGCCACTGATTTGGTTGGATTTGCTTCATCCTTGTTTAGGGATATGCAACTTTAAGGGTCATGGCATTGTCGAGCATCATTATATTGTTAAGTCACCATAGTTTGTAAATGTTGTGTGAAGTGCATATGGAACCTTATTAGGGAAGACTCTTTGTTCGACCTCGAGAATAGGCAAGGCGTTATGGACAGCAAATAATGATACAACTTGAGGCATTGGATCTTTGGTTTCTGTTTTATTTTCAGGCTGGTTTTGAATTTTCACTCGGTAGTTATGATGGCAAAGGATGGTTCGAGCTATTTGCTGAGTATGTGACACTTTGTGTTCCTCCTGTCAAGAAAGGATTTAGGTTGTGGTGACCTAATCCTGTCTCATAAGCTCCTTGATGGCTAGAATGTTTGTTGTGTTGAGTTTTTGTCGCTTCTTTGTTTTGTATGAAGCTTATTTCCCTGTTTTTGGATTCAACTTCAGCATTTTTGCCTTATTTTCCTGAAGTTTGGTATAGCACATCTGGATTTGACCATTGCATATACTCCATGGAGCCTTCAGCTAGATAGTTTGCAAGTTCAAAATTGGTCATTTCAGTTTTCAGTGAGGATATTTTTAGGAGGGAGTTGCTCATTCAAGGTTGTCAGCTGCAAAGATGGGAACCAACGGTTTGGTAGTGTAGCCTTCAGGGCTGTGGAGAAGGTGTAGTGTGTGTTTGTAATTCAGTTATGTTGGTTTATGAGAGAATTCAAGTCAAAGGTGGAGATTTATTATGCGTTGCCTTGAATTTGATCCAAATCAGTGCTGGATCTGGTCCAGACAGGTTGGTTCTCAGTCGAAACAAGGTTGGTTGATCATTGGTCAAACAACAGTAGCTACAATGCAGTTTGGTTTGGAGCAGTTTTCTCCTTTGTTTATAGCCTTGTACGAATTTCATTGTCGTGAGGAACACTTGTGAGTGCCTTTGAGAGCTCTTAGGAGATCTTTTGTGGGTGCATTCTGATTCGGGGCTCATCTTTTTGTAATTCTTCACTGTTATAGTGGTTTTTCTCTCCTGATGCAGGCTTACGCCGAACCTCATAATTGTTTGTGTGCTATTTTATCTTTCTCTTTTGTGTTTCAATTTCGTTTTATTCTTGCGGCGGCATTCCTAATACCGCCACCACGAGTAGAACCAAAACCATTTATCCATCAACATTTCTTCGCAAATGAAAAAAAAAAAAGAAGAAAAAAAAACACTAGCCAGCTAACAAAAGATGAATCTGTTGAAAGGAAAAGGGGAGAGAAAGATGAGAAGATTCGTTCAACACATGTAGCAATTGGGAGAGGAGTGGTTTGATTGATATGGAGAGAGGAGTGGTTCGAACTAACCTTAATCTTTAGAGCTGTTGGCTTCAACAGAGAGAAGATTTGGTTTGCTGGGAGGGAGGAGTTGCTTCTCTTGAGAGGAGCAGTTGATCGAGGGAGAGGATAGTCAACGAAGAGAAGATTTGGTTTGCTGGGAGGGAGGAGTTGCTTCTCTTGAGATGAGCAGTTGATTGAGGGAGAGGATAGTCAGTTTGCTTGGAGAATGGGGGTGGTTTGTGCTAATTTTAGGAGGGGATGTGCACTTCATTTCCTACGACATAAAAGCTGAAGTCGTTTCAGCTTAAACAAATTAAACAAGGAAAAGGTGCTATCTCCCTTAATATCAAATCTTGGCCGTATCCCATCGTATCACAACGCATATGTTTATTTTATTTTAATGATTTCGACACTTACCCAACACATATCTTTATTGTATCTTCGCTTATCGGTGTCTCAAATGCTTAAGTTACGGTTACAATGACCTTGCTAAATCCTCAATAGACTTTAAGGTGGGGTCTTGTGCCGCTAGCTAAGTCTCACCTCTAAAAGGAATGGAATGTAAACCATGCAAGGCATACAATGGAAGCATGGGTTTCACCAAAACAGGAAAACAAAAACTGAATCTTAGGTTCAAATTTAGATCAGGGGACAGGTGCCATTGGTCCCACCCCCTTATTAATTGATCAATTAATTTAAATTTTATAGGTCATGGATCTGGACTTAACGTGGCCTTGGGCCCTGTTAGGGCTAGCCTACGCTTGGAGAGTCACAGACTGGGAGCTTAAATTTAGTACCGGCAACTTGTGGGGGGTGTTAATGCAATTTATTTTTAACTGGTGAAAAGACCACCTGGTTTCTGAGAGTGGAATTTTTACTTCTAAGCCAAGCAGCTGAGCTTGACGTATCTTGACAGACATTTACATAGTTGCTTTTGAATATAAACACTCATTTTAATGGCTAAAAACATCATTACAGTATTTGTACTGTGTAGCTGTGTAGGTTTTTTTTGCATGATGTTAACTAAAATGGTAAGACGATGCGAAAAGAAGTGCTGAAAGGGTGGATTCGAAGGAGTTATGTAGTTCTGCAGAGGAAAGTAGATGACAAGAGAGAACAAGCGAAGAGAAGAGAGGAACAGTGAGTGGAAGAAGACGGAGAATCGGGGAAAACTGAAGAATTGAGGGGGATAGAGAATAAGAGAAGAGGGAGAATAGGAAAAGAAGGGAGAGGAAGAAAGTGAAGAAGAAGCCTCAAATATATAGGAAGCATTTATTAGGTTGCATAGCAATGATATCTGTAGTGTTTTATAGGTGTTTTTGCTGTTTGAAACATTATAAATCTTTGGCCTAACCTTTTACCCTCACAAGTTTTCAGACTGCCGAGATTCAGAAAGGGGCAAATGATGCCATGGGGGATGAGATGCGGATCTTCAGTGGAGGAGTTGAGCAGCCACTGAGGTTCAACTCTACTGTATCTTCTCAAGGGATTGTTGCAGCACCCTCAGCCAATTCCGAAGTTGGTACGATCGTCATCCCTGCAACAGCATCTGGAAAACTTACTCCCCTGTCCAATGCGATTAATAGTCTGGTTGTGCTTCAGGAAATTCTTACTATCCTTTCGTCATGTCAGCATGGTGAATTTAATAAAGAGAAGCTATTTTTTAGCACATTGGGTTCTGTCAGTACTATTTCAGATTGTGTACAAAGGAAATTGCGGGGTTTTCTCATGGTTGTTTCACTTGATTGCACAAAACTTGAACTTTTGGGTGAGAAAAATCTGAAGTCCTCACAGAATAAACTCAAAGGAGGTGTTGGAGCTGGAAAACGGAGAAAAAAAGGGAGAACTCGCAACATAAAAAAGGGAAATGATGCTCCAACATTTCGACAAGATGATTTAATGCATAGCGAGGTATCATTTCTATACTGGCCGCCTTTCTTTTATTGTTTGACATAATTATGAGTGCTTTTGAAGCTTCAAACTTTTAGTTATTTCATTGTATATTCCAGGGTCAAGAATGTGGATTGGCCCAAGCAGAGAATGAAGCTTTTTTAGCAGGCATTAGTATGGGTTGTATGTCTCAGGGAGAGGATGTTCAGAGGGAGACATTTTCTTCCATAGCTCAGATGGTTGTACTAATAATTTTTTATTTTATTTCTCAATGAGTTTAATCATTTATTATTGGCTAATTTCCTGTTAACTTATCGTCAGGAGCATGCCAAGGGATTGGTCAATGAAAATACCCAAACTGCTGCAAGAAAGAATAGGAGAAGAACTAAAAACAAACACTGCGACTTAAGTGAAAAGAAAAATGTTGAGACAAGAACCTCAAAAGTTCCCTCTTCCTCTGGCGTTTCTCAAGGTGAGACTACTAAGTCTGGCTATGAATCTGGCAGTTCAGTTGTTCAAAACATCCCCAATGATAATACTACTTGTAGTACTATTCATGAGTCATGTCCAAGTTCCTGCAATTCTGTCCATGAAACTATTTGGAAGGATGACATTGAGCAAAGCATTGATGGAGGAGATTTTGTTGTTGATACTAGTGAGAGAAGCTGTCGTCCTGGTTCATTGTGTGACCAGCCTGTAAATAGCATGATTGAAAACCAAACTGTATCTTCCACCTCAGAAAATGGCTCTCATGCTGGTTTTGAGTGTGGCTATTTAACAAATAGAGTGATTAAAAATGGAATTATATCTACTGGATCTGAGACATTAAGTTGTGTAGCAGATTGTAACGTATTATCTCATGTCAAGCCTGTCATGGAAGAGGATAGTGTTGTAAGAAATGGAAGCATTGCCTCTTGTGACTCTGGAGAATTAAATGAAAGTGAGGCAAGATCATCCTTATCTGTAAATCCTGTCAAAGCTATTGACTCAGAGAAAACTGTGCCGCTTCAGGGTGGAGAGAGTGGAAACCTGTGTGACAGTAGGTCAAGGAGTTCCACGGAATGCCCTTCATATGAATGGCCTAGTGTCGGCTGTGTAGCTCCTGCTCATTTCTCATCTGTGAATTCACATTTCCCAGCTGCCACTGATAGATTGCATCTCGATGTTGGTCACAACTGGCATAATCATTTCCACCAAGCCTTTGTACCAGCATTGCATCAAGCAAGAAATCCACAAACCGAAGGAAGTCACAGCCGAATTCTGTCTCAAAAGCTGCCAATGAGTTTAGATTGGCCTCCTATGGTACGAAGCACCAGTGGATTGGCCCCATCTCTGACCCATAATTATGATTCCGGTTTTGTCTCGAGAAAGCAGTCTTCGTACTGGCAGGGTTTCGCAGCAAATGGCTTGCAGCTCAGTGCAATTGCACCTGAGGCAGAAAGAAAGCATCCTGGGGATTCTGTGGCCGTAGCTGATTCGCCAAATACACAGGAAATAACAGATGAATATGATAGTCATTGGCTGTCAGAAGAAGAATTCGAAATGTGTGCTGTTTCTGGGGTGGATTATAGTCAATACTTTGGTGGTGGCGTGATGTACTGGAATTCCTCCGATCATCCGGGAACAGGTTTTTCTCGTCCTCCTTCACTTAGTTCTGATGATAGCTCATGGGCATGGCCTGAAGCTGACATTAATAGGGCTGTCGATGACATGGTTGCATTCTCTTCCTCATACAGTACAAATGGTTTGACTTCTCCAACCGCCACACCTTTTTGCTCTTCATTTGATTCTTTGGGGCCTGGACATCAGGCACTTGGTTTTGTAATGCCTGCAAATGAAGTAACTGGCAAGGTTCTGCATTCTGCATCGACAACATCAGATTCAGTGGCAGAGGAAAAAGGCTCAGGATCTTTGGCCAGTTTATCTTGTGACGTTGAGGGGAAGACTGGAGATTCACTTCCTTACCCTGTCTTGCGTCCAATCATAATTCCTAATATTTCAAGAGAAAGATCAAGATCTGAATTTAGGCATAGTCATGAGCATAAAAGTCCATGTGTTCCTCCTACTAGGCGAGAGCGGCCTCGTATTAAACGGCCACCATCACCTGTTGTGCTTTGTGTTCCACGGCCTCCATGTCCACCTCTGCCCTCCCCTGCGAGCGACTCAAGAAAGCACAAGGGTTTTCCTACTGTTAGATCTGGTAGTTCCAGCCCACGGCACTGGGGAATGCGAGGTTGGTATCAGGATGGAAGTAACTTTGAGGAAGCCTGTGTATGCGTTGATGGTACTGAAGTTGTCTGGCCTTGGAGAAATAAAAATCTTTCTGCTCGTCCAATAATCCAGCCTCTTCCTGGAACTTTGCTTCGGGATCACTTAATGGCAATCTCACAGCTAACTCGTGATCAGGAACATGTAACTATATAATCTCAATGTCTTTTCTCATTTACCCTGGACTATGGCTTGTGCGTGTGTATATATATATATTCGTTTGTCTGATTATGTGCTCCCACACAGCCAGACGTCGCATTTCCGCTGCAAACAGATGACCTAGCAAACTGCCCCACACGAAAGGCAGCTCTCTCATTGATGCACAGTCTGCTTCATGATGAAATTGACTCCTTCTGCAAGAGGGTACTGTCCTGCCAAAAATATTCTGTAGTAATTATATCCATATAAATGTTATGTACTAAAAAGTCATATTTATTTTAAAATGCAAGTTTACAGTCATCGACACTTTGTATCATAAAATATTTCTACAGGTTGCTGCAGGGAATATGATTCGGAAACCTTACATTAATTGGGCTGTTAAGAGGGTTACACGATCACTCCAAGTCCTATGGCCCCGGTCTAGGACAAACATTTTTGGTTCGAATGCAACTGGCTTGTCCCTTCCAACAAGTGATGTGGACCTAGTGGTCTGTCTGCCCCCTGTGAGAAATTTGGTGAGGATCATTTTGACATTTTCTTGCAGTTACACCACTTTGCATGCACTTCTATAGGATTAACTAACTTGTGGGTGTATTTTTCTAGGAACCTATTAAAGAAGCTGGAATATTGGAGGGTCGTAATGGTATTAAAGAAACCTGCCTCCAGGTATAGTGGTGGTGGCATTTATTAGTGTGGTAGTATTGATTCAAGCCTGGAATGGTTGGCAGTCCAAATTGTCAACTATGTGCTAAATATTTACTTTCCTTTTTAGATGCACAAACTTCGTAATTGCTTTGTGCAAGGATTCGTGATACATGCTTTATCAGTTTGACATCCAAAGGAGAAGCCCAATTTTCAATAGATCTGTTCAACTTGGTAGCGGGTGTGGTGATGCGAGTGCGCAAAGCAGGGATTCTCCCGTATGTGATTTCTTGAAAAATGGGGATATGGATGCGGTGGGGATAGGGCAATTGTGTGTGTGTGTGTGTGTGTGTATACATATTGGAGAATGCTAATATGATCACAATCTTATGTGAGCAAAAACTAGTTGAGCCCGTTTCTGGAAATTTCACCTATACGGTCTGTAAGAGCATGAAAAAACAGAAGGGTCTCCCAATTTTCATGCAATTGTTGCTTGTGCATGCCTATCATCTAAATGATGAAAGTTATAACGGCAAATATCTCTTTAATATTTCAAAATTTAAAATTAAGGCCCTAGCCAGCACCAAACTTTATAAAAATTAGAAGATCTTCCTATTTTTTCACGCCCTTTCAATTCGTATGAGTGGAATTTTCAAATCGGGATCAAGTTGTATGCGCTTACATAAGATTGTGCTCATATTAGCATTTTCCTTTATATATACATACACATACATGCATTCATTTAAAAACTATAGTATTAGTCTATTTGAAAAATGCACAAAAAGAATTAGCAAGTGTATAGTCATAGTTGTCAAGGTGTCAAGGTGGTGGGACTCCAGCCTGGCCGCCTAAGCGCTTAGGCGGCTGCCTAGGCATCCTTAAGATGCCCAATGGCGGTGGAAGAGGAGAATCGCCGAAGAAAAAGAAGAAGAAGAAGAATATTAACTGACTTGATTGATCAAGGACTTTATTGTCGTTGATTGGAGCTATCGAAAACTTAATTGGCGTGAGTGGAGTCGTTTGATTGCAGGTAGGGTTTTGGGTTGGGGAAGAAGATATCGAACTGGGGGAGGGGACATTCTCTTCTGTTGTTTTTCTTTTAAAATTTATTTTAACAAAGGCAAGCAAAATGGCGTCATTTTGCTTGCTTTGGTTTTATAAAATAAAATTAAAAAAACTAGCAAAACAACATCATTTTTGCTTGCTTTTGCTAAAATAATAACAATAATAATAATAATAATTAAAGCCTACAAAAGAGATGTGTTCTCCCCCAAATCCACGGAAGAGAGTCGGCAATTGTGATCAAGCATTATGATGACTCCACCCGTCGCCGACCAGTGTTCAGACGACTCCATATGACGGCTATCAAGCCTTCGATTAATCAGATATGTTAATATTCTTCTTCTTTTTCTAAGAGCAAAGCGGCCTTCCTGTGTCATGGCGGCCAAGGGGACACTAACGTGAGCAAAGAGCTCGCCAGGGTGCCCAGGCAATGCTTGACAACTATGTATATAGTAAATGGTGACGAATTGCATGTCTGGAGGATGGACGGTGGCTGGAGGCGATGATGGCCGGAGACGACAACAATGATAGTTGCTAGGGTTTGGGCACCGGAGAAATGGAGAGGAAGATGTGCCGACTAAGGTTTGCACATGTATGGAGGATAAGTTTTCTTCTCTTTCAGGAGTTATCTTTTTTGTTTTTATTTTTTGGACCTTTAGTGAAATGAGGTTGTTTCAGCAAAGTAGGAAGGAGAAAAAAAAAAAACAAAATGACGAAATGGCTTGCATCCGTGTCCTAGATGAATCCCCGCCATGTTGGTAATTATCTATAAAGTACCGACACTCTAAAATGGCCTATATACTCGTGTCCGACACTCTCGATATTGACACGCGCCCTACACGCTTCCGACATGTTCGGGACACGCGATCAACGCGCCTGAATGATCAATGCTGGGGACATGAGAGTGACACATGTATTCCCCCCAAAAAATGATGTAGGACGGTCTTTTTTTTTTTCCTGTTTTGTTTTCCTTCTTTTTTATTTGTTTTTTCTTCCCCGCCCCCCCCCCCCCCCCCCCCCTCCAATCCCAAGCGTAACAAAACTTCTTCCCCTCCCCCCCCAACCTGCGCCTCCCACCCTCATAGAAACCTAAACCTAAATCCCCCTTCCCAAACAGAAGCCGACCAGCACTCCAGTGACCCTCCGATGAGCAACTCTAACGACTACCGGCAACCAGGAACCGGGTTAGTCTCTCTCTCTCTCTCTCTCTCTCTCTCTCGCAATCACGGGAAGGCTATTCCAGCCAATTGGGGCCTTGTGGGGCTGCAGCCATGATCTTGAACTCTCTTTGTTTCTCTCCCTCTCTCCCTCTCCCTCCCCTAACCCTAAATTCTTGTATTTTTTACTCATAGCTGCCGCAAGTAATTTGTTACTTGTTTGTTGAATATATATATATATATATATATATATATATATATATATATATATATAAAACATTTAGGCCAACGTGTCAAAATCATTCATTTTTTCAAAAATTGCATGTCTCGTGTCGGTAACGTGTCGTGTCGTCGTACCAGTGTCAGCGTCGGTGCATCTTAGGTTATTATTATTTTTTAGAAAAATAGGGGACGTGCATTTGCTGAGTCGCATATGTATCACTCTGAGTCCCTGATGAATCCATGTCCTATATGAATGGGACTTGGGGATTCTCCAAGCCTTGAAGAGTTGGTGCTTCCTAGGGTCTGAGACGTCAAATTTTTTAAAAGAAGCAAGTCTACTAAGCTGCATATATCCATTATCAAATATAGCTAGGCTTCCAAGCATTTATTGGTGATATTTAATCATGAATTTTTTGCAATATTTTTTGTGTTTTTCAATTTTATAGAGAAGGCACAAACTCAGGTGTTGAAGTTGTTCCTTGTATCTAATTGTGCACCCCTCACTATTTTTTTTAACAAGTAAAATTATATAAATGGGAAGGAATGTGCAAAAGGACGATGGACAATCCTCTGTAAAAAAGAAATACACTCCAGAAAAATACATAAACAAACTGTACTAAGTAGCCAACCAATTTTTGAATATCTCCAAGATAGGTTCTTCTTTACAAGTCCCAAGCTGCTTGCCGCTCACTTTCTTGCTTCTGAGAAGTGAAGGGAGATCTACTTAAGGTTTTCAATTCTTTCGTTAAGCGAAGGGATTAGATTTCACCTATGATCAGATCTGTGGCAACCATAGTTGGCTTATTTTGTCTTGAAATTTAATTTAGGCCCCACTTTCCATTGCTACAGCAGGCACACAAATTCTGGTGATATCTACGAGTGCAACCTACATAGATGATACTGCTGACCCAAGCCAGTGGTACATCTGAATTTCTCTCCATCCACTTGCACCATTGAAAATTAGCATAAACAGTTCTGAGCTAAACAGTTTTCTGCTCCCACCCTGATTCTGCTGCTCTAAAGGTGGTTTCCAAGAGGCCTTTCGCCAAATCAGAACACAACCATGAAATCCCAACTACGCAAGCAAGGGAATCCATGAGACCCAAAAGAAGGAAAATTGCAAAAGTATAAGCACAACACGTGTTGGGTGTTAGAGCTTTTTGTAGCTTTCTCATTTGTAAAGGATCATTGACATGCGCTCTATTTAGCACCATAGTCCATGCAAAAGATTTTATTTTATTGGAAATCTTTGCTTTCTAAATTCACTTTGGCATAGGGGTAGATGAAGTCGAATGCTGTAAAAGTTGTTTGCATGTGAACTGACCTCAGCTATACAGATTCCAAAATCTATTCTCTCTTCTATCTGAAGGAATGAAATAGTCAAGGAGCTGAAGAAGACCTAGTAATTCCATTGTACCCTTATTTTACATGATATTAGAAGTGAAAATTCCAATGACACCTAGTTTCCTTTTATGGAGTAGGAAGCACAATATGGGCATTATGGGTAGTGGATAGGCAGCACAGCCATGGAAGGAGCATGAAATAAAGCCTCTCCCACCTCAGGATCTTCCCAAAACCAAATAAGGTCTCTAGCTCCCATCTTATAAGAAATGTGCGAAAAGAAGAGGGTGGGAATTTGGGACATTAATTTTTAAGGGCTAGCTTGGGTTGCGAAAATACTGACGGATGCATCACGACGATGAGGCTAAAGGCCATGAATGCTTGGGATGACCCTGTGCCACTAGAGATATGTTTTAGACTCAAAATTTCGAAGCTCAAGGCCCCAGTTACCCTTAGTTTATAACAAGTATCCCGTTGACCAATGATCATGCCTAGACTCCCTTGACCTATATGAGAGAACCTCATTAAACTCTCTAAATGCTTAAGCACGATGTTATCCTTCATGCATACTAGATAATGTTATAATGCTACTGATGCTATTCTTCATTTTACTTATATAGGCTTGCTGCAGAATCGATGTGTTCCTTAGAACATTAAGTCAATATTCTAAAAAGCGTCCTAGGAGGATTTGGGCGCCTAGGCAGCCACCTTGGACCAAGTCAAGTCGGATTTTTTTATAAAAAAAGACTTTTTTTTTAGAGGAAAAACGTGCATGTCACGTACAACTTAAAATGTGAAGCATTATGCAATTTGTTATATTTTGATATGCTACTTTGATAATATTCTATGAATTTATTCAAACAGTTGTATGTAAGTACTAGTATTTTAAACAAAATAAACAAAAATCCGCCTTGACCGCCTAGTCCCCGCCTAAGTGGCCTAGGCGCTAGGCAGTAGGTCGTGTGCCTAGGTCCACCTAGCGCTTTTTAGAACAGTGCATTAAATAACAATCTGCAAACTATGTCCGTGGAAATTTTATCTTAGGCATAGTCTGAAATGCAATCTGAGCAGTTATGATAGCTAATCATTCAGTCTTTGCATAGCACAGGTATTTGCCAATTTAGTCTAATACTAACGCTGCAGTTCTTCTGTGTTGTTTAGTTTACAATCTATAACGATGATTTTTATGTGGTGACTGTGACAAGGAAGTTAAAAGTTTTCTCAGCCATCAACTCTTGCTCAGTTGGAAAACTTTTTTCATTTTTCTTCTCATTCTCTTAGCTCTGGTCTAATGTTATTATTGCGAAATATTTCCATTGCTCTAGGCTGTTCAAAATTTGACATTGTCTGGTTGGTTTTACAGCATGCTGCAAGGTATCTTGCCAACCAGGAGTGGGTGAAAAATGATTCGCTTAAGACTGTGGAAAACACTGCTGTAATGCCTCTTTCCGTTGAGTTCTTTTGACATTTATGTGCTCTCTCTATCTTGCATCTCCCTCTTTTCATGTATTCTGTGACCGTCTTTTTTTCCTCTTAGATACCAATCATCAGGCTTGTGGTGCAAGTTCCCCGTGATCATATTACTCCCAGCGCTTCTAATATGCATACACGAAAAGCTAGGCTGACCCAAGTTACAAATGAATGTGAAGAACACATAGATATTGATGTGGTTGGTTTAGACAACCCTATATTGCCAAAGTGCTCAGAGATAAATTACAATAATGGCAATGATTTAGAAGCAATTCGTCTTGACATCAGTTTCAAGTCTTTGTCGCATACAGGACTCCAGACGACAGATCTGGTAAATTTATATTTATATCAGTGGACCTCTCAAATAGTTTCTTAAGTCTTTCTGAGTTCATGTTCCATTCCTTGCCTGATTATACGGTTTTGGTAAAGTATGCTTTACGCACTTGTGGTTTGGGTGATTATACTATGCTCACCTGGGGTGCCGAAAGTTGCACATTTGACCACTGGTGCTTCAATTTATTCACAGCCATGACATTTTGTTAGTGTCATGCATGGCTGCTCCAGATTACAGTACGTTAATCTACTTTTTACCCTAGTCTTTTGAGGCAATTCCAGTATGCTGGATTATCATTTTAGAAATCCGTACTTTACTGATGTGCTTTATTTAATTCCAACTCTAAAGTGTTGGTGAGGCTTAACTTTTTGAACCACAGGAGGCAAAAAAAGCAAAAAAAAAACCCCAAAACTCGTGGATAAAGTTTTGCTTTACCTATATGAATTAGGAGAAGAAATGTTAAAAAATCCCTAACTAAGTTTAACAATGTAGACAGAATATATTATGTTATACATCATCTGGTTTGCTTACAATGAGTTTTCCAATTAAAAAACAAGTGAGATTGATAATAGGGTAAATATGATTTCCTTTTGGCTAGATTATTCTTTATCTTTTCAATGTTCAATTAGATGTGGAGTTGAAATTTTTTTAAATTTTTTTTCCAATAGTCTGGACTCATTTTGCTTCCAATTGCATATTTTATTCTAGTCAGTCTAATCAGTTTGAGTATAAACTGGCAGTTGAAGCTATGCTTCTCTCACTTTCTCTTTTTCTTTGTCTTCTTTGTTGTTTCTTTAAAATTTTATGAGCTCTAAATGATTGTGTGCAGGTTAAAGAACTCACTGAGCAATTTCCTGCGGCTACACCCCTTGCTCTGGTACTTAAAAAATTCCTGGCAGATCGTAGTCTGGATCAATCCTACTCTGGTGGCTTGAGTTCATATTGTTTGGTAGGTTTTGCCTCATTGCAAATTTTGATGGTATATATAACTTTTTCTCCTCCGTGATGGAATTGTGCGGCATTTAAAGCAGAAAATATTAATTGCTTCAAAGTTGGGATTTCAGTATTCAGATTTTTAATAACTCACAACTTGTTCTGTTGGTAGTAAATACCAGAAAAGAGGTCATTTTGTGTGACAGAAAAATTAGTTGTGGACATTTTTTTTGAAAGATGGATGTTAAATTGATAACTGATCTTCTGCAGTGTTTCTTTTATCATGGGGTGGTAGTGAAGAGCATGAATGCCATATTCATTACCATAATCCCCAAAGATAGATCTAAGATGATTGGTGATTAAATTAGGTTTTGAATTTTATTCATATTTAGTCCGCCAATGTTGCAAGCTAGGGACTGGCTTCTGATGAAATCAATTTTTTAAAAGTTCAAGCAATGCTTGCATGCAACAGTATTATCTGTAATGTTTTATACGTTTCATAACTCGCCTTAGCTAAATATAAGAACTGAGACTTTAATTCGCCCTAATAAGAGTTAGTTATAGTGCAATACATAATAATTGAGGTCTGTATGTTCCTCAATTAGTACACATGATGTCATAGTAGTCTATAGCTTGTGTGTGTGGCTCATATGTTTGATGCAGGACAGGATGAAATTGAATGATAAAATAAAGAATAGACAAGAAGGGTCATAGATTTTTGGCCTCACACCACCCTATAGAGTGAACCCTAAGGTGTTGCCTCTCAAAACTCAATAAAGCAAATCTTTTGGAAGATCTGTGGCTTCACACCACTTGGCAAGACGAGCCTTGAGAGAATTGTCCTTAAATATAAGATCCTTATAATACTAATAAACTAATAGCCTTTCCTAAATGCAGGATCCTAATAATTTCTTCCTGAAATGGAACACGGACTAATAATACCAAAATTCAGTGTTCTAAAAAGTCTTAGGCCGATCCAGGTGCCTGAACTGTTGCCTAGCGTCTAGGCAGCCTAGGCGGTGCCTTGGTGGTTAGGCAGCGTAGGCGGGATCTTGTATTGGTTTTTTTTTTTTTTTTTTTTAAATTAGTAGTTCTATACAACTATTTTAGATAAATTCATAAAATATCATTGAAGTAACATAATAAAATACAACAAAATTACATAAATAATATTATTTTAAGTATGTCTCGTTTTGTAACGATAGATTTACGGTGGGAATTTTTATTTTTTTTAAATAATGGCAAGTGTTATTACTATAAAAATAATAAAATAAAAAATAAAGTATGCATAGGCACCATATCCACCTAGGAATCCTTCTAAATGGTTATGCCTTTGATCAATTAATAGTGTTGACTGCTTAGGAGAGTCCTTTTCTCCTAGGCAAGGTGTTTTGTGGCCGCTAGCGCCTAGGCGGGGCCTAGACGGTTGCTTAGAACGCTTTTTAGAACATTGGAAAAAATTCAAATTAAATAGAGAAATATAAAAATTAAATTAAATAATATCGATTCTTGATCAAAAGTATTTGAAATTAGGGGTTCTCCTATGAAAAACAACCTCACGGGGTTGGCTTAGTGATACGCTCACAGTTGTGGATCTTGCTCTTTTTTTTCTTCTTTTTGGGTAAACAAATACCCAAAAGAAATAATAAAATAAAAGAAGAAGTGAAACCCTATAGGTATGAATATCCCCAAAAGGGTCACTGCCCTCTAATTTACCCGGTTCAAGTGGCTACTTGGCTCGAAGGCAGCTGCCAAATTACAGGCATGCGACCCTGCATATAAGTAAAAAAGAAAAATTAAGTTGAAGCAGCACATGGCATGCACTTTATTATTTATTGATGCTGCTTGATTCTCCATTTTCTAGCATAGCTGCTTTACATAATTCAGACCCACTTGAGCAAAATTTGAGCTGTTTATGTTTACTGCAGTAAAATTATGTCTTGATTTCCTGCAAACTCGTACTTTTGGTGATTAATGCAGTTGCTCTGTTTCGAAGATGCTAGCAATATGTTGTGCTTAATACTTTATTCTGTCTACCATTGGGATGTCTATTGTTGAGATCTTGATTATAAGAACCTTATAATCTCTTCGCAGGTGCTGCTAGTCATACGCTTTCTCCAGCATGAGCACCATCTCGGGAGACCTATTAACCAAGTAAAACATGATTTTGTCTTTCTTTCTTGTTTTCTCATTTTATTACTTTGTTGTGGAGCAGCCAGCCTAAGTGCCTATTGTAACATCCGCACGAGGTGCTCTTTTATAATGTGCGAAATCATGTTCAGCTGATCAAATCTATTTCCATAGGTATCACGTATACGTGTGAACTTGTGTTGCTAAAAATGGTTGGTGAGTAAGCCAGAGTATAGACAACATAGAATGTGAAGCTGTGAAGCATTTGGCTGTTTGCAAACTGAAAATAAATATCAATATTCAAATAAGCCTCACAGTTGTATAGCCTATCAAGTCAGTTGAGGCTTTTGTCGTCTCAATCCCAATGTGATGAAAGCAATTAAATTTCTTTTCATTGCATTGTACAAGCATAACTGATTTGCGAGGATTTAACAAATTGCAAGCCATTTGGGTCAGTCATCTTCGTAATTGTTTTTATTTCCATTCAATCCAATTGCTTTTACCTGATTATGGTGCTAATACTCTTGTAGAATTACGGAGGCCTCTTGATGGACTTCCTTTACTTCTTCGGGTAAGTTGAAATTTCTTGAGTATGAATTTTGCCTTTTTCAGTTTCAAAACTCATTCGTAGACCCCTTCCTTGAATTTTTATTGTCTGGCTCATCTGCCCCTACTGTTATTCTATGATTTGATAAAGATATCGCTATGTTTTGTTGTCAATTGCCTATGACGCTAGATATAATTAATCCAGGAATGTTTTTGATCCTCGTCAAATGCGTATTTCAGTTCAGGGAAGTGGAGTATATATAAATAGAGAAAGAGGACATAGGTAATTGCTTTTCTTGTTTTATTTGCTGAAGTTGTCGCAGTGTAGGCTACCTAGATATTCTGTCTCTTATGCTGGTCTACCACTTAATGTTGTAGCATTGACCCAATTCACATTGACGATCCATTGTTTCCAACAAATAATGTGGGGAGGAACTGCTTCAGAATTCACCAGTGTATCAAGGTCAGCTTATAGTCCTTGTTGTATTGGTTTTCTATAGATATGTTGACATTATTATCCTTTTAAAAATGCTTGTTATGATGATTAGTGTTGGTATGCTCAAATTACATTTTTTGCACCAGAAGAGAATAAAATTAACTCATGCGGTTACTCAAACAATGGTATGTGTCGACACCATAGTTACAAGTTGTCGCTAGAGACCTAGTAATTCCCATGCACCACTCTTTTTCTTTTTCTTTTTTTGTTTTTTTCATACCCCTCTTCAAAATCATGATTTGAGCTCATCTAACTGTTGACAGACTCTTCACAACATCAGTGTATGGAATTATATGTTCTATAAACTTTGCCTAGGGAACCAGAATTTTCAGTCCCCAATGAATATATTTCCTTCCAACATGAAGAAGCTGGTGGTTTTGTGCTTTTGTTTTTATCGATAAATTAGAAATATAATTAAAGGCATCAAGGGATGCCAACCTGAGTACAAGACAGAGGAAAGAAAAAACACATTACAGAGCAAGAGTGTTTATCAGCTTAAAGCACTCATCCAAAGAATCAGGATTACAAGAAATAGCCCAATCTTTGAGATTATGAATACACAATCCTTTCAGTTGTTGAGAGGGACACTCCTCTCATTTAAAGACCCTTTTATTTCTCTCCCAGCAGATTACCTGAAGGATGCAAAGAGGGATTAGCTTCAACTGGTTCTTCCTTTTTCTACCTGAAATCAGACCTTGTCATGCCGAGAGCTCCATGTCAATTCTGTTCACCGTAACCCAGCGTATGCCAGTGATGAATAGAGCAAAATCCCAGCTTCTGACTTGCCAAAAGGGCATCTGTTGACCAAGTAATGCCCTTTCTTTTTTAAGTTATCCAAAGTTAAGATTTTTCCATGAGCAGCTTCCCAAGTGGAAAAGGAGATTCTAGTGGGCGCATGGGATTTCCATATCAAATTCCAAGGCTGAGCAACAACGAACTGATTGCCGTGACTAGCAGTAGTCAGAGTGCTATACCAGTCTTTAACACTATACAAACCAGATTTATTACCCTTCCGAACGACCTCGTCATCAGTAGTGTTTCCCAGGTTCTGGTCAATGATGTTGAAGCAAAGCATAAAATCTTCAAGTTCCCAATCCTTTGCCCTTCTAGACAAAGTGATGGTAGCTTCTTTCCAAAAAGGGAGGAAATGGTAGCTTCTTTGTCTAAGTCCAGCTCAAAAAGGTTAGGAAATTGTTGTTTAAACAGTAGCCCGCCACGCCAACAGGCTGACCAGAAAGCAATAGAATTACCTCTACCAGAAAGCTGGCAACTATGTGCTGTGGGAAAACATTTAAGGGGTTTTGCAAGAGAAAGGCTAGGTTTTTGTTTTTGATTGTTAAAAACACACCCCCAACTTAGGGCCCATTTGATAAATCTGAAAATTCAGAACTTAAATAAAAAGGGATGAATTAGGGGTATCAGATTATTTTAAGAGCTGAATTTATAATATTGAATGTTTGATAACTTTTTTAAGAGGTAATACCTGAATATTTTAATTTACAGTTTTACCCTTACTATTATATTTTCAAGAAAATATAATGTAAAAAAGGAAACCCTAGAAAATATCCTTTAATCTCCCTTTGCTTTCCTCACAGCTCCAATGGTCTGCCCCCTTCTCCCCTCTGACAGCCTCTTCCCACCCCCTTTCCTCCCATTTTGCTTCCTTCATCTCTCCCACTCTCACCTCTTTCCCTGAGTCATTTTCTAATTTCAATGTTGAGTTGAGAAAATTGGTTTTTACATCCCCTCTTTCTATGACCATTTTAGATGCAGGTGAGAATGTGCTTTTCTTTTCTTCTTCTTTTTCTTTTTTTTCCAGATCAAAGAACAAGTTCCTGCGCTGCTGTTGCTTCCGTAAAATTCCTTATTATTATTATATTACGTCAAAAACTTCTTGCAAAAAAGACTATAAAATAAAGTTATGCTTCAATAAACCTTGCATCTGTCTTTTCTCAAGAATCGGAGCTCTGACAGGAACAACAAATTAACATGTTCTAGAAAATGGTGAAATTCATCTTTGGTTTACCCGAGCAAAGGGAAAAGGAAAGAATCTCTGAGAATTTCGATTGATCTGAGGGTTGGAAACAAGTTTCTGCGGATGGGGATGTCGTGTGGAGCGATGATGATGTTAGGCTGTGGAGGGAAGTTTGTATAACAAGGAGAGTGACACAGGATTCTTTAGAAAATAAAAGGGGGCAAAGTGGGTAGCGTGAAAAAAAGAGCAGCCTCAACCTGTGAGCAGTTTTGAGCATTTATTAATAAACAACTTTAATTAGCTGACATGGTCAGCTTTTTTGGCCTCATTTTCAGAAAATGATTTTGTTATCAAACAAGCTTGTTTTAAAAATTGCTTACTATTGTCAGCAATAAGGTCTTATTTCTTCAATCAAACAAGGCCATGGTAACTGCAAGGATTCGAACCCTTGATCTTGTGTAACATCCAGGCTTTACCATACATGCTGGAATTACTAAACCATGCTGCTAGTGTTATGAAGAGAAGGCTAAATTTATTGTGTGATTTGTCTCTTCAGAGACATCCGATATGCAGAGATTTATTGTGAGTTCTTTTGGCATTTATTTTATGTTTCTAAATGAGTTTTGGCACTGGAATTTTCAATGGTCATGGTCAGCCCGTAAATTTGATTTGGTATGAGAGAGTTATTTTTGGCTTCTGTAGCCTTTGCGTGTAAATTAGGAGTTGCATTTTTCGATTCAGAGGGATTGTTAGGATCAACAGATTTATCTGTGTCATCTCTCTTGGTTTGCATTAGGTAGATGCCTGAACCAGTCTTTGTTCTGTGTTGTCCTTTTTGTTGGTTTTATTTTATTTATTTATTTACTGAGAGTCTCACGTTGGATTGGACTATGCATTTTGATGTTTGAAGTGTCCTGTTGGGCTATTCCCGCATTGCCAATTGGTTTTGAGGTGGAACCTTAACATGGCATAAGACCGCAGGTTGTGTTTGGCCCTAGTGAGGCCCATTTGTGTTTGTCCTCATATTGTGTTGTGTTGGGCATGTGCAGAGCCCAAGTTATGGCTGCAGGTGAGGGGGAGTGTTGAGAATCCCACATTGGGTTGGGACTAGTTGTTTTGGTGCTTGAAGTACCCTGTTAGCTACTCTTCCATTGCCAATTGGTTTGGGTGGAACCTTGACACGATATCAATGCCTGATTGTGTTTGGTCCAAGACTGCCCTGTTGGTGCCCCCATGGTGTTTGCATGTGCAGTGATCATAGTTATTGCCCAGGCGGCGCCTTGGCATCTGAGCGGCTGTGGGGGGACTAGGTGAGGGCTGCCTTGATTTTTCCCTCCAAGGCACTTGCCTTGGGTCGCAAGGCATCGCCTAGCCGCTTTGAGACGCCTTCGAGGCAAGGCAGGCGCCTTAGAGGAAAACTGACCCAATCAAAAAATAAAATAAAATAAGATACCTGATGGAGGCTGAAGACCTAGACTTGCAACATTGAAAAAGTGGAAGATCTCGATCATAATCGAATGGCAAGGGGCTGGTGATGGAAGATGCCATGTACAACCCATTTTTTTGCTTGCGGGTCCACATGAAATGAGAAGATAAAGATGAAGAAGGAGGAGGACGAAGGTGGCCCAGTCTAATGATTACCCCATGTGACTTTAAGTCTAACCCTTTTTTCTCTTTTTTTTATTCCACTTTTCCCACCTACTTTTCGCACCTACCTTTTCCTTTGACTTTGAAACTATTAACCCCACCCCATGAACTTTCCCTTTTACTTTTCTATTTTTTTTGGTTAATCTTTCATTGCACTCTTTTAAACTTTTAACTTTATTTTTTTCACTCACTTTAATTGAAATTTATTACAAATTAATGTATATTTTATTTTTTTTCTAATTATTTGACTCACTTTAATTTAGATGTAGATAATGTTAGTGTATGTTTCATGATTTAACTCAGCAATCAACCGAATAGACCTTCGAAGAAATTAATCAGGTTGTTAAAGAGGTCGCCTCTAAGTTATGCAAAGACTTCCAGATTTCTTATCTAGAGAATTTTTGCAGGGAAAGAAAGAATTGGGCAGCAATGTCCGGTGATCGAAAGAGTCAAGGCATCCAAGAAATCGTTGAAGTTGATTTTTGTCCTTAATTTCGTCAGGAAATTTACTGGCGAATTCTATTGCCCCGTGAATGGGTCGGATTCATAATTGCAAAAAAACGTAAATATTTATCAACTTTAATTGTGATATATCATTAAGCAACCTTAATAATTCTCTTGTTCACACCTTGGGCACCTTATCGCCAAGGCGTGTAGGCTCCCTCCCGCCGCCTTGGCGCCTTGACAACTATGGCAGTGATCTCATTGAATTTCTAGCTTTGTAATTTGGGTCATTGCCCCTTTCTGCCCTTCAGTATGTTGCACCTTTTACTGGGAGAAAAAATAGGGTGCACGTGCAGTGGCTGCACATTTTTTTGGGGGGGGGGGGGATTGTTGAGAGTCCCGCGTCGGATCTGGGCACAGTATTTTGATTCTTGAAATACCCTGTTGGGCTACTACCCCATTACCAATTGGTTTTTGGTGGAACTTGACATTATTATTTTTGAAACATGTACGGAACTTTAATATAATTGTTTAAGCAGATTGAAGATTTTTTTTTTTTTGGTTGCAAGGAGTGAAACTCATTATCACAAAGATCTGGAAGCTTCAGTTTATTTTTTGCATTTTCTAATGTGTAATTTCTACATGAATGCGAGACCGTATGCTGGTTCACATTAGCGGTCAAACTCGTCCTGATGCTTTAGTGGCGAAAAAATCTTGGGCAGGTATATCATGCATTTGATAGTTAAGTATATTCTTTAATGCAGGCTTTTTCAGATGCTTTTGCTGTCCTGGAGAGTGAGCTCACCTGCCTGACCGGTGAGGGTGATTCAAATGTCAAGTCACTGCACAGGATACTTCGTAAAATTGTCCCAAGTATTGATAATTTGTAGGGATTCCAAAAACATGAAGTGCACGTGTTTGAGTGGTAATCTTTTTTAACTCTTCTTGCTGCCTTTGGAAGATCCTAAGAGTTCTTTTTTTCTTTTTTTCATTTTCTTTCTGTACTTTAGTCATATCACAAAATATCACTGGGGAAGGAAATGTATGTATGCAGCACATGTTACTCCTATAAGTTGATCCTTCTGCTGTAACTGACTGACAAGTTGCATTCTTCAGTGGAGTTGTTTGCCTCATGTCTAGTATGATAATGTGCTGATGCAAATATTTTGTAGTATTAGTATCCTGACAAAAATTGAAGCTTTTAGCAAAAACTAAAGGTTAGGCTGTTATTGCTGGGGCAATTTCTTTGCAAATAAGTAATTAATTATTTTGTTCATAATTTTAGGTGTTCAAGATAAAGGAGGCGACAGATTATTTTTAGATGTGTGGATTCCCCCATTTCCCCCCATTTAGTTTCTAATTTTTTCTTTCTATTTTCAAGTTTTTTGTTGCCTGGAAACTGGTTTCAAGCAGAACATGTCTATAGAGGCACATGAACTTTAGGGCGTCTCCCAGCTCCATTACATATTTGTGTCTTACTTGCCAAAGATACTTGAAGCTGTAAAGCAAATGTAAAAGTGTAGCCTATATTTTTTGAACAATTTAGAGGCTTTCCAAAGTGAGAATGTTGTCCAATTTGGTTTTCCATGCTTGGAGGATGCCTTAGAGAGGTGGATTGGCAGACAGCTTTGGAAACGAGTGGCCTACGAGGATTCTATCAATGACCCGATGTTGTTTATTGTTTTTGGACGATGTAGCAAGCAACATACTCTTGGGATTGATGCTTAGTCTCTTGCTGTTGTTGTTAGTAGGATTGATTGGGTAAAATCCTAGCTTTTCATGGTCTGTGAGCATCTTGACAACTGATCCTTCATACAGGAACGCCTGTTCAGGCCGAACGGACTGTTAAACATGCTTGGTGGGCAGATTGCTGTTTTACGTTCTTTTTATGAGGTTTTCCTTTATTTAAGTTGTTTTGTTAATAGAATCCACTGAATTTTCAATCTTTTGGTTTGTAAAAATTCTGACTGCTGCAATTTAAATTTATGACAATCCTGTGTAGTTCTGGTCTTACTGCACTCTTAATATTTGTGGTGTTGATTAGTACTTTAAAACTCAGCGGTGGATCGATCAAGGAATGCTTCTGGAAAATCAGGCTGCAGCCGTTCGTCAGTTTGTCCTTCAAAGTTTACATGTCTGATGCTGACACCTGGTGCATGAAGAAGTACCCATGCATTACAATGATTGTGGACACAAGAATTGCTGATGTTGCTAGAGGTACAAGTGTTTACATAATGCACTAGCGATCTAATTTGTTTCTGGGGGAAGACTACACATGTCTAATTATTGATCTTTTATTGTTTTAGATTATAATAACGACCATCTTCATGTCATTTGTGCAATCTTAGGCCGGAATAAGTTGACTGAAGGCATTCACCCTCTAAGTTGTGGTTGTAACTTGGGCAAGATGTGCTGTTAAAGGTCAGGAATTGGTTTATCAAGGTTTATGCTTTTGTCAACAGCCAACCCTATTCGGTGAGGTTGCCAACCTGAGTATTTTTCTTACATTAGAGCTTGGGTGAAGGCAAGTCCACGTTATATGAACTTTGGGCTCTGACAGAAAGCTAAACAATATAATGCATGTGGGCTACTCCTTTGGCAGGGGCTGATCATTTTTTCTGTTTCATCCTTGGTGTGATACCTCTGATTCTGTTTGCTGAAATTGTTTTTTTTTTTTTTGGTAAATTTGTTGCCGTTTGCTGAAATCGTTTCTTCATAACAAGGCCACTTTTTCTATTGAAATGGAAGTCAATGGTAATTTTAACAGTGAGATTCATATAATAATTGATGGGGAGATTCATATAATAATTCACTTCAAGACTGGGAAGCTGGGTCCATTACATTTGTAGAGATATTTTATGTAAAATAGATATGGGGGACATGATGACTTGTTTATTTTCTTGGTTCGCTATTTCTAACCATTGGATGGACTAGGAAGAGAACAAATGCAATTTTTAATGTTACATGTTTAAGTCAACTGAGGAGACAGCTAACCTTTTACAGTGACACTGAATTTTTAAAACTCTGGTTCGCCCTTTCCTAGTTTCACATTAGTTGGGTTGCATCCCAGCAAATCTCTCAAATGCTATTGGTTTTCTTTTTGAGACTTATATTTTGTATAACTTCAAGAGTGTAGTCTGGATGCCAACCATTATAGAATGAAAATGAGAGTGGTACAAAAGGCTGGCAGCATGTACTGTGGTTGGTAAAAGTTAACGTTTCTACCAAACGCTTAGTGTTTCTCACATCACTAACTTTACATGACTGACATAGATGCTTTAATGGTTCTTACTGTTTGGGTTTGGTTGTCAAGTGCTTTCGGACTTGGTTCAGTTTGTGTTCTAATCTTTGACCTTTCTTTCATACCTCATTTTTTCAGCTCAAAACTGGGAATCAAGCTGCACAAACTGCACTCAGGGCATCGAAAACAGATTTTGCCTGAGTCAAAAATCTGCCTTCATCATTTAGAAGGTGCATTGACGTAGCTTGATGCTACACCTTGACTGCTTGTAAGCATGGTTAATCATTTGTTGGCCAACCTCTGACACAGAGAATTTAGATTATTGCATTCACTTTTACATGCATCTTAGTCCTATTGTTTCCTGCATCTATATCGACTAGAGTTTGGCCTTTACAGTTGCATATTTAACCTAAAAATTATTCGTCTTGCTTGTCAAACGAAGCAGACGTTCTGACTTGATAATGTTTCCCGCTTTCTTCTTCTTCCACGTTCGGGAAGCTTTCTGTCGCATCAAGATTTCGCTATCCAGGGAATGCATTCAGCCAAAGATGATATGATGCTTCATTGATGAACAGGTGAACCAAAAATTTCTCTCTAGAAATTGCAATGTTTAGTAAGACCACTTTAAAATTTTTATTTTAATTCTTCATTAGGAAACTATTCGTTTTCTTGCTTAAGATTATTATGCTTTTCTGATTCCTATTATTTTGTTTTATGAATCTCTGTTGAGGAAAGAAAATCATTTTTTTAGAAATGAAAATTTTTGCCCTGTAACTATATTAGTCTGAACCCATACTTTTGTTCCACATTTCAACTTCTTCTGATCCCAGTCCGACCATTCTTTCTCACAGATGCATTATCTGGTCTATAAGAGCTATATGCTTCTAGAATCCACTTATCTTAAAAATTGAAAGTAGTATTATTTTAATATTTTTCTTATAACCCCTAGCCTTCCAAGCTAATGATGCGGGTTCGATTCCCGCTATCCGCTTTTTATATTAAATAAAATCCCCCTCCAAAGATTCGCCTATATAAGCCGCAGCTAAAGTTGCAAAAATAAGAGCTTCAATACCACTTGTAAATAATCCAAGGAACATAACAGGGATACATGTTAAAAGCGGTTTGTACACCTATATTCATATAGTATATAGGTCCGTTATCTTATTTCCTCTAATACAGTACAACCTTAATACACTACAATAACATTAATAGATAGTATGGTATATAAATAAAATATTGATTGGAGAGAGGTATGATATAAAAAGATCTTTGAGATCTCTTTCCTTTTTTTTACATTATGGGTAACGTAGGAGACATCTCTATTTTTCCCCGGGGGAATCTTTAGAATTACCACTGCTTAGCTTTCAACTCGCCTCTGACCATCAAATGAAATGTGAATAACCCGTACCTAATATGCCCTTAGAAAAATCAGAAGTTGTCAGAGCTGTAATTGTACGTACTTGTAAAGAACTAAAACGTGAAAAAAACGAACTATAAATCTCTCTCAGAGGTTTAGACTGTTGGTAGGTCTCTTTGATAAGATACTAAAAAGGAAAAGTTCTATTAGTATAGAATTAGTATAAAAAAGATTTGTATGATATCTGATCTACAGAAATATCTATTATATTGTTATTGTTTCCAACCTTTCGATCTTCCCAATCATTAACTAAAGCATCCCCCTTGCCTGATAAAGTGATCTTGTCAGTATCGATAGAAATGATCTTTCCCCCGCATTCGGCTATAGCAGGAACTTGGGTTCTCCCAATAACTAAAAAGTGTATCATGCCTGAATCTAACTGGGGTTCGCGGTGGTGGAGGAACTGGTTGATTGAGAGGGAGAAGAAGAGACAAAAAATTGGAACATAAATATCATTTGATTCGCTGATCCTCAAAAACCGAAATAAGTAAAGTTTCGTCGTTGAGCGACAAATGGGAAATTCACGGAAAGTTACAATCCTTGGAGTATTTGCTACCTATTTAATCGCTGAAACCATTAAAGAGGGTTGTATTTCAATCTCTGTAGCCAAATTTTCCACTTCTACCCCCGTCTTGTTTGTTGCGTTTGTTGATGAATAGAACCATTAGGTTTGTCGTCATCACCTATTTACATGAGGAAACAAGTATCTTCTTCTTACCTCGATTTTCCTGTGGGTTGTGTTATTTGTGAGTGTTGCCTTTCCTGGATGGTGATATTGCTAATTGGCTGATTCATTAAATCCACTCTGCTTTCTTTTTTATATTTCTTTTTGTTTTTCTTATTATTTATTTCTTGTTCTTTTTTCTTTTTTTCATGTGGTTTCCTCCTTCCCCTATATGAATTCAAAAAAATAAAATGAAATAAATAAAATACAAAATTATCTCTTGTTTCTCCCACTACAGTGATGGGTAAAAGTGTCATTGATAACTGGTCAGTATTAGCTCGGTTAGTAGCGACTCATCTCCCATAATGGGGGTCAGGAGTCCGAGATCAGTGGAGCATTTTTTTCAATCCTCTTTCCCCTGGTCCTTTGTAACCAAAGGAGAAAAATGTCCTTTTAACGGGGCGTTCTCTGTTTTGAATCTTCCATTTAAATTTTCCTAGTTGCCAATCATGTTTAGTTCAGTTCACATGACACACGCTTTCTTGTAGATGCACTCTTTGTTTTTCATTACAAAATCACTTATACTTCTTGCTACTTTTGTTTTCTTGTCGAATAAGTTATTTCTCATCGACATGAAAATTTTATGCCTTTTCACCTCAGACAAACGAGCATTTTGCTGCGCACGTTGTCTGGGGAATTATAGTCCCAATTCTATTTTTCTTCGGAGATTTGAAAATTTTATTTGGATTCTGCAGTGTGTGGATATTTCTTCAGGTTGCTGTTTGATTTGGGTCGGAGAACGAAAGAAAAATGTAGATTTTCCTGATAATGCTGCGCTTGCTTTGTTCGGTCACGGTGTTTATGTAGTATGCTGTTTTATAATGTTGTACCAAAACGAAACCATTCTGATCAATTTGGTTCGACAGGACATTGGAGGACTTAAAGACTTCAGCGCCGCACTTTCAAATTACAACTGCAATGCGCAAGGGAGCATGGTATTCAAAATCGGGGTGTAACGGCCACGACGCGATACCGTTATACCCCATTTTTGCGGATAAAATTAACGCCCATGGCCACAACGGCCGTGACAACATCATTTAATGGAAAAAAAGAAAAAAGCAGAAAACAAAAGAGTAGGGATGAAGTATCACCACAAAACATTTATTGTGAGTGCAAAAACTTGTTTAAATTCATGTGGTTTTCATTTATGATAATATCTATTAAAACTTTTATTGTTGTGGTGATACAAATGAAGATATATATAAGTTTTATCTTTAATTGCATACTTAAATTTATATAAAATCAATATGTTATATATATATATATATATATATATATATATATGTGACAATACTTGATAAATAAGGTGGGTCAAAATTGTCATTATAAACTTCAAATGTTAAAGGGGGATAGTTGCGTGCCGCATTTCAAAATTCATGTCGGTTATGCCCTCGTCTCATTGCAAAACTTTCATTACGTTTGTGTCTAGTTACACTTGTGACCGTTGCGTGATGACGGTCACAACCGTGATATAAAGTCATGCAAGGGAGTCCATTTGTAAGTTATTGATACATAATGGTGGTAAGACTTTGGTTTCTTAGCTCAAGTCGTTTCATTTCTTCATTAGAATTTGATTACCCGATCAGTGTGTAATTAAACCAGATTTGCGGAAATAGTGATGTCTGGTGATTAAGAATTGGATTAGTTGTAACTTTTTGTTTTACAAATTCCTTTTGGATACATTTTAGTACTTGTTTACTAGTGGGGTTTTAGTTGCGAATACGAAGGGTTTGTGTTTTATTGGGTTAAGGTCCACCAATGTTGTCATTAGTAAATAATTTAGCCACTAACATTTGAATTTTATTGGGTTAAGGCTCACCAATGTTGTCATTAGTAAATAATTTAGTCACTAACATTTGAAATGGTACTAGCTAACCACTGACATTATAAAACTAGACGATTTAACTATGCATGTGAGTTGATATTTTTAATTGTATATTTTATTCTATTAAACAGGGTTGATTACTAAAAACGCCTAATAAAAGTTTTTGTGGACCCTTTCAGCAAAGCTCTTTCAATCAAAAAGAATAATGAAACTGTGTTGTATTATTATTATGTCAAAATATTCGATGAAATTAAGTTAAATAAGTTACGAGCATGGTCAAAATGAACAATTAAAGACGCAATTGTTTTGAGTTGTTCTACTGAAGATTGAAAAACTTTTCTTGCACACAGGAAGGTAAATTCATGGGTCATGGTTGAAAATGGTTACATTACTTCTAATTGTTCAATAACTCGAATGTGAGAAATAATTCACTCATGAAAATGGACCAAGGCTCGGTTTGGCTGCGCATCTCAAAAAGCACTTTTGACCCAAAACAGAAGTGGTTTTTTGAAAAAAGTGGGTTTTTCGCAAAGCATTTTCTCAACCAAAATTAGCTTTCAGATATTTGCCAAACGCTAAAATTTTTTAGAGTGCACTTTTGATGGGAAAAAAAAAAGTGTTTTACAAAAAGTCCAACTGGCCTAAAGGAGAGGGGAGACTCCTATCTATTATTATTGGGAAAAGAGTCGTGCTGGAGTAAGGGGGCTCACCTCATAATTTTATGATCTCTAAAAGTGATGTTTGGTTCTTAAAAACTTGAGAAAAGAGAATGAATTTGACTTGAATACGCTTTACTAAAAATAATTCTTATTCGTTTACAGTTTTTAGTAAAATTGCTCCATTTTGTAATCAAACTGGTGCAAATTGCTTAAGACCAGACTCATTCCCTGTTTACAAAAAAAAAAAAAAAAAAAAAAACCCTCACATATTTTTTAAAAACAAGATGTAAAATCATCTTTGGTTTTTCAAAGTTATAATTTATGCATTTACATCAAGCAGTGTCATTTCATCCCATATCCTTAACACTATTCTAAAGGACTGCTTATGTTTGTGGACATTTTGATCCATGACCATTCTTACCTTCACCAACCATAATTTACCTGGTTCGAGCTATTAGAGATGATTACTTAAAACTTGTAAGTAACTCATCAAAATAAAAATCATCCTTGGAGGACATCCCCTTTTAGAACTACACAAACTTCACAATCCCAAAAATAGATATTTATCAAGTTTAATTGGGATATTAAGCTCATAATGAGTTGGGTCTCCCATTTTGTAAGCTTTCCTATACACGTTTTTTCTGCACTTAGCACTGCTCTAAACTTTAACGTGCAACATATATCAAATAGCAGTTATATTATACCTTTAAGTAAGCTCAAAATCATATGCAAGAGCAAGTGGTAATCCCTCCTAATAGTTCCTCAGCCTCTCTCGAAATCGAGTTCATGTGCAGAATCTCATATCACCTTGCTTGAGACAACTGTATTGCATCTTGATGATTAGTGTAGTCGTCAGCCCAAGCAAAGGGGAGCGTCACGAGTGAGGATTTTCGATTCCGTGACTCTTCAAACTGTTCCCATTCGGCCCATCTCCCCGCCAAGCCAACTCCGTTGAGCATGCTTACCACTTCTGCCATCTTTGGACGCTCCTCTGGGGAGCTTTGAGTGCAGAGCAAGGCAACCTGCACAATGGTCTCGACTTCTCTTTGATCGTAGCTCTCCAAGTTTTTGTCCACGATATCGTTCAGCCTTTTCTCCCTCTGAAGTTTCTTGATCTGTTGGTATGATACCCAGATTGAAAGCCAATGACAGATGAAGCATTAGTAACAATATTTTCCGAAGTACATGGATTAATCATGAATATTCTGTTACAATATAGAATTACCCACAAAAACAAATCAAAGAGAAACAGGCCACTGCAATGGTCTAACATACATATTCAATATACTGCATGTATAGATCAAAGGTAAAATTAGTATACTCAAATCATTTAATCTCAATATTAACTGGTGTCGAGGTTCTAATCCAAAACAAATTGGCAGTGGGAAGAGTAGCGCACAGGATATATTACTTTTCAAGCACCACAGTTTGAGCCTAATGTACACTCCCCTTCAGTAGCAGGCCACCCTCGGGCCCAACAGAAATGGAGTCATCCTTGGGCCAAACACAGCTGAGCTCTGACAGCATGTTAGGGTTTCAACCCCTAAAAACCAGTCAACGGTTTCAAGGAAAACTTTAACAGACACCAGGGATGTGGAAACAGGCTTTTAAACCCTTCTCCACCTCCATAAGAATGACCAGGAAAAAAGGTTACAGAATTAAAACTTACATGATCAAGTAGTAAGACATCCTCCTCCTCTTCAAGGCGAGCAAAATCTACCGCGCGCTGACCAGTTACAAGTTCAAGGAGGGTTATCCCATACCCAAAGACATCCGTCTTTTCTGATGATTTCCCGGTAGATAAGTACTCTGGGGCAATATGTCCCATGGTTCCCCGCACCTGAGTAGTTACATGGGTGAGTTTAGAGTCAACCAGTTTGGCAAGTCCAAAATCTCCAAGAACAGCTTCAAAATCATCATCCAGAAGAATGTTTGCAGCCTTTAGATCACGATGAATAATCTTAGGGTTACAATGCTCATGCAAGTACTCCAATCCGTGGGCTGCACCAAAGGCCACGCGTTTTCTCATTGGCCAGTCCAGGATTTTGTCTCTTGGATTTAAATCTATGGCACAGATCAAAAGGAAGACAACAATAAGTAAGCTTCTCTTTGTATAAAATGCATCTTAATTCAAAATCAACATTCTGAAGGCCACCAGTAGCAATAGGACAATATGTAGTGCACAGAAAAGATTTTAGAAAAGAATGCAATGTTACTCAAATAAAGTATTACAGTTAGGGGGCAAATTGGAGACTAGGTGACACTACAGGGAGCAACAGTGCAGCCAATGAAAATACTTTAGAGAGAGGTTATTCTTCTACGCGCATCACTCTCCCTCTTCGGGTTGGGGGAGGGAAATGATTTTAAACAAGAGTGTTGCTCTTTAGGCATACCTCTCAAGTGGCTGGCAACGCTAAAATTCCTCATAAATGGATAAACGAGAATTCTCTCAGATGAGGTTGTACAAAATCCAATCAACTGAAGAAGATTTCTATGAACTGCTACGCTGATGAGCTGAACTTCACTCTGGAATGCAGCCTCTCCACCTACACTGTGGTAGTCCTTGAGACGTTTCACTGCAACCACTGTGCTATCTGAAAGAACACCTCTGTAAACTTTACCAAAACCTCCATGCCCAATTATGTTGCTTTCATTGAAATTTCCAGTTGCAAGCTGCATTTCACGCCAGGAAAATCTTCTCAATTGGCCTGAAGGAAATGTTATGTTCATCTTCACCTACAGTGACCAAAACACAAGATATTAGTTTCACAGTAAAAAAAAAACCAAGGGGATTCTTGGTAAAATAACTTTGAGACAGAAACAGGATGACAGATCATAGTAGCTAGGTTAGAAGCAGGGAACTCTTCAAGTATTTACCATCCATTCGGCTCAGCTTCACATACAATATGAGTGCTCAAAACCTACCATATAATGGTTTGTTAAAACTGTTCAGGTGAAAGGGAAACAAAAGTTTAAAGTGATTTCTTTTGGCACAATAGAATTACGTGATGACTTAGCACCAGAATTGCCAAAACAAGACACCTTATATGTGCATTAAATTTTCCAGAGCACGGCTGTTAACACAAACCACTGATTTCAAAATTGCAACCTCAATTAAGTACGTGCGCACGTGCGCACGAAATTGATCTCAGGATATCTCTAAGTGGAATATGCACTTAATTAGAGAGCTTGACAACTTCTATAACTTGAAAAGCATAGGAAGCAGCTTCTTACAACAAGATCAATTTATATGCCTATTTTGAGAATAATAATTATGTTCATAGTAGTTAACAGAGGAGGGCTAATATAATATTTTCAGAATAATAATTTTTATAATGAAAAATAGAGAATGGAGATTCATATGCCCAAAGTGAAGTAATTCTATGGATGTACCACAAAAATTGCAAAAGTATGAGGTAAATTAAAGATTTTTTAAAGAAGAAAACCTTCAACATCGACAAACACATCATGTTTGTTTTTAAGCATGTGACAATATCTGCAAACACATATAACCCCTAGCAGTAGAAGTAAGAGTACACCAGAGCATGCAGCAGCAGCAACAACAACCCCCTGTTTTATCTTTTGAGTTGAAGCTGCCAAAGGAACTAAGAAGTTAGGATTTTCACAGATGATTTAAACTTCAAAAGTAGTAAAAATGGATCAGGTTGCTTGTGGGTTGGGGGGTGTTGTATTATAAATTTCAAACCTGGAAGAGAGGGGCTTGAGACACAGGGTTGTTGCAAGCTAGAGCCACATGTAAGATGGGTTCCTGTAAAACTGATAATCAAGATGCATAGTATCAAAGGTTGACTCCGCCCAAGCTATTAGAGTTAAACAAACACTGAGCCAAGCATTACAAGAAAGACATTTGAGCATCTCCTCTTTGCCTATTCAAAAATGGGATTCAATGCCGATTGCCCCAGAGAAGAGCAAAACCATAAGCATGCCAGCTATATGAAATTTCTCCAACTTATTTGCCAACAGCATTTACACTTACGTATTCTAGACTATCTCCATTATCTTCAAATATCTTCTGCTAAAAATGTATCGTCTTTCATTTAGTTCATGTCCCCAGATTTCACTCACCAGCACAAAGTCCATTAAAGCAAAATAAGCCAATTTCATCAGTTGACCTTTCAATTTTTGTGTCAATTAGAAAATAAGAAGCCTCAGTTCTGGAGAAAACACACTTTTAATGATGTGGCCTCTATAACGTTTTCTATCACAGTTTTGTGTAAACAAGAAATTTTTAATAGTTTCAGAAAATTACAAACCTTGCAATTAATTAATAAAAATATAGGTGTCACCCCACCCAATGAGAACTATGCATTATGGTTTTTCCTATAACCACCATCATGAACAGATTCAAAAAATTGAGAATCCTCTATTTGTTGAGAGAATCATTCCATATTGGAAAATTAAACATTAGAAATTTAATTAATAAGATCCTAGGGCCACACCACCCAATGCCAATGGGTTTCGGGATAGATACATGAGATGACAGCAGGTTTCGTTATGGGTATGACCCCTTTTTTTTCTGTTACACCCCATTTTGTTGCCCACGTTCTAAGTCCATGTCAATTTGGTTGCACACAAGGGGCAGTTGTGTTGAAATTGCCCCCACCAACTGCCAACTAGTTATGGAATGGAAATTTGACATGGTGTCGGCGACACGTGTGGCTTAAATGTTATGTGCTCCACATCGCCACATATAAGTTGCTTGTGGGTTTGACTTAATTAACATGACACGTAAGGGACCGTGTTGCATATATAATCCAACTTTGAGGAATTAAATCCGAGCAACTTAATAAATAAGATCTATGGGCCAGCCCACCCAATGTTAATTGATCTTAAGATAGAAATCTCTGGACCTCGCCATGATTGTTTCAAGGGACAGATTCAGATGCATAAGGATCCCCGCTTTTGCAACAGTTGGGGATGGCTCGTTTATCATATGTAACGTTCCCTTGCTTTTTTGTAAAGAGACTGTTTCTACGACTGGAACCCATGACCTTCTAGTCATGAAAGAGCAACCTTACCATTTATGCCAGATCTATAATTTCAATGTCATTAAAATATGATGCAAGCACAAAGCAAAATTCATCATTCAGGGTCATGGGTTCTAGTCACAAAAACGGCCTTTTCCAGAAAAGCAAGGGGAAGGCTGTGCATAATAATAATAATAATAATAATAATAAACCCCTAGCAAAGCGGCAAGCCTTGTTGACATGGGTCTGCCAAGAGATCAATTCAATGCTACATGATCCTGAATTGATTAAAAATGACTTTTGATTAAAACAGAGTCCTCTTTGTTGCAATAGACAAATTTGTGTGGTGAAATCAGGATGTCTATTTCAATGGTCCCCCAGAAGCTTGCTTTCATATAACTTCAGGAACTAAAGTTCTTTTAAAAAAAAATGAGCTTAAGCATTGAAATTTAGAACTTTCAAAAGAGGAAAATTGTGTCATGAATTACTTGAATGTTGGAATTAGAAAGAGTTGTGCTGGAACTCCTCCAGCAAAGTTATTGGATGAAAGATCCCTGAACCAAAAAGATTCTCAAGTCATATGCACGTTACAGTAACATAACATTTAAAATAATAATGATACCTGCTGTACCCAAAGAAAACTTACAGTTCTCTTAACCCTTTAACATTTGCAATTGAGTCAGGAACAGGTCCAGTTAACTTGTTCCCACTTAATATCCTGAAACCGGAGCAAAAACAAATTTAGTAGAATGCTAGAGTTGAACAAGTATACGACAATTATAAAAAAGCTAACAACTAAAGCACTTTCTCAAATATATTAGAAATACTGGAACATTCAATAACTCATGACACTTACAAATTCTTCAGGTTTGAAAGTTGCCCCCACGTAGCAGGTAGAGGTCCATTGAAATTATTATGCCCAAGATTCAGAGTTTGCAAATGCATCATGCTGCTAAGATAATCAGGTAACACACCTGACAGATTGTTATTCTGCAAGTCCCTGCATAAAGTTGAGAACTTCAGATAAAGATATATATATATATATGTATGTATGTATGTGTATATATATATATATATATATGTATGTATGTATATATATATATGTATGTATGTATGTTTTTCCACATTCATTCAATTCATACGGCTGAAATTTGCAGAATCGACCAAGACGACTTCTGATTAAGGTAAATTACCTACTGTGTCACAATACAAAAAAATTTCCCTCTATTAAATTGGGTGTTATGTGCAATTCTCCTTGATTTTGAGGTCTCTTACAAATTGGGATGTTGTGGAACTATTGGAAGATTTTAGTTGAATACTGAGTAAAATTCATGAAGCAAAACTTGTATTTTCTTTCTCCAGTATCGTACTACTTCCCGACCTCACTTCCCTTTGCATCAGCATGAATGAATGTCAAAATTTCTCAGTACATCTAGTTTTAATATATTCATACTGGATTTCTTATTAATTGCATTTCTAAAACCCAATTAGAAATATTTCTTCATTCTGGGTAACCAAGTATCATATCCACACCTAGGCATTCTGAAACAATATTTATCGAAGGTTCAAAACAGCAGTATCATGGAATGCAAATAGCTCAAACACTGCTTTCTTATAAAGTAGATGTGGACTTATGGAAGAATTGAAGACTTACAAGTTAAGCAGAAATTTTAGTTTAGCAATTGAAGGGGAAAGAGTTCCAGAAAATCCATTTGAAGCCAGACTCCTGCACAGCAGCAAATTTATAGATGACGAAAACTGTAGATTATGTGTTTGTCCAACACAACCAGTGTCATCATTAAAACTGCGGATACAATATGGTGCCTGTGCTCCCTCTGGAAAATATTAAGTACGCGAAATAACAAACATACCATATGATAAATTAACTAGTGAAGAACTTACAAGGATATGACATTTCCATTCGTGCAAATGACATGAGACCAACTGAAGCACGGACTCACAAAATGCAGATTCCAATCTGTAATTTGGTTGCTGGAATCATTTAAAGCCTTTAGAAACTCGATCAAAGCAGTACCTGAAAAATCAGCAAAAACATGGCATCTGTTCATTTAAACAAAAGTTGACCTTCCACACAGCAAGTTATTGCGGGCAATTGAAATCGTCTTTTATTTATCAAAAGATGAATTAGTTTTTAATAAGAATATTCAGAGTATAGAGGGCAATAAAGAATAAGTCATGCTCCAAAAGGATTTAAATTCACTGCATTTTCTAGCACTTGCTATAATTTTGAATGTGTTCATTAATTTATGATAATTTCTTCACGTTGCCATACTTGCAGCCCTTTCATGTTTAAGTGCCACATAAAACTCAAAAAACTGATTCAATTTCCTCAGGACATACAAACAGAAAGAGAAACAATGAAGTAACAAGACTCTTATAAGAACTTGCCTCTTCTAAAAGAGATTATTACCAAAATGGTTATGAAAAAAGCATAGTTTATTACTGTTAAGGCTCCACCTCAAAACCAATTAGCAATGAGAGGATTAGCTCAACGAACACTTCAAGCACTAGAATAATAGGTCCAAACCGATGAAGGTAACTTTTTTCTTTGAGCTTTTTCTTCTACTGTTATTGACTGACATCCTATTATTCTGGACTTTAGTTGTTCCAAAAGGGAGTGATGGCGGAGAGAGTGCTTCCATACATACAGTCAGCAGGCAGGGTGGCTTCACTTACCAGTGATTCAGGTGGGGCTCTAGGGGGGAGGGAAATAGCTCCATTTGTCGAAAGTCAAAATGCCATTGATGAGCTGGGACGTGCTAATAGTGCACGCTATATTGTAATTATGGTGAAATATTCACTATTGATCGATATATTTCTCCAAACAAATGAAAAGGAAATGAAAGATGAAACATAAATCATGGACTAACTAAGCCCTCTCGGGGACTTGCTTAAGAACAAGTAAAGAGGAATCTCATGTAAATACCATGAAATAAGGTTTGATCCTATTCATGCTCAGCAATCCCCCTCACATCCTGCCACAACTTGCTACATGTGCACAACACAGAAGAAGGCAAACACAGATCGGCCACTATTGGCCCGAATGGATTTTGGGGCCCTCTTGGACAAAATAGGAATGGGCTTTCATAACATATTAAGGTTCTACCTCAAAACCAATTGGCGATGAGGGGAGTAGCACTGCATATATTTCAAGCAATATTAAAATAGGTCCCAAGCCAATATGAGATTCTCAACAACAACTTGGGGGCTAGAAGAAGAAAGCAATAAGCGCCATTCAGAAAGAGAAAAGGCAGAAAATGCATGAATTGACTAGTCTTAAAGCAGCAATCTTTAGATATTTAATAAAGCGAGATGAACGCCAAAGAGCATTGCATATGAAGTAGCCAATCATACAATGAGGATATGAGGAGTTAGGATCATAAAATCCAAATAACAAAGTTTAACTGCTATGAATTACGGGAATGGCCTCTTTTCCAGATGCATTGCGATAATAGAAAACTTGCTGGACAGTAACATAATAAATAATATTATTAAGTATTTTTATTTTTAAAAATAAGAAGACTAAAACTATGAAAGGAAGGTGAAGAAAAAAGAACTTAGCCGCAACTTGATGGCATGGTGAAATAAGCTTGCAGTGATTTGAAAATTTATGAGGCGTCATGAGACATGTCTCTTTCAATCTAATTATTATTCTTATGGCCATTGCCGTTCCAGCACGCAAGAAAACACTACTGCATGCTCTACACAGTTGTATGCGACTGGAGCATTAGAACAAACATATAGAGTCAACTTTAAGTTCACTATTTACTGATTTATATGCTAACATAGTTAAAATTGACTTCCTGTTTCTTTAGTAATAAAAGGACAAGCTTTGCCAACCTCTGGGTGGCTGGAGCTGTTACCCACCACCAACACAGTCACCCTTCCTTAACTCTGGGGTTCATCTAAAAGGGAACTAAACCACAATGGACGATCTATGAGTTTCATGTTTGCAGCTCACCCTCATAACTAAGACACAAGTGACTAGTTTAAGAAAATAAGACTGAATTTTCTTCCCACTACATCAACATTCATGAAGATGAACCTTGGCAACTCATAAGGTTGCCCCTCTGTGAGTGGAAAACCACAAGTTTAAACCATGAAACAGCGTCCTTGCAAGGGAAGGATAAGTATGAAATGTGAACCGTCCCTAACCCTCAGAAATCTAGGAGCCTTAACCAACTTGGATGCCCTTTCCCATATCAAAATTTACATAGCTAGTTTCAAATCAGAAGCAAGATTTTCAAATTTCAATGTGCCTAATCCTGTCACCAGTTGCCTAGCTGACTGATACCAGCTTGTACTTTGGGAAATATCAAGAGTTCAAATCCTTGTACTTTCTAGTTGGGTGCATGTTCTCACCAATCAAAATCTGCTCCTAATCCTCACAACTAATAGTTAGTTGCAAAGATACACATAAAATCTCATTCTTCAAATCAGGTTAGGTTCTTTCTTCGTCTTTTTTTAATTTTGCACCAACTCAAGAAGCAGATTCTCAACAATGACCATTGGCAGTAATCCTTGCACTTGGCAGTTGCAAGGTGCCATACAAACAGACTTTACAACATCATATATGCTCCAACTTGGATACTTTAATATGTAATTGGAGCTTGGATGAAACAATGACCAGCCAATCCGAGCAACAGGAACTAGTCCATTGATATATGCTGGAATACTTAAGAACATAAATCACTGCAAGCATTGGAAGGGACCTCAATCAACTAGAATGTTTGAAATTAAATTCAAGCACCAAAGAGAACTATCATTGATGTCAAAATCGCTATTTAGACAATAAAATGCGAGACATCAATTCTAAGGACAAGTTTACCCAAAAAATAGTCAGGTACACCTAAAATGTTAAAAATACCTTCAAAATTAAGCCCATTGGTTGAATAACTCATTTCTAACATCACAAGCAGTGCGAGCCAATTCATGAACCGCTTTAGATGGACATGCAAGTGAGAAAAGGTCTTCCCTGTACCATTCTCTTTACCTGCTGCAGAAGATCTACCAACTCTCCTTCTGCTACTCTTTGGAAATTCTAGTTGAATAAAAAGATTGTTAAAGCCAAGCCAACAAATGATCATAACTTCATTCTTTATCAAGCAACACGTAAGCACAAAAGGCAGTCATCGAATGGAAGGTAGGATTTAGAATTCTAGAGTTAAGCAGACTGTAAGTAAATAAAACAGCAGGATGATTATAGCATAGAAAAGTTATGGGTACTATAAGGAATCCTGCCTACTATATAAAATTTTATACCTTGCTCGATTGAGTAGAACTGGTGGCTTTTTATTTTGCCAGATTTGCATTGATGTTGGCACCAGGTGGTGCCTTCTCTTGAGGTTCATTTATCAAAAAAAAAAAAAAAAAAAAAAGCGAGGTAAAAAAACATTACTGAATGGAAAATATTAGCAATTCCAGTATCAAACCATGGTAGATTGATATTGGTGTTTCACTTCTTCAAACACTTACCGGCCAAATTAATGGATTTATACCACGTACAGAATAAAAGTGCAATTGAATTCAGGCAAGTTTTACTGGTGGAGTTAAAACATCTACCACGACAACTACTATAATTTTTTAACTTCCAACTTTACCCAGAGATTGTGGTGTCATTTTTAATCAGCTCTGTTGCTAAGGAAGAAACTCATAATGTTATTTATAAACAAAAAATTGACCAAAAAGATGTTAGTATAATCAATATAATGAATGGAATGGCATACTCCAGAGTGATTGCTAAAACATAAAAATAATGCTCCAACTAAACACAAAGACTTGAATTGATAGTTATAAGTTCATAATGCCAAATTAAAAGTGTGGCAGGTGTTTCCTCAATGGTAAATGCCCTTACAGTATACATTTTGCAAACTTGTTTGTATTCATCGACTTATCAAAGGATATGAACCTTATGGTCAAACAAAACTGTGGGCAAAAGCATTAACAATCATTTGCCGATCGACTAGGCTTAAACGCTCTTCCTTCAAAGAAAATATAAAAAAAAAAAAAAAAATCACTTAAGCCTCCTTCAATCCCTTGCATATACGACTAAAATTTAGTATAAGTGTCCATTAAGTGAATTAAACTCTGACCACGCCATTCCAATGACAGTTAAGAATACGGCACACTTTGGAGAACAATAAACCAATAACACTGAAGAATAGTTATTAAAAAAGAACAAAAGCAATAATTATAAGAATACCATATAGAAGATAATGAACAAATCACACCCAATCAATCATGGATTCTTGGCACTATCAAAATCGAAAACAAGTAATTACAACCAACCTAGGACCATATATGAACATCCAAAAGATAAAAATCAACATTCAAACAAATAAACAGGAACAGAACCCCCTCACCTGATTCAGCCATGGCCTCTGCAACCCACCATGACTCGAGATGAGTAATAAGAAGGCGAGGAAGGAGGAGAAGAAATAGAAGTTAAAGCAGTTGGAGCACATAAGCATGACAGTGATGAGCAGCATTAGCATCATTTCAATCAGTGAATGGATTAGGGTTTAAGGGACCCACGACCCATTGAGGATAAAGCAACAAAAGAAGAAGAAAATTCGAGGAGAGGCCAATGGGAGAGTTAGGAAGAGGGGAACTAAGTGGGGATGGTGGGGGGAGAAGGGGAATCGCACTCATGGTGGTAATGGATTCAAAAATGCCATATACCCTTGTGCTTTTTAGGGTTTTGGATCACAGATTTGAAAGAAATGTGCTCTTTTGCTACCAATTGTACTGTAAGATCAGTCTTCGATGAGAAGCACCTGCAAGGCGCCAAAGGGGAACAACTCCTATTATATATCTCTTTTATTTTATTTTTTATGTAATAATTATAATGTTTAAAAATAAATAAATAAAACTTAAAACGATTTCGTTTTAGAAATTTATTTTTTTAAACTTCTCTTGCTAGTTTTTTTTCCTTCTTTTTTTCCCTTTTTCTTTTTTGCAATATCTTTTGGCAAACATTATCCATTCCAGATCCCGCACTGTTGCCTTTTGCTGCAAGCAGATGACTTGAAAAGATTTTCTTCTTTTTTAAAGAAAAAAGAAAAAGAAAAATTAAAGTAAAAAAATTCGCTTTTAAGAAACCTTTATCAAAAGAGTAATATCCGTATAAATGTGACAAAAGTTAAATAATTTCAAAATATCCCTCATGTATAAGTATGATTATTCTTATTAAAATTGTGTAATTTTGAGTTCCAATGAAGATACACCGATAACCCGAGTCCTCCGTGATCTTAATAACTTGGGGTCCACTTTCTGAAATTCTTCGTTAAGATACCTGAATTCAAACCCAGAACAACAATTTCTTTCAATTCATTCTTGGGAACATGCAAGAAAATTACATTGGGGGTTCGTATTCAAGTAACGGCGATTGAGTCGAATTGTCTGAGCAAAAGGAAATGCTCGATCAGAGATATTCGTTAAGTGCACCACGAGTGTTGAGAACATATTAAGATGCAATATTCTTGGGTTTGATTTGGATTTGACTTGAACTCAGCATAATAACCACATCAGTTGACATTTCAATGGGCATCAGACAACCACGATGTGAGATTCTTAAAGCTCGTTCGGTTCGTAACATGTATTGGAGGATGTCGATTTGACTTTAAACCGTAGCTGTTTTCTGATTAGGGTTTAAAGTTCCTTCATATCTTCCTCAAATTCACCCATTAATCGTTACAACCACATACTAAAACTTCACCTCATCAGTATGCTTCTGGAATCCCATCCCCTACCGTTCTGCATAACATGGGAAGAAACAGAAAAAAGGTAATGAACTCCGACTGAACATTTCATCCATTCACCCATTTAGAGCACTCCTCTTCCAAACACACCCTACAAAAACACAAAAGGAATAGCGTATTCCCTCCCTCAAAGCTAAGCACTGCCTGAATCGTCTCCCGAGTCTATGTTCATCGGTTGTGGGTTCTTGTATCCAGTAATCTCATCCTTGTATCGTTTCTTATCCTCGCGAGCCTTCGCTTCATAGGGTTCTTTCTCCTCCGCTGCACACAAATTTCAACAAGAAATTATTCATTATCCGCCTTGCAAGGTTTCTCAAACCTCGGTAAGGCTACACATTTGTGGTATGATGGAGTGCAATAGATTTTTGAGGGCAAATATACTTCAAGTTCCCATACCCGTCATCCTCTTCCACTTATCGCCCAGAACTCTTCCCACCTCGGTGAACGCAATACCGGGAGTGTTTTTCCTGATGTTCTGCACTTAGAATAACAAAATAAGTTGTTATCCTCATTCTATGGCAAAGGTAATACAGCAATTATTGGGTATAACGTGAAGGAATATACATACAATCCCAATTCCAAAACACCCGATCTTACGTGCACTCAAACGCAACAAGAAAATTCTAGAACCAATTCAACAGAGAAATTCAACTGCTAACCTATCTCCTTTATTTCATCCATCCTAAAGTGAATGCACTCGTAAACATGAAAACTCCCCGTAGAAAGGACAGACAAGATTACTAAACTTGTATTCATTACACATAATAAATGGCAACCCATTTTCCCACTTGCCATAGTAGAAACATCTGAACTATTGATGAGGCCTAGTTTGGTTGGGCCACAGGCAAAGCACTTTAGGCTAAAGAAGTACTTTCCGGGAAAGCTATTTGATATAGCTTTCTCAAAGAACACTTAAATTGCTTTCCTTAATAGATATTTTTTTACCAAAAAAAATACTTTCTGTATTTGTGTCAAACAAGTAGGTTTTTTTTCCTCCCTAAAAGCACTTTTAGGCCTGAAGTGCCCTCCTGGTAGCCCAACCAAACTAGGCCTGAAATCAATATTAAACAAAGTTGAAGCATATAATTCATATTGATAAAAACACACCTCCCTTTCACTGTTTGAGAAAAACATGAAACCAGACAAGGCCCTTTTTGGTGCATTTGGGTCTTTTTTCTTCTTCTGTTTTCTCTTCTTCGAGCCATCTTCATCTCCATCTTTGTGTTTCTTCTTAGATGAAGATGCTTTTGAAGAAACTTCCTTCTTGGATTCCTTTTTTGCAGGCTTCTGAAATTAACAATCTGATTAAAGTCGGCAGAGAAAATTTTCATTACACACATCGATCGAATAAAATTAAATACAAATGCTTGCCTCTTTTAGGCCTTCACTAGCATCAGACTCCTCTTCCCCTGAATCATCAGTGGGAGAACCTGAATCATCCTTGTCAGCAACAAAATCTTCATCCTGGAGAAAATGAACCCAGAACACCAAATATAATTTTCAAAATTAAAAATGGGGATCTTTTGAGTAACAAGAATTTATATATAAACCTGCAGAGTGATTAAAATTCAATCCTAGAGCACTTTCCTTTTTTTTGTTTAGCATTTATATTTTAAAAACCAGGTACTTGTGGTATATGAGGGTACAGGTCAAAATGAGTGGATCAAACGAATAAAAAATTACCTGTCCTTACATATGTTGACTTTTTTTTTACTTGTCGCCCATTAAATTTTGGACATCATATATTGGTAGGTCTATAATTTTGAGTTGAGAGAAAAAATATTTTCAAAAAGCAGTTCAGATCTCCCACTAAAGCTAATTTATACTTCACAACATGAACAAGTTCAAATCGAGTTTAGCCGGCCCAAAGTTTACATAAACTGACCTCTTCGTCACTCTCATCAGCCCCAGCTTCATTCCTGATCCGTAAAAGATGTTGATCATGAGGGTCATCCTCAACATTCTTAAGAACTGAAGCAACACCATCTGCAGCTTGAACAGTAGCATTCACAATCTTCAAACCCTTTGAACTGCATGTTACCAAATTCCGAACCTGAATTAGAATAAGATTCCCTTCTTCTTGCATTTTTTTCCTTCATTTTATATATATATATATATATATATATATATATATTTTTTATATTTTTTTTTTTTTGGGGGGGGGGGGGGGGGGGTGGAGATGAGGACATCATACTGACCTGATGAAATCAAACAGACTATGGTATTCATTCCTTTGAATGTTTCGGAACAGGTGTTCTTGCTCAGTCTTTAGTCTTATGAGTAGATCAAAGTAATGCATATTTGAGCCTCCAGCGGCATGTCTCTCAAACTCCACTTCCTCAATCTAATATCGATTATGAGATCAGATCAAAGGTCAATGAAAACCCAGAAAATATGATAACAAGAAGAGGTCAATCATCAAATAAGCCAACTAAATAGGCACCATGCAAGAAGCAAAAATTTTACCTCCTCAGTGAAGAATCAGAGTAGGAGGTTTGGGTAAAAAGAAGAAGCTTTTCTCAAGGGGATAAAGAATTCCATCTTCAGCTTTCAATGATGACTTGACTGCGTAGCCATCTTGAGAGCTACGGAATTTTCCTGGTTTAGTGACTTTGGCACCAGATAAACCTCTCAATATCAGGGTGAACACTTCATGGGTGAATCCCTATTAAACAAAGCAACCCAATAGTGCATGCAGTTAAAATGCATAAATTCACAAACTGAAGTTCTAAATACTTGCTTACCCCCACAATGAAATCAGTCATTTTGTTTAACCAAAACAAACAGAAGATTTAATAACACTGGATAAATAATTGAAACAATTACCTTATATGATGGTTCCAACTTATCCTTGTACTTTGTATTCAAAAGATCTTCACTTATTGTTAAGCTGCTTTGAGTCACAGTGTCTGTATCAAACTAAAAAGTTTATAAACAAATTAGAGCTTGAAACAACCACGTCATAAAGCACTAGAGTTAGGCCAACTATGTATTAAAACCTGCAGTACCTGCAGTACAATGTGTGGGTACAAAGTTTGCCCTTTGCGGATTGGTGGGTCAAGAGTAACAACAACGAATGTATGTGGTTGGTTAGACTGCACAGATAGAGAATAAGGCCATCTGAGTTTTGAAGTACAAGTAAAACTGAAGCAAATCCAAACACAGCTACGAAAACTGAACATCTATCACAAAGTTTAGGCAGAAAGGGGGAAAAATATGATGATATGAGATGAGACCATTACCCTAGGCAGTAAAAAAAGGCGAACAACACTGCTGTACTGAATTTTGAAATCATTGGCCTGTGCTTGCAGGCGCAGGAAAGAATGATGTAGTTCAACAGTATAGCGACCCCTAACAAAAAGAACATAATTTTATTAGACTTACATAGAGAGGAAAGGAGAAGGATCCAAGAAGCAGAATGAGAGAGGTATATACAACTGAAGCATGTCTATCCTTCAGAATCCTAGAATCTACCTTGGGGTGAGAATAAAAATCCCCTCAAATGTAACAATTGCTTCTTCAACTCCTGTGCCAACATCCGCCATCGACAAAATCTTTTCACGGAAAACCTGGTGCAATGTTTATTGACATGAAGTCAGAATAAAATCACCCAGAATTACGGAAACAATTCTAACAAGTAGAAGAAAAGTCACCTGAGCAGGAGGATGATTTTCATCACCAACAAAGTGGGTGTTGGAGCCAGGTATATGAAAACTCATCTCCATCAATGAATCCTTCTGCAAGCATTTAAAAGACAAAATAAACAGAATTGATAAAAAGTCTACTAAGCAGTCTCAAAATTAAGCTATTTCAGATTTAACCCTGTATTTGATATTTGATAGAACAACAATTTAGGAACATGCATCAAGACTCTTGATGCATGACTCACTAATAACAAACTACATGCAGTAAATCCATAAGAAGTCTGAACTGACTGACCTCATTGGCCCCAGTTGTGTCATCTACATGGAACTCCAAGATCACATCATTTTTCCCCTGAAGATGTGATTGCGACACGTCTGCTAAAGATACCTCAAATGCTTGCTTTGAACCAACAAGAAACGTCAACATATTCCCTGCAAACGCAATTGTAGAAAAAGAAGAAACATAAGAAGAGGAGAGAATCAAAGAGGGAGTTGGGGAATGTGTCTTACTTTGTTCCTTTAGGTTTAGCTGGGTTCTCTATTTATAATATTTACAATTAGGTTAAAATATAGAAAAAAAAATCATAATGGGCCTGACCCAATAGATCAGACATCACTACGAACTAGCCGCCACATCCAGCAATTAAGGTTACATAAAGGCTGCAGATAAAACTTGAGCTTCTGTCTCGCAATGGTTAACTGGCCCTTCTCTTGACAGTGCTGGTCAACCAGCATACTCCACTAACAGCAATAAAACAGCTTAATAACCAAATAATGGATGGCATAGTAGCACACACAAAAACGAGGCAAAAACAATTATGAACAATCAGCCAAAATGCAAATGAACTCATGTCCGTAACAATAATACCAGAAAGCTAAATGCTACAGTAATTACTGGGAAGTTACAATATACATCAAAGTTAACCGCAGTCTCTTTATTCAACAGTGTGCAATATTCGAACGAGTACAAAGAAAGATGTGAGTTGCCTAAGACAACTAGGTTCATAATGATGCAGGGGTCTTTTAACAACTAATATTTAATTATTTAACATATATAACTAAAGGAATAAAATTTCAAGTGCAAAATCCCATGCGATGCAAGAATCACATGGTTGTCAAGGCGCCAAGGCGATACCTTAAAATCCATGGACACCAGGACACCTAAGCGCTTAGGCGTCTTCATGGCGCCCAATGGCCATGGAGTTTCAGATAAGGAGTAATGAGATAAATATGTCCATAGAATCAGCAAAAGAAAAAAAGAAAAACTAACCATCTAAATCAACCTCTCCCCAGTTGCGACCACTGACAGAAATCTGCTTTTCCTCCGGTGTTATTCCACAAGAGTTATGGAAAAAAGTGGTTAAAGAAGCTACATCCTGCAGGGAAAATTTCAAAAACAGGACAAAATAACATGTACAAATGAAAAACCTTCCATGCAAACTGACATAAGATTCATAGTTTTACACAATTTCCCTGGGGAATAGTAAAAAATCCATTATCCAAACTTAAAATGTTTAAGAAGCCTGATGATGCAAACCAAATAGAAGAGAGTTTTTTGATAGCATTGGAACATCCTAAGAAGAGTAGCAGTTCTAATTAAGCCAAAATTCTTTTCTCATTAATCCATAATTTAGTAAATGATATTTCTAGGTTTTATTGTAGTAATTAGCGTTACTGTTAAGTGACTCGTCTGACTAGTCTTTTTAGGTATTTTGTTCAGTTGGGAACATTTGTCATTAGATAAGGAGTTTCTTTTTTCAAGGCTTGGGATTGAATCTTTTCTGGGAGGCACCATGCTTAGGTATTAAAAATGCACCATCCAAGTTGTAATCAACAATCAATCTACCCAACTAGAATAAGTTAGGGTGTTAAGCTATTTTACAGCTTTTCTCGCCCTTTTCTACTTTTCAAAATCATTCTTCTCCTCATAAATAGATTGTAGTACCTAATCATTTTCTTTGATAACAAAAAGATGCCTATTCATATGACTCAACCAACAGTTACATATAGGAATAGTGGGTCAGATAAAAATAGAAAGATCAAGTTATGGCACAAATTTTAAAAATTCTAAGCTGCCGTTCAAACCTCAAACCGGCCAAAGAACTAACATGCAAAGATGAGGGAGAAATAACCTGGTCCCGAAAGCCAAGGAACTTGTAGTACAACCCGTCTTTGACTCGAACACCAAGCTGATTAGTTCTAGGAACTTTCATCCAAGTAACCCCAACTACATCAGCTTTATCAACCTCCACTGCTTTGCCACCTCCTTGCTTTTTCCAAAGAATCCCCCCTGAATGTACCTTAAGTTGCCCTGGATTCTACAGTTCTCAACATATATGTAAAATGAGTTTGAGTTTTAGAAGCTCTAAAATGAGCAAAAAGGAAATAATAAGTTAAATATGCACATATTTAAACACAACATCCTCAACTTCTGCATATAGGAATCCGAAACTGGAAAAGATTGAGCACTATGATTGGAAAACCTAACTAAGAAATTAATTGATTCGGAATGAAATTTCTGTGTCAGATTCTATGTTGGTACATTAATAAAATGAGTAAATAAGTTCATGAATGCATAATAGTGACACTTGCCATTTTCTTCAAAATATATAAAACTCTACTGGAAGCCAAAGGACATCAAGATAAAAAATTTCTTTCACTGCCCTCTCCCAACCCACCAAGCGAGGGGGAGTATTGAGAGCCTCACATCTGGTCGAGACTAGATTTTATGGGGCTCGAAGTATGGGCTAGTCCCCACCGTCACTAGGTTTCGAGATGGAAGCTTGAGACAAATAATTTGAACTTAACCAAATAAAAATTCAAAAGAAAATTAAGTCCTATCAAAAACGGATTACCAACTACTACATAATTCCAAACTTAAAATAACAATTAGATGCAGCGATCAACATTTAGAAACCCTGGATGTTCATTTCATAAAAGGGAACGAGGAAATCAAATGCCCAAAACAAAGTTCCCATTACTTTCAGAACCAAAAAGAATAAATCTAGAAATATAAAAAGCAAACCCTAGAGTTACTCATTCAAAATCATAACCTACGTCCGCATCAGGGGACGGGTCCGAGCGACGGAAGGGGGAGTTTAACACATTGACATCAAAGAACCACAGAATATGAGTTCAGAAATCAATTAGGGTTTCGAAATTCCAAGCAAAGAAGGTAGCCGAACATGATGAAGCAAGATCAAGTTAACTCCCTGTCATGGATAAAAGTAAGAATGGAGCCAAAAAATAATAATAATAAACCCAGAGGTGGGGGTCCCTGAAACGAAAACCCTAATATCTTTCGAGAACACAATTAGGACCCCGAAAAATTCTAAATAAGTAATGATGAATCGACATCAATCTCAGCTCCAAGCCACGGATTGAGAATAACTGGAATGAAAATCAAGGAAGACGGAAAGGGAGAGGGGGAGAGAGAGAGAACTCACAGTCCCACCGCGGCCTCCGAGAGAGATGTTGCTGAAGAGAAGACCGTCCGTCATTGCTGCGGGCGGGATCACAGTCGAAGCGCGCAAAGCCAAGGGGCATGCAAATGATGGAAAGCGGGGACAGGGCCTATTTATAGGGCCCCGCGCGGCACCAAGAAAAAAATTTATAATAAAAACCTCTTCTTCTTTTTTTCGGAACAGGTAAAAAAACTCATTTTTCTTCCTATTTACTAAATCATTTTTATTCATTTTTGCCATATTTTGGTTTAAGTTCACATGCACCAATTTATAGTATCCAAATTAATTTTTCTGCATTCACATTTAAATACCAAATATTAACAAACGTCACTCTACTCGGGTGCTATATATTTTTCTATTTACTGAAAAATTTAATAATTATCTAATTAATAAAAAGATTAGTAATATGTTTAGATGCGTCCGTATTTTTTCTTCTCTTTTCGTATTGCTGATAGGGAAAACAATAATTCTATGAACATTCTAATCGAAAAGTAATTTTCAAGTGAAAGTGGTGCACTGCATGCGTTGTTGATGATGTGGTGCCTAACTCTAGTCATCGATAATTATGTATCATAAGCCGATTAGTTTCTTATTATTTTATCAAGCATGCGATTTCTACTATTTTTTAATATATAGCAAACTTAATTAAAAAATTACAGGCTTAAAAATGTAAAACAAAAGCTCTGCGAGATAAAATTCCTAGTTGACTGTGGTAATTATCTCAATGCGAATCCCAACATTAGCTCATTTTGGTAAAATAAAATAAAATAATTTTTTTTATTAAAGCAATGCAATTTTGGGGCTACCTACGAAAAGCTTAGCCCTAGAAACCCAGGGCAGTTTTTAAAACCTAAGCTCAATCGAACATTGTCCAAAATTATGAGGTTCCCTTTCACATTTTTCCTGTGTTTAAAACGTGGAGAACAATTGGTTCTTTATTTGATGGAAAATGTTTTATATTTTTTTAAATGTAAAATATTTTCTAAAACTTCTATTTTAATAGACTCTCTCGTGTCAATCAAAGAACAGAGAATGAACAAATTTTGAAAATATTTTCATTAAAATATTACTAATTTTTCAATGTTGGGTTGCCGTAATGAAAGAATTATAAGAAAATTAAAATATAATTTTTATAAGAACACATACAATAATTTAGGAACAAATGAGTAAAAATAGAAAGGATAAAAATAGGTATAATAATGGGATGTGTGGCAAAAAAAAAAAAAAAGATAAGTTGGAAAGTTTTGAAAGTGAAATCTAGAAAATATTTTTAAGGAATAAAATGTAAAATATTTTTCACTAAAAGACTACAGAAAATATTTTTTATTAACTCATTTTTTTCGATATTTCAAATGCCTGAAAATAAGTAAAATATTTTGTAAAAAACGTTTTTCTCCAAATAAATGGATAAATATATTTATTCTTCTCTTAACCTAATTCGACACCGCCATTTTAGACATTCCCTTTCTTCCTCCGCAAGTTAACAGTACTCTTTACATCTTCTCACTCACTGATCGGACAGAGGAAGGAGAGGGAGAGAGAATGAGTCAGGCGAGATGGATTTGCAAGATCGAGTCGGCAGTGAAATCCATGAAACAGAGGCGAAGCGCTTCGTCGGAGACCTGGAAAGAGCAACGGCGGCTTACGGCGCATCGCCGGCGGGATGAACCCGGCCAACATCGCGACCGCCGACGACAAAAAGCTTCGGAGGAAGGAGAAGGACGAGGCGCTCATGCACTTGATTTGTTGGGGCCCTAATTGAGCCTCAAAGTGAAGGTTATGCTTTTCATGTTTGTTGATTATTTTGCATTTAAATTCCTAAAAAAAACCTGTGTATGAAATTGGTGGTTAATGCTATCTATTTTAATTCCCAAAAAACATATACAAAAAGAAAATTAATTTTTTTATTTAAATCCTGAAAAACTTTTGTACGAAACAATATTACTAATTAATTGACAGTTAATGTATGACTAGAAAATATGTGTCTGTAGTAAATGCATATCAATAATTGATGTTTTTCATTTTCATTTTCTACGATATGTGTATAGAAAAATAATAATTAATTTTTAATTATAAAATCAATATTTTTTATTTTAATTCTCGAAAAATGTGTGTAGAAAATGTGTTTATTGATAATTGTTAATTAACATTTCCCAGAGTGACAAAACCTTAAAGGTGATGCAATGAAACTTGTCAAATTCATTACAAAATATTTTATTTTTTGATTAAATATATAAAAAAAAATTCAATCTTCTTAAGACATAGTTCTAATCAGTCATCATAAGTTGAGAGCTTCAAGCTCTCTTTGAGGTAGTTCACCCCCTACCACAAGCACCACCTGATGGAGTGGGATGGTATAACTAAGGATCCAAAATTTGAACATAAAACATGATGAATCATTTTTTAAGCCACACGGTTGTAAAACCATAATTCGTTTTACTAGAAGGAGATTGAATGAAAAACTTGATATCACAATGCATCTTATGTTGGGAGTAGGTCTACATTATAATCATGGGATAAGGAAAAAAAACATTATGGTGCGGTGCTTATAACATCTTTCCCAATAATGGGGTTTGTAAAGAAATCTTTGTTGACTAGTTGTGGACCGTAACTAACATTTTATGTATTCGTATTTAAGAGTAATATACGTACATTCTTCACATTGAAATAATGACATGTCAAAATTAATATGGTTCATTTTTAGGGGTATTTTTAAATAATAATAAAAGATCACACAAATTTTGATATGTGACCACTCTCACTATAAAGGATATGAAAGATGCAAATGTAGTATTACTCTAAATAACCTAAGTTTTGATCACATAATCAATTCATAAAATAAGCAACAAAACTATTTTATATGTGGCAAGTTTCATGCATGTGCATCTTCCACCCTCCACTGATATATATATATATGGGCTTATGTTATACAGTGTGGTACTATATGTAATTACATAGCCCTAAAACTCCGTAATTTTTATAAAAGGAGATTATATTTTTAATTTTGTTTATTAAAATGATGATGTTTTGAGGCGCTTGTATACTCAATTAAATAGAGGGCTACACTAACTCTCTCCCTGTATATAAGTAAATTATATAAATGGTCACTGAAGTTTGGGAATTATTTCAAAATGGCCACTGAACTTCGTTTTGTCTCAATTTCCATAATCAACCTTGGTTGTGTCAATTCCATCATTAACTCTCCTTAACCAAGGTGTTATCTATGTTGATGTGGCAAGTTGACATAAATCTTTTTATTTCTTTCAATGACAATGGTTATTTTGCTTACTACATCACTCCCACAATCATACTCCTTCTGACCATTATGATATCTAAATATATACCCAAAATAAATTGAGAGAAAAATTATCATCCTTAGAACTATATATCGAATTCATATATAAAACAACATAATAAGGATTTTCAAATAATAAATTTTTTAGAGTTTTATAATAATAAATAAGTTCTTTTAAGGTTTTAAAATATATAGCAAAAAATTCATGACGTTTATTGTAAACAGGAGGATCAGGAGCCATTACTCTGCTTATGAGCATGATTTAGGGTTTGCAAGGAGTTAGTGCTTCTCTAATTCTTCATTTTACAATGTGTGTCACACAAGGAACACGAGGCATGCTGACTTAACGTTATTTTCACCTTTCTCTGGCTTATCACCGATGGTCTGTTCAGGGTTCCAAACTCAACAACGGTAACTAATTGCACTCGTTGCGGGACTTAACCTAACACCTTATGGTATGAGTTGACGACGATACATGATATCCCTGAACCTAACTTGGTAGTCCCATCACAAATAGAGAGCTATTAACAAGTAGTGCTCTCAATAACACCAAATTAAGTGGGTGCCACAGCCACTACTTTGACTCCTTTTATGCAATTATGAACCCTACAAAACTTTCTCGATTTCAACGCAACTTATCCTTTTGGAGCTGGCATAACAAACTACACAAGCCTCCCGACGAAGGCCTCTTACCTTCTATCGAGACTAAGATAGAAGACTAAGCATTCTCCCTCTCCTACAAAGAGACTGTACATGTTGACAAAAATCGGGCATTAAAAAATTCAAAGAGTTAAGGAGAGGGGAAATGAAGAGGTTGTGGGGGAAAATGAACAAGTTAGGGGAGGGGGGAATGAAGTTTGTAATTTTAAGGGCTAATGTGGCAAGCAAAATAATCCTTGTCATTGAATGGAACAAAAAATTCCATGTTAGCTTGCCACATCAATGCAAATAAGACCTCCTCCCTTAAGGAGAGTTAACAAAAATAATAGAATTATAACCTAAATCAAAATTCAGTAGAAAAAATGAAACAAATTAAAGATTAATTACTCATCACCCAAACTTCAATGATTGTTTATGCAATTCATCTCACCATATATATATATATATATATATATGCAATTTTGCCGAAAAGATCAAATCTCTCTCTCTCTCACTCACGCCGCTGCGCAATTCCCCGAAGAATCCTCAATTTTCATCCGGTTGGAAAGGTAGGGATCTCCTCTCTTTCTCTCTCGCTATAAAATTTCTTTCTCATTTCAGTTAGATGATTGCAGTAATATGGCAACTTGTTTTCCCTTCTTCGAGGGGTACCTGTAGATTTTATTTTTTTTAAAGAATGAGGGAATTACAGAAGGGACCAGGGTGGGGATTTAGGACAAAATGTGCTTCAACGCATGAAAATTCCGGGAGTTGGAATTGATTCTACTTAATTGTATGAATGAAATCATGACTCTATATATGCTTGATTTTTCTTTAATATGGATGTCGTCAACTAATTTTGTTGTGCCATGTGATTTATATCTTGTGTTGATTGTGTACTCAATTGGTGTTTAAGTTTTGGCCTTGAATGAAAACTCTGATACTCAAATGGCGTTTAAGTTCTGCCCTTGAGTGAAAACTCTGACTACATCCAATTCAGTGTTCACTAATCCTAGTTACAGCAGCAAAACGTTTGTGGGGCCAATGTTTTGCGCCTCCTCCATGTGAAGTTGATTTGGGTTTGGATCCCTTATTTAACCTATCAGTCATCGCTGGCACTTCAGGTTTCCAAAGTATTAGACGATGGATTGAATCCTACTGATAGGCACTTTGCATATTGCTGTAGGCTAGCTTTAATTTAGTGATTAGACTTTATATATATTCGAAATTTTAAACTGTTGTTTATATCATTTGGTGGTGTTGGTGTTGCCCAGAAATTATGAGTAGGGAAGTATTTGTTCTTGACATGTGAACTCATGACTGAGCCCTGATGCTTGCTGCTATAGGCCTCTATCAAGATTCCCCTAATGTCACCACCTAGTCGAATTTATAGGTTGAGTCCCTTGACAAGCTAAAGACTCTTCCTTCCCATGCTCTCTCTCCTGTCTTTATATACTAACAGCCTTTACCTTTCCACTTTCTAGTTAGCATTGAACCCTTATATGACTGTGCAAATTTGCAAAGGTTTGTGTTTTTGGTGCTTTGATAATGTGGGTTTTCTCTTAGGGAAAGGGGAGGAAAGGATCCTAAGGGATGCCTTAGTGCATCTAAAATTAATAAAAGTTAGTAAGTGTTGGCCTTTTCAGCTTCAAGGATTGCATTCCTTTTGTTAAAAAAATTCGTGTACATTTATTATTATTTTTTTTCCTGCACTTATCATGAATAACTACCCAGATTTGGATTTATATTAAGAATGCAACTACTATAATGTTTACTCATTATTTTACTCGTCTGTCATGGCTCATACAATTTTGTAGTTATTAGATTTATGTATGTAATTTAGGGTTTTCCTCCAGGTGATTTGTGTGGTTATGCATCTATCATACTAGAAAAGGGGAATGTTAGCATGTCATTTACATCCGACTAATTAATTATGTCAGTACCTGTTGGATTGATTACTTTAAAAAGATCTACTTATACCCAAATCTGTCCATCTCCTTGGTAGCTTGCGGTCATAATAAATAGAGAATCAAAGCAAAACTGGGTAGTTATGTCTAGAATATGGACAGGCCCAATACTCATGCCAAGTCATATGGTGACATTTTTTATGAAATACTGACATTATTAATAAGTTGGCATTGAGTCTGATTATGCATTTTGTATTGATAACATACTGCAGAAGGATTTAATAGTTGAAATTTTTCATGCCATTCAAATCAAGGTCACAGCATGGTCAGTCTTATATGACTAAAATCTCAATTATGCGTTTTGATACCTCAGGTGCTTGATGTGCTTTGAGGTTTTGTTATGAGAACATGTCTAGAAGTTCTTATAAGTCGATAAAACAAGTTATTTTCCGATACGCAGTCCACTATTGTTCTACGGGAAGGATTTAAATAGGTGACCCTCATGGAAGATTCAACTAAAAAGGAGTATGTTGACTTTCAACAGAAGGTCCTATGCACAATCTATCTTGACAACCTCTCCCTGCAAGTCACTGAACCTCTCCTAAAAACTGCAATCAACCAGTTTGGGAATGTCACTAATGTTGAGTTCATCCCTAACTACACAATACTGATGAACGCCAGTAATTGTGCTTTGGTGGAGATGGAGTTTTCAAAGCAGGCCGAAGCTGTAGTTACAGAATTGTCTAGCTTTCCCTTCATGATCTCTGGGATGCTGAGATCCGTGAGGGCCGTCCTGCTGAAGCGGAGGTGTTTGATAATCGCTCTGCAAAACCTGGAAGTAAAATACAGTGTCGGTGGTTGGACATGGGCGATCCTGACTTTGAAGTAGCCAGGAAGTTAGGACAATTGGCCAAGAACCATGCATCTGAGGTCTCTTTCTTGGTTAAGGTATAGGTTTTCGTTGGCTTCCCTTGTTTTTTCAGTATAATTTTTTTGTATATTTGATTATGTCCTGATTTTACATTGTTATTCACTGAAACCTACTGGGTAAGCCTACTGGTTGGACGAACCAAGATAAGTATCCCACGAGTAGGTTCTAGTATAATAATTTGCTGAAACTTGAATCTACGACTTGTTTTTTTTTTTTTTTTTGGTAAATTTGATTATCTGTCAGGAATCAGTAAATTCTTTTTTGAATATTCTGGAGTCAATCTTTAATTTATCGTCTTACCATTATGTAATAATAGATGTATTAATTAATTACTTCCTTTACATGTAACTTATTTATTTTATGAATTACGTGTTGGTAAATCGAAATTTCTAATTGGTAAAAGTTGTAAAAGTTGGTTGGTGGAAGCTCAGTAAAGGGTGTAATTCGGTCATTAATCAATAATAGATCTTTTGGTCGATAATCTATTTTGGGGACAGATTGGCCTTGCTGCTCGGTTTAGGTGGTTAGCAGGGGTTTCCCTGGCTCAAAGATAGCCTGCAAAGTATGAGGACACCTTCATAAGAAGCCTTTATACTCTCTCTCTCTCTGTGGATTTTTGAACTTGCAGCTTCAATTGCTAGAAGAAGAGAAGCTCGCAAATCAGCAGTCAGAAACCCTGAAAGTAAACTATGGGAAGTTTGAGAAGATTGAGAATGTCATAGCCGATGGAACGGTCAGGCATTTGGCATCGCATAATGGTATGAAGCTCCTAGAGGGTAAATAGGCTTGTGTTGAGTTATGTTCCTTCTGCCATTGTGTTCAACTGCAGAAATTTTACGGAACAGATTGTATGTAAGGTTGGAGTTTTTGTTCTCTTCGAACTTGTTGTTTTCATTACACTGTAATAACTGATGATGTTAACCTCCTGAAAGGGAACCTTTTTCTCTGAGAGCAGGGCATTATGTGGGAAACAGATGTCCCTTCTTGTGGTGAAGCATCAAAAGTGTTAGGCTATGTTTGGTACGGTGGAATATGGAATGAATTACTTCTTATTTTTTATTTCGGTCGTATGAAAAAAAAATAGAATAAACACCAAAATGAAAACTTTCAATGAGGAATAATTTTACCATTTGAAATTCATTCAGGTTCCATTTCATTTTATTTCATTCTATAATCATACTATTTCATTTCGATCCGTCAAACATGGCCCTATCCATTTTCCTCTTCTTTTCTTTGTAAGATGTAAGCACACAGAGAAAATCAACAAGAAATCCAAAAGTGTGCATGCATGTTTACCTGTCACGCTTCGCCAAATGGTCCCATAACCTATGCATGACAATGCCAAATCCACCAATGTGACCCTGTCGAGATAATATTAAAAAAAAAAATCATTTAAAGATTTTCTTCAATGGAATCTACTTTTAAAATCATGTTTTGTTCTCGTTTTGTTTTCTTATGTGATTATGTGGTTGTTGGGTGTAAGTTTGAAGTCAAACCTATCCAAAGCTTCATTATGAGATTCTCAAACCACATGGCAGAAATAATTTCATCGGTTTTTTCCCTCAATTCCTTGTACGATAACAATATAAAAAATAAAACAAAAAATAAAAAAAAAGTCACAGATCTGTTGGGCCCTTCATTTTAACTCTCTGGCATTGCCCAGCTGTGAAAATTACAGTCTTTCGAGGCCCCATTTGATATGACAGACTAACTTAAACAAAAAAAAAAAAAAAACTATAATAATTTCATTAAAAATGTGGCCAGCTAACACTTCAGAAATTGGTTAGATATGTTAAGGAAATAAAGTTCATATTCCATAAAAAATAGTTTATAAATAAATTAACATCAACACACTTTATAAGCATGATAAGCATTATCATCTATGTAGCCAAGGAAAAAAAAATGTTGAAGAACCATTAAACAATTTCACTTTGCATGTGAAATGGAGACTAATCTAACCCTTTTCCCAGATTACCAAGAGTTTACCCATAGAAAAGGTGAAAAACATATTACTTCATTGTTAATCAAACGAGGGAAAACTGCTCTCCCGTTCAATCTAACGCAGCATAAATATTGATCTTATTTTCTTATATTACAATTATTAACTCAATAACCACAAATCGACAGAAGTTAGTATTGTGATTTTTTTTTTAATATAGATAACGAACCGCTCCAGTCGATTATCGCTGGAAATCGGACAATTTCGATTATTTTCGATCAAAGAAAAAAGATATAAATTTTGATTTCCTTGGTCAAAAGTTTTTGGACTTTAATAATGTACCTTGAATCTAATGAGCAAAATCTTGACTTCAAAAGAATGAGTACCTTTTTAGATTGATTTATCTTCTTCCCATAATTTAGCCTGTAGTTGCTCTCATTGGTAGGACTTTTCCAACTCATTTACCCATGTGGCTCTTTTGTTCCATGTTTCTATTCTAATGTCCATCCTCCATGGCTGTGCAAATGGACGGTGAGGATCTAACCTAGAGTAAACCATGTATTTACCTTGCACAATCACAACCGTCCATTCTAAGGTAAGTCCCTAATGGAAACTTTTCTACAATCATCTTATGTTTGATTAACCCTATCTCCTATACCTTTTGAAAGTGAATTTGCTTTTCATTTAATGGAAAATTTACATTTTTCATTCATACCCTCACAAGTCTTTGAAACCCAATTTTAAGAATCAACTGTACACCTAAATATTCTTATCCCGCCGAGTATACGGTGATGTCGTTTCTAACTAGATATGTGTGCATCCCAAAATGACATTATTCTGATAAAAATGTAGATCATCATTTTAACATTATTTAATAAAATGACGTCGTTTTGAAGTGCGCATGTACCTAATTAGGAACTATAGCATTGTATATCCTATTTTTTATATATTTATTTTTGACAAAGGACGTGTTTCAATTGTATAACATGCTAATATTGAGCTTCATTTGAGGGTCTGCCACTCAGCACGACACGACATATTAAGATACGGTGCGACACAATTCACGTGGAATAGTCATCTATTTTTAATTATTACTACAACTAAAATGTACATTTTCTGCATCTTTGAGAGCTATAAACAGCCATATTTGAAGGGTATAATGGTGAGTTAATTATTTCGCAACTCCAATAACGATTCTTTCGATATTATATTGGTCATACCTCATGTATACCTAGATTTATTTAAGTTTACAATACAAAGGTGAGTCTGAAACATAACAATTTCACCCTCTTGAGGGCCCCATAAACAAGGAAAAAAGAGCCAAGTGAGAGAAAGTCATCTCTTTCATTTTTTTAGAATTGAGTGATTTCTTTTACCAGTGGCTAGGAATGTGGGCATATTGTCCCTACACATGCATAAATCACAGTCCATTCGATTATTTATTTAAATTCCCTATAGTATTTGCTTCAAAATTGGAGGCCACCTAGGATCCTTTAAATGGTTGTCTCATGCTTTTGTGATGATTTTTTTAAGAGTGGGGTGGACATGTAATTGTACAATTACCTTCAAATGCATGATTTCAGATGCATGATAGAGTTTATTATTAAATTGGTCAAATTGTGTACTTTTGATAAAAGTTACAAGTTTATCCAAATTTTTACTATTACCTGATTATAAGCCTAACCATTTTAAAGAAGTGTAAATCTTGCCTATTGAGATAACTTCCTTTAAAGCTTTTATGGCCCGTTAAGGTTTATCTCCATCATTACTCCCTAACTTCTTCAACCTAAAACCCCTCTTACCATTACTCTAAATTTTCTGTAACCTAAAACTAGGATTCCTCCAATAATCTATACATGATTCCCCCAGAAACTTTTTAGGGTTTAATGTGATTCTTATTCTATTTCTTTGTGTAGCTATGTCTTCCTCCAACTCTTCTGCAATGGAAGAAATTTTCGCCCGTTTTCTTGGTTCATGGCTATAGCAATAAAGTATATAACATAACTAATGAACAATTATTATAGAAACACACCTGCTTTTTGAGAGAGAGCAATAACCCAAAAAAATTGCAGAAAACCCAAGAATAAGAAGAAGAATCACATGAAACCCTATAAATTTTTGGGGCAATCATGTACAGATTATTGGAGGAACCCTAGTTATAGATTGTAGAAGAGGGTGAATGATGATAAGAGGGTTTTTAAGTTGTAAAGTTAGGGAGTGATGATTAGGAAAAACTGTAAGGGACCATGGAAGCTTTGACGGCCATTAATTTGCACCTATTTAAAGAGGTCAAGGTTATAATCAGCTAATAATAAAGGTCGGGCTGAATTTACAATTTTGATCAAAGGCCAGATTATAAAACACAATTTGACCTATTAAATAAAATAAAGATAATCACTGATTTAAGCATGACTTCTTAGTTGTGAAGCCAAGGATTTGAGCATTATATTTCGAATTTGGTTAAGATTTTTTGAATATGAATTAGGACTTTAAAGCGCAAAATAAAATCAAACTCCATAAATTAAAATAAAAATTGAAGACCGTATTAGATTCATGGAATGAAATGGAATAGTTTCATTTGTTCAGGAATAGTTTCACATGAGTGGGATTACTAGTATATAATATAACACAGAAAGTATAAAAATTAAAAGAATCAAGAATTGACTATTAGGATTCGATTCGTAAAGGGGTTCCCTCTTTAATTTTATGAAGGTCAAGTGTCTAATAAGAATTATTTGGACCGAAAGGAGATGTTAGATTTCTAATTAAGACCGCTACGTGTGAGTTTTGGAGAGTATTAATATTGCATTGTGGGCCAATTATACTAGTTGTTTAGTGATTAATTACATGCAAAACAGATTAGAATTTTCATTATTATATATTTATAGGTTTGAATCGGTGATCTCTTTTCAAAAACCTTTTGTATAAGGCAAATTTTTACTTATTTTTCGGTAAGACCTATCCTGCCTTGAGTGTCTTAATCACTTTTGTTAAGGCCAACATTGAACAAGTGATTTAATGCAATATTAAAAGAGAGTTAATTTGAAATATAAACATTTATTTAGGCACTTCCCATAAAATAGCATAAAAAAGCAGAGTTCCGATTATTGTTTAGATCCAATTAAAAAAAAATCGCATACAGAATGATTAATTACCGAATAATTTTTATTTATTCGCCTCTTCGTTGTTCGTGATTTTCTCTATTCTAACTCGATGTAATAAACAAAGGATAATTAACTATGACAATATGAGAGCCCAAGGGATAATGATGCCAAATATTTTTAATCATGTACATCAATGCAATAAAAAGACTTTGTGAACAAGCCTTGAATTGATTATATTCATTTGCACATTTATGTATGAAATCATTCTATTTATAATAGAAATCATTTTTATGTAATAAGGTGAGTGAACCTCAAGCATGTTAATTAATGGCCTTTAATTAGGCATTTCCAATTGAATCTTGAAGGCAATTAATTGGATTGGGTCGTTTAAAATTAAAAATTAAACAGAATCTTCGATAATCACTTAAATCAGATACATTTAAAACTCGATGGCTTCAAAAATCAAACCTAGATTTCAAAATGAAATCCCTCACCTGACACCCAATTTAGGCTCATCTACATTTAAAGCAAGAAATGCACCATTCATTTAGTTGGATGGTCATCACACGTACACTGAAAATCTTGGTCATTAATTCAAGTTTTAAACTTGTCAAGTCTGTTTAGGGTTAAATTTTTTAAAATGTTGCAATTCGCAAAACAATGAGTTTAATACTTGAATGAGTGGTTCTTGAGTGCATACAAATGATCATCAATGTCCAACCGGAGGATGCATTTCCCGCTCTAAATATAGACGAGCCCGATTGCTTGGCACCAATTTCAAGAATTTTAGACTAATAAGTAGAGCTGTAACTAACAAATATTTTTGTTTGACTTACATCATTTAATTCAATTTGAAATGCATGGGGATATTTCAATCTTCCAGAAATATTATGTGCCGGGTCGTACCTTCTCTTCACCATGTTTTTTATTCCTTTTGTGCAGAACGTTGAACTAGCTTGGTCAATTTGGCTGTCATTAAAAATTAAATTAATTTCTTGGCAAAAAAATTCAGTTAAATTCTTTATTCAACGTTTCCACTATTTGAATTTATTTTTTAAAGGAAAAATAATAATAAAGCTCTTAGTCAGACCATTACATCTTTGATCTAATTATCATATAGATAAAAATACGTGTTACCTATCCGAAAAAAAATAATATTTTATAGATAATTAGTTTCAAGGGTGGTGTAGTGGCATCCTCTATTGTGCTTATCTTTAATTTTCTCAAATCGAGTGGTTGATGAGGATAGTTGAACTGAAGATAAGTGTTGAATTTACGATTATATTTCTTTTCCATAATTTTTTTTTTTTTACATACATACATACACATATATATATATAATTTTATTTTTTTACTTAAAGGAACATAGACTTGAAGTATAGAAAGCTTGATGAACATTTACACAATTTTAGACTCCAAATCCTTCCTTCTATGTGTTTTCAGAGGCAACTTCACTAAATCATATAAATTCTATTTGTTGAGCTTAGTAATGTATCTAGTGATTTGTAATAATAGGAGAAAAGAAGTATATAGTGGCAGTGTCCTTAACTTAGGCATATTGCGACCCCTATGGAGCCCATATGGGTTTCAATCTAAAAATTCCAGCCGTATAGATTGAAAGAGCATGAAAACGTATGTGGGTCAATTAATTTTTATATAATTGGTGTTAGTTGCACAACTTTTATTTAAATGGAAAAAACTCAAACCAGATAAAACCCTCATTTGATTAGCTTATCAGAATTCACACCCTTACCCATGCTCATAATTTTGTATAAGCATTTGCTCTTGAACTAGCAAAGGTTGGACTAATGTATAGTTTTTTTTTAACCACAATATATATTTGCAATAGAAAATGAGTTTCTTTTTTCTTTTTTCTTTTTTTTTTTTGTAGAATTATCATTGCTTTGATTGGCGTGGAGGAAAACAAATCATGACCTCTCTTCAAACTACTAAAGGTCCCAAATATTATCAAATTGGGTATAAAAGTTTACTCAATCTTATTTTCTCTGTTCACTTAATTCATACTATTAAAATTTTAAAACGAGCTTGGTTGATAGGTTCATTGGACACTCACGCAAAGAGTTCTTTCTAAATATCTTATCCAACAACCGTGATTAGTTTCTATGACTTTCATAGAGGCCTTGCATAAGGTTTCTCGTATAAGTAAAGCTTACCCGCTCGCTCGTATTAGTGTTTTTTTTATATCTTGAAATAACTAAGATTTAAATAATGCATTACATTACTATAAAAATCAACATATAATGATTGCAAATCAGCCTTGATTACACAGTCTAATCCAACACTTTTTCTTCTCCTGTTTGGTTGGTCAATTCTTCTCTCTCTCTCTCTCTCTCTCTCTCTCTTACAAATTAAAGTCGTCTCACTTATCCTGTGGCACCGCGCATGCACATGAATAAATTGGAGCGCCATGGATCTCTTTTTGTAAAGCATATCTTTGAATTTCCAAAATGCTTACCATGATTACATTATTATAAGATCATAATGAAAGGTAGTGTTTATTTTAAGTCACCATCACTTTGAATTTTCTACATGGGTCCCCAGCGAATTTATTATCAGTTTTTAATCAAGTTTCGATCCCAAAAGTAAGGTTACGGAGTATGAATGAAGGATAATTAACATATCCAACTTTACAAATAATATATATATAAATAAATAAGTCGATTATGAATCACTCACTTTTGACAAATTTTTTTTAGCCGAGAAATTTTTGAAAAACTTAAAATAACTTTATGAGTGTTGGCATCGCTTTTCTACCTTCCGAGTAAATTAATCTTTTCAATCAAGCTTTTCTAAAGTTCACTTGCAAATTTCATCTTCGAACTCTTGTTGATCGAGTCAATGAAGAGTTGTTTCTTTTCTGAGCCTATGTCTCAATTCTTAAGGGGATACTTTTTTATTTTTGTGTTTCTTAGCCGACTTTTTTGGGCCCTTAGCCTTATCCTTAAAGGATTTTCTCTTTAGGCCTCTTGACCCGCTTTCTTCTAAGCCTACGGCTCATTCCCATCGTCGGACACCTTGTCGGACCCATGGCCCCTTGGGTTTTATTCCATCCCTTCCTCATAAATGAGGAAATCATCCGCAGCTATGCTTGGGAGCCCCCCATGCTATCATATCAACATGTGGTTCCCTTTAAGGAATTCTCATTTATTGCTCCTCCTTAAGAGGAGAAATTTTGTGGGGCCCAAGGCCAAGAAGGGATGCACTGTCGCATCCCTCTCTTTCTTCCCTCCCCCTATATAAGCAAAATTGTATGGTTTTGTAGGGGGTTTGGGAAGAAAAAAGAGAAAGAGAGAAAGGTCTGAGAGGGAATAAGAGAGTAAAACTAAAGAGAGCAAAAAAAGGTGAGCTATGCTCTAGTCCCCACTACTCAATGAGGTACATAATTGCATGGATTTTATTATTTCATAGAGATATTAAAGAAATCCTACAGGGTTCAGCTCCTTTCAAGCCAAAAGGCTTCCTTTACCCTAACTGTCTCTACTCTTCCTTTTCCATTCTTTCCTAGGTTTTGTACCTCTGGTCCTCTCCTTTCGTGAAATTTTCTATCTTCATAGCCCTTTAACAGGTGATCTTAATCAAAGGTATTCCTTACCTAAAGCACTCTATATAAAAAAATCATCTAATATGTTGTGAATATGAATTGCTTAAATCAAATAATAGATAAGTTTGCACCCTCATTTTCCCCAGCAAACAATGAGAAAGTGTGAGAATTTAAAATCAACTTTTTAAACAGCTCAGATTTGAAGATATTCAAAATGAAAAAGCTAACTTACCATAAACTCTCTCCAACTTGGGACTTTCAGAACATTTCATGCACAATAAGTTCATACCCTCCACGTACATACCCTGCCGGGCCCGTATTGCTGCGGCCTTGCTGGGCCATGTCATGGGTCGGCCCGGGCCCTGCACTTGCTTACCGGGTTTCACGTTTTCGAAAGTCATCTTCCTCACGTGCCAAATCTAAAGCCACTCCCTTGAAACGGAGAAAAGTTTCACGTGCACTTGGACGCCCATACGGAAACAGATTCACCCTAGTCCTCCTCTCCATTTCACTTTTACTCAATTTTTTATTTAATATATTTTTTTAAAAATTAACCATTTAGATTGAAATAATTTACCTAAAAATACATAAATTTATCAAAATAGGAAATCTAAGAATGAAAAATTTCAGATTTAAAAATTACGCTGAATTTTTCATTACTTAAAATAATTTCATAAAAATTGATAAGTTTTTATACTTTTATATGTTATTTTCATCTAAATGATTGGTTTTTAAAAGATATGCATGATATAAAGAAATTGAGTAAACTGCAAAGTAGACCGGAGAGGAGGACGGGAGGGAATCAAGTCCAAGCACACACACCCTCACTCTCTCGACCAATTAGATTTCAGCAATTGTTGGAATGTCCAATCAAAAGATCTGGATCACCGCCCAAGAATTTATGGAATTGTATAATTCTTGCCATTCATTGTGGAAAAAGGTAAAGTGGGATTAGAGGTGGAAAAAAATAACTATAATTATCTAAATTCATAAATTTTATGACTTTTTTAAAATTTAGATGATCCATAGTCAAGTCAGATCTAGATTATTAGAATTTGAAAAATCATAAATTTATAAAATTAGATAATTATATCTTTATTATAAAAAAAGATAAAAAATTTAAATTCGGATATGAATCCCTTAAATTTAAAATATCATAAATTTATAAAATTGGTTAATCATAACTTGATCGCTGGTGAGCCACGATCGCAGGCTTTAAGTGGTCTCGAAGCAGGTGATTTTACCCTCACGCATGGGCCCACGGCCTGTGCCCATGACTTCATTCGGTCCGCCGTGGAACAACCAACAAAGCTGCCGCGCGTCTGATTTGTAAATGGAGTCTACAATAAGACGATACGCCCTCGTACACACAATCTTCCGCGACCCCTCAACGACCCGCGTGTCTTATTTATATCGCTCCGCTGGAGCCGCTCTAGCCTCTTTATTACGACGCCGCCGTAGAACCGTCGTCCCACGGCCGATCGCCGCCGCATCTTAAATCTTCGGCCGGCCAGAATCCCAATTTCGTAATTTGTCTACTTATTTTATTTTCTGAAGAGAGATTTTTAGATAATCATCAACGCGTAACCGTCATATTCCGTTTCATATTTTTGAAAATGGAAAAGAGAGAAAAAATCAGACGAACGACCGGTTCGTGTGTCTCCCTTTGATTCCGATTCCTCCGATTCCGCGCTGAGGAATCGATTGCGATCAAATCGACTCCGATAGCCGTCGACGGAGATTCTTGACATGCCGTCGGCGGCGGCGAGTTTCCGGTCGCGATCGGCGAGCAGGAGCCGCGGATCGTCCCCGAAGCCGTCATTGTCCGATCGGGGCTCGAACTCCGCCGGCGCCACCACAAACAATAACAACTATTGCAGCTTGAGGATGAACAGCAACGGGCACAACTCGTTCGGGGATCACGCACGCCAGATTCAGCGATCGGCGTTGGAATCTCTGTCGCGGATCCCGTCGTCGTCGTCGAACCGCGATCCGCAACTGCTGTTGGCGGATCACCGGGAGGTCAAGATCAACGACATCGTGGGGAATGGGATCTCCGGCATTCTCTACAAGTGGGTGAATTACGGCAAGGGATGGCGGCGGAGGTGGTTCGTTCTCCAGGACGGGGTTCTTTCGTACTACAAGGTCAGGGGCCCCGATAAGATCGTCTTCAATCAAGATTTCGAGAAGGGATCCAAAGTGATCGGGGAGGAGTCCATGCGCCGGCTCAGCCGCTACAAGAACGGGCATCCGCCGTCGCTCCACCGCAAGCCAGTCGGCGAAATCCATCTCAAGGTTTGTTTTATCCATTTCTCGTATTTGGTTTTTCTGTTTCAATCTAATTGCTATTTGGGAATTGAAATACCAGTCAGGTACCAGCACATGTTTCTAGCATTTCAATTTCAATCCATCTTATGGTTTATTTTCACCATTTCTCGTTTTTACTTTCTGTTTCAATCTGATTGCAATTTGTGATTTGTTTTTTTTTTTCTTTTTGATTGGTAAACACACGCTCAACCTGGTAATACAAGAATTGGAACCGTTACTCCCCGGAGGATTTATTATACATACTGGTATCACTAGAGTAGGCAACTAGTTATTGCAATTTGTGATTTGTTTTGGAGATTCCTGGTATTAACTGAAACATCAATCATGTGCCAGCACATGTCTAGGATTTTAATCCATCTCGAGGTTTCTCCCCCAAGTGCTCCTTCTCAAAGATTTGAGTGATTGGACGATTTATTGTAAATCTACAAACATAAATGACTGCTGTGATTTTCTCATTTCAAATAAAAAACAGTAAAAAAAAAAAAATTATTGGTATTATTGTCAACCAGGTGTCATCAATCAGAGAGAGCAGATCCGATGATAAAAGGTTCTCAATATTTACGGGGACGAAGAGGCTGCATTTGAGGGCAGAAACAAGGGAGGATCGAGTGATGTGGACGGAAGCATTGCAGGCAGTGAAGGACATGTTCCCCCGGATGTCAAACAGCGAGCTTATGGCTCCTCTAGAGAATGTGGCAGTGTCAACTGAGAAATTGAGGCAGCGGCTTCTTGAAGAGGGTGTTGCAGAAGCTGCCATACAGGATAGTGAGCAGATATTGAGGAACGAGTTCTCCTTGCTGCAGAATCATCTCATGGTTCTCCAGCAGAAACAGTTGCTGCTCCTAGATACATTGCGACAACTGGAGGTATGTTAAAAATACTTGTACCAAAGATGGTTTAAATTATTGTGGTGCTAGCTTATGTTTTTGTATGTTGATCATACTAACCTATCATTAGAAACCTTAACCAAAATTTAGGAACTGTCGATTGAGAAGTGCATTCTTTGGCCTATACCTTAAGGATTTTGTTTGCTGGAGGAGGGGGGGGGGAGGGGGGAGAGAGTTATGCTTGTGTTTAGACTCAAATCTTGATGCTGGAAGTATTATGGTGAGCAGTTGGATGCTATTGTTGTGGATTCACAGGCTAATATAGGCATCAGACCAGTCAAAGTTTTCAAATTTCTTTGGGTTAATGTCGTACCCTACATGTCAATGCATCTTTCATTGGTGTGTGCATTGAGGGTAAGGAAATTTTCTTAAGGAATGAAATGCCTTGGTAGCTGCAAAGGTGTTACCGTTCTTTAGGAATCATATATAGTGTGGCAATTTGAATATTGCTTAGTTATCTTTTTCTCTACACCTTCTTACCTTGTTTGGTATCTATCCATTGAAAAGACCCTATGGGTTCTCTGTCCGTTACAAATATCTTCACCAAACACACCAGTGTACCAATAAAAATTAGCTGTTTGACGGCCTCAGCTAGTTGTGTGTGTTATTATCTTGATTACAGAAATGCAACATACCATAATTTTAGTAGCAAAGAACAGCATGGCTTTGTGGTAGGCTGCTCATATTCTGGTTTGTAGTGGATGTTAAGATTAAATAAATTCAAAAGTATATTGAGGGGAATATTTGACGAATCAATGTGGAAATTGAAGATACCATCTTTTATATATTCAAATGGCACGAGATTCTTTTTTGATCAATATACATGGCACAAGACTTTATGTTTAACATCGTTTGATGCTAGATGAAGCACCTTGAAGTAGTAGGCTGGATTAATCCTTTGGCCTAAATGGCTGGTAGAGACGATTGTTTTTTTACACATTCATTGTGTTTTTGGATCTTGAAAATAATATTCTCTTTGTTAAATTTTCAATTGTAACAAAGTCCTCTTGCTGCATTAGCTTAGCTGTTTATTCAGAGTTATAATTTTGCTTCCGCTCGATGACTGGAGGATTTTGAGTTTTGACTGAATTTTGACAATGGATACCATTTTATCTGATGTACTTTTATATGCTTCTTTTTTTAATTTTTTATTTTATCTGTTTACATATTTCATTTGTTAGACAGAAAAAGTCGACTTGGAGAATACTGTAGTTGATGAGAGCCAAAGATTGTTGAAGGAACAAGAACCTTCCTTCGGATCAAGGCAGGACAAATTCAGTGGTATGATATAATTGAATTTCAGTGTCCTTTCTTATGAGAATCTGCAATATAAGTATCGTATGTTTGTGCTGCAATCAATGTGAAGCCTATTGACATCACAAAACTGTAGTATTGAGTTGATGTCTTCTGTTAGTAAATTCAGACTTTTGGTGGTCGCAGGCTAATCAAATGTGTTGTGATGTAATGAATGTTAATTGTATACTGTTTACTTTAACTTGAGCTTTGAGTTGGTTGAGTTATTTGTACTTCGGGATAATTTGGAGTCATTAAATTCCAAATTCCATTTAATAGCTGACTATAACTTGGCCTCAATTAAATTGAGTTTCCTTCCAAATGTCCTAAGAATTTTAGACTGCATTCATTACTTCTTGTCTTGACTGAACGGAAGTTAAATTGTGCCTTGAATATTTTCTTCCAAACATGAAGAAGGTAGGGTGAGATTGCAATGCTTGGATCATTGTGGCTTTTCATACTTATTATAATTTGGGCTCAATTAAATCGAGTTTCCTTCCAAATGTCCTAAGAATTTTAGATTGCATTCATTACTTCTTGTCTTGGCTGAACCATAGTTATATTGTGCCTTGAATATTTTATTCCAAACATGCAGAAGGTGTCTTTTCATCTCCCAGGTGTCAACTTTTCTCTTTTAGTTGTATTTACTAATAGGCTAGTTTGATTTTACATTCCCCGTTTCAATTTATTGTTGACCAATTTCTTCGAAAAAGTTGTGTTGATCCAACCTTTTCTGGACATGGGACTACATGGAGAACCAGGAATAATAAATTTGGTTCATTTGTCTTTGGTTGTTATATTCTTATACTTCTATAATTTTTCATTGTTAACCTAACCTTTTTTTTACGTGAAACATATTTTCCAGAAGGAAGTGTTAGTGATTCTGATGATGATAATGAAAGAAATGATCCTGGAGAGGAGGAAGCAGATGAGTATGAAAATGCATTTTTTGATAGTCGGGATTTTCTCTCATCAAGTTCTTTTAGGAGTAATGGTTCTGATTTCCGGAGGTCATCTTTTGATTCTGGTGATGATGATGCTTTTGACTTTGAGGATATTGATTCTTCCATGAAAGCTGTTGGAAGTAACTTCCCTTATGTTAAGCGCCGGAAAAAATTGCCTGACCCTGTTGAGAAAGAGAAGGGAGTAAGTCTGTGGTCAATGATCAAAGATAACATTGGAAAGGATTTGACCAAAGTTTGTCTTCCAGTCTACTTTAATGAGCCCATCTCTTCTTTACAAAAATGTTTTGAAGATCTGGAATACTCATATCTTCTTGACCGGGCTAATGAGTGGGGAAAAATGGTAAGGTTAACTAGTTTTAATGATGCTCTTTAGTGTTTTTCAATCTTTTCTTTGTTTTTTGTGTTTGCTGCGTCATTTCCATTGATTATATTCCTCCACAAGTGCGTGGAATTTTCTGTCAGTCAGCATTCTCCTTGTTAAACCTGCACATATCATAAGAAGTTTCCTTGGAACTAGATAGACATGCTTCAGACAGTCGTTAGACTTGTAGGCAAAGTAGTTTTTTCCCCCAGAAGATTAGCTGATCCATGTCCTCTAGATGTCCAGTGAGCCCTTTGATCTACCTATGTCCATTTCTGCAGTGTTTGGTGCATTTATTTTCAATTTGTAATTGAATTTTTTATCAAATTTGAGTTTTTAATTATTATTTTATCGTATTATTCGATTATTTAGTATTGCCTTATCAAAGATGAGCCCTTCTTACTTTTCTTTACTACCAATTTTCTGTGACACGTCCATGATTCGAACACGCTTCCTTCATCAAGTCCACGAATATTTACCTGAGGCGCTTTGACCGGGGGCACCAGGTGTTCTCCTAGGTTGGTGCCACTAGCAAGGTCCAAAGGGCTGAGTCAACGCAGGAGTCCTGGGTCATCAAAAAGAAGAATAGTAAAAAAAAAATGAAGAAAGATTAGCACTTTGTACGTTAAGTTTATACAGAAGTGTTGATCTTTCACCTACCACCACTCTTGGTGTTCTAGTCATCTTTCATTCCTTTCCATGCTGCATTAATTTCACTCCCCGCTTTACAGGATGAAGAATGAAAGGAAGCATTCTGGCCCTGAGTAGTTCATCTCATGAGTTCACCAATGAAATATGCTTAGGGTACATGTAGAACACGGCATTTTCTTGTAAAACTAGGATTTGGGTGCCGAAGGATACGGCAAATTCAATATATAAATGATTTAAATTAAAGTAACCACACAATAATAGTAATAAGATTCAAATAGTATAATCTATTTTAAAGTGTAACTGACAACTCAATTTCTTAATTTAAGATGATGTGTCCTGTGGATTTTCTACCTTTTTATTTTTATTTTTATTTATTTTTTATACAGCACATGGTTGTTGCCTATGAGAAATATTCTAATTTAGAACATTGTTGGACGTATGTTTTACTGATATAGATGATGACCTTTAGTTATGCCCATGTTTGTAGTTCTTGTCGACTTGGCTCAACCATTTGGACATAGACATGATTGATGGGTGCACAGTCTTTCTCCTTATCTTACTTCTTATTTCTTCAAACTACCTCCAGTGCAAAAGCGGTTTGCCTGATAATTTCAAATTTAAAGTCATCTAAAACGTCCAAAGAATGTGGCTTGAGGTAGTGATGGTAGGAGGTGTCATCAGAAAGTATTTTCTTCTTTTAATTCCCTTTTTTTCACCCAGGTGTTGGGTGCAGAGGTTGGGTTAAGAACAGAGAGTATTTGAGGAAGTCCACACTGATTTGTCGTCTGCTCTTTCTTAAATAAAATTCTATACCTTGCTTTATAATGTATACCATCTAGCATACATAGTAACTTCCTGAAGTTCTCTTGATTGTACATATATCTGAAGTTGTAATTAGACATGAATCAGATTAAATGAGTTTGTTTCTTTAGTAATCTATTTCATTGAATATCGTTGTGTTGGTGGGTAGTTCAGCTCTGATAGCTACTATTTTGATTACCTAACATAAAATGGTTGACTTATTTGGGAAGTTACGGTCTTGCAAACTTTTCAGGGTAATAGTCTTATGAGGATCCTTAATGTAGCGGCATTTGCAACATCTGGGTATGCTTCTACTGATGGAAGACATTGTAAGCCATTTAATCCACTATTAGGGGAGACATATGAAGCAGATTATCCAGATAAGGGCCTTCAGTTTTTTGCTGAGAAGGTATTTTTATCATTAGATCCCAATAAAAATAACTATTGTTTTGTGTAATTGAGAAATGTTTTTATGTGTCCACAGTTATCATTTGATGAAACTTTTGTTCATACTTTTTGTTAAACAGTGCTTGATTGCCCTCATTCCTTGATAAATGGCTAAGAGTGCATATATTTCCTTTCTCGACTCTTGCTGTTTTGATGGGTAGTGGTGATCGGTTTTCTATTTTTAGTAGCAGTTACTATAGATCTGTAAAGTTTTTATGTGCAAGTGATATAAGTTGGTTGGCAGTGGCACCTTTTGGCACCCATGATTGAATCTTTGCCTCCCACTCTTCACCCAACAGAAAAAATAAAAGGAAAAGAAAAAAAAACTGAAAACAAGAATCCGGGTACTTGGCAGCAATTGAAACCATCTTATGTTCTTGAAGTTTGGTAGCCAAAAGCTCTGTCTATTTTATGTATAAATTCTTATAAGACATGACGAATCCTAGAAATGGCTGATATTTTTATTAAACTTATAATTTCTATTTTAAGTAATTGACATTCCTAACATAACATTTTCTTTTTTCTATTTTAAATTGTGCCATAATTTTTAACTTGCATATTTCTGTTCTATTTGTTTCTAAAGGTTGACGTCTGTTGTAACTCTGTGGTAATCTTGAGATAGGTTAGCCATCACCCAATGGTTGTCGCTTGCCACTGCGAGGGACGAGGTTGGAAATTTTGGGGTGACAGCAATCTCAGAAGTAAATTTTGGGGTCGCTCAATTCAGCTAGATCCTGTTGGTGTTTTGACTTTGGAGTTTGATGATGGAGAAGTTTTTCAATGGAGTAAGGTATGCAACTGGGGGGGTGGGGGTGGAGGGCGCTATATTTGTAATATTGGAAACATTCTTATTCTTCTGCAACATGCCTGCTCAATGGCTGACTCTTACTTTCAGGTGACAACGTCCATCTACAACCTCATTCTAGGAAAGTTGTACTGTGATCACTATGGTACTATGCGTATACAAGGAAATCATGATTACTCATGCAAGCTCAAATTTAAGGAGCAATCTATCATAGAGCGAAACCCTCATCAGGTGCTTTTCCTCAGCAAATTTTTTTAAGGAAAAAATGAAGAGATTTTGACTTACTGGAAAGGGCCTTTTTCACAAAAAGTAGGCGCTTGGAAATTCTCTAAAGGCTCTAAATAGCTTTCTGAAAAGCCCAAATATGCCTGTGAAAGCTGAAAGATAGCTTCTTAAAAAGCTATAATTTTTAGCTTATTTGAAAAGCTGTTTTCTTGCTTTTTGAAAGCAAAAAAGCAGCTTCTCACCAGCTTTGATTAATTGGCCCTTCCGGGTAATTTCAGTGTGCAGTTAGCTTCCTTCCCTTTCCTTCTCTTACCACGGTTGTCTTATTTCCAACTTAAATACTGGGATGGAATGATCAATCCATTACAATGCAAACATGTGATTTGCATTAGGAAGCTTACCATAGTAAACATTTGAAGTTCTGGATAAAGGAGTGTTATTTCATTTCCCATATTTTCCTTATACATTAAGTACGAATCATTCTTTTTCTCGCCTTTCCAACTATTACATGAGACATGAAAGAGGGATGAGAGGAAGCTTATATTTGATACTGCTGAAAATTATTACTGGTGGTTATCACCTTAATTAACTGTCCTTAATCCTAGTGCCTGCCCTTAAAAAATGTTGGTTGAAAAGGAATGGGCGATAGAATATGAACTTTACAACATAGAAGAGAGAGAGAAAGAGAGATGGAGAGTAAGCAACGAAGATAATTTAGCGAACCAGTCATTATTATTATGAATAGAATGTGACCCAGTTTTGTTTCCAGGTACAAGGTATTGTGCAGGACAGGAATGGAAAATCAGTGGCAACGCTGCTCGGGAAATGGGATGAGAGCATGTATTATATGGATGGAGATTGTGCCGGAAAAGTTAAAGGATCAGATGCCCTATCAGAGGCACTGGTTGCTTTGGAAGAGGAGCAAACCATCCAAATACCAAACCCGATACAACTTGACGCGTTTTGCCATCACCCTAAATGAGCTCACCCCTGGACTTATGGTAGTAAGGCTATGTTTGGTACAATAGAATGAAATAGAATGGAATGGAATGACGATGAATTGAGTCGTTCCAAAGAGAATTACTGTTCTCTTTCATTTTTTTGTACCAAATGCTCCCTAACTTTGTTTTAAACTTTGGTCCATATAATGTTGTTATGTTTTGTTTTCAAACTCTAACCTTGCATCATTATATCTGTTGACATTTACATTAACACGCAGGAGAAGTTGCCTCCCACAGATTCAAGACTCAGACCTGATCAGAGGTGTCTGGAAAACGGAGAGTATGAAATGGCGAATTCAGAGAAGTTGCGGCTAGAACAGAGGCAGCGACAGGTGATACACCATCACCGTCGTATTTATCTTTTCTTTTGTCACTTCTCTTACCGCTCTCATCTTTCCAAACATGTAGCTCGTGTTTGTGGATGCAATGCATTCATATGCAGAGAAAAACTTGAGTGGTTGCACCGCCTTACATGATGTGGTGGTGATCAACCACACAAGTTATCTCTGATATGAAAGTTCTTGTTGAAATGTTTTTGAAAAGCGGGCTTAATTTTAAACTGGTAATGATAATGCAGTCGCGGAAGATGCAAGAGCAGGGTTGGAAGCCAAGGTGGTTTTCAAAGGAGAAAGGCAGCGATACATACCGCTATATTGGCGGATATTGGGAGGCCAGGGAGACAGGGAACTGGGAATCATGTCCAGATATTTTTGGCCAAGTTCTAAGCGACACCGATTGTTGATACTCTTCTTCCTTTTCCCTCCATGGAATCCCACTATTCTTTACCCTTTTGTTTCTTCTTCTTTATCTCTTTTAGCTTTTTCCGACCGATTCTCCAGATATGCTTGGAGGGAATTGGTTGCCTTGCTCGCAGATTCGAGCCAGCTGAGGGACCGGATGTAATGTTTGGTGATTAATAAAAAGACCATTCCTTTAGCAGTAAGAACTCTCATTAACGTCTGTTTGTGTCGTGATAAGTATGGATATGAGTTCCGACTCTCTCGCACTCATTGAATATTGGAATTTTTTCCAGGTGTCCGCGGTTTGATTTCTGTTAGGAACCCTAAATTGGCCGTTTGCAGGTAACGAAATCCTGGCCCAAGATCCAGATAGAAAAAACAGATGGGAATCTATAGTGTTTCATACATTGTAATATGCACGAGCATGATCATCCAAAAGGCTTTATAGTGAGAGACTTTTTTTTTTTTTTTCTTTTACTGAGTCAGTAATTCATTCGGTAATCAGTAAATTCGATATTTAACTGACGGGAAGGCTTGATTGTCTAATTTTCAAATAAATATATATTCATTTTTATCAAATTTGAGGTCATTTTGATTGCTACGGAATTTCGAACAGCCCTCATAGGCGTTTTAGATGTAAGCTGGTAATTGATTTTGAAAAGAAAAAAAATTCCAGTAGAGAGTCGGATGCCTGATTTTACCCAACACTCTTCCTCCACGTGTCATTTAAAAAAAATAATTTTATGAACTCACAAAATAAGAAGAATATTTTAATACATATTACATGTGCCTTTTGAATTTATAACACGGACTTCTATAATTTTGTTGAGAAATTTTTGATGTTCATAAAATTATTCGTGGACGAAAATGAAGATTTTTTTTTTTTTTTTTTTGAGCTCACAGGATGATCGATATGGTCAAACTCAATAATTTGCATTGCAGGTCCATAAAAGCCCAAATGTGCTTAATTACTAATACATTTAAATATCTTAATTGTAGAACGTTATGTGTGCTTTCCATGTAAAAACCGCAAAATACATTGCCAAATGGATTGTTACTTTTTTTAGTAAAAGAATTATATTGTTGTTATTTATAGGGATGCTAATGGATATTCTTGGTTCATGGTAAAAATTATCCTAATTTTTACAAAATAACTAATAACTCATTTCGTTCATTTTAAAGCTCGAAATAAATGTTCTTATCTAGCCATTATTTTGGGGCATACTCTTTCAAGAAATGAGTAATATCACAGGTATACTCTTCACACATTTTTCATATTGAGAATAGTCACGTGATAAAATTTATGTGATCTTATATTATTATTCAATTAAAACACAACTCAAAAAAAATCACATAAATTTTGTCATATCATCCTTTTTAATGCGAAGAGTGTGTATAAAATATACAAATAGAATTTTCCTATAGGAAACACATATGTGGAAATGTGACAGCACGTCATTCACGCTATCGAACAATGTCAACAATGTCTCATGTTTATTTTGTTAATTTTTTTTATTCATCTAAAATTACTCTTTAAAATAGAATATGCAAGAATCGGGTCTCAAACTTTAATGAAAATTACAAACACAACTGAGCTCTTTCGCGTGTCAGAAGGGTGATGGCCCTTTGCTTGTCCCATAATTAACTTGACACCATTTGAAATCAGAAAATTCCAGCCATATAAATTAAAACAGTGCAAAATAATTTATTTACCTGTTAATTTTTTTTTTGTATAATTTCATGATTTTTCGGATCCTTAACGAAAGGGTTTCACCCTCTAGGTGATGAGGGCCCTTTGCATGAGAATCAAAGGTCCAACCGTCTATGTGGGCACGTGAAGTCGGTGATAGGCCGAATCCACAAACAGGGTAGGCCCATGTTGGCCCAAATTCTCCTCCATCTCTCTCGGGTCCTTCAGATCCGCACCTATAAAGCAGGGAATCCCGATCCTCTCCCTCTCTTCCCTTATTCCAAGCCCTAGTCTCTGAACCATCGTAGCCGAGTCTCTCAATCGGTAATCATGATTCTTATCCCGGTGCGCTTTTCGTCCGATTGTCTCGTTTGTTTCTTCGGATTTTAGTTTCTAAGGTTCTGCAGAAAGCTAGAGCGTGGTATCGCAGGGATTAGTTTAAGGCAAAGGCTTCACTGAACCAGGTTTTTCCCCCTCTCTCGCGCTATGGTTTGTAGTTAGATCAGGAAATTGAGCTTGTTAGTGGTTTATTTGATCTGTCTACTTACGGCTCTAATTTAAAATTGATTTTTTTACTAAATGTCTCGTGATTCGAGCAGTTCTGGAAATTTGTGTGAACAAATTTCTTTATTATCAATTGTTATGTTGTTCGATCTGTAAAATCAGTAGCTTGTTTGTTATCGTCGTAAGTGTATATGATTTCTATAACCAAAGTGGGGGCTGTTTTCATGCTAAGGGCGAGTTCAGTCCCGTTGGATAAATTTTGCTGGGTGATTTACTGATTTAGGCTCTGTTTGTTTGAGGGAAAAGGTTTACCGGAAATTGGAACGTTTGGGAAAATGGGTCAATAGAAAACGTTTTCAAGTCAATGGGAAATTTGTTCTTTGTTTTATGGAAAATATTTTACATTTTTTCAAATGGTAAAAGGTCTTCAGAATTTCACTCTCACGGCCTCCCTTCTGCCATGCATTCTCGCCAATGATTTTCTGCTTGTCAACCAAAAACTGGGAAATGAACAAATTTTCCTTTTCAAAAACAGGAAGATATCCCGCAAAACAAAAGGTGCCCAAATCAGAATGTTAATATAAATGCATTATAATTTCTTCGTGTGGGTCATTTCTTTCTGTCGTTTTTTATTCTGTTATTTTTGTGAAGATAAATATATGCGTTATAGAGGTTGCTTCAGTGTAATCTATATTTGTCGATCCAGGTTTCTTGTACATTGCCATCGAGTGAAATACTACATTTTGTAGCAGAATGTTAATATAAATGTTAGTGTAATCAATAATGTTGTTTGAATTTGCCAGAAATTTTTTTCGCCCCAGCATCATCACCTATGCCACCAGCCCCACAATTTATGATCAACTAAGCAATAGTAAAATCCTTTACGCCGAAAAATAAGCAGGTTGACATGAGACATGTCATGCTTTATTGTTAACCGAATGGAAGAAAATACTTATAGGGTTGGAAACTTTTTTGTCCAACCAAAACTGAACTCTACAGTTCTTACTTGTAGTGGATGTGAACATGACATTTCCTAAAGTGTTCCCCCCCCCCCCCCCCCCCCCCCCCTCCCCTCCCCCTTCTTTTCTATATTAAGATAAGCAGTGGTTTAGTTTGGTCCTTATTGAGGCCTCTAAATCTATGTCTGCACAATAAGAATTACCTCTCACTCCTAACAACACTCCCCCTACCCGCATCCTGGCCACCGAATTTCGTGGTTTAGGTATTTGGTCAGTTTCCTCTCTTTACTTGTTTCTGAAATAACTTTTGTTGTTGTGCAGCCTCACTCTATCTGTTTATATTGAAATTAAGAGAACCTCATCATGATAAAGTTTTAACTTGAATTCACTATTAGCTTTGGCTTTTTGTTATTCTTGATTACTATTTTTGTTTATTGCAATTAAGATAACCTCATCATGATAAAGATTAGATTGAATTCACTGTTACTGTTGGCTTTTTAGTTATTGTTGATTACTTATTTTGTAGATCATATTTGTATCAAGCTGAAGCATAAGATATCAGCTTCAGCTTTGGGGAGGAGTGGTAAGAATGTTTAGATTTAGAGGCACGTGAATATTCTATAGAAAATTTCCTTCTCTTTTTTCTTATGCTTGTGTATATTTTCTTTTCACCTGATATAACATTTTTAAAATAGACTGAGTTTTCACTCACCTAATGTACTTCTATTTTGTGTGACAGATTATAGGGCAGGTCGTTTTGTTTGTTTTTGAGGTTTATTGGATAAATTTTCAGTTGACCATCACGAAAATGACAAGAGGAAGCAAAAATCAACATGGTCATGTACCTCAACCAATCGAACACAAGTTTCTGTCATGCAGTCAAAAGATCTCGAAGAAAGAATCAAAGAACAAGAACCAGAAGAACAAATCCTCTAAACCCCCAAATTCGGAAGAATGTGTTGAAGATGTCACTTGTTCAATTTGCATGGAGAACCCTCATAATGCAGTCCTCCTACAATGTTCATCCCGCCGTAAGGGTTGTCGTCCCTACATGTGCGCGACCAGCCATCGCTATGCCAACTGCCTAGACCGCTACAAGAAGGCGTATGCTGATCTCACACGGATGGTGTGCCCTCTCTGTCGTGGGCAGGTGAAAAGCTGGTCAGTGGATGCATCTGCCCGACAAATATTTGATTCCAGAAAGCGAAGCTGCATGCAGGAGGACTGCCCGTTCATGGGAACTTACAGAGATCTAAGGAAACATACAAGAGAAGCACATCCATTGGCGCATGCTGATGCAGTGGACCCCATGCTTGAAGCGAAGTGGAAGAGGATGGAACATGAGACGGAAAGGAATGATGCGATGAGTGTGGTCATGTCCTCAGTACAAGGGGAAGTAGTAGTAATTGGAGATTATGCCGTAGAATTTGTTTCTGACAATGATAACAGCGCAGGGGAGGAAGGTATTAGGACATACATCCGGCGGGGTGCTCCCGACATTCCTTTCCCAGAGCAAGACTTTGAGGCCTCCAGGAATGTCAGCAGTCTGAATGCACGCCTGAGGAGGCTTCAACAAGACCATTTCCACCGTTTTGGTCACCCTTCAGCTGGAAGCAGCGAATCCGTGCACGGACCCCTGAATGATGAGTCGTCTAGTGTTAGCAGCTCTCGCAATGGAAGAATCGTGTTGGGGAGGTCTGGCAGGAGGGCAAGGCGTAGACAAAACAAAAATCGACAGTAGAGCGAGGACGAGGCTGAAATGGAGCCAGAATCAAAAAAAAAAAAAAAAAAGAAAGAAAATAACTGAAAGAGACAGGATTCGACAACAGAAAGCGTTGTTATCAACTTGTCTCGTATGGTAAGAATGCCTACTGTTACAAGAGCGTAGAGGTTGAAGTTTTGTTCTTTCGAGTCTTTGCTTGTTTTCGCAGCATGTCCCACGGGGGAGTCATGAAACCTGGTTTTGCTGTTACTTGTTTGCGCATTTGAGCTGGTATGGACATTTGGGGATGTACAGGGATGCTTGTAACCTTATACTTTTGTTTAATTTCGATTTCAACGCCATATGGTATCCGGTCATTAGGATTGGGTTCGAGATGGGTCGACTCCTATAGATTATGGCATTACAGATGGGTCAGACCACCAAATACACTCGACTAGGTTGTCATCATCAAGGAAAATGCCCAAACATACAAGTGATTGCTTTGCCAGTAACGATGTTGGATTTAGAGTCAACGATGGATGTCTTTCAACGAATAATTTTTTAGAAAAATTACACTATTGCCTGTTAAGTTTGGCTAAAATCTCAAAGTGTTCCTTGAAGTTTTTATTTTGATAAATAGCTTCCTAAACTGTGGAACAATGCTTAATGTCTCACTTCTATTAAGGTTTTCATTAACCATTAATGATTAATTCTCTTAATTATACCAATATCTTTCAACCATACTTGAAATCTCAACTTTCTCTTTTTTAAGTTTAATTTGAGCATATAATTTTCATAATTTGGAAGAAAAAAATGCAATGTAACAAAGTTAACTTGAAACAATATAATTTCATTAAAAATAACATTTGAATTTACATTTCTTGAATAAAAAATTTTAATTAATGTCCTAAAGGGAAAAAAAAATATTTGTATTGTATTGAGCCATCCAAATACTTTTAAATTCCAACAGTACGGAATGACTGAGCATGAATACACAAGATGTTATGTCAATTTTCGTATAATTTGGTTGTATAATCTCGCATCCTTCGAGTCCTAATGAGAAAGATCTATTGATTTTTCATAATATACCATTGTAATTTTACTTTGACAAATACATTATATTTATTTAAAGTTGAAAGGAAGGAATTATATGTTCAAATAGAACTCGACGAGGGAATTTGAAATTTTGAGTAAACTTGAGGGAGGAATTCGAGACTTTGGATAAACTACGGTCAGTGTTTGATAAAAATCTTAACAGAAGAGAAGCATTGAGTATCATTTCATAATTTAAGAGGCTATTTATCAAAATTAAAACTACAGGGGCAATTCAATGTATGCGGGATGGTGATTGGTTTTAGAGCCGCCATGGATGACTTTCAATGAATATTTTTTTATTCAGCGTATGAGAGATGGTGATCAGTGAGAATAAATCCCATCCTATGTTAATATCACTGCAAAATATGATTATTTTTCTAGTGAATAATTCTAAAACCTGAAGATGATTAATATATAATTATTTTCTTATTAAGAAAAAATACATTCTTTTTTCAGATGAAATGAAGATTGGATTGTTAAGAAAAAATGTATTTTTTTCGTATGAAGTGAAAATTAGATTCAAACACCGGAGAAAAGATTTATCATTCCTTAACTGGCAAGATATATGGCCATGAAAGGGATAAAAACGTCTTAAGCCAAAGGGATTTTTTCATATATTTTTTTACCGTAAGGTAAAACAATACGCAACACTACTAGCGTCTACCACCAACCATCGTGAGACTTATGATGTTGATCAAATCACTGAAAGCCACATTAGCCTTTTGGAACAAGAGAAAATGTTCTATGAATTTCTTTACGGGCAGGTTGAATTCACCATGAGTCACTACATAAGTGATTTAACGTGTCGCTATAAATTAACTTTTAATTAAACAGTTAAAATATCTTGATTGTTCGTAATATAAATTAATATCTAATAGATAGAGTTGTTTGAAAATTAACTTGATATATTATTTTTCTATAATCATTCAAATAATAAGGTTGAGATTTATAAAATAGACATCAAAAACTTATTTTAGGGTAATAAAGTAGATATCTTATCATTATGCTATAGTACAAATGCTTTTCCTTTTAGACCAAAACATTGACTTGGTTACCAAATTAGTGCTTGAACTTTAAAATCGAGCAACTTACTGCATGAACTTCTCTTCACTTATCCATACTAAATATCATCACTTTTCCGTGGTAATTATTTATGTAACATCCTGTGTGGCATCATCCTTTTTAAGGGAATGACAACCTCAAAACTTTATTCTCTTTTCCTTTACAAAGATGAAATTTACGACAAGAATTATGATGGATGAATGATAGCGTTAAATATTGAGTAAAAGTTGATAGGGCAAACTATACGATTTTAAAGTTTAAGGACTAGACTAGTAACTAAGTCAAAGTTTAAGAGATAATTTGATGTTTTAAACTTTCCCTTTATTTATGAATATTTTTTATCTAAGGTAAATTAAAGTGTCTTCCCTGTGATACTTTAGATAAATTCCAAACTAGAGCACCCTTAATTGATTTTTTTATGCCATATTCTTCTTATGACTGCATTTTGAAATTATATAAAATTTCATAAGTTTTAAGATAATAAAGCATTTTCTCAATCTATGCATTTAAAATTTACACATTTTAAAAATATATCAAGCTATTAGCCGACGGCAACATCATTTCGACTAGTAGGAGAGCCGATTTGTAACTGACCTCATAAATTTTCCCTCATTTTAATATCCATCCTTTTGCATTTACTTTCCTTCTTAAAACTTCTTCAAAAAAATGAGTGGAATGTAACAAATAACATCGATCCAAACCCTTCAACGACATCGTTTTGAGTGCTCGGGAATCACATTTCCTTTTTCACTTCAATCTTGTCTCCAACGTATCGTTATCCCACCTCTTTTCCTGTCTCATATCCATGGATTCCAAAGTTCACGCTTGGAATCCCATTTCCCACCTAACCCATAAACCCTAAATTCTTCCAAACATCTCAAACCCATTAACCCACCGCGGGACAAGACCCAGAAAGAGAGAAACTTTCCCGGAAATTTTTCGTTTCTGGGTCTTTCTAATTTCTCCTTCTAGGGTTTAGTATGCACAGATCGGGAGCTGCAATGGCTTGGAACGTGTTCAAATTCTGTACGGCCTTGCGGGGGCTGGGCTCGATCATGATCTTGTTGGTCCTTGGTGTTGTGGGTGTCACCTATTACGCCGTTGTTTTGACCAATTACGGCCCTGCCTTGTACGATGGGGGTCTGGATTCCGTCGCTGCAGTTGTTGTTCTTATACTTTTTCACTTTCTGGTATGTTTCCAGGTTTTGCTTTCTTCCAATTATTTGTGTTAATTGTTATCTTGCTTTGGATTGTTTTTATGGTTCTTGGTTTTGGTGCTATATGGTTGAGGGAGTAAGTTTTACTGTTCTCTATGGCTCCCCAAAAAGGCATTACTTGTCTTCCATTTCTTGAATTTGACAGTTTGGAGGGACTTAGATGAAGAGAATGGGTTCTGAGATTTCCTATTGTTATTTATTTAATTTCTTTTAGTTTTCAGGTGAAAAGATTGTAAAAAAGTGGTAGACAAGGATTATGGAAGCGGTTTTCATTTGTTAAGTTATTGCCAGTCTTTTTTCTTTTTTTTTTTCTACTTTTGTGATTTACGGATATAGCATGGCTAAAGTTGCTCTTTCTCCGGCAATTTTGGTAAATTTAGCTCTTCCTCGACCCCTCCACCAACCCCTCCCCCCCCCCCCCCCCCCCCCCCCCCCCCCTCCAAAAAAAAAAAGAGAAGAAAACGCACTTTTATTCATTACTTTAAAATGATGGTTAATGGTGTTTATACTGATGGTTTTTGGACTTCAGTAATTTTTCCCCAATGTGTCAACTTTAAAGGTGGTTAGATTGGGAGCTGAATTATTATAAACTAAATTTGGTTTAATATTAAATAATTTTAATGGTTATGCAGTTGGCGATGCTATTATGGAGTTACTTTTCTGTTGTTTTTACTGATCCGGGTAGTGTGCCGCCAAATTGGAGGCCTGCAGCAGATGAGGAGAGAGGGGAGGCAGTTCCCCTGGCAACTGATTTTGCTGTTATGCCCTCAGATCAATCAAATCAGAGAATCCGGCATTGTCGGAAGTGCAACCAGATGAAACCACCTCGATGCCATCATTGTTCTGTTTGTGAGTTTTAATACGCTATTCTATAGATTTTCTTCACTTGTGTCCTGCAGAAGAAATGTTACGTTTGTATCTTTATTCCAGGCGGGAGATGTGTGCTCAAAATGGACCATCATTGTGTTTGGGTTGTTAATTGCGTGGGTGCGTTGAATTACAAGTATTTCCTCCTATTCTTGGTATGTTCACTTCACTGTTGACATTAGCCTTCTTAATTTGCATATACCAATTGCCAGTGGACTTGAATTGCTTTTTGCAGAAACAATTCTGAGAAATCCATACCATTCTGTTGCAAAGTATAGAACCGTTCTCTGCGTGCTTCTTTTAGTGTTTGCAATTTTGTATGGTGGTCTAATTTTTGGGTATAATACCATGATTCAATGACTGATGCGCCCCATCTCTTGTCCAGATTTCATATTGCTGGGCAAAGTATTTTACAGTTGATAGCATGAATACAGGTTGTTTGGTTTAGTTTTAAGAGATATTACTTGGTAAAAATCTGAATAGATGAAATCAGTTATTTACATGTCTATTAGAAAAGCTCAGTGCTAGTTGCAGTAAGTAGAATCAGAGGTTTTGGTGAATTTGAACTTGTGAACGATCTTTGATCCCCTTGTTGGAAGGGGAACTAACTCTCCCTCTTCTGAACATCAAGCAAATCTTTGCGAAGCTGTGGTCCCTCTTCTTATTTGTGGCACATCAAATAAACATAAGATCGTTACTCTTCCACCTTTCTCTTGGGTGTATTGCTAAAGAATCAGTGAAGAATGTCTATGTCCTTGCATCTTCTCTAACTCTTGTTCGAAAAGATGCTTGACTTTGAATATTCAACCATTCCTTATTCAAATTATTATTATGATTTATTTATTTATTTATTGTAGATGATTTTCGTGCATAAGAGAAGAATAAGCCTTCCCAAAACTGGAAAATATTAACACTTGCTAGGTTTTTGTTACAAAATATAAACGCATAGACAGTTTACAAGAAACTTTGTAAATTAAGCATTTTGAGTTTAAGTAGAATATGATAAGTTTCTTATATGAGGCTTCTTGTTAATGAATGCAACTGTTTATTGGTCAAATGATGATTAGGTATGTGAGCCTGCCTTGCTTTATTGCAAACATTTAATGGCATGCATGCTTATTTTGAGTTCCATTTTCTCAATCACTCCCCTACCCCCTCAATTTGCTTCGTGTTTCCAGCTTAGCTGATTATTTTTCATATCTTGCTGCAGTCAACAAAAATATTTTGTAGTCATTTTGAGATCATCATTTGTCTCAATTTTTCAATTTCCCAGCAGTCATTTTCCTGCATGTTTCATGAGGTCCTTGAGTTGTTTTTTATTTTAACAAATTTGTTGGTAGGTTGGCTTCTAAGGCTTTTTGGAAAATGGTGGGCACATTAAGCGAGAAAACTGACCACCTTTTTCTGCTTCTTAAATTTCATGCAGTTCTACACATTTCTTGAGACGACTCTTGTGTCTCTATCATTACTCCCACATTTTATTGCATTCTTTAGTGATGATGAGATACCAGGAACGCCAGGCACCCTTGCGACCACTTTTCTTGCCTTTGGTAGGATCTAATTATCCAATTCTGCTTCCTGCTTTTTATTTTTTATTTTTAATGCCTGCCCAGTCTCCCTTTCTTATATGGATTGGGGGAGAGGGACCGAATCTGAGAGTGTTTGACCTTAATTCTGACATATATTGCAGTATTGAATATGGCATTCGCGTTAAGTGTTATGGGATTTTTGATCATGCATATGTCATTGGTGGCAGCTAATACTACTACTATAGAGGTCTGGCCTTCTCTTATATTTTACTTGCTTGTCTCTGTTTCATTTTTTATATAAGTTCAGATTAGTGGCGTGTCCTTGGGTATGGTGTAAGCACTAGAAAATTTTGGGCTCTATAAAATCCTCAACGATGAAATTTGACATGGTAATCATCCATTTATTTGGTTGAGGATAGCACATATCATTAACAAGCAGGGCAACTGTTCAAATAAAACTGTTTTATGCATGGGTATTAGACTCGGACCAACACGGCAGGTCAACCCGGTGACCCAGTCTCCAAACCGGTCTGAGTCTCATGTTAACCCAGGTGTACCTTGGACCAGACAAACCCGATTTACTCGACGAACTGTGACCCGTCCAAACCAATAAGACCCTGTCAGAAAAATCCTAACATGGCTGTCAGGGAAAGAATGAAAAGAAAATAAGGAATCCCCTTACTCATCCCCTTCTTTGAGTGCTGCTGCAGCTGAGCCACCATCCTCTGGCAGCGTAATTATTTTTGACAAATAAAAGCTAAAAAAATAAAGGCAAAAAAGAAAAGACTTTTGGAAGACAAACTGAAAACGTATAGTTGGAGCAAGCAACTGTCCAACAGAGTATATACTAAGACGTAAGGGATGATATAAACTCACAAGTTTTATATTAGTACCCGAGACCCAACAGTTGAACTGGGTCAACTACTGTTTTGGGTCTAACAACTATGTTTTTATGGCATTTGCTATAATAGAGAATTTTCTCACTCGCACTTTGGTTTGGGGAATGGAATAGCTGTTCTACAGGTTCCATGGGTTAAGAGTGGAATAGGTAAGGAATAGTTATTCCAAGGGCCAATGATAGGTATTTATTTGAGCAGGTGAACTAAACGAGGTAAAAATATAGATGCCCTAGTACTTTGAGTGGTTTGATTTTTTTAGGGCAAAAGACTGAATTTCCATCTGCAGTAAACCATATTTAGATTAAGGAATGGCTCATTAATGGATTCCTTTTCTTCTACTCAGGCATATGAGAAGAAGACCAGTCCTAAATGGCGTTATGACCTTGGTCGAAAGAAGAACTTTGAACAGGTTGGTTCACACTGCAAAACATTTTCTCTCATGCGTGCGGGTGTGACTTTTTTTCTTTTTCTTTTTTTTTTCCCCTTTCTGAAATTTGCATCAATTTAAACTCGATGTGCACATCTTGCAGTAGAGTTCTCAGAAAACCTCTTTTTATAGATTTGGTGGTCTTGGGTTTCTTAATGAACATTGAGAGTATGTGTCCATGTCCATGGACATCAGACGCCATTCAGTTATAAACATAAATATAAATTTGATTTTCTTGCTCATACTTCCTGATGTATATGTACATAAGCACTGAACCTCAGTTCTCATTGAGCACTAGAATCCCCCCTCTCTAGATCAACTCGAACTCGTGGGGCATAATTCCCATCTTTTAAATGAGAAAGAACTTATGTTATTTGGTTTGTGCATTAGGTTTTCGGGACAGACCGGCGGTACTGGTTTATCCCCGCATACTCTGAAGAGGATTTACGACGAATGCCAGCACTTCAGGGTCTTGAATACCCTTCAAAGCCTGATTTGGATGCCCAGGAGTTTTGAAAACAATCGGGAGCTCGAGTTTCATTTGCTGTAGCAGATCTAGAGCACCCCCACAAAAATGCTTCCTTTGATACTTGAATTGATCGAACGGCTGAAATTAATTGGGCTTAGATTTAACTGTTCCATGGGCATTTTACAATCGACATAGCAGTAAGGAGATTGTATAGAGAAAGGGAAGTTCATTCAAGAAGCAATGTCAGCAGTGAAATGTACATAGCATGGAGCGGATTACTTACGAGGTCTGATATTTATTTTATAATTTTACTCTTATGTATAATTGGAAATTTGGGTGATGTGATATCAGGAATTCAGAACTCTGGATATTTTATTTTTATTTTTTTTGTAATGGTTGATTAGGTATAAATATTCTATTTGTGTTGCTCCATTTCTCTTAAAATACTTTCTCCCATGACTTAGGTCTGAGGAATGCAACACTCGGATCATATTCTCTTGAAAATATGTGCTTAATGTGATTTGGGTATTGGCCATAATGTGATCTGTGTGCCAAACTCGAATGCTCAACCTCGGGCTCGCAAGGTGAAGGACCAGTGGCTTTCTTGTACCGATCGAGCCGAGCCCAGGTGTGCTCGACTCGATTACACTCCTCTCAAGATTTTTTTTTTTTTTTTTCCACTGTGGGGGGAAACAAACAGACAAGAAGGAAAAGACCAAGCACTGAAAGATGAGGAGGAGAGGACAAAAGATGTTCACAGGCTCTCTCTGTGGAGGGCCTTCTCGTGTGCTCACGGGTGGAACACACTGTATGGACTGTGAGTAACAAGGCAAAAACAGAAAGAGCCAAACGGAGGGACCAATTTCCATGACGTTTCACATGTTGGCCATGCATGAGCCTTGCTTCTTGGGGGATTGTGCTCCTGGAGAAGTTTGAGAGTGAGAACCACTGATTGGCCCTTTAATGAGAACCACCACCAGTCTTTCAGGACATGCACAGATGAAGTGATTCTCCACAGACGCGCGCACACATGCATAACATTTTTGCTATGACTGTTGGTTGGCCAAAATGAAGAGGGAGGGATAAATGGTGCTTCTCTCACCCATCCCCCACAATACTAGAAGGAAAGATTGCTATCTTCCAGTAATCTTCTCACCATAGAATCAAGGATCTCAAGCTTCTGGGTACGTTAAACATACAATATTCACAAACAGCTCTGACAAAATTAGTGCAAATCCTGCTTCAATCGAGTACGAAGAATTCAAGCAGGCGTATTCTTCCATTATGGAAGTTACCTTCTAAGTCTACAGACTACGAAGAGGGACGCTTATTGTACGAAAATTTGTGCATAGAATGAGAACAGAACAGTATATGGGTGTGCGTGTTACTGCAAAGTCAATGGGGTCCATAGACTCATACGCTATTCTGTAACATTCTGTGACTAAATTTTCTACTCACAGCACAACCCATTAACCAAAAATTAGCATTAATTTCTTCGCCCATGAAAATAGGAGAACATGTCCAGAGAATTAAACACTCACGAAATTCAAACATAACCCTAACATAATTAGTCCAAACCCCCCTGCAAGTATGCAGTAACTAGGATTCGCAAATTACCACTAACACTAACTGCCAAATCTACAGGCTACAACTAACGAAAAGGCATTAGCATCAATTTCTTCAGCCGTGAAGAGAGGATGACATACATGAACATAGCAGCAAACAGCTTCGGCATTAGTCAGTAGTTAGTACCAGGTACTGCCTGATGCTTGTAAATTGAGGCGGGAACTCGACAATGAAATCAAGAACTGTCGGTTAACTCACTCAGTTCTTGTATCACATTGTCAATGGCCGGCCTGTGATTAGGAGATTCATGCGTGCATAAAAGAGCAAGCCTCCCCACTTTGGCTGCCTCAGTTTCTGGGAATTTTGCCTCAAGATTCATGTCAATAAAATCTTCAAACCTGCACGACTCCACCCCTTGACGGTTCAACTGGGTGATTTTCCGTTTTCCAGCGAGGATTTGGAAAACAATCATTCCAAATGCATAGACATCGCTCTTCTCAGTAAACCGGCCAGTGGTTGTGTACTCAGGCGCTAGGTACCCCATGGCAGCACATGACTTGAGCGTGGAGAAAACGATATCATCTGCAAGGAGCTTGTGAAGACCAGAATCTGAGAGCAAAGGATTAAAGCGCTGATCAATGAGGATTTTCTTGGCGGATAAGTTTTGGTGAACCAAAGCAAGCTTATTTCCTTTGTTCCCATGCAGATAAGCAATACCTGGTCCACAAAAAAAGAGAAGACAATTGTTACCATATGCGAAAGCCAAAAGAAAGAGAAGTTATCTCTAAGAACTATGTTCTCTTCTTCATATTATTGCCCTTTACTAATGGCATGTTTGGTTTGTGAAATGGAATAGAGAGTAATCAATTAAGTTCATTGAAATGTTTAAAAATTACATCATGGCCTTTTATTCGTGTTCTGAGTGTTCTGATACTTGACCTTCGATGAGATTTAGTTCAGATTTGGTAGGGATGCGTAGAATTACTCAAAACAAAAATAATGTGAGGTACAGAATTTGCTAACCTTCGGCGATGCCGCGGATTATAGAAACTCTGGTAGACCAATCAAGAACCTTGCCGCTACTAGGCTTCACATCCAAATGCTGCAACAAATTCCCATTTGGCACAAAATCGTAAACAAGAAAACACTCCCCCCGCCCTCTGGAACAGCAGAAGCCTCTCAACCTTACAAGGTTTTCGTGCTTCAACGACGTCAGAATCTTCAAACCCTTCAAGAACTCAGCTTCGTCTGGCTTGCAACTTGTCTTGGCAATGCACCGAATAGCAACAACCGACCCATCTCTCAGAATCCCCTTGTAGATCGCGGAAAACCCGCCCTTCCCAAGCAAATTTGCCTCACAGAAGTACTGTGCAGCACGCTCTACATCTTCTAAATTGAACATAAAACTTTCAAGAACTTCCTGAGAAAAACCGTTCCCATTCCGGCTCTTAGACATCGGGTCCCACCCGTTGGAGTACTCCAAGCTAATGAGGGGTGAGGAGCTCCTCCTGCAAACTGGCTTGGCCTGGTCAGTACTAAGCCGGCCATCCGACGAATCGAGAGATGTTCCGATTTTCTGTTTCCCACGACGGTACCGTGAGAATGCAAAAAGTCCAATGCTCGTTGATGCAATTACCACTCCAATTACTCCAACAATGGCAGCAAGTTGTGGTTTTTTTGATGGGCTTTTACAGTGGGAGTTGACACAATTTGGGTGCAAATTTGAAGGCCCTGGGATGCCTTTTGCAAGAAACGCCGTAGAGCCACCTTCTATGGGTTCAGGTTTGTCCGGGCTTGCATCGCCCAAAGCAGTGCAGATCTTCAAGGTTGAGAACCCAACTCCACACAATCCAGGATTGTTTCTATATAGGAATCCATTGCCCAGCCTCTTTAGACCTTCATTACCATCCACAAACAAATCAAAATCAAGATGGTATCACCCCAATTTGTACTTGCCTTTATGTGTCAAAATCGAAATTAAATTTAGGCACACAGTGGATGAAGAAGAGGTGAATTACCTGGAGGGACGCTCCCAGAGAGGGTGTTATTCTGGACATCTAGAACGTGCAGTCCCGGGGCATTAGCTAACTTTACAGGTATGGAACCAAACAGGCCATTGAAGCTTAAATCCAGCCTTGATAACAGCCCCAAATCCCCCAAACTCGCAGGAACCGCACCGGTTAATTGATTATACTGTAGAGAAAGTACGCTAAGCTTCTGCAGTGATCCCAGCTGTGTGGGTATGCTCCCACTCAACTTGTTGCTGCCAAGCTCCATAACTGGGAAAAAAAAAAAAAAAAGACCCAGATTTGAACTTTTTCGGTAAAGGTTTTAGCTCTTCAAGCTTGAGCCCTTGAATCTTTCACTAAAACTATGTAATTACTCAAAAGGGGGGGAAAAAACAACGACAACAACAACAGCAACTACTACAACAACAAAGAGGAAGGAAGGAGAAGGCGGGGAGTGGGGTAAAGGCCCAGATTTAAACTTTTTCAATAAAGGTTTTAGATTTCAAGCTTGAGCCTGTGAATCTTAGTGGTAAAAATATGAGGAACTCTCCACCAAAAAAAATAAAAGAAAAAAAAAGATCTTGAAGATTAGACATGATTTCAGTCTCAGAAGGAATATTGCCAGAAAGATTGGTGACAATGCGATATAAATCAGCAACAAAAATACGAATGACCTTCCTTGAAGATTGGACATGTCTCCAATCTCAGGAGGGACCATCCCAGAAAGATTATTCACATTGAGATTTAAGTCAGTAACAAAAAATATGAACTTTCCCAAGCAAAAAAACTAACCTTGAATATTAGACATGTTTCCAATCTCAGGAGGGATCTTCCCAGAAAGGTTATTCACATTGAGATACAAATCAGACAGCTCAGTCAACTGTGCTATTTCCTTGGGTATTTCTCCACTCAACAAATTAAAATGCAAGTAAAGACCAGTCAAGCTCTTCAGCTCACCAATCTCTGCGGGTATTTCCCCTTTGAGCCCTTTCCCCTGCAAAGATATATTAGTCACATGACCATGATCCTTACAGGCGAGACCCTCAAAGGTACCCCCACATGGATCAGCGTCTATAACCCAGGAGGAGAGGAAAAGACCATGTGGGTCAAGAGAGGCCTTGATGGCCATGAGAGGCCTGAGCTCTGCATTTTCACAAGCTGCTGGTGGGGATGTGAGGCTGAAGCATAGAATGAGAATGAGGGGGAATAGAGAGAGACCCATTTCTGGATTTGGATTGGAAAGCTCAGGGGAGGTTGTGGGTATGTTTGAAATGGTGAAGGTCTCAGAGGGTCAAGCTGGGAAGGTTCAGTTGGAGAGTGAACACACAGTAAAGTGAAGTGAAGTGAAGTGAGTATATGGTGTTTGGGGAGATTATTATAATTTGTTTCCTTTCTCTTTTTTTTTTTTTTTGAAAAAAGGGCATAGATTGGAATTAAATTCAGGAGATGGTGAAGCAGGTAACCGGTTACAAACAGTGAGGCAGGCCTGCAGAACTACAGTACTTGTCAGATTGTGTGATGATACAGTCTGTTAAGAGTTAAAGAGCAGTTGTCATGAGTTTGAAATGAAGAAGAAAACGATTCATTCTGCATGTGCAAACAAGAATCAATGAATGAACGAGGATAACTGAACTTTAAAAAAAAAGTGCATGAATTTATGAATTCAAGCACTTTTAATCATCCTTTTTTTTTTTCTACCAATAATTTATTTTCTTATCTTTTTCAAAATAATATTTATCAAAATTATCTACTTGCATAAATATATGAAATTCAAAGAATCTACTTCAATAACCTTTCAAATCCAGAACTGCATGGCTCATTAATATCTCACCTAAAAATTTGGACTCTCACATATTTCTATTTCTCTTCAAATCAAGTGGGCTAATCCGACCAATCTTGCTTGCACAATGAAAGAGCTACCAAGTTTATCTCTTCATCGAATCAAATTGGGTAAAGGTGTATCAGTAGATCTCGCTATAAAAGATTTATTAGTTGATAATTTATAGGTAGAGCTAAAGGATGTGAGTCGTACAAGTTACCAATAACCTTGATTAGATGAAAAGGAAGAGGCGTTAGAGTTTAGAGAAGACCTCGCAGTTTTAAATCAACATTCAAAAATTTGATTAGGGGCAATTATTTAATTAATTAATTAATTATTTTCAAAAACAAAGAAACCATGAGCCTACATACAAAAGGAAAAGGAATAATATAAATAACCTCATCATCCAAATTATATAAATTCAAATAGTAACTATAGTGGCAGCTGATTATTACAACTGGGTTTGCAAGTTTTAGTGACGATGAATGAAAACGTAGTGCTCCGCAGCAAAACTGTATTAAAGATTATTTAAAGTTGAAATTTCTCTACTGAATTTTAAAATCTTCAACAAATACTCGAATCCAAGGTTTATGTTTACTATTTATTTTTCTTCTTATATTCTTCTTAACTAGGTTCAACTAATTTGAAAATATAAGGACATGAATATATATATATATATATATATGTATGTATGTATGTATGTATGTATGTATGTATGTATGTATGTATGTAAGAAAACAAAATTATTGAGGGGTGGGAGGTGGGAGACCGTGGAAACCGGTAACGAGCCTGATAAGAAAAATACACTCATCCCAATGCTACAATGCTTTCAAATTTTCTTGTTATACGAGCAATTAATTTACTATTTTATTCACCTCTTTACTGTCACCCTATGCATTGATTCGAGGGTTTGAAAATTTTTAGGTGATAAGTATTTATTATATTCCAAAAATTAATGAAAGAAGTGGGCAAATTTGAATCTCTAATCTTCTTCATGTTTTTGCATTTATAACATTAGAATGGCCTTTTGATTTTTATTTTTCATTTTTCAACCGATATGGTTGAATGAACGTGAAAACACAAATTGATGTGTCAATTTTCATATAATTTTATTGTATATTAGTTCTTTTATTTATAATGCGAATTATCAAAAAATCTAAATCATTATAATTGTTTTTAACATTGAGATCCCATGAATGAAAGCTTTGTACATAAAAAAATTGTATAGAATTAATATCTCCACTTTTTCCTCTTTTTTTTTTTTTAACCCGCATATCCAATTCGTACGATTGCAATTTACAGAATGAATCCAAAATGATATCGTTTGGGATGGCACAACAGGTAAATTACCTATGCTGTTAGACTATAAATATTTTTATATATATAACATGGAAGAGTTTTATTAGTAAAAATAAAAGATTTTACTATTTCTGAGCATATTGTTTGAATGCATATTAGGGAGCTAACACAAGTTTAGTTTTATGAAATTCAACCATATGGATTGAGCATGCACGGAATTAATTACGTACAAACCTCTCACATGTAAGGTAGAAATATTAAAAAATAATCAAAACTATTTAAATCTCTTAGTAGTCCATCGTATAAATAAGGAGCAAAATACACAATGAAAACATTTGGAAAATTGGCATTGACTTTCTATGCATTTATTTATTTTTTATGCTCTTTCAATAGGTACATAGAACGGATCTCATTTGGCTCCATAATTAATATTCTCACTCTTTTATCAGTGATGTGCCATTCCACAAACATTATTCTCAAAATGAAATTATGGATTTATTTTCAATGTATAATTTTTTTAAAAAACTATTATTATGCACCAAAATGTGGAATCCAAAGGAAGAGATGTAAGGACCACCACAGCTATGGGTCCGACAAAAGACCGCAGAATTGTGGTAGAAAGGGGATAAGCTATGCCTGCCCAGTAGTCCAATGTAAGGACAAAAGTTAGAATAGTAGAAATTTTTAATTTTAAAAATGGTTTTAAAACTTTTTATGCTTAGGATGAATAAGATTTGTATCTTTAAATCACTTAAAAATTGATAGAAATGTGTATCTCTTTGACTTATTTCCATCTGTATGGTTCAAAATTTTCAAAAATGCATTGAACAAAAAAAATATATATATAAACTGCAACATAAATTGGAGAGAGAAACTCGATGAAATAATTTCCCCTAATTTTGTATTATAAGGAGATAAGGACACTTCCAAAGAGATTCTTCTACGTGTACATTTTAAGGCTCAAGTTTTTATTCACTTTTGAGGGCTGAAATAGAAATTTGCAATTGAGAATTGATAGACCAATGTTAAAAAAAAGAAAAAGAGGTTTTATAATTATAAATTGTGAGACTTAGGAAAAACTTATATTGAGACAGGTCTGATTTGTACACTTACTTTGAGAATTTTTTTTTTAATATTATTTTGGGATATTTTTCAAATTTTTATTTTGAGTCGGCCGGATTCAATTTTTGGAGACTATTTTTAGTTCGCTTGGTTTGATTAACCAATAAGCTTTTTTGGGTTTATGGAACATAATGGCTGGACAAAAGAAACCTTATTTCGTAGCTGTTAAAGAAATGATAAAAAATGACTCCTTTTATATTTTGAGGTCAATAAAAGATAGAAATTTTATATTTAATTCACCATGGTTCAAATTTTGGGTAGTCCATTTTTAGTTTGTATATTTTAAAAATAATTAATAAACTTTTTGTTTTGGATTTATGAAACATAATTCGTAGCTGTTAAAGAAATGATAACAAATGACTTTTTTTTTAATATTTTAAAGCCAACTAACAGTGGGAAACTTTAATCTGGTTCAGCAGGATTCAATTTAGATGGTCCATTTTAGGTTTGTTTGGTTTAAATAATTGATAAAACAAAACTGGGAAAATAAATACACTGCATTCACCCATTGTTTTGTTCGTTTGGTTCTCGAGACGAAATGAAATAGGTATTTTATAAAATTATAATCTTAACAATGAGAGAAGATTATGAGGAATAATTCTTTTTAAGGTACATAATTGAAATAGATAACAACTATTACATTATTTGCTATTAGTAATACCTATTTCTTGTGTATTCCCCTCATGACCCAAGAATCCAATGAACTAACCCTCGATAGATATATAAATTTATTTGGATCTATTAAGGTAGGATTCACTTTTTACAGAAAATCAGTTGGAAACTTAATTTTGAGATGGATTATTCACTAAAAGCTCCTTAACTTCTATGCTTCAAATTTAAATCTCTTCCCCTAACACTTATCCACCTGTCTTATCTACTTATGATTCTCATCTACTGTGAATTTTAAGCTTGGCCTCCACCTTCACTTAAAATATGCACAGAACTCTTTATCACACCAGTTAGATATATGCTAGACCTTTAAATTTTTTAATGATTACATGATCCACGTAAGCTTTGAGCCTAGAAAGAATTAAAGTTTAGTGAAGTGTTGTATTATAAAGTAAAATAATAATGAGACGACTTGTTTTTTTTTTCTTTTTTTTTTTGTGTGTGTGTGTATTTATATGTGGGAAAAGTCAGGAAGGATGATTATGGCCGCCCCACAAAGAGGGAGGAGATATAGAAAATGGAATAATTAGTGTTTGGTGCGAAGCAATGAATGAGTACTAGAACCTATAAAGGGAAAATAGAGAAGGTGAGATTGAAGTCATAACCAAGAACATGATGCCATTCTCTGAAATAGGTGCATGACTGCACTTTCCATAACCCCACCACTTTAATGGAAAAGTTTGGGGATGATGGAGAAAAGATTGAAGATTTGCAATCCTCTCGTTGCACTGTAATTTGAGTTTGCCATATATAAACTGTTCATCTGATATGAAATAAAACGTTTGTGATAATGTCCAAGTGACAAGCGCGGGTAAATTGTTGTTTTACACAGTCCGGTGGAGACTTGAACATCTCACGTCATGTACGTTATGTTAAACTCTTTTCTCCATTTCATTTCATGAGTTGGTAGAATATAACTTACGAACTGGGGCTGTGATTTTCTGGATCGAATAGGAGAATCACCTAGCTCTTTTCCTTCACCCCTTTCTTGGATCATTGTTTATAGTTTCTCTTAATTAATGTATGCAATTATAATGACATGGAAATAGGGTATCATTTGCCGCCTCTTGTTATTATTATTTTGCTAAAAATGAGGCTATAGGAAAATAAGAAATTGCTCAACTATTTAATATGGTCGACACTTAGATTGTTCTTTTAAAATTTCCTCCTTAAGTATCATTTTTTGAATGGTCCATATAATTGTTTCTCCGTGCAACAATAGAAGAGAATCGGATTCAGTCTTGTCATCCTAATGCCAAATCCCATCTAATGCTCTTACCTTTTTCAGACTCACACTTTCCTCTTTATTCCTCCCACCATCATCAACTATTGAGTTCACATGATCTCAAAACTCTCTCTCAAAAGCATGAAAAGAAGTCCCAAGGGACTCATTGATTCTCTTTTACAAAGAAACAACATGAGTGAGACAAAGCACACTTTATTGTTGTTTACTCTAAACTATTACGCCACCATACCATATCACAACCACACGTGAATGAATAGAACACTTCCATTAATGGAGAAAATATCTACTTATGTTCATATTTCATTTTGCATTTGAAGAACACTTACTGAATAATGTTGAGCTCTACTGGTTACTGTATTGCTTGATATGTGCATTGGGCTACTCCAATTTTCTATTTTTTGATGGAAGCTTGACATAAAATCTAGGTGTCATACCGAGACCACCTACTCAATATGTTTTAATGAGAGATTAACGAACATACATAAACAAAAGGGATGATAAGGAAGAATATGTGCTTTTTGCTTTGTGCACTTGAGCAACCTCTTTATTCCAAAAATCCTTTTAGTAAGGCGAGGTGTTCTCTTGCTCAGTGTTCCCTCGCCGGACACTTATTTGGTGCCCAATTACTCCGATATCGAGATTTGTTTTGGCAATATTACTTTGCGGACTGAAGGAACATTCAAAAATCTATGTACCAAGAAATTTCGTAAACTTTGGTGAGCTGTAGACCCTTCATCCAGGGGATGTAAATTAGAATTTATTACAAGAATGAAAGTTATTAAAATTTTCAAATTTTTATTCATTTTACACATAGGTATATGGTCTGTTGGTGCCATGACCGAACTGGAGATCGTACATCGAAAGTTGAAGGTGCAATGGAGTGGCTAATATAGTTCGATGGACCCATAACCCACCAACTATAGCTTTTGGGTTAGAATGGGTCTCATTCTGGTGTTAGGCCCACCCAAGTCGTACTTCCAATAGTTTACGCATTATCAAATTTTATAAAAATTCGTAAGTACATAAATTTTCAAATGTTCTTTTAATTTATGTACTTATATTGTCAAAACAAAACTCGATCTTGCACTAATTAGACGCCAGACATGCGCCCACCAGGAAGAAGTGGGCATATCTGTCTTTCCATGAAACTTTTACACCAACCTTTTTTCCCAAATGAAAATGACCAAGTACATCTCAAAATTGCTCCTTTTATTTATTTTTTCCACCTTTTTTTTCTCTTTGGGGCGTGGGAGGGGGCAATTGCATGTGGGGTGGCTTTCCCCTGGAGATGAACTTCAGTAAGCCTTGCCGACATTTTCTCACGTGGCTCTGCTTTTCACAGAGCTCTACTTTTCAGATTAAAAAAAAACTCTAATTTTATATCAATTTCAGTAATATATAATATCCACGTGGCCTTTATATTCTACATAACAGACATTGGATTATAATTCGTAAGTTGTATAACAAATGGGTGGAGGATAAAGGATCTTACACTTTCAAATCACAAAATTTTCTAGCGCTCAATGAGCAATGATGTGTGCGGTGTTCAATTTAGTTATGTAATTCAAATCGAATTCTTTGAGTACAATAAGTAAGTTACGAGCTGTCACATAAACATGACTCAAGTTGTAATCAAAACAGGAAATAAGCCAAATTCAAAAATTATTGAAGAAGTAGGGAATAAACTCCATGGCAGAATTTTGTTAAAGAGGACCCATGCATCCTAAATCTATAGATTTTGATCGTTCGCATTGGGGGAGATTTTACGGTTATGAGATTTTCGGAGATTGACTGAGCGCCCTTTTTATTTAAAAAAAAAATTATTGAGAAGGTCTTTTTTAATAGAAAAACATAAAATAAGCTTATTCCTTGTCCATTCTCATTTCATCATCTACATATTATCGAGCTGTAGAAGACTTTGCAAGTCTCCTTATTTTTGAATGCGCATCTTGATGTATACGAACAAAAGCACCAAGCAAGCCTGTGAGCTGTCAATCGAAAGATGAAAGAAGCCAAACTCAGAATATTACTGGAGAAATTGAGAGCGTGACGTATCCTTGTGGACCAGATGGGGATTTGGTTCACAAAGAAGCCAAACTGGAGATATGGTTTGAAATCGGTGGTCTACATTTGCAAGGACAAGTTTTCCCCTACAGAATTGGGTCTTTAATTCAAATCTGCAAGAAGATTGGACGACAGAGATTAAAACAGTCGACTTTCAGGACCCAAAAATGTATATATATAAATTAAATGAAATATCTGTCTTCTTTCACATTATAGCATTTAACGCAGGGAGTCCAAAACTTTTTTTTTTTTAAATAAAATTATTTTACGTAACATAGTATATGTACATCCCTCGTATCCTATTCACGTCAAAAGTAGCTACATAACAAGGTTTGTGTGCACTGGATTTGGGTTCTCTCCCGTCCAAAGTTTGCAGTCCCTGTGTAGTTTTGCAAGTTTTTTTTTTAATTTTTAATAAATTTTTAAATAATTTTAATCATGCTGATGGAAATAGCATACAAAAATACATAGGCGTGCAGATTCTAATGATATTTCAAAATCAATAACCTATTCATCCTAAGGGCTGAAAATTTGTAATTTAAAAAATATACTGAATTTTCAATGCTTAGGATGAATAGGTTTTGTATTTTCAAATCTTTTAAAAACTGACATGCTATGTATTTTTGCATGGTATTTCCATCCGTACGATTCAAGTTACTTAAAAATTTATCAAAAGTATAAAACATGCTAAACTGTGCTATAGACTGCATTCCAAAACTAGAGAGAATCTGATATCATGTGGTCTTATTTTGTTATTTGACCAAAACACTTCGTGAAAAGGACCATGCAAGTTTTGTAATATCATCCTTTTGACGTGAAGGGTATGTGAATGATATATAAATAGAAAATTTCAATTATTCAATATAACAATTGGAGGAATTGTGCATAAAACCCTAATGTTTACATTCATTTACCTTTTAAACCCTAAAGTTTCAAAACTTGGCACCACAAGCCTTTTGTCTTAGGTTCGTCCAATAGTTTAGACGAGAAAGAGAGCATGTACTTATCATGTGACTTTTTAAAAGGGCAAAATCATCATTTCAGTTCCCTCTTCTTCCTCTATCACTTTGGTCTCTGCCTCCCCACCGCAAAATTCGGTCACAGTACACATAGACTTGATTTTAAATTAAAATGACCAACTTGCTCAAACTTAAACGATACTAAAATAATTCTTTAAATTACTTTTAAGGTGCTTTTACGCAATTTAATCCGTACGAATAGAATGATGGTACGAGCACTCGAGACACATTCATCTCCATGTGATTTTCTTGAGAATATGCAAGTTATTCATTTAGCTATTAAAAATTGAGTATCGTTCTTTAAATGCCTCGATCTACAGATTTTTAAGTACTGAAATAAAAGAGTACCACAATATTAAACTCATGAAAATCGACACACTTATATAATTTTGTATATTATTTTCAATCGCCTGATAAAATTGCTTAAAAAGTACCTTAAAATTTTTAAAACGCCTGCCAATACCTACCTTCGCATGGGAGAGGGGATCTTCCCCTCCAAAACACAACTTCTAATAAAAAGGAAACGGAAGAAACACACTTTTCGTCGAACGGCCCTAATCTAATGGGCATTAAATATAAGCTAAGGACAGCCCATGCTTAGTGGACCTTTACTTCTGGGCCAAAAGTCTTTGGGTAGTACGGCCCTTATCAAACGGGACTCAAATATAAGCCCTGCCCAGCCCATCCTAAATGGGCCTATACTTGCCTCAGGCCCAAAAGTCTTTGGGTTGGTACGGACAAGCCCTAATCAGAGTTCGTTCATCCTTTCTTCATCGTGGATTCGTCGTCATCATCGATGGCGGTGAGCTCCGCAGAGATAGGGGATACACGTAGGAAATGTGCGCTTCTGGGAGCAATAGTTGTCTTCGCCTTCTACGTTATTGCTCCGTTTCCCTCTCGCCGCTGCGTCTGAACCCTGCTTCCCCCTCTCCTCTACGCACCGGACCCCGAACCCTAGCTTTCGTGGATAGAAGAACGGCTCCTCCCAGCAGCCATACCATGTCTTCTTCTTTCTCCGCTTCAGCTTTTACCAATAGAGGGTACTATTTCTAATCCCAACCGCTTTCTTCCTGTTTGTTCTCATTGAAAATTGACTTTGACCCGAGAAAGTTCATAACTGGGATTTTTTTTTCCTTCTTAATTTTCTACAAAGAATTAAAGTCTGATTTTTCATTTAACTTTTCATGTTTAAAGCTTAACAAGAGAAAGTTCATTAATTTTCGCTTTTTTTCCCCTTGTGATTCTAAATTGTTTACTAGTTGCAAAGCTGATGATTTTGAGCCTGATTTCATTTATTTACTAATTAATCACTTTTGGGTCCTACATTTTTGACTGAGGATTTTGGTTTAGATGGTGCTTGTGTGTTTATGTATTAGTGGCGGTGGAGGTAGAGGAAGAGATATAGAAGCCAGACGCAATCAGGAAAGATCTAGAGGCCGTGGAGGAGGAGGTGCGGCTGGTGGTGAAGATAGAATTGGTGCTCTCGGAAGGCTCATGTAAGCACATTATATGCACTGCGATGTGGATATATAGTAGTATATAGCCCTGGACTGAAACTTTATTGAAAGAAAAAAAAGGTTCAATGATTTGGCCTTTGAAAGATATACCACTGAAAAGATTTAAAAAGAAAAAAGAAAAGAGAAAAAAGAAAAAGAGAAGCTTTTATAATTATTTTGAACTTTTGATCTGCTGGGATTGGAATTTGGGAGTCTACGGCTTCTCCAATAATTAAACTCGAACAATTACTGCATCTCTATATTTTATCGGCAGTACAGTGTTGGGTTCTTGGCGCCTGGTTAGCCCACTAGATTTTATTATTATAAAATTTCAACCGTACAGATTCAAGACCATAAAAAAAAAAATAAAGGGACACATGAATTTTCATACAATTTTATGGTGTGTAGGCCTTCCATCTATACAGAAACAATTATAAAAATTTGAACTATTCAAAAAATTACTTGGAGATTGTTTTTTTTTTTTTTTTGAATTTTGCAATATAGATGGAAGGCCTAGACACCGTAAAATTTTATGCAAATTTTAGGGGCCACTTTATTTCTTCATGGTCATTGAATTGAATCTGTGCGATTAAATTTCAGATTAATGAAATCTTGTGGGCTAGCTGGGGCAACTTTCATAGTTACACATCGCTTGGATAGGATATTGATCATTAAATATTATATTCTATCTTAAAATGTACTTCATTCTATATTTTTGAGTAAATAGGCCTTTTACTACATTTTTATTTTCTTTTTATTAAGTTGTTGAGGCTTACCTTCTTCCCATGGATGTTTATTTTCATTTTGTCTATTTCAATAATTGTTTAAGATCTAAAGATAGATATTCATTTGATTTGAGCATATGCACATGGATTTTGTTTGTAACTGTCAGTTTTTTGTTCAAAAATGTGAAGCCAGTCAACTGATCTCACTTACCAATGTATGTGTTACGATCTCTAGTGATAATTATGTCAGTCATACAGTAGAAATCAAGTGCAACTTCAAAACATGCATGGGGCGAAATTTGAGTGACGTTTCGAGTCTTGTTTAGGACTTGAGAAGAAAGCTCAGCTGAGTCAACTCAGCCTATAGCTACTTGGCTTAGTTGATCTTTCCATATTTATGGAAGAAGAGGGCTGAGTTCAAAATCCAAGGATGCACCGTCTTTTATGTACTTGTTGCATCATTTGTCAACTGACGATAGATAATATTGTTTGTTGGTCCAGTATGATTTATCTTTAGCTAAGGTGCTGGTACAATTTTCTGAACCATTTCTTTCATTTATTATTTGTTTAGGACACGAATTTTGCGGCACATGGCTGTTGAGCTGAAATTGAATATGCGTAGTGATGGATATGTTAAAGTTCGAGACTTATTAAATCTTAATATGACAACCTCTGTGAAGATCCCGTTAAGATCACACACGGTTGATGATGTCAAAGAGGTTGGTTCAATGATTAAAATTTTGTCTTGCTTATATGTGTTATTGACTCATAATTTAACGTAGGCTTTGTTTTACACACAAAAGAAAAGAAAAAAAGTGGTACATTACTTTTGCCAACATGGTCAAATCCCTAAGTTCTTATCTATGCAAGTACTAGGCTCTAAGCTTTAAACCTTGGGATGAGCACCTTATTTAGGTGCTGCCCCAGAGTTCTTGTATTGGGACACTAGTTTATAACAACTGTATTAGATTTATGTAATCAAATGTAATTTATTTTTAACATATTGTATCGTTCGTACATAACATTCTTGTCATAGACCCATCTTTATATCCTTATGACTGATATCCATGGTGTGCTTTTTTTTGCCTGCTGCTTGTTTTATATTTATGAATTCACTTAATTTGTTTATTATTTAATCATTTTGATATACAAAAGTCATTGTTTAATCTGATTGTTTACTTGTGGGTTTTTTAGGCTGTAAGAACAGACAATAAGCAACGGTTTAGCCTCTTGGAAGACAATAGGCGAGCTTTTGATACGTGCAAATCAAGGCCACTCTGTCTCTGTAAGGCATCTGCTTTGTGTCAAAAAAATTAATTTTGTTACAGCTTCAAAATGGGAATGTGAATGAACTGGAACAAGCTTGCAACGTAGGATTCATATGCATTGATACACACTGTCAAGTGATAACTCCAGTTTATATGAATGTGTGCCCATATTTGTTGATTTCCTGAAAGTTTATAGTTAGCATCAATTGGTACTTGCAATGATTGATTCAGCAAAATCAAATTGAAAATGGGTAAATAATATAAAGATGTCACATAGTGATGACTCTATGTATGAGGGCGTGCCATTATTCGTTGATTTTCCTTTATGCTATGTTGTTAGCATCACTGATTTCATGCACTGATTGATTTGAACAAATCAAATTGACATGTGTATGATATAACCACCAGCCCTTACGATCCTTGGTGTTGGCCCAATGTCAGGGAGTCTAATGTCTACAATGGTTTTGTTGGCTGTGTGTCTATTTAGTACTCAGAAAATGACATAACTAAATTTGTCTGTTAAGCTGCTTAGCATTTGTAAATGAAATTTAAATTGTGATAATGTTATATAGGGAGAGGGATGTGTGCGTAGCCTTAGTCAGGAATGAGTGGCATCAGAACATTCATGTCAATGGCCCAATGATACTTCTTGTTTTGGTTCCATATAGCCGACTCCACGCTCGTGGCATTGAGACTTAGTTTGTTGTTACAATGTTGATACGGTGAAAAGTACATTTCTCTAGATTCTGATTTTGTTGGTAAACATTATCATGAGTTAGGTTTGTTATCCTCATTGATCAATATGTGTGATATATCATAGAACTTGGGGGATGAGGCCCACTTTCCCGCTGTCTGACGGACAATTTCGATAGAGGCCTGGTTTGGGTCTTTATCCTACTATTCAGCTGGCACAGTGGCCCCTCTTAATACATGGACCTAAGCAAAAATTTATCATTTCTGTTGTCACTACTCTTTGTTTTTGTACGAACTGTTGTGAAGCTCTTTTTTGGTCTTTACCAATGTGTCCTGCCTACATAAGCAAAATCATGGATTCCTTATGTTTTCTTCACAGACAGTTAAAACTGAAAGTTTATTAAAGCCAATCCTTTCCGCCGAAGAAGTTCCACGTAAGATATTTTCACATCATGGTTTTGGTCCATTTATTGCATTCCCTTGCATATATATTACTCCTATTGTCCTATGATTCGCAGTTTGTATGCATGGGACCTATAAGAGGAATCTGGAGTCCATTTTACAGTCCGGTCTCAAACGCATGGACAGATTGCACATTCATTTCTCATGTGGCTTGCCAACCAATAGTGAAGTCATTAGTGGTAAGATTTACAATGGCACACTTATTCAGCGGTTTCATTGGTGTCTGGAAAGATCAGTTGATTATTTCGATTTTAATAACTATCTATGTAGTTAAACCTGACTTCAATACGATATACACATGCATTCATTCTCCAGGTATGAGGCGAGACATCAATATGCTTATCTTTCTTGATGTCCGGAAAGCTTTAGAAGGTATTGGACACACTTCTTTCTCTTTCACCTTTAAAATGAATTTTTATCATAAGCAAGCAACACACGTTAGAAATTAGCGCGCTAGCTAGCTTAGCTCCTACAGACCTTTGATGTTGAATCAGAGATTACCTTTGATCTTAGATCAGATGTTCGGGAATTGGATCCCTCATATGTTAATAAGTTGGTAAACACCTTTGTCGTTGAGTCAGAGGTCCTAGGATAGAGTCCAACCCACATTAAGTTCGTAAAGACTTTTGACGTTGAACCAGAGGTCCTAGGATTGAATCTCACCTCGAGATTAGGGTTGGAGGGGGGGGGGGGGGGGGGGTTAAGAGAGGGTAATAGGGTCAACCAAGACATTTATTCCATTGTTGTGGTACGGTTGTGCTAGAATTTGATGACAGCAAATAATTCTCTTCTTTTTCTCCTATCTCAACTTGCAGAAGGAATGAAGCTCTACATATCGGAGAACAAGGTGATTTTGACTGAAGGTTTCGATGGCGTCGTGCCTGTGAAATACTTTGAGAAGATCGAATCATGGCCACAGAGAAAACCCATACCTTTTTAAGCCAATCAAAGTTCAGGTCAGGGATGTTCCTCGCCTATCTATCACAATTACTTTGTATGGAAGATTGTGATCATTTGGTGTAAATCCTGTTTCATTATATCTGGAACATTCAAATTTCTTTTCTCATTTTCAATAAAAGCAGTGGTTGGAAATTATTTCTCCCCACAATTCCATACGAGAGAAATTACTGTGGCAATTTTGAGTAATTTCCAGGATAATGGCAAGGCTTGGTGATGGGAGTGGGCAATTGATGCACAAGAGCCTAATTCTTCATTCCACAGTTTCTTCAGTACAACCCTATAGTTCTTCAGCCCAACATACTAATGGTGCATGTTCCATTAATTGGACCCCTTTTAACAGTACACCCTACTTTGGACCACCCGACAAACTACTCAAGGAACCTTTGAACCGAAATGTAGGTGCAAAATACTCAAGGAACCTTTGAGGCCTCAACGAACCTCGATGTCTCTCTAGGGTTTCAATTGTGGCGTTTTACTCCTTAAATTTCAAATTGGTGCCCAATGTACCTCTACACGTGCGAGGAGAAGAAAGAAAAGACTGGAGACAACGAGAGAGGAGAGAGAAGAAAAAGAGATGAAAAATCATCAATATTGGTGGTAAGGGATAGGTTGTGCATAATTTCAAAGGGGATTAGTGTGGTGATATCGATCATTATTTAGACGGTTTGATGAGGGACTACCGAGGGTAAAGATGAGACATGTTTGTTTGAAGAGTAATATTATTTCACATCTTTCCTACCTTCTCTACGCTGAAAATGATGGTCGACAAAGTTGAAGTAATTCTTTGACGGTTGCTTGATTAAAACACATTAAAAAAATCACTTAAATTTTGCAAACGTAACTTTTTTAGGGTGAAGGGTGTATGATGGATGTGTGAACCCTCTCATCCAAAGGCACCCTTTACGGTGATAAAAGGAAATGAGAAAAGCAGAGAATGACGTTGTTTTCGCATTTATGGCTCATCGACTCTGCGGCGTTCAAGATCATTTTTTTTTAACCAACTCACGACACTTGGGTTCGCGTCGGATACATGAACAACGCCATCAATAATTAGACAAGGTCCCAATGTTTTAAAAAAAAGGTAAACAATGGGCGTCCCCTGAGCATAAATGCCTTGTCGAACTACCGTTTACGAGGGGTGCATCTTCGTAGCAAAGATGCAGCTCCAAAACTTCCAACAATCTCAAGGATGAAGTTTATCCTGCTAGGAAGAGTACCACAGATGCCATTCAAACTGCCAGAAAGATTAAATAAATCTAATCTTCTTCCTTGGGAAATCCATGAGAGCTTCATTTTATCATCAGCTGTTTTAAGTAAGAATAATTTTCTGCATATGCTTCTATGCTTATTCATCTTTTGTGATTTCTTTTTTGGGTGTAAATTCACGTTAAATTGGTTTCTGCTAGGCGTTGCTGCAATTGGAGTCGTTAATTTGTGCAGCTTTTCTTAGCAATGAGGGGTGGTGTTAATTTAGGGGGTGGTATTTGAATATGCTAGTAAATAATAGCGGTGGAATTTGGACCTTCAGCAATGGATGTTATGTCGCTATAAGTTTAATTAATAACCCGCACTTTTATAGCGACGAATATATCAGATAATTTATTGCTAAAGAGTTAAAAAAAAACAACGAACTAGTAGCAACAGAACAAGCCCGGTATTTAGCAACAGTGTTTCTGTTGCTAAAGCGTCCGTAAGATACCGGAGATTTCGTTGCTATTATATAATAGCGACGGATCTTTAGCAACAAAATCGCCGTCGCTGTACGTTATAGCAACGGACTTTTAGCGATAGACAGATCCACTATTAGCAAGGTTTTTTTTTAATTGCTATAGCATTTCTAAGAAAATAGAAATTCTGTCGCTATTATATAATAGCAATAGATCTTTAGCAACGAAATCACCATTGTTTTATGTTATAGTTACAGACATTTTGAACAGACAGATTCGGTATTAGCAACGATATTTTCATTGCTAAAATGTCTGTAAGAAACTAAAGATTCCATCACTATTATATAATAGCAACGAAATCCTAGCCACTGTAAGTTATCACAACAGACTTTTACCAATGGGCTAAAAAAACTTCTTCCGGTAATCATGACAGGATTTGATGACATTAGGGACAAGCTAGTAATCACTTTATAGTAGCGTAATTATGGTCCATCGCTTAAAAAAAATTTTAAGCGAAGGGACTATTAACAACGGACTTTTAGCAAAAGAAGGCCATCGCAATAGCATATCTACGAGAAGAAAGGCCTTTGTAATGATGAACATATCTACCATATGAGATTTTCTTGTAGTGGCAGAAGCTTATAAATCTCGAGTTCATGGGGGATGAGTTTATTCCAATTGCTTCGGCAGTGTAGGTATAAACATATCCAGAAATTACATAAAACACAATTAGTCTCCCTAATCAAGTCCTTGAAAAGATTCACAGTTCAATGTAAAAGTAAAGAAAGAAAAAGAAATCTAATGGACGATATCTAAATCCGCATTTTAATCAGAAGAACGGCTAATGATCCGGTCGCGGTGGCGGCGTTGTGACGATGTAAATCCGGCGAAGAGACGCATACCGCTGTTTCTTGGGCCAAAATGGGTTCTCTTTGTTGATCTTGCGAGAATTCTGGTCTGCTGTAATCTCACTTCTTGGGCTCTGATGAACCTCTTCATCCTCCTCCGTCTCCTTCTTCTTGTTCTTGTAATCTTCTTTGTTGTCGTCGTCGTCGCCGCTAACTAGCTGCATGAGCTGATGAGCCGCCGCTTCCATGTCGAAATCTCCGGTGATTATCAAAAAGCCTTCCTCCTTCTTCTTCCTCTTTTGGCTCCTCCTGTGTACCGACGACGTCCACGATGAGGATGAAGATGATGATTCCGCCATGTATGCTTGATCAAGAGTAGAAGAAACAAACTAAGTTATTTGTTTCAAAGCCTCTCTCTTCCTAATGGATTTGCTTTTCTTTTTTCTTTTTTTTTTTTTTTGGGTCATAAAGCGTGTTTTAAGGGTTGTAAGAGCTTTGTTGAGGTGAGAAACTGCTGTGTTGCTACTGGGAAGGTTCCCCCACTCCTCTCTGTCTATGTTCCACATGAAGCCTTCCTAATTGGGGGCCGTGTGATATCCAATCCTACGGCTTACGTACACGCGTTTGTGCTCTCCCTAATGCAGAGAGAATATTACACCGAGGGTGAGTAGGATTTGGATCCTCTCCATATTAGCAAGTTATGAGCCGGCGACAGTATGTGGCAACACAAGCATGATGGATAAGACGATGAAATAATTATAAGACTTATCATTAATTATACATTTGACTAACTGTTATTGGAAGACACTTTCACGTCAGATCATGAAACTGTACCAGAGAAGTATTTTTTTTCCGACCAACAGTTGGAAATGCAGTGTCAGTTATTTATTTTATATTTTGTTTCTTATTTTATCAAGAGACAAAATATAAATGATTGAGGTTGCATTTAAAATGTGTGATATTCATCTTAAGATGAATTATTATCCTTTTTATTGGGTCTCTAAGGTCATTCGGCCATTTCATGTACAGTGCATGACTATTCTTCTGAGGGTTGGCGTTTGAGACCCTTTTTCATCGACTAAACGATGAATAGTTGAGTATCCAAAACTCAGTTGTCACTGTCCCTTGAGCTAAACTCAAAGTGTCATCTTAGATCAACTTGACGGCCAATTTCTCGTCACAAATGAGTGGATCCGAATGCGGGAGGGAGAGGTCACTTGGTGAGAGTATCCACATGATCTTCAACTTTCTCAATTTTGGGTGGGCCCCGTCATAGAGTTGTCCAACTTTCGTTTTGTGAGATCTTCTCACACATAAATACAGATGCCGTGCTCGTGAAGAAACATGCTTTCAACCACTCTTTTCTCCTCCTCCCCAAGTTTTGGTTTTCCCCTGCAAGAATTGACTTTTTCCTTCAACGTCGTTGTCAAGGAATACCCGCCTACCACACTATGAACAATAATAACATGGATAAATTTATTCTTTCCGTGAAAAATAATTATAAATAGATAAATTTATTCTTTTCGTAAAAATAATTATAAATAAATTATACCGTTCGCGTGTGATAAATGAGACCAACTTATATATCTGAAGTCCGTTTTTATATGTGAGTAATGAGATTTGATCGGGATAAAAGAAGAATAGTATTACTCTAATAATATAGAGTGTCACGTGTCATTCATGTTTTCTATATCGTTACATAATTAAAAATATATTATTATAATTAAATCACTATAATTAACAGTTAGAGAGCCCATAACCTATTACATAAAAATGCACCAGCTTCAATTAGAAAAACATAAAGGAAAAAAGGCTCAAAAATGCTTCTGCTTTTTTTTTTTTATATAGTTAAAACAAATACGTATGTGTAGTAAGAAAAAAAAAAGCAAACATAGATGCATAAAATACCAAAAAAAGGCAAACAAAAAATTATGACCTAACGATGATAGAATGTGAATGCAGTGCTACTCTAAATCATGAGTGGCAAAATTTTTGTAGTTCTTCTTGAGAAATATTTTCATAAATAATAATAAAGAACCACATAAAATTTACTTCCTGACGACTTTTGGCGTGAATATAATATACACATAGTATTATCCTAGTCAATGTGGTATGATCTGCGATGCCAAAAAAAATAAATAAAATAAAAAGAAAGAAAAAGAAAAGGAGGCCTTTACTAACCGACCATGGGTACTCATAGCTTTCCCTAAATAATAAAAAAAAAAAAAAGGAAAAAAAATAAGAAGAACGACGCTCTTTAAATTACTATGGGATAAAATTTAAAAATCATTTCTATTTTGATCTTTTCTCATTTTTAAATTATATTCGAACTCATCATCTATTTATTTTAGAACTATTAATGATCTCATAATACCTTTAGCTTTCATTTTAACTCATAAATTTTAGCGTCATTCAAATAATATTTCGAATAAAATCCATAAAATACTTTAAATTATGTAAATAGAAGAGCCATAATAGTTGAGTTATCCACCCGAAAGTGCAGACACAGTCACGCGGCACTTGCACCGAATTTGTTTAGACTTTTTTCCAAAAAATAAAAAAGGCTAAAATGAGTTTGCACCTTCGTCTAGGACACAAGAAAAAGACTAACGAGGACCAGAGGGTAACTTTATTTGTTTAATTGCCTTTTAGATTTCAGAGAATGTTCATTATATATATAAAAAAATGTAACATTATTTTAAGGCCAAATTATGTTTTATAGCCTGACCTTTGATAAAAGTTAAAAATCTAACCCAACCTTTATTATTGGCTGATTATATTTTTCTTTTTCAATAAAATGGTGTCATTTGGATCGCTGCACTAAAAATCTCTGATTGTGGTATACTATAAACGCTCGCTCCTTTTTTTGAAAGGGACTTTTCTCTTAAATATTGTTTTTCAAAGGGAGATTTATTTAACTCAAAGCGAACAGATCCTAAGTTTGCAGGCTTGATGCAAATATTAAAGTCCCATTGAGATCTCCAAGTTCCAATTGTATTTTTATACAAATGGTCGGTTCATGAGAATCTTAAACTTTCTTTTTTTAAATTGAGCGGCATGTTTGACAGCAATGATTATTAATTCTTTTGTTAATTATAAGAAAATTAAACTAAACTGTATTTCCAGAACAGAAACCCCAAAGAAAAGGATGGACTTTGATTGAGATTGTGTGTGGGTTTCCATTTTGGCTGTAAGACCACTCAAAGGCTCTCTCACAAGTTGCTGAGTTGGTTCTCACTTGCAAAGCATCCATATAACCTCCTGATATATACTTCTAATTGTTTTAGGACAAGTTGGAGAATCTCTTAGCCTTGATCCTAAGGATTATATTCCATAATCAAAGCAAGCATGAAGATCAATGAAGCTTCATTTTAGCCATCCTATTGGAGTAACCACTCTGATCAACAAGTCAACCTTGAAATGGTAAATAGTGCATGATTGTCTAAAATATTTACCGATAAAATTACTCGTTGCTTAATCCGGTGGTACCACCACACAAGGTTAGAGCCGAAAGGGGATGAGTCCGGGTTATAGTGGTACTTTGTTTAGTTTTTTATGGTATTAACTTTTAACATTTGGTTATCTAATTTTATATTTAGGCTTCTGTAAGTGTTAACTCTGTATTTCATGTTGCGTTAAATCCTCAATACGGGAAAGTTCGAGGGTTTGAGTCTATGTTATTACTAATTTGGTGCATGCTTATTTACCTATAAGAAAAAATTAAAATATTCACAAGTAAATACTCCCAAGACAATGCTTGGTCAAATTATGATTGCTATGAAAATTAGAGAGCAAAGAATCATTTGATTAGCCTTAACGCCTTAATAATGTGATTAAACCATGATGGAGAAGTGAACCATTTCACAAGCTATTCCCTATATAAACAACTCATTCCCCATCACATTTTCCTCAACACAACGCCTTTCTTGTGCTTTGCATTTCCCTCACCTTGTTCTACTTAGCCATCAACACAAATGGCACAACTCAGGCTCTCACTCCTCCTCCTCCTCTCCCTCTCCTCTATTGCTGCCTCGGCTCATCCACCAGTGGCCAGGCGGTCCCGTTCAAGGGCTTTTATTGAGGCCTCGTGTCAGCGAACCCTCTACCCATCCCTATGCATCCGATCGCTCTCTGGTTTCGCTAACAAGACTAAGGAAAGCCCACAACTTTTAGCACAGATAGCGTTATCAGTGACCCTGGTGAAGGCTCAACAAACCAGGAAATTCATATTGAACACGTTTAGTGACATGAAGGGACTAATGTCCGAGGAGCACCAGGGCCTGAAGGACTGTTTGGGCCAAATAAATGACAGTGTGGATCGGCTTAGCCAATCAACTCGAGAGCTGCAACGGTTGGCCCGTGTTCAAGCCGGGCCTGCACCCAATAGTGACCCCATGTGGCACATCAGCAATGTCGAGACTTGGGTGAGCACCGCCCTCACAGATGCGAACGCTTGTATTGAAGGGTTCTCAGGCCGAGTCGTACGGGGTAAACTAAAGGCTACAGTCAAAGGGAAGGTCCTGAACATGGCGCAGCACACGAGCAATGCACTGGCCTTGTTTACTCGCTTCGCTTCGAGGTATCGAGCCACTACGGGCGCCAAGGATCCCAAAGTGTAGTGCTAGTTTTAATTTTTGTTTTAGGAACAAACGCTTGGTATTGTGTGAAACGAAATTGTGTTGTGTTTGTTCCAATTACATTCATTCTTGTGAAATAGATATGCATAAAGAGTTGCAGTGAAGATATGTGAATATTAAGTTTTGTTTAGTGAAATCCTTCCTAAAATGCTGATCTATACTGCTGGTAGTTCATTTGTTTTCGTTAGTGAAATTTGTGTAATAATTTGTGCAATTGGCGAGGTTGCTCCTTTACGGCTGGAAGGTCTTGCGTTTGAATTGTGAAAACAATTTCAATTTCAAAATAAAGGAAAAGGTTGCACACGATAAATGACTTCACCAACCCTCTTAAAAGTGAGAAAATATTGCGCCTTTATTTTTGTGAGCCCTTGTTCATGACTATTGGAACCTTCTCATCGGTTCTTGTTAAGAGACTGTTTCTACAACTTGAACTCCTGACTTTTGGATCAAAAGAAACAACCTTGCCGGCTGTGTCAAGCCCGCCCTCATTCAACACGAGAATAAATTCAGGAGGAAAGAGTTCCATTTCAAAGCAACAACGAACAAATACCAATCAAACGCAAAACTAATAAGAATTCCAAATAAGAATATCTATCTTAAGCCTAAAGTGAATCAAACGGTATAATAACTAATTATTCCACAGGAATAGATCTGCAATGGAATAGCCACTATTGTATTAAGCATCATTATTTTTTTTTGGCATTTGTCATTATTCTTCACAGTATCAGCTAGCATATTGAAAGTTGACCAAATTTTGTGCATGTTGAGTCAAAAATTAGGTAATAGGATTTTGTTAGGTAACTTATTTAAAAGAGGGAATGAGTCAAGGCACAATCGGCAAAGCTGCTCCTTTGTGATTGAAAGCTCGTATATATTCGAATTGTGGAAACAAAATCTTGGTAAAAAAACACGAGAAAGACTGCATACGATAAAAGAACTTCCTTGAATCTTCATGGAGCGAGAAGCCTTATGCACTGAGGTCCATCCCTTTATGTTATGTTGTTTTAAAAGGGCTTCTTTCTGAACTTGGGGTTAACTCTGGTGGGAACTCCTCACCATTATTTCAGCCACCAAGCAAGCCTCTTTTATAATGCATGTATCATACAACATAGTGAAGCAAAGGTTTGAAGCTTCTACAATGTGACCACCAATCTTTCCTCTTGCACCCTCCTAGGGAAACACCAGGGAGACAGATGAATCATTTATAGTAGAATAATGAGTAATAACTAATTAAGGTTCACACGTTAATGCCAAGCATCCATCATGTGCAATTTCGACAAATTTAAAGTGATGGCACCTTCTATGTACTAAGAACACAATCTAAAGCCCCAAGATTGAAATATTCCTAGTTAGGTCATGTTTGGGTAACTTTAGAATAATTAAATAAGCTTCGTAGTTTTGTGAAAGTTAACGTTAATCCGTTGTAGTCTAGTTGGTTAGGATACTCGGCTCTCACCCGAGAGACCCGGGTTCAAGTCCCGGCAACGGAACATTTTTCTTTTTATTTTTATTTTTTTTTCATTTTCTAATTTTACCTTTTCTTGGATCGGTCTGAATGATGAGGATATTTATTATTCTCATAGTACAACTCAGACGATCTAAAGAATCAGCTTCTAGTAGCTGATTGTACGACCTCAAGAACCGAACGATGGTGCGTCTCCCAAAGCAACCTACGGCACAAACAGCTTTTAATGGCTACTTAAAGTTTCCCTTTGGGATTTCATTGACACCATGCAATAGCTACTTCATTTAAATATGGTAGAGATGAATACGATAATTCAAAATGATATAATTTTTTGAGAATCTAACTTCCATATGAAGCAGCTTTGCGTTTTTCCTGAAGTCAAACCCCACAAGTATTATTTTTTCACTGCAAAGTGTTTTCAACTTTTCTAGAACATCATTTCACGATGCATAGAAAGTCCATTTTTATAGTGTTTGGCCAGCAAGATGGGTCAAAGTATGAATAACATATCTATTCTACAAAAATATAAGACGATCAATGGAATTATGTAAGAACAGCTGAGGACCACGAATGAAATAGATAAATAATATTTATTCAACCATTGACCAACGATAATAACTATTAACAGTTCGATCCCTTTTGGTCCACAGGAGTCATTCCACCTATGATCCATGAAGGATATTTATCAAATTGCTAATCTATTTCCATTCTATCATATTCCCGCAAACAGTAAAAGTATAAAATAATTGCACCAAACTAATTCAAAAGCAATTGGACTTTCAGAACAAGTTATTGAAACTCAAACCACCAAAGCGAATGATCCAAATCTACTTCATGTTTAGCATACTTGCAGTAACCTAGTCAGCCAAAAAAGACCCATTTTACACCTTACCTGCTAAAATACAAACATCGAGACAGAAACAGAGCATCAACTTTTACCTCATCCAAGGGAAAAACGCATAACGAAATTCCATACTGTTATGATTTTATTTTCTCCTTATTGGCAAACAAACAGAATAGTCTATTATTTATGTCACTCGTCGTATAATGCGAGAATGAAGCATCTCTATTGTGCAACTGCGCCAAAATGGGCAGGTGACTTTCAAGCATTAAGCCATGGGAAGACTTTAGGAGATGTCGGTAACCGTGCTGTAAGAACCTCAACCCCAGTTTCAGTCACCTGCGTAAAACTGTCCGTCAAGATGTACGAAAAACACAAGGGGAAAAAATACACGCAATTGACTTCATCATTCTCACACTATACCATTTCATAAACTAAAAGTGCTGCAAGTATTTGGAATTTAATCAGTTTAAGGTCAAAACAAACAAAACTGTTAAACGGCAAATAGGTGCCATGGGATTTTTATACGAGTTTTTGGGAACATGTTGAGTCATTCATTTTTGTGTCTCAGCACAAGCTATACAGCCATATACATGTGTTGTGTGCTTAAATTTGTCAGGAGTCAATTTTTGTGAATTGAAGTATTTGATTGCATGGTGGAATGGGAATATGAATAGAAATAAAATTGTGAAAATGCACTCGAGTCTCATGGGGCTCTTCATGTTTTCATTTTCACTTTTACTTCCATTTCAAAACTCATTCTAACGTGCAAAAGAAGGCAACTTAAGCAGTAAGGTAAGCATGTCGGTCAGGGTAAGAAATCTTTTTTCTACTCATAGGCAACGCCTAGATATCTTAAGAACCAGCAAAAGTAAGTACATTAACAAGCATAAAAAAGTAGTTAGGTTCCTTTTGAATGGCAAAAATGGAAATGGAATTATGAGAGAATGGGAATGGGCACTCCATCCCCTTTATGTTAACAGTGAAATGAAAATGAATACTTTCATTCTCATTCTCATTCCAACCACTCAAACGTGTCTTTAATGGAAACTAGTGAAAACCAAGAAAAGTCTATTCATTTCAAGAAAAGAATATGATGTGAACAGTTACCAAAAGAGTATGTTCAAACTGAGCGCTGCGTTTGCCATCGGCAGTAGCAGCAGTCCACCCATCAGGCCACATGCGATCACGCCAAACCCCTATAAATAAAGTTCCGTTAGTCACACCTTGCACTGAGAAAATGTGCAAATGTGAAATTTGTAATATAAATCAACTAACAGGATACCTGCATTAATCATTGGTTCAATTGTGAAAGTCTGCCCAACCTTCATGACACCCACTGCTTTGTTTCCTATTATAAATCAAGGCTAGCAACAACTGAATCAAAGTAAATGAGACCTTCTTTGGCTTTGTTCTCATTTCCTATTTCTTGTTCCCATTTTCAAGGTTTTAGGAAATAAGAACAAAATCAAGTTTTGTTCTATATTACTGTTTCATAAATTCTAACAACGTTTTTAGAATTTTAGAGAATTCTTTAACAAATTTGGGAGTGATAAAATGTCACTCCCAAAAATTCCAAAAATTTTGGGAAAAATATCTACTTCCCTATTCCACTTGAGTCCACCCATAGTCATAGAACAAAATCAAGTTTTGGTCTACATAGTAAATATGCCATGTTACTCTAAAAGTCATGCAAGACATAGCTTTCGTCTAAAGAAATCTTAGGGTTCAAGATCTGCTTCATTGAGGATACTGGCATAATGTGGGATATTTGGTGCACAATGAAAGAGCTCTCCGATACCATGACCACAATATGATCTCACCTACACACAAACAGCAAGAAAAGCTTAGTTTTTTTCACCTCCCAGTAAAATTCATCAATAAAGAGACAGTTAAAAGGAAATAAGGCACCAGAGGAAATATTTCATGATAATATTATCAGTCAATTAATCAAACATAATGCTCTGGATTGCAATGTTATGTTACCACAGAGAGGCCAGACATTAAAGCATGTCGATTGATTACTTCCCCAATTTCACGAAATCGTACTCCAGGTTTAGCTGCACTCAAAAATATTTTGAACCAAGGAACAGATCTAGGTTCAGAATCAATCAGAAATAAATAATTACTAATTCAAAATATGACAGGGGAGCATAATAATTTTCAGCAAAGAATTTTAAAGGCAGAGAAAAACAGGTTGCATGTCAAGACAACAGCGCTCCCACATATGATATTTTAAGTCTTTTTAACATCAGTAATCAATAGATGTCAAGAAGATAACCAACGTAAATTTAATATAATTTCCTCTAGGCTCATTGGGATCTTATAATATAGGATGGAAAGGTATGAACAATTTTGAGGTGAAGTATTTCACGCCATAAAGGAAGAGGTCAGTAAAGAATTACTTATATGGGAATCCCATTTTCCAGCTGACTAAGTAAGCAAAGTGAGGGAAAATTGAGGGAAAAACTATCAGGTTCTCCACACACCTCAAGTACCTCTGTTTATAACAATAATTATTTCTCTGCACCTCAATTTTAAATCTGTACGCAGAAATGTCACCTGAATCCATTCTAGTTTTCCTCGAGAATCATTCTTCCTCAAAGAAGGTTCTCTATGCAATGTAGGCAAGCACATCATGCAATGTTATTAAAAGATGTTGGAATAAGACGTTAAGAAAAACACAGGCATGAACTACCAAGGGATATGGCTTTATCCAAGCACTCATAAGTGCATTGAACGAGCTGACGAGAAGCTTCATCAACATTTCCCACAAAGTATGTTTCATTAAGATCACCTGCATGATGGAATATCATTTGATTAATAATGACATTCATGAACTGCAACGGAATCATCACTATAAGATAAATAAAAGCATCTCACCATGAACACCTTTATAGTACACAGTCACATCAACATTTACAATATCACCATCTTCTAGTTTCCTGAATCAGTTAAGTGTAATTGAAGGAAAAATTATCGAGTCACCTTAAATTTAACCAAAAGAAGAAAAATATTCAATATAATGGTTAAAACCCAAAACTCAAATGCTTTACTTCTCGCAAATACTTAATGTTAATTGAAGTTACAATTAGGCTAGTCTACCCATCATTGGCTCCAAGTATAAAGCATTTCATATCTTAATGCACAATAACAAAGAATTCAAACTTGTTTCTCTATGGAGATTCAGAGTACAGATCTAATTGATTTTGAAATACCAAAAGAAAGTCAAGAGAAATTATCATCCAATTACTAAAAAATGTAGATTTCACGCACATTTTTACTGTCATTACAATACAAAGCAGCTATAAAAGATAAAAATGCAATGCAAGTGTTTTTTGTTTTCAAAAAAAAATAGTTGGTGGGGGTAGGGGGCAACATGAGCAGCAAATTTTGAATAATTTAATAAAGACGCACCTAGCATCTGGAATTCCATGGCAGATTACTTCATTTACTGACCTGAGAAAACAATGAACTATAATTAATTTATCAATGAACCATTATGCAAGAAAAAGGTATACAGAAAAAGTACCTACGTGCAGCAAGACTTGGGGAAAAAATAGTAATTGAGTGGAGATGGATAGCCGCCTGCAAAGAGAGGCAAAAATAAGAGAATTAGTTAGCAATAGGAGCGCAGCTGTAAAGGCTAGTTGTATGCACTATCATCATATGATTTGACTGACATTTTGCGAAGTAGACATTTCATAAATTGATCTATACCCACAATATATTTATGGGAAAATAAACCACCTAAACAATCCCCCATCCCCTAAAATAACAAATAAAAATATAGGCAGAAGATAAAGTTCCACCACAAAAATCAGTGTTTAAAGTAGAAAATATTTTCAGTAAATTACATTTACCTCCCCTGAGGTAAGGCCTAATTACAGGCACTACTCCTTTTGACTAACACAATTGAAAACAGTGTAATTTTGGACGAAAATACCCTTTCTTATAACTCACTCAAAATATTCTCTCTTCTTCTTCCTCCCCACTCATCATACAACCCTAAATCTTATATCACAAAATTCATGAAATGTCTAAATCTCTGATTTTATTCAACGAACAAGACGCATTCGAAAAAAAAAATTCCAAATTTAAAGAAGTCTTCCACAATATCTCTGAAGATCTTACCCATACACAGAATAACCAAAGTATAACATATCCTATCACCCACAATGCCCTAAATGTCACTCCATTCAAACCCCAAATGCCAAAAACGAGACCCAATTTCCCAGTAATCCTTTAACAGAGGCTATTGTTTGAATAGGAGATTGTCTGTCACAGCAACTACAGCTATGGCCACCATAGAAACAGTGAAACACGTCTCTTCATGTGTTCTTCAAAAGCCCACTTCAGCCATTTTTTGAAGATTGAGCTTCCCGAGTTAGCTGACATTGCAATGATTAGAATAAGATTTTTAATGTAGTCTCTTACCAAATCATTCTTCACTATCATCAATTTGTATGATGAAAGCCCTTACAAACTCCTTTATTAGATCAGCACAGAGCTTTGAGAAAGCCCTAGAGGGAATGCAAATTCAGAAATTAATTAGAGGAAATTAATTTTACAAAGAATCCGAGAAAAAGATCAAAAAAGTTCAGGGTTCTTTGGATTGGATTCACTCTACTAGAGTTGCTCTCAACAATTTTAGGCGCAGAAAGCAAGGGCATTTACATAGTAAAAGATGGTTACAGTCTTTTAGATATTAAGTTTTAGATGACTCATCAAGAGAGTGGAGGAAAGTAAATGTGAAAATTAGAAATAGGGGAGGTCGATGTAATTTTTTTGGACGAGGTATACCTAAGGGGAGGTCAATCAAAGAAGGATGTTGGCACAGATAGCTCTCTCATAAGTCACAACAAACACGATAAAGCATTAAGGTACTAAACTCTTTCATGCATACAAATCTTATATCAGACCCTTCCCAACATTAAAAGCTTCAATCTATGGGTGGATCTTCCCAACATTAAAAGCTTCAATCTATGGGTGGATCTCTGAAAGAGGCTCTAACTGCTCAACAGAAAGGATGAATCACACCTATAGCTGTTAGGACAAGCAACAAGGTGCACGCATTTTGCAGAGACCAAAGTACCCAATAATAACTCATCCTGGAAGAGTCTTGGCAATATGAGTAAGTGGATTCAAACCCCAAATTAAAGTTTTAATAAGCCAAGAATACATAAAGACGAGAAACAGCGCCGCACAAGTATTTAGGCAGTCAAGGTCCATCACAGATGCAATGTGTATTACACAATGATCCTACAACTTGAATTTGTTTTAGTAATAAATACAGGCACAAATTCTCATTCTCCCTTGAAATATATTCAATTTCCCCAAAATGCCTAATAGAAAGGAATTTATTTATGCCCTCTGCTAACAATTTGAAAAAATCTACAGTAGAAAAAACAAGAGAGGAAAATTTTCATCAGGAAAGATGAAGTTCAGATGCAAGCAATTACGTAGCTAAAGACCGAGAGTTAAAATTTCATGACATTAAGAATCTATTTGATATGTTAGTCTAGAGAACCAAAATGGGCATATTTGCTACTTGCAAGTCAGTTGAACGCTAACGTACCAGCAGCAATAGTTGTATCATGAACCACTTTATCAATTTCATCAGTTGTCACACCAGGTCGAATCATACAAGCAGCGGCATCTAGAACCTCCCTTGCAATCTAGCAGACCATTCAAAACAAGAAAATTCAGAATTTAAATAAGAGAAAAACCATATTTATGTCTCTGCGATTAATACCAGATTTGACTATTAATATTCGCTCATTTAAGCATTTAAGGATCTACGCAACACTACAACAGATATAATAAGAATAACTTGTTGAACTGTCAGAAGCATCATCTACCTGGGTTTCACAGGCAGCAGATCAACAATTTGTTATTTCTTAACTCATTTTGTATTACTATCAAAATCAACCCTTCTCTCGTATTTTCTTTACTAACATGATTGCAAACGAAATGATGATAGACCTTAGGAACAAATTTTAAGGAATAACAAGGCCAAAAAAAAATGAGATACTATATGCATAGTTGGTGTGCAAGTCAAAAGAAACAATGTAGTGACAATAAGTTGCTAAACATAGTTTGACAATGAGTTTACAGTACTTACTCGGCAAGTTTCTCTCATTCTGGTAATCTGCTCCGGAGTTTTAATCTTCATGATACACATTGCCCATTACAAAAGATGAAACTAAAAAGACAAAATATATTATGTAGTACAGCTACTTCAATGAATTTTACCCAACCTCAACAGCATGCTGAAGATCGCTACTTGGCTCGACTTTTGGGGTTCCCTGAAAATTCAGAAAAGTAAAGCATGTACAAAAGAATTTGAAGAACAGAACTCAAATTACGGTAAGGATGGGCAGGGACTTAATTAACAGATGCATAAAAATCATAAATCAATAGGGGTCAGGCACATGAATCTGGCTTCAGCTTTCAGTCCTATTAAGAGCTAAAATAGCTTTAATAATTCAGCAAATAAAAACAGGTAAACTGAATCAGAAATTGGAAAGTACTAGAAACTTTATATCATGAGCTTAAAGCAAGCATTAACGGTTGTCAGCATCCCCTCTTACCAAATGAAAATGAGGACGAAAAAGTGCACAAGCTGATACTGGGTCTACAATAAAAAAATTTAAAAAGCAAGAAAACTTACATCAGCTGCCCAATCAGGTTGATCAATATGAGCAGGAACAGTACGCTTAGCTGAGATGGGGTAGGGCCTCAGTGTCCTGTACAAAAAAACAAAATTGATATAAAATTTTTGTAAGAAGGGGGAAGGGGGGAGGGGGAATCTATCAACATGATTCTTTCCTCTAATTAATACGAAAAAAAAACGTGCACACGTGCTCACGGCACATTGGGGTAAAAGGAACCATGCATGCATGTTTGTACCGACAAGTTTCTAGCTCTGTGTTTCTGCTTTAACTTTGTCCATGCCTGAAGTGCAAACTAAGTTACAAGCCAGGCCTCTAGGCGACAGCAACAGGGACAGGTTGCCTGCCCAAGCAGATTCTACTGGCAAAGACTAAAGGCTGTATAATTTTGAAGAAATAGCTTAAGCAGGGAAGAAACCCTGGAAGATCATGACTTGGTGGGCGGCCAGTTGAGAGCATTAAGCAAATAATTGAGACCTTTGTATGGCTCTTAGGAAGTTAAGAGTAGCTTGACTTGTTTTGCCTTAAATAACTTGTACAACTTATTCCGGCAATCCTAGGGGTAGGGTATCACAAATAACATTCAGTGTAACAGAGAAATCTTGGTTATTTAAGCCCCATGAGAACTTGAAGCTACGAAGAAGTCGGTGAAATTACAGAAAAGCTAATCATCTTTAAAGTGAACATTCCCAATAATGGAAAGTTATTTTCAATGAAAGCAAAAAACCAATCTTCTTCCATCCTAATGTCTTGCCCGAATGAATGACAACTCCATGGTTACTGTCTTGATTGCCACTTGAGAGCTGTTTTGAAGGCCCTAATGATTAAACTACTTCAGTGACTAAAATTAACTTCTGACTTTCCTAGAAATAGAAACTGGTGGGGCCAAAAGCCTAAACATTGTCAACCCTGCACAAACACAAAAATGACATTTTTGTTCAGAGAAAGGAATTCAGCATGAGTCAAACATATTTCACCTAAGCTTACAAAAAATAAAAATAAATAAAATAAAATTCAATTCTCAGGTACAGCTCTATGATGAGGCATTATATTCTTTGGAACTTCTAAGAAGCCCTAGATGTTTACTTGAATCAAAAGCATCACGAGCTGCTCATGTCTCAAGTGATGTTATAAATCAGAAATCGCTTGGCAATCCATCAAGAAAGTTAGGCATTTCAACCAAACCCCCACAGGAGGGGAAAAAATTATGGGGGATGAATTGAGAGGAATAACATCTCCATAACATCTCTAGAGTCACTAGTAATACCAAGATTGTCAGAAATGCTTGTTCAAAGAAGTACTGGTATATGTTTACAAAGTAACAGGAAAACAAATGAATTTCAATTTAGATACCCTGTCCAATCAAAGTGGGGTTGTTTTGAAGTTCGAGCTTGTCCTTTCCTCAAACAGTATAGCCAACTTCCATTAGGTGAGGCTGAATTTTGCTCATCCTGGGCGTTTGTCTCAGGTAAGGAAATCGTTGGTTTCAAGTGAACTAATTTATGAGAACTCCAAGATGCCTTGAAACAGTCCTGCGTGCTAATAAGAAAGAACACCCTATTAATGGAGAAACAGAAACCAAAATTCCTATTAGTAGTTATGGGTACAATATAATAACCGGAAAATAATCATTATTCTTCGAAAAGTATGAAAATGAACTGGCAGTAGATCATGTCACCAAGCTAACTATGAACCTAAGTAACAAGGAAAGCTTCCGCATCAAGGGATTTGGCATATATTATGAAAAATTCCACCATCATGCTTCAAACAGCACCCTGTAATCATGACTTTGCAATGTATATAGAAGATGGCACTGTTGAGGACAGGAGAGCAAACTTTAGCTTACACCAGGTTTTCTCATACACACAATTATGTAAACAAATAAGAATATAATGATATGTCGCACCAGGGGGGAAATAACAGTTTAGGCCAATCTTGAACCAGATCTAAAAAGCAATTAATCAAAGATATATCATGTTGAATTAATCCAGATAGAATTTCCTCGTGCAACTGTTCATCAAGATTTCGCTAAAAAATCAACTGCATTTAATTGTCAATTGATGAAGGCTAAAGCACTAGTGTTACATGGTTGAAGCACAAATGAGTTCTTTTATGTCATTCAAAGTAGTGAAGACCAAGAACTTTTACACATACTGAACACATGCTGAACTTGATTGACTACACGTTATTCGCACAATATCTTAAATTAATGTATTGCACCACTTTTTGTTATCATTACTACTAAAAAAACATAGGTATTTTAAGCGCCACATGTAAAATATTTTCTAAAATAGGGAAGAGGGATATAACAATGGTTATGCATTCTTTCTTCCAAAATAAGTTTTGCGCCTAACCCTGAAATCTTAACACACATCACATTTGCTAGGGAGCAGTCGCACAATCATCTCCTATTATTGTCAGATCATAAAAGGACAGATGCTAGTCACGTGACTAGTTACAACATAATTTAATGAACTATTGATTCTTGATTCTTAGATTGTCCAAGCCTGACATAATACTAGGCCTTGTTGCTGATTTTTCCCACATCAGGGTGGAACCTTAGCATGGTACAAGAGAGCAGGTTGTGCTTAGCCCAGTTGGCACAAATCGTTTTGGACAAAGTGGGCTATTTTTTCTTCCCATGTTGAATCCAAGGGCACAGTGTCATCTGCCAACATGTGACGAGGAACGCTGAAAATCCAACATCAATTAGGTACGTTTGTGATGCTTGATATACTTGTTGAGGAGGCATTCCCAATCTTGCCAGTTGCTTTTGGATGGAACCTTGACACCAGTCTATCTTTGTTATCATCATTATTGTAAAAAACACACCGTATTAAGACCTCAAGGTTTGCATAGACTGACTGCTCACTTGGATTCTGCAGGGACTCTTGGGATGTTACATGCACTCCAATTTCTTGGGATTGCACTCCACCGATAACAGATTGTCCGTAAGTATGTTTCTTAACACACAGTTTCAAATAGTGTTTTCCTTGTTTTTTCTGCTGTTTAAGAATAAAGATACAAAAAAGAAATAACAATTTATTTCATACTCATATCAAATATTGGAGCTAATGTCTTTTCTTTATCCTTTCTGATCAACTTTCATGCTTATTCTTCTATCCAGAAACAGAATTGAGCACTGTTAACAGAAAGTGCTGGCCGTAAAAGAGCCAACTGATACAACTTGAGATTGTGGAAGCTGGAAAACTAGCATGGAACATAGAAAATGAAGGAGTAAAAGTATAAAATCAAGGAATATCTAAAACAACCCAAGTAGCCAATAGATAAACATGATTGCTGTACAAAGACTAACACGGGGCTTGAAGGCTAGACGGTGATTTTGTTGTCCATCTAACTTACATATTTCTAAAGAATAGTAATATACTAAGCTCCAAATAGCTGCTTCAACCGGTTTTTTTTTTTTTTGAATCAGAATTTTTATTAATAAAGGAAATACAACTGAGCTTTCATTGCAGCCCATTAATTTCTAGTCGTTTCTCTTCGGCAAGTTTCCACAGTTCTCCCTGAAAATCGCCACTCATGGAATATTAGAATACAGGAAACAGTGACAAACCAGAAAGCAGCACCTTCACGAGGAAGCTTTAATTCCATGCACTTTGGGCACCTGTAAAATAAAATTCAGCAATTCAACCAAGATATAAGACAGAAGACACCATTCTGTCTTTTTAAAACCGATTCTTTTAAGGAAATTTTCATTTCAATAAGAAACAAAACATAGACAAGGGAACTACTTCGTGCCTCCGAAACATCAACAATAGACAAAGCAGAAACCAAGCTGTTATCAATCTAATGGGATCTGTCTTCGATATGTCAAAATTTATATAAATTTTTGTATCTTTGTTGCATACATTTGGAATCCCAGCAAATGTCTGAGAAAACAGAAAATCATAAGTGAAACTGCAAAATATTCAAGAAAAAATCTAAGTGAATTGAGAATGTGGCTTTCTGTTTCTTAATTAAGTTTTTCATATATATATACGCTTCGTGATATATGTACCCAAATTTCTCATTCCTTGGCTTGGTTAGAAACTGATAATGTACATTACCTTACATTGCGCTTCCATTTAGAACAGCATCCAAACAGTGAAACTAATATAAGAAATTAGAAATATTTTAATCACCACATTCCTAGGGCCACTAGCTGATGAGATCATTCTCGCATGCAAACATTGTATATCTAGGGGGCATCTTTCAATTTCAAGGAGATGCAGCAGCCTGAGAGCAAGAAAACTTAAAGAGACAACACTTTCAAGGAGATACAGAGCCCTGGTTGTATTAAAACCTACATTAGGATTGTTGTTTTGGGGGGGAGGGGCTCAGGCCAATATGGTAGTCCCATCGGAATTAGTGATTTCTCATTTCTGACCCAAAGTCTTCTCTCACAACCACAACCTCAAAACCAGAGTTACAAACCCATCAAGCTTCAAGCCAATTAATTTCCAGGACGCTAGTCAGGAAAACAAAATATGATTTCAGGAAGCAACCTCTGAGGATATGATTCAGTTAGATCATAAATCTTCAAATTTCAGCCCTCCTCTACTACATAGAATTTAAGAGAAAACTCTTTATGCAGTGCCATGTTCCTAACTGCACGCAGGTGAGGCTGATTTGTTAAGTAATTTCAAAAGACAACCCCCTTTTTTTAATCAAAACATTCATTTTGGGGTACAGCTTGTAGGCAATTAGAAATAGTGACACCACATAAAGTGTAATCCCTGGAGTTAAATTGGTCTAAACTTTAGTACCGCAGCCAGACCAAAGACATAATTGCATCTTATGAACTCGATGATATACAAATTAACAAAAGATGAAATCGTGTATATATATTTACATACTGAAGATTTGCAGGCTTGCCGCACCGGGCACAAGATAAGGTGGATTCCACTGCATCAGAGCCGCCGGCCATCACACCAACAGAAATCTGTGTGAAGCAAGAACGATTCAGTACCAGCAACAGAAAACATACATAAGCAACGACCCATGCGTGATTATACTTACGCAGATTTGTGAATGATGCACCAAGGTTCGTTTAAGGCCTCGGCGACGGAGGACGGCGACTGGCGGCGGCGGCGGCGCTTGTGCGTGCGTGCAGCCGCGCAGTATGGTATACGGCGAGAGAGTGAGGTGGTTAGGGTTAGAGAAGGAGTTACGGGGCTAGACGAAGTAATGCCGAAATCCCAAAATCCTTAAAGAATATTTACATTTTCCACCCCTTAAATTTTAAGATTATGGTTAAATGATTTTATTCATTTTTAAATTTATTTTTCCACTTATGTTTTCCCCTTTCAGGGTGCTTTTATATCTTTACTCAACTTGATCTCGAGGGTGAATTATATCGAAAATAAGCAAAAAGTTATAAAAATTAATTAAAAAATTAATAATAAGGAAAACATTTAGCATAAGCTAATAGGTTAGGGAATAAAAATATAAAAACTGAAATTTCAAGAAGATCATTGATATTGTACGAAAACTTTCAGGAAGATTTTTGTAATTTTCTCAATATAATATAAAATAGAGAATAATGTATGTGAGGTGCACTTTATATAAGTTATACAAGATGAATTACTAAAGCTATTTACTCTTAGATTATCTTTAAAAGTTCAATTATATTGATGCAAAGAACATATAAAAATAAGTGGATCGATTCAATTGCATTAGATTTTAATAATAAAATTTCCCATTTATATCGTAGAAAATAATAACATCTGATTGTTAAAAGCTAACTAAATTTTTCAATACTCAATGTAGGGTGTGCAGAATTTGGTAATCTTGAATTTTTAGGGGAAAAAAGTTCCCTACAATCAGGAAATTCAAAAAACCTAGTTGGAGATCAAAAATAATTTTAGGAAAATTCGAAGAACTAGAATTTGTTCAATGAAATATTTTGCAAATTTGGAGTAAATGTATAATTAGACATTTTCAATATTTCATAAATATTTTAAGCATTTTATTGGGTTTTCTATACTCTCCCTTTATTGTTTCCTAAGTATTGTGAAAATGCAAATTTATGAGGAAATTTCAATTGAAAAATTCTAGGCAATAGTTTTGTTCGATTTGGAATGAAAATAAAAAATTAAATTCAAAAAAATTGGGGAAATAAAAATTCATTTGGAAAATTTTCGAATTTCGTGAATGAACCCTCTAACAATACCAAATGATATGAAAATTTATGAATATTCTTAATTTTTCATGTTCTTTTTATTCATATGTTTGGATCTTTTAAAAACCATCTAAAACTGTATAATTTTTAAAATCCACCTTATATAACTTGTATGAGGTGCGCCTCACATCCATGAATCTCAAGTAAATATAACTTATAATAATTAAATTCATCTCAAGTAAATATAACTTATTATAATTAAATTTTTATATCATGTCGGCGTCCCTCTTCTTAATTGACGGCTGTAACAACTTTGTTTTAATGAAAAAATAAATATTTTAACAAATTTAATATTTTTGGAGATCAAATTGTACTCAATTATTCACCGAAAAAAAAATTGTACTCAATTAGAAATATAACAATGCGTAAAGAAGTCCTTTATAAATATTATTTATTTTTCATTTGATAGTGGAAATAATCACGTACTTTCACCCTTATTCGATACTGGTTGCATTGCATGTGCAAATTAAGTGCTCAAAGACTTTTATATTAATATAGTCTATATATAAATGTATTTAAATATAGCAGATTAAATAGAAAAGGTAAAAAAGAAGAAGAAGAAGAATGGGTATGTATTAAAAAAAAAAGATAAAGTGGGAGAATAGAGAGAAAAGTGGGCAGTTGAGATAATAACTTTCATAATCGCAAAACATAAATAAGGGTATTTTAGACATTTCAAGATTCTATAGGTTGATTAATGAAAAACAACTACTTTCTACCGAGCCTCTTTCTAATAGTAAGATAAAACCTCAACTTTTATTTTTCTAAATAATTTGTTGAATTCATTTAAGGGAAACCACATGAAAGGGCATAATTTTTTTTACCAAAGAAGAGCATATAAGCTTAACTCCCACATCCATCTCCAAAAGGGCCTAACCTTTGCCGAACAAAAATGAAACTGAAGTACTCAAACATAGAGGTGTTAGGGATTCATCTAGGGGGGAAAGGGGGAAACCACATGGAATAATCTAATTTCTCACATAGAAAGAATACCTAAGCTAACCTAATTGGCGAAGCAGTTTTAGTCGATCCCATAACTTCAATCCGTTCTTTGCTTAGTTGGCCGTTTACATGGACAAATAAGTACATGTAAGCCCTCTAACATGACAAAAATGTCACTTCTTATAGAGGAAAAATAATCATATACTTTCATCTTATTTTGGTTTAAATCTTGAACTGTTACTTTTTTCCCTTAGACCTATCATGCACTTCTATTGTTAGTGGAGCTTGTATTGTCATGAAGCTATTGACAGTAACGGAAGAGAAAAAAATAAGAAACTATTTGTTGAGCTAAAAGTTGAGAAAGTCTCACTGTTAAGCATTGTATTAAGTTATAGATTAAACAACGTAAATCCAAACAATATGAGATGAAATAACTAAGAATGTGTCATTTAAAATCAAGCAGCAACAAGTAAAGAAATCAAAATTACTCAATTAATTGATAAGGCTAGATAACTATAATAGAATTCTAATGCAAGTCACTCACTTGTTGCAAGATTTAACGTCTTTCTTCACAACTATAAGATTCGAATTGATTCTCATAAAAGTTAAGGCTAGAAATAAGAAAAATTTAAAAGTTTGAGATGAAAATCAAATTAGCGTGAAAGTATGTGTTTTTTAATTATAGTTCACCATGTTACTATTGGAATTTTCAATTGAAAAAATTAAATTCAAAATAATTAATGGGATTTTATTTTTCAGTTTTTATTGGCCCATTATTTTCTACTTAATGGACCTTCATTTAGCGATTAAGGTCCTATAAGAGTTACACAGCTAACTCACTGTATAAGAGTGTTTAGCGAGACTTTGGGATATATGGTGGCAATGATATAACGTGAAAACCCTTTCTTCACCTAAAGTATTTTCTCTGAGCATCTAAAGGCCTTAGATTGTCCGAGTACGGAGGGGAATCCTAATACCACTCTAGAAGTGCCGCTACCAAGAGCTTACATGAAGGCCGACGACTATTTCCTTAGGGTAGTCATTGCCGTGCCTCTACCCCTAGGCTAGGATATTCTTACTTTCTCTTATTATATTTAAATATACTCAATTTCTATTCTCATTGTGTTAATCAATTTGTGATGTGCAATATAAATATTGTATGAATTTCACATTATTCCTGTAATATATTTTTATGTAGATAAAATTATGAAAATTAAGATTATTTTCCAACAGCTACTGAATACGGCCTTTTTGTCCAAATAAGTTGTGAACCAAGCAAAGATGGATGACAATAGATGAAGTCTGAGGAAGGACTGAGAATCCTTCACTAACAAAGTTCTGGGTAGAAATTAGAAAAATGAAAGTCCCACTTAGAAATCAGAAAACTAATAATTAATAAAAATTTAGGATTTAAATCAAATAAGATAAATTCCTTCTCTGCCCACCTTAACGTTAATTCCTTGCTCCACCGCTAGCATGAGGTGTTGTAATTCTTATTTATTTTAGTCAAGGATTTTCCAATGTTATGTTTAACTCTTGAAATGGGTGGAACGATAATAAAATAATTATTTCATATAAAAATAATATAAATCATGAGAGGAGTCTAGGCAAAGAATATTTCTTTGGGAGTGATTATTCCTTATCTATTTAATTCATGGATCATGAAAATATTTTTCTTTATAATTTATATTTTAATTAAAATAATTATTTCATTCTCATTCCATTTATGTAATGTAAAATAATGGTAATACGCGCCGTAATCCATATTTTTTTGTGTCATTATAATTTTCTATAAATGCTTATAAAACAAACCAAAAATATTTCTTTCTGCCATTAATTTTCTGTAATTGCTGATAAATAAAAAACTCTCTTCCTACGCAAACAGACTTTTAACTTGGACAAGGAAAGGGGGCGAAAAGAAAACGGAACTTTAACTTGTACATAATATCTTTACCACTTTCGGTTAAAGGCTTAGTTTGAAAATCTCACAAACCTCGTGAACATGCAAAAAACTTTCTGAAAATGAGAAGCTTGGTACATGTACGTGAAAATGCATGCTTCCTTGTCTTTTAAAGTTCAATCATACCATTTCTTCATGGTAAAAGTTGAAACTTTGGTGCACATGGATATCAACATTTTCCTATTTACCAAAAAAAAAACATTTTCCTTGTTCGGAAGTTTATAAACATGCTTGTATGATGCTTTATGAAAGTTATATCGAGTTTTACAGAAAGTTAAATTACATTCATGAAAGTCGAGTTTCTTTTGGAATTTGAAGCTTATTTAAAAACTCGATTTTGGATTGAAAAGTTCTAATAACTGGACCTTAGCTGAACACGTAAATCTCTAAATTTCTATGCTTTAACACTTAAAAAAAAAATTGAGGTGTTTGGATTTATGAAAAATGCGACTAGCCCTTAGACGAAATTGGAGAGACTTTATATCATAGCCAGCGAGTAAATAGTAAGATATTATAAGAAGAGGGTAAGGAGGCTTGAAGTCTGAACATAATTTTCTACATTCATATCCTTTTTAACACATGTTATCATAATTTTCCTGAAGTAAAATTCAAAAGTTCTCCCTAACTTAAGAGACATTTTGATGAAGTCTAAAAGTTTCCGTGCAAAACCAATGGCACGTGGAATGGCTTGATTATAAGGATCGTGAGCTCTAGAAACATGTGGCAGCCGAAATGGAGGTCTTATATGCATATTTTTTATTCATTTTTATTATTAAAAATAGTTACACTGATAAAATATATGTTGTTCTATGTTATTATTTAATTAAAATATCTTTAAAACATACACAAATTTTATTAATTATTTTTAATATAAAAATATGTAAAGATGTATAAATAAAATTTTTTATAATACTTTTATTTGAATCCAAAGTCTGAACAATTTATTTTAATTCAAAGTATACCAGTGATTTATTTGAAGGTGGGCACGGCATCATTCTCCCTCAATTTGGGGCCACTCGACCGTATCCAAAAGGGTTCACTGGGGTTTGAGTAAGGGAAAAATATGAAATACGATCATTTTTAAATATGAAAGATTAAATTGACCCAACTTCTAAAAGGGTAATTTTAATTAAAAATTTTAAGATTGGGTAGGCGGCAATGTCATTCTCCCTCCGCCATTTGGTATCGCTCCACTGCATCTGAAAGAGTTCTGCTGGGTTTGAGTTCCAGTTATAAGAGAAAATGTGAAACATGTTTGATAAAACTTAGCCAAACACATGATGATAATACTGCATGTTCCAACACATGATAATTTTTGCTTTTCGATGTTAAAACTAATTGGAAATAGCTGAAAGCGGTATTAAAATTAATATTTTAAATGATGCGTGCCTTAAATCTCTTTATTTTTTGTTTCATGTTTTTCCTCTTTTTTTTTCAATTTCCGGTGGTGGGTGGGATGCTTAGGAAATTAGACAGTATAAAGTTCTCTTATGCACCTAAATTACCAAAGATTGAAACTGTGTAAATAAAAGTAAGCCAACCATCACATGCCTAAATTGACAGAGTCGACATGTACTTATTTTCCTCCATCATCTCATTGATTAAATGCATGCATCCCCCACCATTATACGTCTATAACAACATTTGTGTACCCTTTCAGATTCACTTGTATTAAAACCTCCATTCAAAAAAAAAAAAAAAAGAACGAAGCACATTTTTTTTCTTCCCCCAATGGCATTTCAATCCCTTCCATTTCTCTTCCTCTGCATTATTTTCCTTCCTACAATCGTTTCGGATCATCCCTCGCCACCTAGCCCTGACCTTAACCCGAGTCCGAGCCCCAGCCCTAGTCCGAGCCCCAGTCTAAGCCCCAGCCTGAGCCTGAGTCCAAGTCTGAGCCCGAGCCCCAGCTTGAGCCCGAGCCGGAGCCCTAGCTCGAGTCCGAGCACGCATCCCGCCAAGAAAAGGTCGTTTCTTTTAAAGGCGGCCATCAAGCTCGCCTTCGGCATCGCCAAAGTCGCCGAGGGCGCCGTCAAATTACTCGGCCCGCTGTGTCACTCCAATCACGAGCGGGCAGCATTGTCCGACTGCGTCCAGCTCTACGCCTCCACCGTGTTCCGCTTAAACCAAACCCTGACCTTAGCGTCCGGGTCCACCTGGGACGACACGCAGACGTGGCTCAGCGCGGCCCTGACGAACCTCCACGCGTGCGTGGCCGGGTTCCATGAGCTCAACGCCACCACCGGCCGAGTCCTCCCGGAGCTCTCGAAGCACAACTTCTCCCACTTGATCTCTCATGCCTTGTCCATCAACAACGACCGCAAAAACAACACCCGGTACCGCGACGAAGGCCAGTTCCCGGCCTGGGTGAACTCCGAAGACCAAGAACTCCTGAAACACGGGCGAACAACTGGCGGTTCGACCCCGGCGGGGCTGACGCCGAACGTCGTGGTGGCGAGCGACGGGTCGGGGCAGTATCGGACGGTGACCGAAGCGATGAATGAGGTGGCGAAATGGAAAGGGAGTGGGAGGGGAATCATGCATGTGAAGGCGGGGGTGTATGAGGAGAATTTCGAGATAGGGTTGTATGTGAAAGATATCATGATGGTGGGAGATGGGATTTGGAAGACCATAATCACTGGTAGTAGGAGCGTCAAAGGAGGATTCACGACTTTGAGTTCAGCTACCGTGGGTGAGCAATTCTTATATTTATCGCCACTACTTTATATTGCCCCCTTTTTTTTCCGATAAAATATTCACGACCTAAATTTAAGAAGATTATGAATTTATAATTAATTTTAGTCATTCTTTTTTTATATATTTTTTATTTTTCCTGAAATGAATAGTTAGGATTTTCCTATTATATAAATTCATGTCTTTTTAAATTTAGATGATTCTAAATTTTTTAATAATGTTCGAGATATTTAAAACATTCAAGATATCAAAAATGCAAAAAAGTACTCAGAATGATCTGAAAAGTCAGAAATATCATTTCTATTATTACTATAAGTTCTCTGTTTAATTTATCCTTTTTTTTCCTTTTTCCCGCGGTTAAAAAAATGGAAATGAAAACTTCCATGGTTTGGTTTGGTAGTATATAAAAAGAAATGGAAATGAAAACTTCCATGGTTCGGTTTGGTAATATATATTGGACCGGCGTCGTTAGATTAACGACATATAAGACTGAATTTTACCACGTGTCATATTTTATACTAATATATTTGTGATACATGTCATTTGCCTAAAGATGCTATTTAAACTTTAATATTTTAATGTTTATCTCCTTTTATTAGTGATCTACCATCACTAGTAAATAGTTTTACAAGAATATATGACATTGAATCTAATGTGATTAAATACCTTGGATCCATTTTTTTTTGTGCTTTACAATTTAATACCCATATTGAATATTTTTAATTATTGTTTAGATTCCCAATTCGTGTTCCATAATTTAAAGCATTGATAAAGTGGCATGTGTCACACTTTCAATTTTGTGAAAATCTTTCACTATAAACATGATAAAAAATGAGAATAAATTATTTACATATCAATTTGAATGGACTCTACTTTTATCTTTTACATGTTATATTATAGTTGAATTATAATTAAGACTCGTCATTTTCTGTGGCGTATTTAAACTCATTTTGTTCTATGCTTAATCTTCTTAAAACACTTATTTGTGCGCATAAAATTTTATTGCTTTAAGTATATAATGTTAAATTTATAAGTATAGGTGATTAAACAAACTTGTGCATCACAACAGTTTCAAATCTAGAACATAAAAGATAACGAAAAGGCTACAATATGAGGGCATTTCATTTATAATTATATCCATTTGTTATTTCATCTCCTTTTCCACCGCGCAGACGCAACTTAACTATTTAAATTGCTTAAACAATAATTCAGGTGTGATGGGAGATGGCTTCATGGCCAGGGACATTACGTTTCGAAACACCGCCGGGCCCGAGGGAAACCAAGCCGTAGCCCTCCGATCCGCAGCGGACCGCTTCGTCCTCTATAGATGCTCACTCGAGGGCTACCAAGACACCGTCTATGCCCTCTCGGGCCGCCACTTCTATCGCGAATGCATCATTTACGGCACAGTCGACTTCATCTTCGGCAATGCCGCCGCCGTCTTCCAAAAATGCACAATGCGGGCCCGTAACACCCCAACGAATGTCAACGCCATCACGGCCCAGGGTCGGACCGACCCGAATCAGAATACGGGTATTTCCATCATCGGGTGCACCATTGAAGCGGCCCCTGACCTTACGCCAAACCTTAAGAACGTCAGAACATACCTCGGGCGGCCATGGATGATATATTCTCGAACTGTGATTATGAATTCGATGCTCGAGAGCTTGATCAACCCGGACGGGTGGCTCCCATGGAACGGCGATTTCGCTCTCAACACGCTATATTATGGGGAGTATATGAATACCGGACTCGGGTCTGATATCAAGCGTCGGGTCAGTTGGAAAGGGTACAACCCAAAAATGACGAGCACGGAGGCGGAGAAATTTACCGTAAAGGACTTCATTTTCGGTCCGTCATGGTTGCCCGCAACGGGGGTGCCGTACGAGGCCGATCTTTGAGAAAACATATTTATAGTTCCAAGGGAAAAAAAAAAAATAAAGAAAAATTACACCCATGCCCCCTGAAGTTTGGTAAGAATTTCAAAGTGTCCCCCGAAGTTTCAATTTTGATAAATAACCCCATAAACTATGGGATAATGCTCAATGTCTCCATTTCGTTAAGATTTTTGTTAAACATTAACAATCCATCCTCCTAATTACACCAATACCTCCTCAAATCTACCCAAAATTTCAAATTTCTCCTTCAATTTTATCAAAAATTTCAAATTCCCCCGTCAAGTTCTATTTGAACATATAATCATTTTAATTCAAAAAATATATAATGTGTTTATCAAAGTAAACTTGTAATGATATATCATGAAAAATCAATAGATCATAAATGTCGTGGATATTTGAATTCGAAAGATGCAAGGTTTATACAACCAAATTATATAAAAATTGGCATGATATCTTATGTCTTCATGCTCATTTGTTCCATACTTTTAGAATTTGTAAAATATTTGGGTGACAAAATGTAGTACAAATATTTTTACCTTTAGGACACTAATTTAAATTTTGTATTTAGGAATGTAAATTCAAATACTATTTTAAGTGAAATTCTACTATTCTAAGTTTAGTTTGTTACATTTTTTTTTCCAAATTATGGAGACTATATGCTCAAATTGTACTAGAGAGGAATCTAAGATTTTGGGTTTAACTGAGAAGGCGTTGGTGTAATTAGGAAAATGGACCATCAGTGGTTAACGGAAATTTTAAAGAAAGGGGGACATAAAGCAATATTCCAAAGTTTGGGGAGCTATTCATTAAAATTGAAATTTTAGGGGCCACTTTGAGATTCTAGCCAAACTTCAGGGGATTTTGATGTAATTTTCCCAAAAATTATTATTTTCAAATCTAAGCAACTATGGCAGTGTCGCTTAATTAATTGCAACTATTTGTATTCCTAATTTATTCATTATTTTGATTGGTACATGGCGTAGTTGTTATTATTATGTTTTAAATTTAGTATGGATTGGTTCGTCAGTCAACGATTCTACTATTTTTCTAATTAGATGGAACCGTCTAAGTTTTCACGTACACATTGTGCATATTCAAGTTGAGTCGAGTGGAGGAGAGTGAGCTGCTCGATGCTTGATGCGAAGTCAACGAATATATTTTCTTTCAACTCGACATGATGCTACATTGATATATTATTACTCATACAGCTCGTGCTCGAACTTAAAAATTTTCAAACCCAGTGGGGCCTCAAACACTCACTAGTAGTTCTATGAAAATGCAAGGGATATGCAAGGTCTCTGTGTGGGAGCTCCGAGTTGTTGGGGCATACGTTAGTCTAAATCGAAAAATTTTATACAAAGGCTCGGTCCCTAAGCTATTTTGATTTAGATTTATAGTGATGATCGGCCATAAGAAGCTACACATGAAATTAACTAGTAGAGTGGGTCCATATTCCGATTTAGATTCCTTGATTAACATATTCAACCAATTTCCTTTATCTCTTTTAATTTCCCGTTACATTAAATTAATTTTCTTGGTTTTCATCCCATTCTTTCTCCACTTCTTTTTTTCCCCAATCAATCCTCTTCCACAAAACACACACTGTTACTGGAATCTGGATTAGTAATGCATAATGAATGATTTTTTTAATTATTTTTTTTGAGAATAGAAAAGTAATAAATGTTATAAAATTGAGACTTAAAAATCTGAGAGAAAAGAGGGAAAGAGGGGAGAAAAATATAGATTTTAAAGTTAAAGTTTTACCTATTTATGGGTGAATTAGGGATTTTCAAGAGGAAGGATCTAATTGATTGAAAACGGTTGAGTGTGGGAAAACCGGAAAGGATTGCATAAAGAAGGAGTCTTTATGGCGAAGGCTCGAAAAGGCCCCATCCTTTTCGGCCTTTCCATTTTTGGCCCATGTTAGCGAAATTGAGTTGCAGAAGTTGCGATCCAATTAGGGCAAAATTCCGGAGTGAGAGATTCCGGAAAATGTTACTTGAAAGGCAATCAGATCATACATCTCTCTCGCTCTCTTCCGTATCTTGAAAGCATGAGACTCTGATGAAATTGTCTCTGTCCGTCTTATAGGCGTCTCTTTCCCTTTTGAAGGTTTTATTCCATTGTGGTATTGAAATGCTTGGCGGCTTCTTTGGGTGGAGTTCATGCCTGCTAAGCATTTTGGAATTTTATTGTTTCTCTCATTTTTAGCAAATAATGTGCGATTCTTCCTGCTCTTCTTCTTTAAACATTACATGCTTATCAGATTTTATTTTTTTAGAAAAATTTAGTTGGTGCATTCATTTCTTGACAACAGTTTTGTCAGTGGTAACTGTTGTGGACGTTTCAGTAGGATTCAAACCTATATATATATATTTGTGGCACTCTACCTGATTGTATATAGAAGCAACCCAAAGCAGGGTCGCTTTGACAATCTATCTTTTATCAGAATGACATAGTATTGGGGTGCTTCTATACTTAATTAGGTAGAGTGTTGCACTATATAACATAAGCAAGAATGCTGAGTGTCACCACCCACTTGGAAGACAAAATAAAGGGTTGTATTAATTCAAGTTCAAATGGTTTCTACAAAATCAAGAAGGGTTTCCTTAGAATTGGATATTGTATGTCCTTCCACCCTAAAATCAGTTGTCTTTAGCCACTAGTAGTCATATCACACGTGTTTTGCACATGCTCAATGGCTTTTTTATTGATATAATTTTTTTGTAGGAATTGAATTAAATATAGAAAACTAAATAATAACAAAAATTTGAAGAAAAAAAGAAAAAGGATGGGTAAGCCTTAGAAGTGATAAAAGTGGAGGAGTTGAGAGAAAAATGGAGGGAGTTAAGAGAAAAACGGAACAGTTGAAAGAAAAGTGAGAATGATATACCTTTTATCTAGTAAATATAAATATTGATATTGATATTGAGATGTTGATTGAGGGAAATGTAATTGCCACTCACCTAGCTGCTTTCTACTAATATAGATTCCTTCAATGTCTTGATGGAACCCACTCTTTCAAAAACTCTTGTTTACCATTCCCTGCTTACCGTCAACATTAATATGGGATTTATATATGTTCGTTTAGTAGTTAAGGGTGTACGTAGAATTACATTTGAGATGGTGATTAGTGGGTGTAAATCCTATGGCGTTACACCTGAATAATACAATTTTCTTTTCAAGAGTATTGGAAGTGAAACATTACTTATCAAATTCTATACCATGTTTTCTGTATTCTTATACGTTGCTTATTGAAAATTATGTTTACTAAAATTGACCTCCTTATAAGGGGTCAAATATATCAATTCTAACTAAATGATCTGCGTGCAGACATGATTGGAAAATTTTGATGCCTATTCCTGAATCTTGTTGCTGCCTTTGAAATCTGTAGGATCTGAAGGATGGAATTAGTCGGGGAAGGTAGGGTATGATAGTATGTCTATCAAGGGGTACTGAATGCTGTTGAGGAACTAGGTGCACGTAAGTGCCAAGGGTTCTTGAAGCCTTGGTGCAACTAATTAGGGATCTTCAAAATTATATATACAAATACAATTGTTAATCTCAGATGAAACTGTTACCCAACATGTGACAAAAGTTTAAGCCTTTTAGCTTGATTGGTGTAATTGTTTTTCATGATTATTAGTCTTCCCCAGTTGTTCCCTTTTGCTTGTTTGTCGTTATTTTCTTTTGATTTTTTAGTTCTATGTGCTATGGCTTGGATGGAAAGCGAAAATTGCTTCTATATTTTACTGAAAATGGGAAGCTTGTGGTTGCCCACTACTTTCCTTTTGCTTTTCTCTTGCTTGTTCAACTCTTGTGCTTCATGTGTGCGTACATTAATGCCTCTCTCTTAGGGACCTAGAAGTGCATTGATATTGGAGTTTCACACATAGTGCCTCTATTCACTGTTGCTCTTACTCATCTTCTATAATATCATGAACACTCTTTGCCTATATGAGCCTTGGAACCAGAAAACTCAAGGTCCATTTTGGATGTGGTAAAAGATTGGAATAGCATGAATTTGGATGAAGCAACTTCTGGTTGACAATTGGTACATGGGGTTGAAATATTTCTTTTTGTACACATGTGTTAGATTCAATTTTGAGTAATTTAATGAACCAAATAGAAGTAGTTGATATCTTTTTTCTTTTGTTGTGAAATCACAAACCAAACCCAAAGATGATATTTTGAGAGGATCACAACTTTGCTAGAAAGAGAGAAGAAAATGATGTGATAAATAGGAAATGTAATCCTTAATGCATAGTTGCTAAGATGAATGCTTACGCATTTATACCAATGCAAATATAATGTGGAATTTCCTGTTGCTGCATCTCGCATTTATTTATTTATTTATTTTTATGCCTGATGCATATTTTTGTTAGTTTGTAATTCAATGATATCACTAAAGCAGTGCTGTTGAGGGAGGCAAGGGAGGCAGAGAAAATTGAGATGAAGGGATTAATTGCTCCCGCTCAGTTGCAAAGACTTGAGGGGCTACTTCGTGATGCTTATTCCATTCGTCTTCCAAAACCTACAGATTATCATTCTCGAAGTGACCTGGTTCATCTCTTCAATACGATGGCAAAGGAAATTTTTGGTAATTGAGTCAGTGCTGTGGTAGTTTCTGTGTCTCTTAGTGTGCAAACACATGCCCTCCTACTAGACATAGACACACACAAAAATTGAGGGCCTTCTATCAATTGTTTTTCAAAATGAGAATATGAGCAATGCATTTTACTGGAGAGGTGGCTCAAAGCTTTTGAGTAACCACAAACATATGAAATGCGCAGACAAAACTTAACTCTTAATCACAATATTTTCCTAGTGAAGTTTTCTATGCTTTTAAATGCATATGCTTATTAGCAGCAGTTTACAACTGCAAGTCTTGGGTATGAATCCTTAACTGTTTAAATAACTCATTGGGACCACTTGCCTTATCTTTATTGATTAAATTAAAGGGGGGAAATCATTTTGGAAATAAATATTGTTGTTATGATTGGTACTGTATAGTTCAATGATATATTTAATCCTTATTTAAAAGAAAATTATTAATTAAGCTTTATCTAATCTGCATTGAAGCCTTTTGGACTAGCTATCCGCATCTTGTTTGACAATTGGTGCCTCTGCTATCTAATTGTTTTTTCTTTTTAGTGAAAACCTATGTGATATTCTTTTCCCCACCTTTCACTTCTATTAATTATAACTTTTGCCATAGTTATTGGCCAAAATCTGTCTTTTTGTATTAACTTTTTTGTTTGACTAGTATATGTTCTGATACATATAGTTGTTTGTGGTTCTTTGGTAACTAATTTAATTCAAAGATTCTTTGCCTACATATATCAGTACCATTTTTCTTTTTCTTTTCTTCAGGAAATAGTAATGATTTTCCTGCAGTGAGCGTCTTCGGCTCTTTCTTAATGGACATGTTCAGTGGTGAAAGTGATCTAGATTTATCCATTAATTTCAGTAAAGATGCAGATGAATTCCCTCGAGATAAGAAAAAACGAGTTCTTCGAAAATTTGCGAAAAAGTTATACTCTCTTCAAGGTAGTGACATTTAAGTCATGATCTTCATTTTGTCTTTTGTGAAAGCATTCTTACTTCCAATGTTAAAGACGTGGCCACATTTCAATGCATGTTGAACGGAGAACTTGGTAACTATATTCTTGTAGATAAATGTTCATGATGACATAGGATCAACCAGACCATCAAGATTTTATTAATACTGGTTTTAGTTTACAACGCAACCAAATAAGCATAATCCCAGGCATTTGGGGTCGGCTAGAGAGGCTTAGTTCTGAAGTTACACCAGCCACTAGACTGATGCTTTCTATACTATTCATTCCTATCGGAGGCTCTGTTTCCCATCTTGGCCATTTTTCACAACTTGTGTCCAAATCTTCAGAGGTTTACTCCTATGTGTCATATCCTCTCCCACTTCACAACCTTACCCCTTAGCGGCACTACTATTGGGGTCTGGCCACAGTTGCAAATCATCTTATAACATTCTCTATAGTGTCCTCAGGCCAGGCAACTGCTAACTTTGCATGTATATTTTACTGTTGCAATATGTGTCCTGGTTGGGCTTTGAGTTGTGATTATGGTTATACTGAGAGTGGCTATAAGCTTGTGAATGCTTTAGTATTGTGACTTTGTGTTTGGGTCGGCACCCCCTTGTTGCTCTTTAATGCTGTTTCATTTTCACGGATTAGAAGAAAGAGTAATAATGTCCTGATGATCTGCTGAGATATTCTTGTTTCTGTTTTTCTCACAGCAAAAGGGAATGTTTTTGGTGTTCAGCTAATCTTGAACGCTAGAGTGCCTATTGTGAAAGTTACTGATGGTGGAAGTGGAATTGAATGTGATATATCGGTAGAGAACAGGGATGGCATTGAAAGATCCCAGATTGTGCGCATGATTTCTTCAATTGATGAAAGGTTTAAAAAGCTAGCATTCTTGGTAACTTGAGAACTTTTGTAAATATTTTGCCCATTTTAGATTGCAATTTTATGAACTAATTGAGTTTGCAAACCACTAGCATAGTTTTTTATTTTTTTATGGCAGTTTAAGATCTCCATTTCTAATACCTGTTTGTGTGAGTTTGGGTCCCTTCTTTTGTAGAAGGCACTTTCCACAACTAAAATATGTTAGAGGGTGGATGATAATTTAGTGCCTATATATGGATATGAATATGATATGCATCCCAAGTGAATTGTTGAACCCTAATAGGAGTCATATAAAGAACTTCTCATCCAATCAGTTGTATAGCATGACATGGCTCGACAATATATCATCTAGTTTCATTTTGGTTGACTTTTTGTGCATCCTCATGCACTTTTCTTTAGTATCTTTTAGTAAGTTAATCACTCATCAATCAATTAGCAAATAATTATTTCTATTGTATGGTTGTAAATAAATTTGATATTGATGTTGTTGAAGGATTTAGAGTTTTATGTTTTAAGGTAGAATGCCTTCAATGGAAAACTAGAACCGGAGGAGATGTCCTGTTTTGGATTTCAAGAGAAGTGTGAGGTACATCCATAGTGACAGTTGACTCAAAGAGAGAAGTCATGAAGATTTTCTGATGCACTGTTAAATTTTTCTCTAGGGATAGAGATAAATAACAGTTGATGCCATGGAAACTACAGAGTCACCAGCACACCCTTCCTTTTCAAATGTAGTTAATTTCTCAGCGTGCATGCACACACACGTGTGCATTTATTTTGATCTTTAATATTTTTGGTACATGCTAAATCATCATCCTCATACTGTTGGTGAGCCATATATGACCTTGCTATAATGTTTCCTTGCAGATGAAAGCTTGGGCGAACGCACACAAAATTAACAATTCAAGGGAAAGAACTCTGAACTCCCTATCAATAATATCCCTGGTTGCATTTCATCTACAGGTATCATAAATTTCATACTTTGGTTGTAGTTTCTATTACGTCTAATGAACATGCTTTCTAGTCTATTTTTGACATTATACGGCATGAGGCCAATCCTTTATCTAGTAAAGTTGCTTTTAGTTTTCTTCCCCCTCCCCCCTCTCCCTCTTGTTTTGTTCCAAAGCAATATTTCAATGAATGTAGTTGGATGCTAATATTAGAGCTTAAACCATACACAGTAATGTGCCTCGACCTCTGTACTTTGAACATTGTCTGTTCTGGATTGTGTGTTATATTGAATGACTGTATGAAAAGAAATTGCATCAAAGACTTAGGTCTTTGATTTTGTTGTTTGAGGTGAAGGATCCGTTCCCATGATCTCACAAGATGGTGGTTAATTACACTATGACAATCGCACAATGGCTGTGATTGCAACATCCAATCGACAGAGAGAGCAAGGTGATTCCAGATCAAAACAAGACAGGCAGAGTGGTTCAGTGAAGAACACCAGAATGAACAGGATGGGGTCTAGGACTCCCCTTCTGCTGTATGAATATCACCTTTTTTTTTTTTTTTCTAATATGATCCTTCTTCATGCAGACTCGAGATCCCCCTATATTGCCTCCATTTTCTGCGATTCTTAAAGGTAATAACACTGCATGCCAGATATTTAGAAAATATGTTATTCTTAATTTCTATATTTGTACTGCTTTTGGACCTGACTACTGGTGTTATTTCTTCAGAAAGAGTAATTTGAAAGCACTGGTGATCATTCCTTCAATATATTTTATCTTGTTTTTGAGTTACTTGTGTGGAAATGATTCCAATAGGCTAAAAACATGGAGTGGAGTTCTCATGGGGGTGGGAGGTATTGTGTTCTCGAGTAATGGGAATGGCTAAATAAGGATTCCCAGTCCAGTCCACATCCATTCTTTAGTCTAGACAATCCTTGGTGTTATATGTTGGCCCAATAGACAAATGTTTTATAATTTGCTGAACTCTTGTTTTATTTCGGTTCCTACTCCAAGGCACATATTACATCTGTACTGTTGAATTTTATGATATCTGTAAACAAGTAACAGCCAGAAGCTGTTAACTGCATGTACCTCTACCGAGTATTTGTTTGTTTTTAATTGCTACAGTTCTTGCTTATGCATGATATTTGGTTGTGATGATGTTGCTCTTAATGAGGGAACATTACCTCCAATGTAACTTTTAGTGGTTAAATTGATAAGGAGAAATGGAAAGAAAATAAGAGACCTGGAGAAATGTTTTTAGGCTTGTTACATCATTAAAGCTAGGATTCTAAGCAGTACATTTTAGCTATTTAGAAATAGATTTGAAGTTACCATTTTCTTGAACTTCCAAGAACTTATACGTGGGGAAAATAAAACTAAAATAATTGTAAATAGAAGAATATTCTTGTTGATCTTGTCTGCTTGTGCGTGTGGGACTGCTTGAAAGTGGAAAAAACTGGAAAGTTAGGAGGTTTGAAATTGATTTAGGATTCATGCATGTTCTTGTGTCACGGATTACTTGAAAGGGAAAAAAAAAAAGGCTTTTGCGTCGTGAAATTTCCACATCTCTCAGCCCAAGTGAGGTCCTGAATGTATAATTCTTTTTTTCATTCATTTATTTGACGTATCTTGTTTACTTCTGGCTTTTACTTATTAACAATATTTTCTTATAAATCTCTTTCTTACCTTTTATTTTTTATCAGTGATATAAATCTGGTTCTTTTATTGAATTTAAATTGCTGTGGCCTGTTCAGATGGAACTGATCCTGCATCTGTTGGGAAGATAGTTCATAATTTCTCAAACTATGGAAAGAATAATAAAGAGTCTTTGGCCGATCTCTTCATTACCTTATTAGGCAAGGTAATTTTTCTCTAGAAGCTCTTCACTGCTTTGTTAGTCAACTTTAATATCTGAACCTTCCCATGGACTGTAACTTAATTATAATAAACTCCAAATTTTGAAATCTGACAATTTATTATATAATGAATTCAATGCAAAATCTCCTGTTCATCGGCACTTGACGTATTAGACCGAGTGAAAATAAACTCTTATGGCATGTTGAGACTGCGGAATGGAATAAGGTGGGAATGGGAATAGCTATTCTAGAGGGATTGAATATGTGAGGAATCACTATTCTCGAGGGTGGAATATGTATTCTTGATTAGGTTGGGAACTCTAAAGTGAACCAAATGAGGTGATAAATATTTTATAGAAACAAATGTGGAATGGAATGCCTATTACTGTGAACTAAACATGACATTAGAAGTTCTTTTTACTGTTGCAGTTGGAATCAGTCAAAACACTTTGGTCCAAAGGTTTGTGCGTGAGCACGTATGAAGGGTTGTGGATATATAAAACATGGGATTCTGGCGTCGGCTGTATTAGTGTAATCTTTCCAGATCCTCCTGCAAAGTAAATTTTGCTTTTCCCCCCCCCTGCTGAAATTGATATATCAACTGATTTACCTCTCACAGGTAGAGGATTTCACTGTGCGGTCAGAAAATGTTGCTAGGGCTGTAGGAGCTGCCCAAGTGCAGAGGATCTACCAGTGCATCAGTCGTTCCCTTACTGACCTTGTGGCCTTCAATAGTGGCCGAATGCAGGGGCTCCAGTTAATGGAAGGTTTGTTCAGTAAGGATTCCAACTCTTCTCAAGAGGGAAAAAGTGCTAAAAGCGCAAAAAATGAAGTGCCTGGTTTGCCTATTCCTTCTGATTCTATTCAAAGAAAGAAGAGGCAGTTTACAGGAGGTGAAACTCGAACGAGCTCAGATCCATCTCGTTTGCCTGTTCCTCCAGATTCCATCCAGACAAAGAAAAGGCGGTTTGGTGAGGATTCCAACCTTTCTCAAGAGCGAAAAAGTGCTAAAAAAGCAAAAAATAAAGCACCAGGCATGCATGTTTCTTCTGATTCTATACAAAGAAAGAAGGGGCAGTTTACAGGAGGTGAAACTCAAACGAGCTCAGATCCATCTCGTTTGCCTATTCCTCCGGATTCCATCCAAACAAAGAAAAGGCGGTTTGGTAAGGATTCCAACCCTTGTCAAGAGGGAAAAGGGGCTAAGAAAGCAAAAAATAAAGCACCAGGTTTGGCTATTCCTTCTGTTTCTATGCAAAGAAAGAAAAGGCAGTCTGTAGGAGGTGAAACTCAAACGAGCTCAGGTACATCTTGTTTGCCTATTCCTCAGGATTCCATCCAAACAAAGAAAAGGCAGTTTATGGGAGGTGAAACTCAAACTAATTCAGATGTGTCTTTTGTGCGATGGACTCCCTATCATGTTCGTTCACCTGCCACTGGTTTAGGGGATCCTAGAACATCTAATGGGCCTCAGCATGTTCCTTTGGTTCTAGTGCAGAATCCATTAGGCCTGGGAGGGCAATTAGGTCAAGCCGTTCGGCCTCCTCTTCCTTTACTGAACTCGGTTGGTTTCGGTGGGTCATATAATCTGAATCCAACAGGTCAGCTGCCCCATTTTATGAACTATAATCAACAGTCACAGCCTAGGTTAAACCACAACCCAGAATGGGCCCACCGTAACTCTAGCTATGTACCAGGACATGGTCATGAGTACCCTCCCGATTCTTCGAAATGCGATTACAGGCTAACGATGGGACCAGTCCGCCGGTCGAGAGGCCATAGCCCAGGCACAACGACGCAATTATCACGGGCGCGAAAAAGGTAAGTTATTTTTGTTACCCCCTTTGTGTGTGCGTAAGTTGAGAGCTGCTGTAGGCTAATGTCAGCTATCAGGAGCGATTTACTTAAAAAGATTCAAGCCGCAAGAAGCTATCGGGAGCAATTTACTTAAAAAGATTCAAGTGCAAGGATCGAATAGTCAACTCCAAACTCTGTTGTATGGTAGGAATGTGTTATTTATAACTGCATAATTGTGAGTGTACTTGTTTTTCTTCTCATGTAGGTAGACGTAATCTTTTAGCTACTAAAATTTAGGAGTCAAACTTTCTTATAGTTTCATTCTATCCAGTAGTGTCATTTAGCTCCTGCAATCCATGTTTCTGTTTGATGCGTTTCATTGAAATACTGCAGTGTTTTTATATTACGTTTGGTTTATGGAAACAAAACAGAGTGATAATGGAATAACTATTTTGTATAAATATAAGATAGGAGAAGTGTTTGTACCCTAAAATAACATTTTGATGTTTATTTTTTAAATTTCAATTTTATTGATTGAATGATCATGGAAAAATAATTTGTCATGCCAGTTTTCATACAATTTTATCATGTATTGAGTATTTATTTATATTATGAATAATAAGGAGACTTAAATCTCATTTAATTATTTTGAATATTTAAGGCTCGATGGATGAGAGGTTTGTACATAATGAAATTGTATGAAATTTTGATACTGCATCCTGTTTTTTTGAATGTCTAGGCTAGGAAAATTAATATTGCTTATTATTATTATAATTATTATTTTGTGTTAATTCAATTTATGAGGTTTAAATTATTTTGAAAATTGGACATCAAAAAATCAATTGAGGGTGACATGGTAGAAAACTTAGATTTTCGTAGCCCATATAATATTTGAGGAATAATATTCTCATATACCATAAGTGAAATCTTATGCTTATGGACTATGTCAAGAATAGATAAGGAATAGTTATTTATAATGGCATTATTTATTTCACTCATGATCTCTATAAAGAGTTAATTTTCACACACTCTCTCGTGATTCATTTTATATTTCTAAAAAAAATAGTTATTTCATTCATAGTCATTCTATGAACCAGAGGTAAGTTATCGCGATGGCTAATAACATATCAAGTGCTAAACTAACTGCAGAAGACTTGCTTATGTACCTTGCTATTAAAGTACCCAAGTTTGTCACCATTTACTCTTTCTTAAAGCCCAGTTTGAGCGTGATTCTTGATTTTATGCTTGCTACTTAATAGTAGGACTATTTTTGGTACGTTTGAATAATGAAATACTTATGAGTTTTTAAATATTTTCTCATTAAGAAGCCTTTATATCATTGCTCATTCACATCAAATTATGGGCATGAGTTTTCTTTGTAAATCTTGCAAATTGAAGAAAACATTTAGGGGTAGTTTTGTCCAAAAGATTTGAATATGAGATAATATGTGATGATTTTTTACTTATTTGATTGGGGGAATTTATACCTTTTTACTTGTGTTATCTTTTACTTTAAATGGGTTAACATTTAACCGAATTTGATTTAGGGTCTTCAATAAGACCAAACAAACGTCATCATAATAGATAAGTTTATAATAGAGGCTCTTTTTTTCTATAAAGAAAATAGAACTTTTTTCTTTTTTATATCTAGAAAAAAATAAACTGCCTTTATAATATATCGAAACAAAATTAAAATAGTCACTATGATTCATTCTATAATGGTTAATTTTATTCAAGTAGTTTATGCCAATAGAATTAGTTGGTCAAAAATTTAAAAAGGTGTTAGTGTAATTTCTCATACTTTATGGGGATTTACATTCCAACAAACATATGATGCCCAAAATTTTTCCCCATAAATAAATAAATTAAAAACGGGAAAACAAATAACCACGAAAGCTACCGAGCTCTCCAAACTCCCCAAATAAAGACGTTGCAAGATTACGAACCACCCGCTCATTTGCTTCTGCTTTCTTCATCTTTCAAACCCTCCGGAAAAGGATCCTTGGAATCGAATCCATTCCATGAAATCATTCGCATCCAAAACCCGATGATCGTCTTCGATTCTCCGTCTTGATGATCGGCTTTCAAGATCAGGATGCTTAGCTCAATTGTCTCTCGATCCTTGAACAGATCCGCCCTCGAGACCCGCAGGATAGGGTTTCGTTCTTTCGCGAGTTCGATCTCGAGCGAACGTCCGAGAAAGAGGTTCGCGGCGCTGTGGGGGAATGGTGACTACGGGAGATTAGGTTTAGGGGGCATGGAGTCACACTGGAGGCCTGCGGTTTGCTCCGCGCTTGAGAATGAGAGTCTCCGTGCGATTGCTTGTGGTGGTGCGCACACGCTGTTTCTAACAGGTTTGTGATTTTCTAGTTGTTTTGTTATTATTTTTCTATTTATGAATTGAATTTGTGAAGCCCCAGTTAAGCTCGTTATATGTTCATATCGTACGAGAAGCTCAATTAGCTGCTGCTGCGGTTGGAATTATCTGAAAGTATAATGAATAGATAATATGAGTGCAGACTTGATAAAATTAGGAGTTAAGTTTTGAATGTCGGATAGATTGTAACTAAAGGGACCGAATCTGAATATTTAAACTTTTTTTGTTATAAAATTTGTATAAGTCTGAATAAAGTAATTTTACTATTTTATCCTCATTATTCATGATTGAATAAAAATAGAATACAAAAATTGTGAGAAAAAACATCAAGAGCATAAGAAGAAATCCAAAATCATGATGAAGAACATGATGATGACTCAAACTAAATTCTGTAAAATTAAAAGCTAAAAACCTAATTTAAAATCCCAAGAACATGAAGAATACATGTAAAATCAAAAACCAAAAACCTAATTTAAATCCCAAAGAACATGAAGAACAAATTCCAGAATCATGAAACGTGAAGAATAAGCCCAATCTAAAATCTGTAAAATCTAAATTAAACAAAAGAATCCCACCTTCAAAACCCTTGAGATCTGCAAAAGTTGGAGGAAAACCCAAGATTACCCCAAATATGCAAAAATTGGACAAAAAGATCCTGAAATCTGAACCCCCAAAAAACTAAATCTACAAATATCGGACCAAAAAGGCCCTAAACTTGAATCCAGAGCCCCAAAATAGACATATATATCGGACCCAAAAAAAAAAAAAACCTAATCTAAACTCCGAAACCCCAAAATCTGGGGAAAAAAATCGAACAAGAAAACCCCAAATCTACATAAATCTCAGATCTAGTGTTTTTTTTATTTGTTTTATTTTAAAGAAAGAATGATGGGATTAAGGAGGTGGAACCACAACGATCGGTCGGACTTGGCAGAGACCGCGTATGAGATATGAGTCAAGGGTGGCGTCGAAAGTGGAGGGAAATCGTCGTTGGGAGGGGGGAGAAATTGAGGGAGATCTGGGGAGGGGAGGGAGACAAGGCGTGATACGAGAGTGAGTGAGAAGGAAAAGTGAGTCTCATGCTGTAATTTTTCTAAACTATGACTGTAATTTTGTCTTTTACTTCTGAATGGTAGGCTCTGAACGAATTAGGGAAAAAATTTTGTCTAATTCGCTCAAAGGCAGTAAGAGCACATACTAAATGCTTTAAATGAGCTTACCTCTGAGTGAATTTGAGAATGGGCTCTTTAAGAACCCATTTAGAGCAAACAGGCGGGGTCAAAGAAAAAACCATATTGCAAAACATGTCGCATATGTTGTGTTAAGGTATAATTCCATGCTGTCATCCGATATTCTGTTCTTTTTTGGTAGAAATGAATTCTAAATTAGGTATTTCAAGCTAGTTTAATTTTGGTGCCCAAACCTCTAGTATGCTACTGCATTATGTACATAGAGGTGCTCATGATGCATGACATGGAGAGATTCTTTCTACAGAATGCAGAAACAGGTTTTCAATGATTTAAAAGTTTTCCAATGAATTCATTTCCTTCCATTCCCTGCACTCATTAGGACTGCATTGTTATCCTTATTGGAGGCTTCTTGAAGATCCCAAACTCTAAGGACAAACTCAAAGCCCTAAATTTAATAATTAATACTTGGAATGTGAGTAGATATAGTAAAGCAATGCATTTGGCTGTTTGCAGAGATCCTTTTACTTGACTGATACGGGGGGCATTTTTTCCAATTTTGACGTCTGCTATATATGCAGATCTTGATTGTCTGCATGCTAAATCTTGGTTTTCTGTCAATATATAATTAGCCTATCCTAAGGTTGTATTCATATCTATGCATTTTTTCCTTGGCTGTTATTATTCAGCTTCTTAAACATTGTTCCTTGAGTCTGAATGAAGAGAAACCAATCCTCTGAGAAATTATGACGAATTTTCTTAAATCTCATCCATGTTGTTGGGTGCACAAGTTAATCATTATCCTTTGGCAGAAACTGGGCGTGTTTATGCCACCGGCCTCAATGATTTTGGGCAGCTTGGCGTATCAAAGGACAAAAGTTTTACAACTGTATGATATATTAACCTTAATGCCTAGCAATCTATTATTTTTTCTTGACTTTTGGTGTGTTGTCAGGGTGGAAAAGTAAACATATTTGCTACTATGTTTTCATGTTCCTATGAGTGTGTGTGCATTCGTATATCATCTTTTTTTCGTTAATTGTTTTTCTGTAACTGTTGCTTGTTTTCATCGGCACATTGGTGAGAATTGATGGCGTAGTTGTGTGATGATGATCTAGTCAGTGCTCTTCCTTTCTGTTTATGTTCAGCTATGCACAAGGGCACACGACTTTGCACAACTGTCACGTGTCCTTCCACCAAGCAAAGCTTGGGGAATTTGTGTGGGTTCGTAATCTTTAGATTTCTTGGACGGGCCACAGAGAACTCTTAGAATTGTGCACATGTGCAGTAGGCAGCCTTAAATCAAGCATTTTACAAACAATGACTCCTTGACTTCTTTTGAATAATGGATGTGTGCAAAATAGGTTCAATATTATGCTTTGTTTTTCCAATTGACTTATTATTTTTATTCATTTCTAGACAGTAATTGACGACAGGTCTTCAAATTATCTGGTAAGAGTTGCCAAATACATGGCCTACATTTTATTGGAGGAATGTGATGGTTACTGCATTTTCAATACAATCACATTTATAGTAACAACAAAGATTTAGCAAAGAATAAAAAAAATAAAGAGAAAGAAAAGAACAGTTAATTGAATGAACTCTTGATTAGAAATACGAGAATTAAAATATAATTGGGATTGAATGTAAAGCCTAGTGTGCTTCGGTCCATTCTAATGGTTCTGTACAATTTGGACCTGCAGATTCACTTCTTCTTTTCTCAAGAAACCCTGTTTAACTTTTTTCAAACTCTGATGTTTCCTGTAGGGGCAGAATTAGTCTTTGTATGATTGACGTGTCTCACTTCCTTTTTCATTTCAAGTATTCTTTGCTAATCTTTATTTAAGGGGAAGTCTGAAACGTAATTTTATGACTTGTTATGTATTAACATGCCTCTGAAACATATTGTATATAGTTCACTTTCTGTCTTGTTGCAGGAGCCACTGGAAGTTTCTGGGTTTCCCCGGGAAATTGTACAAATTTCAGCTGGCTATCACCATTCATCTGCAATTACAGGTTTGGAGTTGGACGCCATTATAAATTCTTCATTTATGGGGTGGCTCTATGTGTGTGTGTCAGTGTTCTAAAAAGCTGTCTAGGCAGCTGCCTAGGCCCCGCCTGGGCGCTAGGCGGTCACACGAAACACCTCAACCACTTTTCTAACTAGTCAACATTGTTAATCGGTCAAAGGCTCTGCAGCTTATAAGGATTCCTAAGTAGATTTTGGTGCGACACCATATTGTGGAATTAGAGAATTTGATGAAAATCTTCTTGAATTAGATAATGATTCAGAGGAAGTAGAGGATATACCTTTTGAAGGCTCGGATGGTGATAGGGTAATATTTATAAAATGAGGTTTCGAGGATTGGTGAAAATGTGGTGTTATGTAAAATGTGAAAGGATATAATTGTGCAATTTGTTGTACATTGATATGCTACTTCAATAATATGTTATAAATTTATTTAAACACTTGTATGTAAGTACTAGTATTCTAAACAAAATAAAAAAATTCGCCTAGGCCACCTAGCTGCCTAGTCCCTGCCTAGGCAGCCCAGGCGCTAGGCGGTAGGTCGAGCGCCTAGGTTTGCCTAGCGCTTTTTAGAACACTAGTGTGTGTGTGTGTGTGTGTGTGCCTAGAGAGAGAGAGAAAAAGGGGGGGGGGGAGAGAGTTTATTATTCACTTTGTAGCAGAGCTAGATATCATTCAGTTGTTTTTTTTGGTTCTATGCCATGCACTGTTATTTATAATGGCTGACTTTATATCGCCATCACAAGTCTTAAGCAAAATGCATTAGATTTTTAAATCATTTGATTACCCAAGATTATCTCTTTGACTTTCTTTCTCTCATTTGTACTAGCATATGAACTTCTAGCCCTTCCATCTGATGCACATATTGTTAACATCACTGCAATCTTCCTTCTTGCCCCCATTTCTTGATATGCACTTCCCAATATTATAAGTGGTGGAAATGTTGCTATGTCAGGCCTTGATAGTCGACCTGAAATCTTCACAATAGCCAAGCTTGTGTGGATGTAATTCTTCATCTGAAGAGATCTAACCTTCTTAGCAATCAATATAAGAATCAAATTTTAGCTGCTTTAGGCAAGAAAACAAATAGAGAATATAATTAAGATTATTTTTGTACTGTTGCGACCTTGTAGCAGCTAGAAAGAAAATTGATTGGGTTCTAGATTTTTTTCGTTGAATAATGGGTTGTGGATGTATCTAGGAGCAGGGAAGATGGATGGATTGTAATGGTTTGGCTTGCTTCTGTGCAGTTTTCTGACCAAGCTTCGTTCACAATACTAACTATGAGTCTCTACATCGAAAAATTGATTTGTGGACCTTTTCAATGCTAAGCAATTTTTCTGCATTAAGTTCTGATACATACTGTGCTACTTCAGTAGATAGTTATTTGACCTATTTTAAATTCAAAAAGTTGGTCTAATATCATATTCCTGGTTTACTGAAGTGGCAAATTAACATTTTTGTTATTTATGCTTTCTGTTATCATTTTGGTTCTATATGCTTTTGCGCGTCTGCATCATTTTGTCTTTTGCTTTTCTATCATAATCATTTTTTGACATTTCACGCAGTTGATGGGGAACTGTACATGTGGGGGAAGAACTCGAATGGGCAACTTGGCCTTGGAAAAAGTAAATATTACGTTCATACACTTTGTCAATAATCTTATAGATGACCTTGCAAATCACTGGGAAATTTTATTTCGTGTTTTTATATAGTTGTTTCCTATGCTAACTTGTATTGTTTTTGTTTAGTATTGGTGATATTTTGAACCCATTAATTTCCATAAAATACTTGTTATGGCAACCTCTCCCATGATGTATGCTTATTTATAAGCGTTTTGTGTGTTCAGTGTATAAATCTTCACTTTTCTTTTATTGAGTTTTAAAATTTGTGATTAATTTTAAGATCACTTGTGTCCTCTGTAGTTTCTTGTTTCCTATCTGGTTGTCCACATAACACATGAAGTTTTATCAATGGCGTCTTTGGAACTTTTGGCTTAATAGTTGCTAGATAATGCAGCACGTATTACAGAATATAACCTTTGAATTGAAAATTTTTCTGTTTGACTTAAAGGCTTAGTTTGTTGTTGATCTGTCAGTTTGATTCACTGTTGCTCACTTTTTACTATTTGGGTTGCATTTCCATAAATTTTATATTGGTATTTATTCTACTTGTACTGATTTGTAGGGGCAGCTAAAGTAGTTCCTGTACCAAGTCAGGTTGACTGCTTAACTGGGATCATTATTACCAAGTCAGCTTTGGGCTCTGAGCACTCGGTTGCTGTCACAGGTCCTTATTCCACATGATACAGCCTCTGGTTTCTATCATATAGTTATGGAAAAATTGCAGGCTTATATTCTGTTTTATTATATAAATACAAAGTAGTCAATCCTGATGCTTGTATTGTATCCATTTCAGAAGAAGGTGAGGTTTTAAGCTGGGGTGGAGGCGGGTTAGGAAGGCTTGGTCATGGTCACGAATCAAGCAGTTTTGGTTTTTTTAAAAGTAGAAGGTTGTCTCTGATGGTTTCAGCAACTTATTTTTGAATGCTATTAAAGGTCATTTGGTTCAAAAAATGACTTACACCTCCTTTGCATTGTATATCTTGAATGTATATGCCTAGAAATCTTAAACCTGGAAATTTTGCATTTTTGTGATGTGGAGAAACAGCATTGCAATAACAACAGGGAAATAGGAAAAGAACAGAATGACATTGAATTAGGAAGAAGGAAACTTGAGTTTCTTTGGTTTAAGAGGAGATACGGATTCATGTAATTCTGGAGAAAAACTGATTCAGTCGCTCCCTGAGGAGGTTTATATGACATGGTATAGAAGCCGTAATCCTAGCATTTAATCTCTCTTGATAGGTTTTAACATTAGCACTGTACTATTTAAGAAAAAAAAGGTATATGCTAGTCATATGACTACTTCAGACAGTTTGAAAGCTTATTTAGATTTTAAATTTAATTGAGGTCCAACACCATCTCGTTACAGGGCCCTGTTTCTGGATGCTCCTGCGTCAAGTTGCCCTACATAACTACACAGTTTTCTTTTAAGCATATGTATCTAGCAGCTACATGGGGAGTTTTTCAGGAATACCCCTATGAGCATTATAACATTGTTTTGCTGACTTTCATATTATCGAGTTGAGAATGTTATGTAATTAATTTACTTTGGTACCACCGTCTCCATGGTTGAGGAGCTTAGACCAACTGTTGTTAACAAAAGTCAACTAAAAATGATTGTCATAAGTTCCATAATTAACTAATTTATTTAAGTTATGGCAGTTCTTGTCTTTGGTGTAGTATATGTTTGATCATCTTATTATTAGCTTTATCATAATTTTAGACTGTAAGGGAAAGTTGGTCATTCTCCCTGCTAAGCTGAGGACAGTTTCGATTTTATGCACAAATCCCTCATTCCAACCACTCTCTGCATCCACCACATTTCCTTTTTTTTTTCCCTTTTGTTTTTTGTAACAAATTTAAGTTGCTGAGGCTGAACCAAATCTAAGATCCCAGACCAGATTCCAAACTAATCCTTGAGCTAAGTGGCCTAAAGAAAAATAGATGGTTTTCATCGGTCAATTTATTGCTTACCGAGTCTTGGTCTTTGAAAATTAGCTCAAGCTCTTATAATTGATTATTGATGTCCTGTGTTTATGTTATAATATGTCTCCCTTTGGGCAGTGAATATACACCAAGGCTAATCAAGAAACTTGAGGGGGTCAAGGTATTTAATGCGGAACATGTATTGCTTCTTTTCCATTGGATGTTATCATATGAAAAAAGGATATGTTTAACAAGATCTGACCTAGTCCTGTTTTTGTTTTCTAAATCTCATTAAACTTAGGTTAAGAATGTTGCTGCCGGCTTGCTGCATACAGTCTGCATTGATGGTACTTGTTTGATCTCTTTTCCTATTATAAGGTGTGGCTGTTCAGATTCATCAGAAGTTCAGGTTTTTTGCAGAAAATGGTTCTGTCTTCATATTTGGTGAAGGAACGATGAATAAATTGGCAAGTGTCTGAAATTAGTTTAGATATATGCTAAAAATTAAATTAAAGAATGTTGGAAATTTGGCTTTCATAAATGATTTATTTATTTGATCATTGACAACCCTTGACTGAAAATCTTAGGGTTTCAGAGAAGGAAGCAATGCTGCAACACCATCCATGGTTGCTGAGTTGCCATTTTCTGAAGAAGTTGCATGTGGTGGTTATTATACGTGCATCGTAACAAGTAATTCTCAACATTTATCTTTTAAAAAATTTTACTCTTATTGGTGCATATGTATTGGTAAAAGATTATGAAATGCCTATAATGTGACCAAAACTTATTGCATTCGGAGCACATCTGTCAGCCACAGAGCACATGTTTCAAAGAAGTTTCTTTATAGATGCCTGCGTGCTTTTTTGCTGATATGGTTGTGGTCAACAAGTCTCAGGTCTCTGACTGTGATTTACTTCCATTTACTTTCTGCAATCATTGACTGGTCTCTAGCAACATGTCAGTCATCACATGAAGCTTCACTAAATGCAAATGTTAGTTATGCTGATCAATAGCCTCAAATTTATAAAAGAAAAACTAAGAAGAAAGGAAGACCAGTATTTCCAAATTTCATAGACTACATGGCATGAAAACTGTTATGTAGATTATAAGAAGTAATGTGATCATCCATACAGCTGAATTTTTACATGATAAGCTTTGATTTAAAATCTGAGAGCCGTAAATGGGTCTACTATTTTAGATATTTTGCCAGCAATTGGAATTATTCGTGGCGTCAATCAATATACTTATTTTCTGCACTGTTCTACAAACTTTACAAACTTATTTTAGGACTTCATTGCGATATTTCCTTGTCAACATGCACATTCTGTAGGTCATTTTACTTCTACTTTCTGTAGTTATTTTCATCATAGCATTGTTGGGTTTGCATGCTTTTAACAACTCTGTAACTTCCTCCTTTTCTAAACCTTGTTTCTTAAGTGTAGATGGTGGAGAACTATATGCGTGGGGTTCAAATGAAAATGGGTGCCTTGGTATCGGGTATTTCCTTCTCAAATGCATTTTGTTGCAAAGAAGCATAGTGGAGTGTTTTGACCTTGCTGTGTCCATATGACTTTCAGGCTTTTCATATTTTTCTCATGTTGACTGGTTTCTTTTATTAGTTGTACAGATGCCATTAATTTACCTGAAAAAGTCCAAGGCCCATTCTTGAAACATCCCGTGTGTAAGGTCTGTGCTCTTTCTCAGAACTCTTGTTTTTCAAATGCTTTCTCATCAGTTTTTGCTGCTTTTTTTTTTTTTTTATTGATAAATACACACACACACCCGATATACCAACTTCCAGGAATTGAACAACACCAGGGGTTTACTACACATGCTGGTACCAAGTTCCTTTTGCTGCTTTCAGAAATAATTCTTTATTTGTTGTAATAAAAGCAGAAAGAAAAAGTGAAGTTTTAGAGCCAACAATGAATTGATCATTGGACTTCACAGGTACTTTGTGAGCATTTTGTCAGGAGAAGAAAAAGGTGAAATCTCCGTTCAGATTTAAAAAAATCTGAATAGTCAGGCTGCAGTGTGGTGTAGGAAGTAATTTCTGGTAGATCTTTTTGAAAGCTATTTTCCATTGTTTGGCTGTCATCTTAGAAAACTGTGATCCTAGTTGTGGTGGCGGTGGTATTATGTGGTGGCGCAAAGGCAGCAGGAAGGAGTGGTGAAGTTTCATTTTTATGCTGGAGTAGAACCTTTTCTCTTTTGAATTGATTTAGGTTCTTTTTGGTAGACCGGAATGGAATAACTTCCATAATACAAAGCCTACATCATCTAAGTGTAGTATTAGTTCATAATACAAAGTGCGATATTATAAAATTTGTCAACGATGGGAATGAGCATTCCTTTTTTAGGGTAGGAATGTTTATTTCCATGGCTTAGTCCTACTTTAGCTATGATGGAAATGGCAATGGGATGAAAGCCGTAGTGAAATCATTTGTCCTTTTAAAATCTATCTCATTCCATTCCATTCCAGCTTTTTGCTGTATCTTTGGTTCCTACATCATAGAAGTGAAGTTACTTTCCATCATAGGAATGGAAATAATCTTTCACAGAAAACAAAGTACTTTTGCAAAGAATGAAGAATATTTACAAAGTTCCACTTGGTTGTATTAAAAATAGAGCCATCCTTGTCGTACCATTTTCCCAACAAAACAGAGCCTCAGTGACAGCTGAAAATGACCTTGGAGCTTATTTACTCTAATGTAAATGTTAAATTTTTTTTGGGATATTCTACTTTTACCTCCTAGCATTAATATATGGGCAATGGGCATGCACAGGTATCTTGTGGTTGGAAGCATACAGCTGCAATATCTGGTAAGAGTTTCGGACTACTTTGGTTTTAAGATATGAAACTTGCCTGTCCTATGGATTTTCTTTCGCGTTAAACATAACTTATGGCATAAGACAAGTTTCAGCATGTTTGGCTCGTGGTAAAGTGGGAAACCTTTTTATACATAATTTTTTTTTTTAACAATTTGGAGGTTTCCACCTAATATTTATATTCCACAAAACAAATAAGATCAAAAATAAGAACTCTTTTAAAATGAATAAATAAATAGTGTTAGGGCTTAATTATTGGAACCACCCATCTTTAGTTTACCAAATCCCAGTGCATAATGGGGGCTGTAGGGGCCCAGAAGTACATTTTATGGGTATGTCACTCATTATATTTAAAAAGAACAACTCACAGCATGATTCTAGCTTTTTGGTTGTTCCACAAAGGTCCGCTTGAGTTTGGCTATATCGATAATGCCCATGCTTTGTTCACTTTGTTCGAAGAGTACCTGTACAGATGTCTGAATAGCTTGAATAGTTGGTTTTTCCTGAAATATGTAATTATTGCTTTATAATCATCAATGTGAAATTGACCAGTCTTATGATTGGCTCTCAGAAGGTAACATATTTGCATGGGGCTGGGGAGGTTCGCATGGAACATTCTCCATAGATGGGCATTCTTCTGGCGGGCAACTGGTTTGCTTCCTTCTTTCTTTGAATATATTTTCTAATGGCTTGTGATTGAATCTTGTCTGATGATTTTCAATACTGCCTAGAATAGTTAGGAAATAGTTCATCAACTTGTGCTTATACATATGCTACATTGACAGATGATGGGTTTGATTTAGCTTGTTCAGATGGAGGTTGTTGGAGTAGAACAGGATGAACCACAGCTTGATCATGAAGAACTAAAACAATAAAATGTTCCTTGTCAGTAACATGTAAATGATCAAGAGTTGCCTATGCATCCAATCCCTTGACAGCTTAGGACACGTTTGATTGATAGGAATGTGAATGGAAATGGGAAAATATTAACTTTATTCCATTATTTAATAACATAAAAGGGAATGGTGGCAATTCCCTTGGAATGATCATTTCCCTTCTCTGGTCATTCCGTTCCTATTCCCATTCTCATTCCATTTTTCGCCATTCAAAACCGCATTTCCTTTCATTTTCCTTGAGAGTTGGCATTTGTATTTAAGCTAGCTTCAGAGGCAGCCAACTTAGATTTGGCAACCATAGAACCACTACTATTGTCTAACTAGATGTCAAATAACTAGTATCAATCACTAAATGCATCATAGCTGGAGAATCAGGCTTCCTCATAAATTTATGATCTCAATTGATGAAAGATCTTTGGAAAATTCTAGATCTATTCTTGGTTAGCATTTTGATCATTCCAGAAACTTTATCTTATACCTGGAATGCAAGATCTCCTTGTCAATCAGTAACTATTGTTCATAATGAAAAACCATTTAAGAGCCACTAGAGGCGGCAATCATAACCCATGACCTGACAACCCGCCTTACCTGCTCATATAATAACTTGATCTGACTTGATCTGCTCATAATCTTGACCAGCTTTAGACTCGTGGCCCACCCGTAACCCTCCCAACCAATCCAATTGGTATTTTTAATTAGTTTTTTTTTATACATTTTCTTGGGGTTTAAAATTGGATTTATTGTTAAATATTGAGTAGTTTATGAAAATACTACAAAAAAAAAAAAATATAAGTTGTACTAGTAGTACGATTGACTCTTCAACCTGACCCAAAGTTTTGACCCGCCCGCTTGCCGCCTCTTCCCACAGCCAACTAGGGTGGACCCTGACTCATGAGGCTCTTTGCTTTTTGAGTGTTGGGGAGGGCCTTTTATCATCTGCACTCTTCTGCTTGCTTTGTGCAAAGAGGCCGTTAGCTCTATGATGGACAATGATTTGGATTCTCATTCCACTAAAAGATTTATAGTTCAACTCCGATATATAATCTACTGGCTTGATGCTTGTGATGCTAATTCTGTCTCCGGTTTCCACCCCAATATTATGTTGGCACATTAAGTTTCTCTTTTGTTTTACTTTCAGATTTTGAAATCTAAGCGACCACTTAACCAAATTGCAATTTAAAATTTGTGTGCAGGGACAGGGAGATGATGTTGATTACTTCCAACCAACACCGGTTGACTTTGGCCGGCGCACGAAGGCATTGCAAGTATCATGCGGATTCAATCACACTGGTGCCATACTAGAATACACTTAAGATTGAGTCATTTTTTCCCCCAACAAGGCAAGTCACTGCTCGCATCTTATCATTTCTGTCTTATTTCCATATCCATTCTTTAAATGCGTAAATTCTGCCTTGTCAAAGGAAAAAGCATAAATTCTGCAATAAAATGTTCAAATACATGTATATGTATGCATGGAGATATAAATTGTAAATTGTCAGTGTGTTTACTGGATGCAGATGCATACTTGTATATTCTATATAATATTCAATAATGGAATGGGAAAATGCTATTTCCCAGTCGGATTTTACTGCAGTTATAGTGATTGCCTGTGTGTATATTTGTTAAGTAAAGTATCGTTGCGACTTCAAGGGCGCCTTCCTTTAGGTTATTTTCACGTGAACTTTATGATTGAGAAAGTTCAAAGCTGCTAAAACACATGGTGAATCAGCTTCTTTTAATTGCTACTGTCGCTATTTCACTCTTGTTTATCTGCTCCCTCAATGCATAAGCAGGTCGTTTCATGTTATTTTGCTGCTAATATTTTATTGTTGGTCTTGGAATCCCTAATTACTATACCAATATTTTAATATATTTTTTCTTAAAAAAATTCCTCACTATTTTCTCTTAATGCCACACAACCCAAATAGAGTTGCCACCCCTTTCCTCTTCTCCTCTCGCCTATAAGTTTGCTCTTACTTTCTTAATTTTTCTAGCAATTTTTTCCTCTCATCTCATATATCTAATTCTCAATCTATACTCTTGATTTTCTTTCCTTTTTTTTTCGTCATTATATTTCTCTTGTTGTCTCTGTGCCACCTCTCTTTCCTTCTCCATTTTCTCCTCCATTCCCTATATTCACACCCCATTGAAAGTTAGTATCGTAATTATTAATTGCGAGATTCAAACTTATATTGGGAAAAGTTTTTTCCGTTCACCTATTTTGAGATTTGTTTTTTTTTAAAGATTCCAATGTAAGAGAGATTTTGATGTTTAGGAGTAGACGTTGTTGGAATCAAAAAAAGGAGAATTAGATAATTATATTATTAAAATACAAGCTTTCCTAGACACTATGAATACAAATAGAGAATAACAATGAGAAGGTTTCCTTGCCTTAAACTCTCTTGGACACTTTAAATGTTGCTACACAATTTTTTTTTTTCCGACACACTTGGTCTGCTTTACATCGCGCCACTTTATAATGGTAATACTCCTATCACATTTAATACAAACTCTTCCGCACACGTCTTGCAAACTCACGCACGCTTGCACCCGCATCGCGTCCATTGAGTGCTTATCAAACAAAATTCAAACACTCCTATCCATGTCTAGCGACATCTCTAACCATTAAATGCATATATGACTTTTGTATGCTTGAATTACCCAAGCTCACTGACAAACTGTGATTCACTGCCCATGCATGATTTGCTCTAAGTCCAAGATTTCATTGCCGTCCATGATTTACATGTTTATGAAAGATTGATTTAATTAATATTTGAATAGTCTCCCTTGAAACGATCTTTGAAATTAACAACATCAAGCATCATCTTTGAAATATCTTGGATGACTTAGACCTTTATGGTTTTGTGAAAATATCCGCAATTTGATATTCTGATCTGTAAAACTCAAGCTCGATCTCACCATCACTCACAAGCCGGTGTATATAATGATATTTGATGCCAATGTGTTTGCTTTCTCCATGGAAGACGGGATTCTTAGCTAATGCAATAGTCGCTTTATAGTCACGCATAATTTTTGTAGGACTGTATTGTTCGTGCATCAGCTCACTGACTTAGCATGCTATTAATTTAAATTGCTTGACATGCTGCAGGCGTTGTAGCTTCATTTGTAGACAATGTAATAACTTGTTTTTTTTTTTTTTTTTTTTAGAACTAGGAAAATGCCCCTACTCCAAAAAAGAAAGCGTACCTAGAAGTGCTTGGTTTTCATATGATTTGCTCAATCACTATCTGTATATCCCACAAAATTGAAATTTTTATGGTAAGAGTAAAATATTCCATGATTACTTGTACCGGCAATGTATGTTATGATAAGATTTTACACTCATAATGCACTTGGATTTAAACAACTGAACGTGTTTAAAAAAAAAATGATGCAAATATTTCTAATATTTTGAAGTGCCTTGATCGATATTCCCTTTTCCAAAATAAATAAACAAATAAGTACTCGGGATAAAAATTAAAAAGTCCGAAGCATTTCCAACGCACGGCTAAGGGGAGGGTGAGGCCTTTAGTCTGTGGTCTACGGTCCAATAAAAGCCTGATAAATTAGTTGTTAAGAAAAACTATATTTCGACATACATTCAACGGTACAAATTTGCTGGCAACCAGAGACTAGGGCACTAGAGCCAAAACAATAACAACAATAATAATTATGTTTGTTTAATTGTCTTTTAAATTCCCACCTATATATTCTTCCTTAAGTAAGAATTAAGAATGTAAAACTTCAGTTGGGATAAAATATATTTTATCCTCATATCTTAAAACAAGGTGTGTGTTCCTAGATATGTATATAGACGCAGGTCACTACTAATTAAGTTAAGTTAATGTTTGTTACTTTACATTCACAGTTACTTGTTTTACTCGTTCAATTATTGTTGTTTTTTTTTTTTTTTTTTTTTTTTGTTTTCGGGGATGAAAAAGGGGAATGAGAAGAAAAAATTCCCCAAATAATATGTTTTAAAAAAAATCCCAAAGTAAATGTACTGTTTTGGTTTTTCCCTATGTAAGTTTTAGTCACAGAATTACTAATGGCACCCAATTTTTAATTCCATTAGAAGAAAAAAAAAATAAAGTCTTGAACATTAGAACCTAATCTTCCAACACAAAATCAATCAAAACAACTATGGGGAAAAGGAGAAAATAACCAATCTCAAGTACTCAATCTGACCAAAAAACAAAACAAGTATCAAACAAATAGACAAAAATATAAAATTTTCAATAGAAAGTTGTCAAATCTCAAACTCTCCCTGAAGTCATTAGAAAATTTGCCAATTAGATGCAATAGTATAACCTATAAAGAGATGACGGCAAAAACAAAGAACGAGAGACAGAAAAAAAATATCATGAATGCATTTGGTTTCAGAGACTAATAGAGGTCCTCAAGTTGGTGAAGTTCTTGAGTTATGGAAGTACGAGAAGTTCTTCTATAAACACGAAGAAAGCAGCAGGAGGGAAGGGGAGGAGATTTTGGTGGGGAAGGAGGCGGAGATTGATTTTGGTTGGGAAGAAAGCGGTGGCTAGGGGGGGGGGTACGGTTTAAGGAGATTAGAGTTTGGTCACACAATTGTCAATTGCATGTTTTAATGATTAAAAAATGCATGATTCAACCACTAATGGTCTCTTTTCTCTCAATTCTAATACCCATGAAAGAACGCTTACAAAATGAAGAGCCTTGCGTTAAGGTTTGCCCCCTAACATTCTTCTTCTTTTTTTTTTTTTTATCAATAAATAAACACAAGCGAACAAATTTAAACCCATAATTTTTTAAAATTTTTATGAACTTATATGGGATGGAGATGATGCAGTGAAGTCAAAGGTCTTAGTAGTTCACTCTCCAACATGGATGAGACGAAATTTTATAATATTCACCAATTTACCTAAATATTAGTTTAAAGGTCCATGTGAGTTGGAGTCTGACTCTTTTGACTTATATAGTTGAACTTGTATAGTTCGGACTTTGACTTATAAAGAAAAAAATGTTGACGATACGGGGAATAAAAAAAAAGGAGAGAAAAAAGGAACAAAATTGGAAGAGAACATTACTTTATTTAGTTCCAAGTTATTACATAATCATTCAACCCACACGATAAGGATGGTACTGGAACTAAGACTCAGCATTTATAGTCACAAACACAATTGGCGCCGCCCTTGGTAGGAGAGCAATGTGAAATAGGATAGGCAGCGTATGTCTGACACCATCCAAGGCACTCGTCTTTGGTGCAATATTTGAAAAATGTCACGGACTGGCAATCCTTTGCAGACACACTTCTCATCTCATTTCCTGCAATGTTTTCACCACACGCTTATCAATCTTAAGAAAGCGGTGTAACTTATGCAAGTGTAGTTTTAAGATTGAAGCTAGAGAAAATTTTGGGCGCACGCAAGGGAAAAACTCATTATTCTCTTGAGAGAGAGAGAGAGATTATTGTAGATTGAGAGAGAGAGAGAGAGAGAGAGAGAGAGAGAGAGAGATTATTGTAGATTTACCTGCCACAATGAAGAAAATTAGTAGAGGAATAAGAAACGTAGAGAGATTCTTCATGAATGCCATGTTTCTTTTTGTGTTCTCAAAGCTTGAAACAACCAAGGATGGGATGGGATGGGATGGGATGGGATGGGATGGGATGGGAGTTTCACCCCATCTGGTTTAGCATATATATAGACCAAAACATGGGAATGCCAACATTTACTCTTTGTCACATTGCCATTAATATAGGTAATTACACAACTAGTCCAACGTGATCCGAAATTATGATGGCTTTACATCTATTATTGAATGGACAGCCCAAATATGAAAATTCGAGTAAGAAAATTATGGGATCGAGATTCTCTCTTATGAAAATTTATATGCATGTGTTTTTTTTTATGTTGTTTCAATCCGTACAGTTAAATTTATCAAAAAAAATGTCTTAAAATTTACTAGGAGGAAGAGAGGAAGGAGAACCAGAGAGAAAAATGGGATAGGATCTCAATCCATAAATATGAGGGTTGATAGCCCCAAATGTTCAAGAAACACAAGTAAAGGTGTTTAGTTGAATGTGTCCAAGTACATAAGTCCCACACATTTGGTTTGCGAGATTTAAGAGGGCGAGAAAGAAATAGGTATTGCATAGGAAACAAATTTAGTGTTAATTGCCATGAATGAGATAGAAGTTCTTGATTGGGCAAAAAATTGTAAAGTGAACCAAACGAGGTAGTAGTTATTTCCCATGTAATAGTTATTTCATACGAATAAACTCAGCTTGAAATAGTTATTGCTATGAACCAAATAAGGAGGTGATTAGAGAACTTATGAGTGGTTTTACTTCTACTAATCACGCTATCTGGCGTATCGTATCGGATTGGAAACATCTATTGATTGGACCATTTTTTAAATTGTGAAATATGATTACCAAGTAAAGTCACGAGTTCGAGTTTCCACCAAGATGTGAAGGAGCATTGATGATAGAGAAAAAAGAGAGAAAATTCGTATAATTTTCACACGTTAAATGGACTATCATGAAACATGTGTATGGGGGTTATCTGGTGGGATTTGTTTGTTTTCCTTTTTCTTCTTAACATAATATAGACTACTTGTTTTTCTATATATATATATATATATATATATATATATATATGTGTGTGTGTGTGTGAATATAGATGCACTCGTCTAAGGATAGACAATCATTAAAATTATGAATTGTTATATATTTTTTCCTTCAACCTGATGAGTGTCCTAAACAGCTTAGAATTATATGAAATTTAGGTAAGCATAGATGATCATAAAAATTATAAATCAATATAATCTCATTATAATTTTTTTTTTCCATCATTCAAATGAGTACCCTAAATAACATAAAATTGTATAAAATTTAATAGGTTCACAAATTATGACTACTTTTCTCAAGCCATACGGTTGAAATGGAAAGATTCTAAAAGCATATCACATTACTGCCCGACAAACAAACGACCCGCATCACTACAACCAACAAGGAAGTTAGCTCATCGTGTACTTTGTGCTCTATAGATAAAGGCTTTAAATATTATAAAATTAATATAAATTTACAAATGCATTAATTTTTATATAATTTTATGATTTATACAATTAAAATTTAAAAATAAGAGACGGTTGTCGGGTAGCTTGGCGACCAGCAGGCCCAAGCAAAGGGGCAACTGGCTGAGCAGCCCCTTCCCAATTTGGCATATATTAGCCAAACAGAAATCGGTTGCTCACATTTATTATCTTTGGCCTATTGCATTTATTACGGTAATATCACACGCGCTATGCTTGTGTTCAATGACTATGTAAAAAATTTGAAAGAGTTTGTGCTTAATAGTTGGGAATAAAAATTCTGTGTTATTAAATTTGAAAACTATAGAAATAAAAAATGGATAAATTTTAAAACAGCTAGTAAAATTTTAAAATTTAAATTTTGAGTAGTTAATTATATTAAATTTTAAAAATTTTAAATTATTATTTTAACTGATAATAATAGTTGAAAAAACGAAGGGTACTTTGCCTGTAGAAGTATAGATGAAGACAGAAACATATGAAGGTGGGAGCATAGAAGCCCCAAGGTTTAAAACAAACACAATTAAAGATATTAATTGGATGCGTCCAAAAGCATTGAACCAGTTGGAGATTACATAAATGGCATTACTTCTGTCTAGAGGCGGCAATTGGCCGGGCCGGCTCAAAAGGCGACAGGATCCGGCCTGTTTCTTAATCGAATCAATCCGGCTTGATCCACGATTTAGCTGGACCCTGAACCGAACCAGCCCACTCCCATGAGCCTGTTTGAGCCCCCAATGTAGAGGCCTGAACCCGGCCCAGGACTGAATCCATTTTCGGCCTGAGCCGAACAAAAGTGAAGGCCCGGCATGAACCAACCCAAAGCCTACACCAAAATCGTCTTGATACGTATTGTGTTTCTAACTCGTTTATGGAATATTCTTCATTCGCTTTTGCTACGTAATTGGTCTTGACCCGCCCGTAATTCATCTAACTCTTTTAATTTTTATTTTTAATTATATGTTTTATATCTTTTATTGGGTTTGAAATTAAAATTTTTATTAAAAATTGATTGGTTTGTGCATAATAAAACGAACGAAAGTTGTATCAATAGGGTGAACTCTTAATCCACTAACATACCCATAATATAATTCAACTTGTCCATAAAATATTTTTGACCTACCATTGATCTATCTGTACTAACTCATGACTTGCGTTTGACTGACCCGTTACCCGCTCAATCTATGCAATTCCCATCTCTACTATTGCTTGATGGCTCCCTTCCAATTCCCATCTCTAGTATTGCTTGATGGCTCCCTTCCATGACCTTCTGCCTTCATTGCTTCTCAACACACCCTATTTAAAGATTTTTTAAACCACTATTAACAATCAAAATAATATAAAAGAAATGTAAAGGTAGGCTCATTTTCCCGAGATTTGGCATTGAGTTACCATGTATATCTAGTACTTAAAAGATCAATAGCTTAAAAGAAAGAAAAGCTGGACATTAGTTCAGCCGATATGAAATATGATCAAAATCCCAATTATAAAACCTGGTCCGGTCCGGCGGATCGACCCGCTGACCCATCGATTCGGGCCCTAACTTAGTTCGGCTTGTCAATTAACTCAACTTTTACATTAATCCAGTCAAACCCGCTTAACTAGATGGGTTGACCCGTGCCCCAGGTGTCAGCCCGGACGAAACCCAGTCCTTATAAAAATTGTCAAAAATCATCCAAAGTGTATTTGATAAGTTTTGAACCCATTGACTTAGGCCCTAACCTAGTTCGGCTTGTCAATTAACCAAACTTTTACATTAATCCAGTCAAACCCATTTGACCAAATGGGTTGACCCATGCTCCAAGTGTCGACCCGGACGAAACCTAGTCCTTATAAAAATTGCCAAAAATAATTCAAAGTGTATTTGATAAGTTTTGAACCCATCTACTTTTATAAAAAAAACCCAATATCCTTAACCAATTGAGCTAATAGGGATGTACGAAAACTTGTTAAAATAAGTTTACTTATAATCTTATGCTCAACCAATCAAGATAATTATTTTAAAATATGTTATAAATGAAGAATATTTAATTAAAATATTTGTTAGTGGATAATAAATTTATATATATAATTTTAATATACATTATAAAATAAGCATAATAATATGCCTTAAACTAAGGCAAATATTTTTTATTATTCTTATCTTAGAAAATAATAAATCATCAAGTTTGAGAAAACACTTATCATATCATATTTTTAACAATTAAAATAATCTTATCATTGAAATATAACTATATTTTCATAGTATTTTGATAATATCTCTCATGTTATATTAGAATTTTATTTTTAATAAATTAATTTTTCAATTTGATTATATCAAATTCAATTAATCCAATAAATTTAGAAATATAATAACGAACTAATTTATCTTGTCAATGTTATTATTATTTTGTAAAGCATTTTGAACAACGTAATAAAAGTGGAAAGTTTTGCCATTCAAGTGATAAATCTATTTCAATAATTTTTGATATTTTGATAATTATTTTCTAGAAATTCTCTTTAAAAATATATAAAATTATAATTATTATGATTTATAATATAAATATCATTAATCCGATTGTTTAAATGATAACACAACTGTTAAACCAATGACCTGGTAACATAGTCTCTTGACTGGGTCAGGTCTATAACTATGATCAAAATTCTCAAATCTCATAAAATATCATTTAAATCCATAAGGTTAGAATCATGTCTTTAAGTTTTTAACCTCGCATATTATATCGATACACATTCTCAATTTGTGAATTTTAACCTCACATATTATATTGGCCTATTAAAAGAGAGAATTCATTTGCTTGTTTCAAAATTTGGAAAGGTAAAAGAAGCTATTCCTGTCTGGCATTGATTGTTTGATATTTATTTTTTGTTCTGAATAAAATTGGATCCGATTGAAATTGAATGGAAAGACCTAAAGAGGGTTAGTAATTTATAAAAACCATCGTGGGGTGAGAGAGGCTCGAACTCTCGACCTCAGGATCACTCAATCATAGCTATGAGACCTACGCGCTAGCCAACTGCGCCACCACCCCATGCATGTTCATTGCCGTATAAAATATTTATTCATCTGTTTAAAGATGAAATCCTTTTTTTTTTTTTTTCAATTTCCTTTTTTCCTTGTGGATGACATTCTAAGATCCAAGATGTTGGACTATATATGACATCAATTGTCTCGTGATGGAGGCCCAAAGTTGGCCAAGTTATAATTGAACCGTGGACGCTCGTATATGCTTGAACGCACTGTAAGATTAGAGTTTGTATCTTTTCTAATAGCAATTGCTTTTAAAAGAAGTGGTACTAGAGTTGAGGTTACGGATTCGATTCCCAGCAGAAGTAAATGTAGAGGGGAAGATTGTTGGGTTATATATGGCAGCAATTGTCTTATGGCGGAGGTACGGTGTTGGCCAAGTCACAATTGAATTATGAGCACTCATGTGTACTTGAACGCACTATAAGGTTAGGGTTGTGTATTTTTTAATAGCAATTGTTTTTAAGAGAAGTAGTAGCGTCTGATGTCCTACACAAGATATTCCACTCTCATTCACTAGATTTCAATTTTTTAGGCTTCTCACTTTGGGAGTAATGAAAATTCACTCCTTTTAATCATGATTTGATCACACATGTAGGGTTAATTTAGCTAAACTTAATTTTAGTTTTTTGATTAAAAAGACTCTTTTCAACAAAAAAAGTCAATGTTTGATCTAAAACTTAAAACAACCTTCCAAACAGTACAAATATACATGCGGAAGTAGGAAAAATAGCTTTTTGAAAAAGCTATAACAAATGACTTGCCGGTAAAATTATTGTTTTGTTCCCCCAAAAGCTATTTGCAGCCTTTTATAAGCTCCTCAAAAATAGTTTCGGGTATCTTGAATAAGAAAAAGTGATCACTTAATAGTTTAATAAAATAATTAAAGACTCATGATTGGTAGAGGTAAACCATGTTATTCAAGAAATATACATTATTTACTTTAATTTACATGATAAAATTGGTTTAGTGAAATAATTTGAGTCTATGCTTACCCATTAATTAGCAAAGTGACAAGAAAAAATCTACAACACCATGAATGATTTAATAAATTTTGAATTAGATACATTTTTTAAGTTCTTTTAATATTTCTATCTCACAACACGGGTTCTATGGTGTAGTGGTTAGCACTCTGGACTTTGAATCCAGCGACCTGGGTTCGACTCCCGGTAGGACCTAGTTTATAATTTATTTTACCCTCGAACCGTTGAATATGTGTGCCCTTTATTAATATTGTTTTTTTTTTTTTTTTTAACCCCCTTCTCGAACCGATCTACAAGAATGAAAGGGGACATAGCAATTGAGAGGAAGGGAAGAGGGGGAAGAGGGGGAAGAGAGGAATAAAATTTGTAAAAATAAATAAATAATCATCAATAATTGGGAAGTAAGGGGTATGTACATACATCGATCAAAATTTGATAATTAAAAAAGTAAAATAAAATAATTAAAACTCGGAGAAAAATAATAAGATTTTGTTGAAACTTGATGTTTAAATAAATTTCATTTTATTCCTTTCCCCCCGCCGCCCCGGTCCACTTTGAGGAACAAGGAGAGTACAGGGAAGAGATTACATGGGCGACGCCACCGCGGCCGGAAGAGTCGCCACCGCCGGCGGCCACGGAAGGAAGCCGGAGTGGCTCCAACAGTACGATCTCATCGGAAAGATCGGTGAGGGCACCTACGGTCTCGTCTTCCTCGCGAGGCCCAAATCTCCTCCTGGTACTCGCGGCAAATCCATCGCCATCAAGAAGTTCAAGCAATCCAAGGACGGCGATGGCGTCTCCCCCACCGCCATCCGCGAGATCATGGTTCCGTTTGCCCCCCTCCATCTAAATCTCTTCTTTTGTTGATTTCATGTTTGGTGGTTCCTTGGAAAATTATGCAGAATTGATTGATTGAACCGTTGACTGAATTCAAGGTATTGACTCGAATAGAACTGTACGTTTGCCTGGCTTGTTCATAGGGAAAGGACAGGATTAATCGTGAAGCTAGGGTAACTGACGTTGTGCAACTTCGCCAACTCGTGTGTGTGTTGTTGATTGACGTCTTGTGTTAAACCAACATATCCCTTCAAAAGGACTGTATATTTGCCCCAGCTGGCTTGTTCTGTAATACCCAGAAACTTCAGGGACTGTTTTGCAAATATTTATTTATAAGTAATACTATCTTGAGATAAGGACAGTGTGTGTGGTAGGGGGCAGGTGTCACTCATAGGGGACCCAAGAGGATTTGTGGTTAGGGTTGAGGGTGAGGTGTCCCTTTGATGGGACACATATGTGCCCATCAATTGTGATGGGACACATATGTGTCTCTCTCTTTCCCTTGCTGCCTATAAAAGGGCACAGCAGCCCTGGAGACAGCACCAGAGCTGGAGGAGAAAAAAAAAAAAAAAAACAGAGAGAGAGAGAGAGACAAGAAGTCTTAAGAGAAATCTAAGGAGGAGAAGGAAACATCATATTTAAGGTAGTGTCACTTTCCCTTTTTCTTTCTGTTTTGACTTTTATCTGTGGTGCTGCCTGTGTAATACTTCTTTCACTATTAAAATGGAAAGGAAGTAATTGTTGGATCATCTCCAAAAAGGGGAAGTTGCTGGAAAGTTTTTACTATTCTGAAAGTGAGGTTTTCATGCTTTAGCTACTGTTTAAAGCTTTAAATCTTGGGTTTTGGGGCTTAAATCCTGCTGGAAGTTTTTTTTAAAACTGTCATTTCAAGAACTAGGCTCAGAATAGCAAATCTGTCCAGCTGCTGTGTAGGCAAAACCGAACACTTTTGTCACTGTTTTGACGATAAGGTGGCTGGAAAGCTTTTGTCAGCTCCAAAAATAGTGTTAACCCTGTTTTAAACTACCAGAATCTGGAAAAGAGGAGTTTCCAGCATTGCTGGGTTTACCTTTCTCAAAATCAACTGTTTTAAAGTACAAATCTCACAACAGTAAAGTTATTTTGCTAACCTATTGGTTGTCTGGGGCAAAAACAGCCCTAAACCAATAAAAGTTAAGCTGCAGGAATGCAGTGGCAGTATTAAGCCACTGCTGTTTTGCTACAAACCAGTCATCTTGTCCTAGTATTGGATCAAAACAGCCCTGATGGTAAACCTTAAGATAGGAAAGCACAGCAGCAGCCCCAAGCCCTTGCTGTTTTATAAAGCAGAGCCGTTTTGCCCTGTTTGCGGCAAAACAGCCCTAGAACCTGTGGCTTCAAGCTAAGATTTTCAACTCAAAGTTGTTGTTTTCAAAACATCATTGATTTTCTACAAAGAGTTGTTTATTTTTAAACACCTAAAGACCAATCTCTGGTACTATTAAGCTGGAGATGTTCAACATGCTTTCCTTTCCCAATGTATTGTTGTCTCCTTGGTGGCTAATCTCTCCATGAGTTGTATTTCTTGGCTCTACTTGTTTCTATCATCTTAAGTACATTTGTTTGCTGTTTGATCCTTTAAAACCATTGTGGAGTTGTAGTTGTGTGTGCCAACTACCAAGATGAACGACCGCTTATGCGGAAACTGTTGAGGCCCGTGCTTGGCGAAAGAAGCACATCTATGCCTGATGAGGCCGTCTGTGGATCCACTAGACATTATAAGGGGGGACTGTGGCTCAGGTCCTAAGAAGTGAGCGGAACAGTTTCTAGTCGTTCGAAATTTCAATGATGCCACTTGGCTCGGTAGTTGGGTTTGTATTGATTTGTGAAACCGTTATCTTAATTATTGAATTGTTATATCTCTTGTTCGGATATAACCTGGTAGGATTTGCTTGTCTGACCTACTGAGTGTTTCTTTATCACTCACTCCTTGTTGTTTGGTCCCTACCAGGAATAATCTCTAAGGGGGAACCCGGTGCGAGTACTTAGCCTGAGGAACAAAGCGAGGCTTACGCTTAAACGAGTTAGACGCCTAGCAACTCTGTTAAGCGTTGGGTAGTCGTCCACGAAGGAGGCGTGTGTTGTAATATAGTGTGTTTGTGGTTTCATCGACCCTACGATCCTGTGAAAGGGTACGAGTGGACTTTGTAATGACAGTCAAATCATAAAAAGTAGGAGGTCTGACTCAACTTATTATTAATCTCGAAAGGTAGTCGTGTAGTTATTGACCCCCGTTGTTTCCCTCAATCATCGGAGAGATGGGGTGTCACATGTTCATTTCAGTTTTCCCTTGGTTGTCGAGTCAATGCTGGTGGAGGGAAAGAACAGAAAGAAGTACTTGAGGAAACTAGGGTTATTGTGCATTTTTATGAACCCTTGTGTGTTTTGTGTAAGGGGAAGAATTGTTTGGTTTTACACCGTTTTGGTGTTTGGGACCCTATTGCAGAAAGAAATGGTAGGACGGATGAGAAGTGAAGGGAGAGAAGAGGCGAGCTAGTAGATAAATTTACAGAATGAGTAACCCCCCTTTGTTTTTTTTTTTGCCATTTTTCAGGGAATTGGAGGGAGGAATTGTTAAGACAGCAGTGTCTTGTCGAACTATATTAGTCCAGCCCTTATCCCTCTTCTTAATCAAATCCCACTCAGTCCAAGGGATTAAATTAGACCTTTACGTTTTTACTTTGTTTTGTAGGATTTTAGGTTCAAATTGTCTTTTCTTTTCTTTTGTTAGTTGTGCAACCAAACAGAGCCTTCAAAGAGATATATCTGTTACAGAGTTTGTTTTATGAAGTTTATTTTTGTTTCTTCCTTTTAACAACCTTATGGTTAACTTGACTACTGTTCTATCTTGATTTGACTTGTACGAAGCAGTTATCTGTGAAATTGTTTTCTGTTTTTAATTTTGGATCTGTTTGATGGTGCTTTGGTTTTATCCTTCTTTTCTGCTGATGCAGTTGCTTCGAGAGATTTCACATGAGAATGTTGTTAAGCTGGTGAACGTGCACATAAATCATCTGGATATGTCGCTTTATCTGGCATTTGATTATGCAGAGCATGATCTTTATGTACGTGTTCTTCTGATTGGTTCTCGCTAAGTGAAGCATGGCTACTGAAACCTTACCCTTTGTTTATAAGACAGCAACGTATCTTGACTCTGTCGTTCTTCTTGAGCATACAGGAAATCATTAGACATCACAGAGACAAGGTTAATCATGGTATGAATCCGTATACTGTTAAGTCGTTGCTATGGCAGCTGCTTAACGGCTTAAACTATCTTCACAGGTAATGGTTGACTATGTGATGCTTATGTTAAGTTCAGTTGTACTATCCTGTAGAGCTACACATTTATATAAATGGCGCTTTTGCTGCAGTAATTGGATCATACATCGAGATCTGAAGCCATCTAATATCTTGGTATGGTTTAATATTCTTTTCCATGTTTAGCATGATTCAGAGGCACTTTGGTATGGATATAATGCCATAATTGTCTTAGTTATCTTCTTCTTTTTTTGAGGCCCCTGTTCTTTTATTTTCGATTATCAGGTTATGGGTGATGGAGATGAGCAAGGAGTAATTAAAATTGCAGATTTTGGCCTTGCAAGAATTTACCAAGCTCCCTTAAAACCTTTATCTGACAATGGGGTAAGAGACACTAATTATTATTTTTGAGACTAAATCTACTTCTTGACAATTGGTTTTTCATCAAAGGTACCATATTGCTGCATAGAGCTCACAATGTCATTAAACATGTCAATCCCTTACCTGGGTATACAATTGGCTGGTGGTTTTATTTCATGACTGCCTCTTTGATTTTTGTTTTTTGCCACACCATGGCTACTTGAAGTGTTGATTTGTCACATGAGAGGCAGTTTGATATGAATTTGTCTATGCTACAAATTGTTATGATATACTGCTATGGTTGTATTGATAACCTATTGTAATTACTTAGTGTTTCTACATATGTCATTGATTCTTGTTCCATTAGCAGAAAATATCTATCTGTAAACAGCATGAGAATATGTAATATCTTAATGTTTGATATTTTAATGATGGGCAATGTTTGACAATGATGTATTGAAAAAGATGCCTCAGAAGAATAGATGACGGCATGAGGTTGCTGTTTCACAGTATAGTGTTTAAAAAGAGCAAAGGGGAGGCGAAACACATTCTTTAAAAAGTATTGAAACCCTTCCTACCGAGCAGGATTGAGGTTTCAAATCCTAGAAACCGTTAGGTTGGGGGTGTGTGAATTTACTAATAAAATTATCTATCAACATCACATATTAGAGCTAAAGGCTTATTGTTGTTTTGTACTTTTCTAGTAGGAGTGGGGATTTTGGGCTTGGTAATTTCATCTGGTCTCATGGCAAATCAAATGGTGCCTCCATTTTTCCTTACAAAGTCCTACGACTTCTAGTGCTGTTCTTTTTGTAATTAGATCTTGAAAGGCTTGACAGTTGATCAAGAGAAACTCTAGTGTAGTTTTCTTGTCATTCTTAATTTTTTGTTTGAATGCATTGCAGCTCTTCTATTCCTTTTATTGTAAAGAACAATTGATTTGGATTGATTAATTAACTGCATATATCTTCCCACATTGGATAGAAGGCATCTGGAAAATATAATTTGGTGAGGAATTTGCCTAACACCCAAAAGGTTGAAATGCCTGCCTAACTTGGTTGCTTTTGCTTTCATGAGGAATGTGCCACAATAGAATGATGAGTATCAAATATTGGAGATCCAAGAACTATTTTATCCTTGTTTTGGCGGTTGTGCTTGCTATTTGTTGGAGCATAGTATTTGGGACAGAGGAAATATTCTTTTTCTGGATTTCAACTGTTTAATTCAACATTTTATTGGGGTTGACCAAATTCCCACAATGCCAAATATAAGGCGCTAAGATCATAAAATTGGATTTCTTAAGCTGTGCACTGTCTTTATCATCATATAGTTTCGGTGCATAGATTCTTTTTGATAGCTTAATTGAAGTTATGTTTATGCATCTTGCTACTTGAGCTCTAAATATGCATACTGACCTGAGTATACTAATTCCAGCATTTGCGTTAATGATGTCTGATAGGTGGTGGTAACAATTTGGTATCGTGCACCTGAGTTGCTGCTCGGGGCTAAGCATTATACGAGCGCTGTTGGTATCCTTTGACTCTGAATCAGTATCATATTTATTACAAGTGTCATGGGAAAGCATGTGCACATCATTAGCATTCTCACTTCTTTCAATGTTATAGAGCTTTTGCCTTCTTCTTTTTTCCCCTTCCTATTTCATTTTAGCTAGAACTTGAGGATACAGTACATGCAACTCATATGCTATCCATAGATTACCAATATTAGAATGTTTATTTCATTGAAAATATAGAAAGCACTACGTAAATGGAATTTTAAGTCCAATATTTTTAGCTCGCTCCCCCCCTCTTTCTCACACACATGCACAAACCTGTACTACCTTGGCAAATATTTGTCCCGAGGTGTAAAAACATTTTTTTCCTTACATTTGAAATTAGATATGTGGGCTGTAGGATGCATATTTGCTGAGCTCCTGACCTTGAAGCCACTATTTCAAGGGCAAGAGGTCAAAACCACACAACACCCTTTTCAGGTATAAATGCTATTTTTATGCATGTTTTTTTTTTTACTATATATATATATATATAGAATGTAGCTTCTTAGTAATATAATGTGTAGATTTTTTTGTGATTTTTTGTCTTCCTAATACTTATTGCCACTTTTGTAGCTTGATCAACTCGATAAAATATTCAAGGTCTTAGGTAAGATTTTTTTTTTAAAAAAAATTCTGCCATTTGCATGATTTTATGTTGATCATGTAACCACGCTAGATTATAATTTATTGTTGCAACAGGTCATCCCACCACAGAAAAGTGGCCAACACTTGTGAATCTTCCACATTGGCAATCAGATGTACAGCACATTCAGGGGCATAAGTAGTATGGTCCATTATTATTTTTCTATGACTCTGACATCTTGAAATGAGCTATTATATTAAATTGTGATTACTGTTGTTTTGAGGCATTTTGTTAATTTTTTGTGCTTATTTGTCATTTTGTTTTCTCTTGCTGCATGCTGTAAGCAGCGACAATCCTGGACTGTATAGTGTGGTTCATCTCTCTCAAAAAAGTGCGGCATATGATCTCCTTTCGAAGATGCTGGAGTATGTTTACTTTTACTCTGCTCATATGCAATCATTAAAGTTATTTGGGTGCTTATACTGTGAATATGGCCTCTTACATGGAAGTTATGTTGTTTTCTAACTTGCTATACTCCGGGCATGATGTTAGGCTCTATTTTATCTAGTTTTCTTATGTGCGTTATCTCCCTATAATCATGTGTTCTGTTAGCCTTCTAATGTTGTTGGCCCAATTGCTAGTGTGAGGTTGCAGGCCATAGCCTCATAGCCGCAGCCAATCTCCCATTATTTGAAATCAAATTTGTTTTCCTCAAAACAACCTTCTCAAGTTATCTTACGTATGGAATGCATCGAGAATCCTACTGATAAAAGTGAAGTGCAAGTGTAGGTAAATGAGAGGGAAAATCGGGGAATACTACTGCACCTTGTGCCTCGGGGGTTAGGTGGCTTTTCTATTTATACCACCTTGTTCCTCTGTGTTTAGGTGGCTTCTCTATTTATAACAACTCATTAGGTTAAGATACGAATAAACTCTGATGGGCTCAAAAAATTAGCCTCAGCTGTACTGTTAAAATTGACAATGGCCCACGGTGGTCGACCATCAACCGTGAGCTGGTCAACTACAGTGGTCAGCCATCACAGTTTGTTGACTCCCCTCTCTTCTCCCTCCTCCTCAAGATGGAGCTTAACCAGCTTACTACAAGTATTTCCCACTGATTTCCTTAAAAGTAATCCCTAAATTATAACAGAATCGGAGAACCTTCAAAAAAGCTTCATTAAGTTCATCCACAAAGAAAGCTGTAAGGGCAGTTGAGCAGTTCTAGGATAGGTCTTCAATTACTCTGCAGTCTGTAGAACATCATCCAAACAGTACTAATTTCTGGGTCTTGTGTTACCATTAGACACTCAAAATAGGGTACAACAAAGACCAGTTACTGCTGAATGGATTTGAATGTGTCTGTCTAGTTAAAAGTACAGTTAATCTCAAACTTGATTTGAATAAGATGTTGAGTTTAAAAGGTACTTTCTTCATTCTCTTTTGCTTATTGTTTTTATCTAGTAGGTTTTTTCTTCCTCCACTTTGTAAGTCCTTTTCTACATCATTATGTTCTTTGTTGATGAAAAGAAAATAACATGAAGCTGTTATTAACTAGAGAAATTCCAGCATATCACATTTACTTGTATGAGGCTAAACTAGATGGTGTGCAACTGATTTTCTTTTGCTCTTATTATATTGGATTATCCATTTTGGTTTTACTTAATGAGATTTTATTGCTCTTAAATTTTGGATAATCCTAGGCATGTTTTTTCTTGCACAGTAATTGCCCCATCCATTTCAAGTTAGTGCTATGTTCTTTGCAGATATGATCCTCGAAAGCGTATAACAGCAGCACAAGCTCTGGAACATGAGTATGACTTCTCTTACACTCTCTGCGTCTCTCATCTAGGTTGTGTCTACAAGTTATTTCCTGCTAAACCATAAAAGGCAGTACTCATGCACAGGAATGACATTGGCCGAAGCAATTGGGAAAGTTTAAACATATCTTTCCTCACTCATTCAATGTGCTGGAATCTTCTTCTTATAGTTGTCATAGATCCTTTTATCCACGGACGCCTGGTAGTTCCTTTAAATTATTATTATTATTTATTAAAACCTGCATAGAACCCACATGTGACAGAAGAATGTATTTACATGCACAATTGTGAATGTTTGAGTTTTGTGGACAAAACTATCTTGTTGTGCATTAGAGGTGTTACAATGGATTAGGTGGTTCTTGAAGAAAGTGATCAACATTGCTTTAGTTTTCCATTTGGATATAAACTGTATACTGGAGATAGTGTCAGGTGTTAAATTGTATCTAGCATGGGCAAGTGGGATTTTTTTTTTCCCCGGGAGAAAGCGGGGGGTGCATCATCGTTTTGACCCATTCTTGACTCTTTTCCTTCTCCCTTTTAAGTATCCAATTTTTTTTTTATAGTTATCTTGATATAAATTCTCAGATAGCAATATGTTGTAATTACTGATTAGTCATATGAATTTCTATTGTAAACATTACTTCTAATATTTCACAAACTTTTGCTTCACAGGTATTTTCGTCTTGAACCCCTGCCAGGACGGAAGTAAGTTTTTCCCCCCATTTTCCACCTGATGCTGCAAGTAACCTTTTCCTATATTATTTATTTCAATGCCTTACAATCTTGCATGGTGAGAGATGAAATTGTTAAAAACAAATCACCTAGTAGATATCATGGGGAAGCATGCATCTTTCTATATTTCCTTCACTTTGACCAGGTAAATGTAATATCAATACTCAGTGCACTGCTACCTTCTCAACCGACGGAAAAAGTTGTGAATTATCCTATTCGCCCAGTGGACACAAATACAGATTTTGAAGGGACAGTCAGTCTTCAGCCTTCACAACCGGTATGGATGAATGAAGTGAAATTCTGAAAATGCATGACTAAAACGTGAAAAAACCACGAATTTGTCTTGTTACATGTTAGAGACAATTAGTTGTCTACCATAAGTTTGCATTCGAACCCAAATCTGTTCTGTGGGGTTAGTGTTGTGCTAATGATGTTGTTCATCTTTTCTAGTTTTTGAAAACACGAAGGTACAAAACCTGCCAACATTTAATATAGGGTAAATTATAGTAGCTTACCTCCCTTCGGCTTTGGCTAATTGTAGACAACCTCTTGTGGTATGAGAAATTATAACCCCCCTTTAGAGTTTTAATAAACTAATAACATTAACTAAATGACCAGTATACTCCTAACATTAATGTTAAACATTGTACAAGTAATAAAAAGTACATTGTTCTTTCTCCATTTTTTTAATCGTAATTGCTAATGAGTAGTATTTACATACTTCTATATTAGTCTATGTAAATGCTGTACGAGGAGCTGACATCTTGTCGGTCCTTGTTGGCCATCCTAGTTATCTGCACCCTGCCCAGCTCTTGTACCATTTATGTATGTAAACGAGTTTCTGTTTGTTTTCCTTTTTTGGGCTTCTACCCTATGCAACGAGGGATCATAGCCCTCAAGTATCTATCATAGCCCTTTCTGGAAGATAGTTGACATGATTTTCCCCCTGGAGCATATTTTTAAATATTTGGTCATTCATAAATATTGTGGTATCAGTTTTTCAGTGTTCATGACTCATCATGTCGATCCATACCAACCATTTTAACGATTCTCATATGAAACCAAGAGCTATCTTTTGTCTTCCATGCATCGAACTCATAACTGATTCCCCTAATGCTATTTTCCTCTCATCATTCATTGGGAAGCCTTCATCTGGGAACATGGGTGGGCCTCATGTCATGAATACTAGATCTGCCCCTCGGCCGATGCCCTTGGTTGGCATGCAAAGGATGCAACCTCAAGGCATGGCAGCCTATAATCTCGCATCTCAGCCCGGGATGAATCCTGCTGGCATCCCAATGCAGCGTGCCGCCCCTTCCCAGGCTCAACAACAACAGGTTTGTCTCCTTTGGCCCCCTTCTTATTCCTTTCTAGTGTTGGGTTCTCTGTTTGACTTTCCGTTGTATATATGGGAACAGTTGAGAAGGAAAGATCCTGGAATGGGAATGACTGGGTACCCGCCGCAACAGAAACCAAGACGCTTCTGAGGTAATGCCACTCTTGCACCACTTTCTACATATGCCTTAGCACTAAGGAATCGGCACCTCAGTTCGTCTCTTCCAGTGTCTGCCCCTGCTTATGGAAATATGTTTCAAATCCGTAAACTTTAACAGTGCAGGTTGAAAGAGCATGAAAAAACCTAGGTGGCGTGCCAGTTGTCATAAAATCAGATGATCTTTAGTACACTCATCTTAGAACTCTTTATCAGGGGGGTGCTTAGCTTAACAAAATGGCCTGTCAGCTTGTTTTATCAGTCTTTGAATCTGTACGGTTCGGGATTTACAAACTGGGATGCGCTTTGCCTCCCGACTTGTAAAGCCGAGATGAGCATTAAAGCTGCATTTTAGTGGTAGGATGGGAATGGAAATGGGATTGGAATGACAAAAGATTGAGAATCAATCCCCACCATTCAAACATGTCTTAAAAGGATTGAAGCTGTGGAGCTCGGTCCCAGTGCATTTGAGGTATTCCATGACCCAACCAAAGTAATTATCATTTTTCTTTTCTTTTGCGGTTTCCCCCGGTTTAGGCATTCAAGGAATGATTCCCGGTCGGATATATCGTGAACAATAGGGTTAGAACGCTGTACGATTTCCAGAACACCGCAAGCAGCTCCAACCATATCGGAAGACTAAATTTTAAATCTGGATTTTGATGACAGCCCCGTCCCCTGAGGAGCTTACTGGTTTCATGACACTGGGACGAGTTGGATTTAGCGTGGGTAAAAGTGTGTTTGTATCACCGCTGTAAATCTGTATCGTTGTCGAGCGATCGATGGGCGTTGGTTCTTCCCCATTGATGGTTCCACTTCTTGTAGGATCCAATTAAATTGGAAACAGGTCAAGAACAAAACTAGGGGAGGTGAATTATGCTTTCTCAGTGTTTTTGTTTTTATTATCATCATTATTTATAGGTGTGGTACTGATGTAAAAGAAATATTCTGGACATATAATGGAAATGTGTAAAAGAACCATCTACGGTGGTAGTAGGACTAGGGTTTCCCTATTCATTCCTAACAAGATTTATGTTTTTAATGTGTTAAAATGCACGATTTTTATCGCATTAGTACGTATAAGGCAAATCTTTATGTTAAAAACGAAAATTTATGTTTCATTCGAAGGGCTAACAAACCCTCAAGATTAAAGACCAGTCCAGGCCACCTTGGGGTCCAGTTAGTGACTGTAATCAGCATTTTTAGTAATATTGAACCACTAGGAAAGCTTCGCAACAGAGGGGAAAAGTAAAACATGAACACCTAAAAAAAAAAAAAAAAAAAAGGAAGCGACCTGTAACACTTGGCTGCTCATCTTAACAGGTGATCACAGCTTAGGTTGTGCGTCGTGTCCTTAAATATTATTAGCTTACTTAAATTATCCGTCGCGACAAAAGTCATCGTGCGTTCTCTACCGCTCGCTGTCCCAACCGCCACCGCCACCGCCACCGCCACTGCCACTGCCACCGCCACCATGATCATTCCTATGAGCGCGACTGCCCGCGGTGGTGGTAATCATGGTCCTGATGCTGCCCCAGTCGTGAACCCTAAGGCGCAACTCCGTGGCGGTGATGAGGAAATGGACGGCTTGGATGGGCGTAAGCATGTCGAGCAAACTCCTCATCGTCCCCATCCTCAAGCCATCCGCCATATCCATTATCTTCACAAACCCTTCTCCCATGGTCTCCAGGGCCGAGTCGACTCGTCCTTCCTCCACCCTCATCACTCTGGCCGTCCTCAAGGACTCGCTTGCCTGGTGCGACAGCTCCACCATGGCCGCGTCCGCCACCGTCTCCTGCTGCTTCGCCATCTTCTCCGAGATGTCCCTCTCCTTCCTCAGGGTAGTCCTCTGCAAGTGGTCGATGCGGGCGAGTTGGTCGGGGGAGATGCCAGCGAGGTCGCACGTGCGCAGCCCGTGGCTCAGGTCCTCCAGCCGGGACTTTACCTGGAGCCCCATCTTGGAGAAGAGCAGATGGAAGACCACGCACGGCCGCCATCCGCCGATCCAGAGGAACGCATCCTCGAGCGAGTTGGTCCACGTGGGGGACAGCGTGGCCAGCACATCTCCGGCGGCCAGGTCCGACTTGGCCGCAAAGAAGCTCTCGTACTGTTGCACGACTTGGCTGATGAGCGGGATCAGGACTCGCTCGTTGTCCTCCTCCTCATGCCGAGTCGGCTCACCCATGGTTGTTTGCTCACTGTTCTCCGCTTCATCGCCGTTGTTGTTATAATAATTGTTTTCGTAGTCTCGAGAAGCCGAGACTAGGAGTTGGAGGAGGCAGTTCTGCTCAGCGAGCCAACCGTCGAAAAACTCTTGAAACCTCCATCGGCAGTCGGCGGCAGAGCCGCTGCTCCTAGAATGGGCGCTGCTGCTGTTGGACATGTCCTTGATACAGACACAAGAGACTAATACGTAGTAATAGTTTTAGTTTATTTTGGGGCTCACACTTGGCACAACTTATTGATAAACACAGAAAAAGGATCGTTGGTCCCTAGTGCACAAAATCCTACTTATTACACACACATACATATATATATATATATATATATATATATATATGAAGATGTGATGATGAAGCTGGTGCATCGGTGTAGTGCATGCAAGTGTTGAACGGTTGCGAAAAATATCTAGGAGATATAGAGGGTTAGAGGAGATGGCGGTTTGTTTCCCCCGAAGCATTGTTTTTTTTTTTAAAAAAAAAAAACACAATAATCGCAAAAATATCTTTGTTGTCTGCATGCTCATTACCATATCAAGCATCATTTAAAAATATTCACGATGATTCTTTTATTCATTTTCTAGTGCAAACTTACGGGTTACGGGAAGTGAACATTGGAAGAGTTAAAACCATTAAACCGACTATGAGTTGCTCTTGCATTGTTTCTTTATCTGGTAGGTATGTGGCCACCGCTTACTCTACAACCAATCGTTACTTATAAATTGATCTTGTGTTGTTGTTGTTGTTGTTTTACTGCTTATGTCCAAAATATGTGGTGCTTTAGTATTCGTGTCTGATCCACTTCATGCCATGTTTGGAGACAATGTGCTGTTAACTTCTGGACGTTTCAGTTGTACTTATATTAAAGGGTGTTCTCTGATGAGGAGGATAAGGGGGCTGTGTTTATGGAAGCTTTTAGGTTTTCATTGCACCAATGCATTAGAAACAAAACTGTATGTGAACAAAATAAATCTATGAGAATCGGTTGGAAGATCAAAGAAACTCCTCAGCTAAGAAGGAATCCTTCATCCGAAGGGCGTAGCTAAAGTCAAAAAGTTACTGGTGCCCAAACTTACATTAAATATGGCCATAGCTTTTTATTGTCCTGATCAGTTACTACATACAGTCTGATTGGATGAAAGAATCGACGGAGGATGGAGGGATGTAGATTGTGAGTTTTATGGGGGAGAGAAAGGGAGTGTATGGAAAGAAATGAAATGATGACACTTTCAACTTTCTCCTAATTTTATCCTTTTAAAAGTCACTTGAACAGTGGACGACGATGTCGAAGGTTTGAAATTTATCGTTTGTAAAAATTACTTACAATTTATCTGACGGATGACGGATATGGGAAATGGGCCCTTATGTAAGCCTAGGATTTTCAGGTATCCCTCGTGGGGTCTGTGTTTTCATCACCGGAAAAATAAATAAATAAATGGAGAGCTAAAAATGCTTGATTATTTTTCTCCTTTGGCCTATATTTTTTGACATTTTGAGTTTTTGGGCATTTTGGGCAATATTGGGTTTAAATAGAAGAAAAATGAAAATTTAAGGTGAGAAAAAGGAATTTAGCCCAATAAGTAGAGATGTACAGCTTTCTAAACCGGTGTTCTAAGGGCAAAGAATAAAGAATTTCAGAGTTTTATTTTCAACACTTGGATCCATTATCAGAGGAAGGAAAAAAGTTCACAAAACGACGCAGTTCGGCAGACATCCCACCGTCTAGCCTCTCCGCATGGGCCACGGATTGGAATTTTATCTGAGTCCGTAAATTTTCATATTCTTGTTTTAAAACGATCTAAAACTATATAATTTTAAAGTTCACATTATATAAAATTATATAATTTTAAAGTTTACTTTATATAATTTATATAAGGTGCACCTCACATCTATAAATCTCTCTCTTTATATGTCGGTTTAAATGTAAATATGAAATCAATGATTCAAATTCGAGCAGCTCTTATATCATTTGGTATTTTATAACCTTTATATTGAGCATTGGAAAATTTAGTTCTTAACGATTTAGATTTGACGATTTTCTATGATATAAATAGGAGATTCAACCATATAAAATTTAATGTAAATTAACTAGTCCACTTATTTTTTAACTTCTTTTTACATCGATAGGGTTGAATCATTAACAATGATCCATGGCTATGTAGTTTTCAGGGTCCACCTCCTACAACCAATATGACGTGTACCTCGCATACACTCTTGCTGTATATATATATATATTTGTATGTGTGAGAGAGAACATACTATTTGGGACATTTTCCTAAAATTCATATAGTAGTGCTGCATATGACCTTTATTTTAACAATTGAAATATGAAAAGATCTCTACCCTTATAATCATCATTATTTAGATGATAGGTGTGGGTGCTCGAAAGGAGATCCTTCAGTACGGTTCAACTTTATGCGGAATGGATCTTGCCAACTTAGCAATGAAATATATTTTAATGGGCCCATTGCACATGTAAGGCGTGGTTGTTATAATTGTGTCCATATATATAATACGCTCCTGACTAGTTGTAATTCTTGTTAATGTTTTTAGCCAAGGATATCCTCATTAAAAAAATAATAATAAGGAACACAAATTTACACTTTGTAAGTTTATAGTAATATATAGTTCGTTCAATTTTTTAGGGATCCTAATTTTTGTTTCATGTGTCGAAAATGATGATCAAGAGAGGCAGGAGAGAGAGATAGAAGTTGTAAAAATTGATAAAAAAATCATCAAGAGGGGTGCATTAAACAAAATTTGTTTGATGGGGAATATGCTACCTCTGCAATATATAGGAACGAACCAACTGCCCAAATAAGGTAAGGGATACATTAAATAAAATTTGCTCAATTGCTCATGCTAGCCCTGTTATATAAACTATAATTAATTTCACAAATGAACCAACTACTCAAAGAGAGTAAGAAAAGAGAAGAAAAATAAAAAGGAAACCGTCAAAAAATTCGGAGAAATTGGCTTGAGCTTCGCCTTTCTTAGGATAACGAGATCGGTACGACTCAGAACGTGAGTAGGGAGCACGGATCACTCCAAAGATTTTCTAGGAGTGATGTGCATTGTTAAATGTCAAGTTGGCTCCTTTCAACAGCTTCGAGGATCAAATTCGCCACTTTCAAACATGAATGCCTAAATTAGCACTAATGCCAAATTTTATTGACACATCAGTGCATCTTCATAAAATGAGAAGTTAGAGACCAAATTAGAAGAAAAGAAATCTAAGAAAGTGAAAAAATTGCAAGAAATAAAAAGTTGAAAATGAACAAGAATAAGATGAAATTGCAGGGGAAAATTTTATGTTGAGTGGACAATTTTAAATTTAGACTTCTATGTATTTTTTGTTCTAGGAAGGCGGACCTAATGCCTGCAGATTGAATAGTTCCATTTTTCATTACTAATGAAGAGGGACAAAAGTGGCACGAATATTCTCATTAGATTATAAATGGGCTCGGTGAATCTATCATGATATATGACAATAAGCAATTTATTTATTACGTCATCCCGAAATAACTTTTTGATATCTGTTTTTCAATTTTATGGACTATATCAGTATGAAAAAACAAGTTGAAATATCAATTTTCAAATAATTTCCTTATATATAGACCCCAAATCATATGAAAATACGCATGTCATCTTCTTTTTCTAAGCTCATTCGATCACTAACATTGAAATTTTAAAAATGAACATCAAAAAATTATTTTAGGGTGACAACATAGATAAATTATCCATACAAACACTTTCCCCATTAATTTATAAGTCTTTGATAATAAACAAGAAAAAGTCCTCCTTTTATCTAGACAAGCGATCATTTAATTGTCATGATTTTTTTGTATATGCACAACGACCATTTATCAGTAGACTCTAGGGTTCATTCTTCACCCTAAATGTAGATGAACTCCATTGGATCAAAACACTTAAAATCTTCAAGTCCGAGTGATAAAACACTTGCAATCTTTTTCCAACATATATATATAGATTTGGGTAAATTTGACTTTTTATTGCTGAAGTTTAGGGTAAGTTGCACATCAAACTCCAAAGTTCATCTTTTAGCATAAGGCAAAAACACCAAAATGCCCCTCCAACTATCATGCTGTTTTCAGTTTGGTACTTCAACTTCAATTATGAGTAATTTGGTCCTTGAACTTCCATTTTATACTCAATCGACTTTATGTTTGAGTAGGAACGATGTTAGGGTAAGGGGAAAGGTGTTAGAGCAGGAAGAAAAGAGGGGAAATAGAGTTGCGAATGAAAAAGAAAGGTATGTGAACTTAAAGTTGCACATAAAATTTTTCACGTAGGCACACGTGTTGAATGGCATGTGAGTAATCGGTTAAATCTCTTAACATTTATTTTCGATTGAGTATAAAATAGAAATTTGAGAACCAAATTGCTTATAGTTGAAGTTAAATGGCCAAATTAAAAATGAAGTGAAAGTTTGAGGGGCATTTTGGTATTTTTACCTTTAGCATAACAAACCCTAAAGTTCAAAATTGGAGCATTTTCGTCCAACTTTGGACGGACGTCCAATTTTGTTAACAGAATTCCAGCCACGTGCGTCTCGGGTGCATTAGGTGAGGGCAAATATGCCAAATCATTTTCCTTCTGATTTTGCCATTTCTTTAATTTGGCATTTGAGAATTCTGGTCCGTCCCGAAATTTTCATAAATCTTTTTGTCTAATTCTTCTTGCTATTCTTAGATTTCCGATTCTATATTCTATAAATTTTGGAATAATTCTTTTTTTTTTAATTTCCAATTCTACAAGCCTAACTATATATTTCTCCCCTCTTTTAAATCTTTTTCCTTATTTTTCTTCAGATTCTTTTCTTCATTTTTTAAAATTGCTTTAACTTAGCCATAGAAAATCTATTATCAAAAAAGGGGGGGGGGAGAGGGGGGGAGGGAGAAAAAAGAAAAGGAAAAGATAAAAATGCCCTTAATATCAATAAATATCTCTCTTGTGCAAGAATTCTATCCCTAAATTTGGATGAAATCGCTCTATTTTTAAACTTTAGGTTTGTTTTACCAAAAAAAAAAAAAAATTTACGGTTTGATGTGCTAGCGACCCTAAATTTTAGGAGTTAAAACTGCAATTCACCCTTTTGTTTTCGTTGTCTTTTTCTTTTGGTAGTATTTTGTCTTCGTTCACTCATGCATCTCGGAACTGTTTCGATCACCTACTACTCTCACCTTTCGCCGCCGGCGCCGATTTCTCTCCCTTGGCCGTCCAGAGGAAACTCCGGCGGTCTCCTTCCACTTGATATCTTCGCCGCGGAACGGCAAGGTATGTCTCTCTCTCTCTCTCTCTCTCTCTCTCTCTCTCTCTCTATATATATATATCAGTTGCATTCTCTTGTTCTTCTTTTGTTTCTTCGGATTTTGGGTGTAAATTTTGAACTTATATTTGATCATTGATTCCGGCACTGACCATCAAATCGCGGGGATCGTGAGGAGTGGACAGATCTGTGATTTCATTCCCTAATAGTTTCGCTTTAAACGATGGAAGCAAAAGTGGTACAGTAATCGGGTTTAATTGTTTTGATTATGTGAAGAGGTATGGATTAAAGTGATGCAGTAATTAGAACCCTAATGTGATGGGTAAGGAAAATTTGCCACAAACAAGTAGTGGGGGAGTGAATGAGGGAGAGTGTTCTCCTCTTGAGAGTGAAGATTCGGGGGCTTGCTCTGAAAGGCACAGTGCAGATAGGGAGCTAGGGTTAGCGACCTGTCGCGTGTGCCAGTGTGCTGAATCCGACAAAAGGGGCGATGCTGCCTTGGGGTTTTTGGGCATCACAGTTCCATTACAAGAATCCTGTAAAAGCAATAAGGAAGTGAGGTCGACTAGTAAAGAGGCCATGAAAGATGTCGATAGTGATACTAATAAACTCGTCAAAATCGGTGGAAGGGAATCTGGGTTTGTGGAGTTCATAAGCCCTGAGGGGGAGGTGTTTGTTTGCAGTGCTGATATAGAAACAGGTTCTTGCCGCTGGTACGACAAATTAGTTGAGCTTGGCTGTTCTTGCAAAAATGATCTTGCATTAGCGCACTATGCCTGTGTGCTCAAGTGGTTTGTGAACCATGGATCCACTATTTGTGAAATCTGCGGGTCTGTTGCTAAAAATGTCAAAATTGCTGACTTTAAGAAGGTTGTTGCCTCTTTGAAGGATTATGAAGCTTTAAGGGAAAGGACTGCTAGTGGGGAACCTATTTCTGTGCAAGTGCAGACAAATTCAGGCATAGATCCCGATGCTATTGCTGCTATTCGGAGGCAGAGGCTAAGTGAGATTTCACTGTGGTTTGGTCCTCACAATTTTCATAGCACAGTTGGTAATGATTCTGCCGCAACTTTACAGGTAGCTTCTGAACAACCACTGAGTACTGTTTCAGAAGATGTTCCTGCTGAGAACCCTGCAACCAAATGGGCTGTGGAGGGTACTGGAATTCTGCTTGCTACAGGGCTACTTACTGTTACTTTGGCATGGCTGATAGCTCCACGAGTCGGAAAGGTATGTTGTAGAAGCAAAGTTTCAGGTTTGAATAATACAACTATGGTTTGATCATTTTGTTTGTCTACTCTATATCGTAATCTATTGCTTTTGATGCTTGCTTGAACTTGGTATTTGGTACTTGGAGAAGAGTGATGATTTTAATGTATTGACCATTGTTTTTGGGCATCACTGCATCTGGATAGTGGATTGTACAAGCATACACGCTTATCTTCTGTTTTTACATTTGAACAGTGTTGGAACACCTTAGATGGCTAGTTACTCCTGCCCTTGTCTTTTGGTACATTCATTTTTCTTCCCAGAAGTTTTTATTTATATTTTTGTCAAGTTTAGTGTGGTCCTTTACATTGCCCATAGTCCAGGGTCAATTGAAAAAGAAAAGAGAGAAAGAATGAAATTTGGAAAAGAGAGAGAGAGAGAGAGGGAGAGAGAGAGAGAGAGAGAGAAAGAAACCCTTCAGCATGGGTTGATGTTGGGAACACATGCTTGTAGCATATTGCATTCTCTTGATGTTTCCAAAAATATATGTCATATACGTATTTTGTGTAGCTAAGTCTTGGTTTTGTTCTTGGTCAGCTAAAATCAGTGATATCTGATGGTTGGTTTTTTAATTAGGAGGACACAAACAACAGCTGTACTGTGCTGCAATTCATTCTGATAAATAGTCGTTCCTTTCATCTTTTTTTTTTTTGGGGTGTTTTTCTTTTGGTATTTGGGTCCTAGCATATTGAGTATCACTTACTGGAGTGGGCTGGAAAAGGGAAATTTTTTATGCCTTGGACACTTTGACATCGCTGAAAGCATAACATTTGGAGTCTGACTTGTAGAACCCTCATGAAGAAAACAGGAGGCATCCAAGATTTGTTTCTTCAATTGAAGAATTTGATAGAAAGATATTAGAGAAGCATTTAAACATGTAACTTACCTTTTGTAAACTGAGTGTCATCTTTTGGTATGCAATGCTTTTCTGTGGAATAAACATTTGAGTTTTCTGACTGTTTTCTTCCTCTCTTTTTTGGATCGGTAAAAACAACTGGAGCTGACAGGCCTTGAGCCTGCAACCTTTGCATCCTTGCAGTTAGAAGGGGAGGAGAGAACATTAGACCAAAGGCCTTTGGCCTGTTTTTCTCCCATTTTCTTCCCTTTGTGCACTGGTTTAATTTTTGTTTGGCTCTTTTCTTAATGAAGAGAAATATTTCATACATCTATATACTTGTGGTGAGTGCTCTGTGTGCGTGTGTACATATATTCCATGTGCATAGAAACATATATACACCAGTTACCCTTCTTTTCTGCTGTTTCATGCTGCATTCTTCATGCCATGTTTATTACATCTCAAAGCATGTCCATGATATGGGAAAGTAACAATGTGACAACAAACATGGCGGGACATATAGTTAGTGACTGCCTCACTTTCCATTTCCTTGATCTCTTGGTGTTAGGAGATGTGAAAATGCCATAATCTCCCTTAGCTCGGTGCGGAGCTGTTGATTGCCTTTTCCTCTTATATTGCTCTCGTGTTAATTGATTCGTTCTGTAATGTTCTTAATATATATGTGAGACATTTTCTTCTGGATTGTCTATTGGATATCGTGCATTAGCAACTGTCTTCAGTGTGTTATTTTCATGCATTAACTGACTTTCTCACTTTGATGTGCAGAAAACTGCGAAAAGCGGTCTTCATATTCTCCTTGGAGGCATCTGTGCTTTAACAGTTGTGGTATTCTTTCGCTTTGTAAGTAGCTTAAACATTTCTTTTTCCCTGGACTTGTTTATGCATGCATTTGACTGAACTCAAAATGTTAATTTTTTTTGATGCCGTAATTTTTTGTTTTTAAAACAACTCGACCAGGCATTATTAGACTTTGAATAATCATTTCTCTGATGCAAATGATTGAACTTTTTAGAGGTATCCTTTTTTATTGCTGAAGATTAGAAGAAAAAGTCTATTTCTGTTTGTAGCCATTTGGTGCCTTTGTGTTCTTTGGATGGAAGAAGATTGTCCAAAAAGGTCCAATCAAATTTTGGATCCAAACTGCAAAGGGGAAAATAAATGATTTCTTATTTTTAAGTAATTAAAGTGTAGAATGAAAATGCTGTCCTGAAATTAGGTTATGGTATCATAATTTCTGTTTGAAGTATTTCTAGTTGACACTGATGGGTTAAAAGCTCTTGCTTTATCTGGGTGTATAAACAAGTACATCTAATAAAGAGACTCGTTTTTCCTGACCCCGCTTGACCTTAATTGTTATTGGATTGTTATTTAAACGAGTAAAAGTTATGCCTTGGCCCGCGTGGGGATATCATTTCTCTTGTGCATGTCCATGGAGTTTTGAAAAATCCAAACATCTTAGAGATAGATAGAGAGGTAGGAATGCATTCTTGTGAATGCATCACATCAAATTCAAGTAGACATATCTCCCTCTTGTCATTTGTTCGAACAACAGTAAAATCCCATTTGCTTTTTCAATCCCAGGTCGGATTTAAAGGCCGATTTGTTAGCCAAACTGCTGTTCTTCTGATGAGACATCTTACCGTTTCCCAGGGTTGTGTTTTGGTTTCTTATTGTTTAAAAAAGATGTAGCGGGTTCGATTCATGAAATGGAGTTGATTGGGTTGGAAAAGGACAGTGTAAAGGGAATAGGTAAGGAATAGGAATATGTAAGAAATATTTACCCTAAGGGCCATTACTGGGAGGGGTATCCTTCACTGGCTTGGGGGGCTTTAAAGTGAACAAAGCAAGGTTATAGTGACCCCATGAATAGGAGTGGAATGGAATAACTTTTACCGTGAACTGAACCGAGCATGACATTGACTTTTCTTGGCTCTCTTTGCTTACTACTATTTCTTCGTTGTGATACTTGTAGATTGTGCTGACCAGAATCAAGTACGGACCCGCACGCTACTGGGCTATCCTGTTCATCTTCTGGTTTCTTGTGTTTGGAATTTGGGCTTCACGAACGCACGGTGCTCATACAACATGATTCTGCTTGGTATTTCTTCTTGCAAGTAGATTCACATATTATTTTTTTTCTAGCCATACCCAACAAGAAAATTTTATTGTAAACTTGTATAGAAATTTAATACGCTGCCATTCTTGAGCTTGATAAATAGTGTTTTTTTCGGTGCGCATGCACATCAAAATGACGTCATTTTGATTATAAAAAAAAAACGTTTGTCTTTTTAAAATCATTTAACAAAATTACCCGACAAGAAAATTTTATTGTAAACTTATATAGAATTTTGATGCACCGCCATTCTTGGGCTTGATAAATAGTTTTTTTTACAGTGTAGGTATGTACCACAAAATGACATCATTTTGATAAAAAAGAAAAAAAAGTATTTGTCTTTTTAAAATCATTTAACAAAATAACGACGCAAAAGTAGGAATAGTGGCATTTTGCCTGTACGATTTTTCCTCTTCTTTTAATCGTCTCAGTTAACGTGAGAACTGATTTTTGAAATGAAAGTGGGAAAAATAAAACTGAGATTTCAAATGGGTCGATGTATCTCTGTACAAGTAGTAAATCTGGTTGGTTTATCGCATAATTGAATTCCATCTCTTGCACAAACTTTGGATGATGTGGCATTCAAAAATAGTATCGCTTTGGGGATATTTTATAAATTTTAACTATATGAATTAAATAAACATAAAAAAAAATTTAAGAAGTTAATTTTTATATAATTTTGTTACGGGTAAATCTCTCACTCATGGGTTTAAATATACAAAATAGTTATAATAATTTAAATTTCTTGATAATTTGTAATAAAAATAAAAAATTAATACATAATGAACATATACGAAAGTTGATATGTCCACTTGCTAATTTCGTGCATATAATTCATAAATTGAAATTTACATAACCAACACTAAACGAATCACTACATTAGGTACCTGATGAGCCTCACTATAAACACTTATAAGTGGGTAACTCTGAAGACTCTTTATCTTTTTAGAGAAGAAGTGGCAGTCACGCGAAAGCCAATACTGAGCATTATGCTTTAAAATTTATTTGCCACTAAAGAAGTATTATAAAGGTGCACTAACCCAAAATCAAACCAATAATCATAATAATGATGTGAAATTCATACATTTTTTTCTGCAAATTTTAAATATTAGAGGAATTAAAATGTTTTTAAAAAAACCAATCGTAGGTAATTTAAAACTTGAAAAATAGCAAAAATTAGAAACAAAAGAATTAAGCCCGATTTGGAGATAAGTAGAATTAAAAAACATCAATCACCTAAATTTTAAAAAATTATAAATATATGAATTTAAGTAATTTCAATTATTTATTTTTTAATTTTGTCCCTGCCTTTTCATGTAACGTATGATTATAATCGTCTCATTTTATAGGGAGGTGTAGAACTAGTAGTAATAATAGCCGGTCTATTCCACCAAACCGCCACACAGCGGTTCGATTCTTACCAGGCATTTTTCTCCGGTTCAATATCTCTTCCCTGCTCACACTCATCTTCTTCCATCCTCCGCTCATGAATCATCTTCTTCACTCCCATTTCTAGGGTTTCTCCAGTTCTGAACATCACTATCAGTTCCGCAACCATGCCCTCTCACCGAAAACCTACATTCCTCGTCCTCCTCCTCCTCCTCATCAACTCCGTCTCCTCATGGAAGAAAGAAGAATTCAGAACCTGTAATCAAACCCCTTTCTGCAACCGCGCCCGTTCCCGCACTCCCTTCTCGTGCACCCTCACCGCCGCATCAATCTCTATCGCCGCCGGCGACCTCACCGCCCACCTGATCCCGAGATCCAACGCCTCCGATCAGCTCGATGATCAAGGTAAGCCTCTGATCCTCACTCTCTCTGCGTACCAGGATGGGATATTGCGACTCAAGATCGATGAGGACGCGGGTCTTAATCCCCCGAAGAAGCGTTTCGAGGTTCCCGACGTGATCGTGCCGGAGCTTCACGACAAGAAACTGTGGCTTCAGAGGCTCGAGGCGGTCACGATCGACGGCGATTCGGGCCCTTCTTCGGTGGTGTACGTGTCGGATGGGTACGAGGCGGTGGTCCGGCACGATCCGTTTGAGATCTATGTGAGGGAGAAGAATGGTGGTAAGGTGATCTCTTTCAATTCGCACGGGTTGTTTGATTTTGAGCAGTTGAGGGTGAGGAAGGATGGGGAGGATTGGGAGGAGAGGTTCAGAGGGCACACCGATACGAGGCCGTACGGCCCGCAATCGATTAGCTTCGATGTGTCCTTCCATGGGGCGGATTTTGTGTACGGCATACCGGAACATGCTACGAATTTCGCCCTAAGGCCCACTAGAGGGCCGGGAGTGGAGGATTCAGAACCCTATCGTTTGTTCAATCTGGATGTGTTTGAATATGTTCATGATTCTCCGTTTGGGCTTTACGGTTCGATTCCATTCATGCTTTCCCATGGGAAGGCGAGGGGAACTTCCGGGTTCTTCTGGTTGAATTCAGCTGAGATGCAGATTGATGTCTTGGCGTCCGGTTGGGATTCCGATTCAGCAATCGCACTGCCTTCCTCAAAACGGATTGATACACTGTGGATGAGCGAGGCGGGCATTGTTGATGCATTCTTCTTCATCGGTCCTGGGCCTAAGGATGTTGTTAGGCAATACACGGGTGTTACAGGGACACCGGCAATGCCGCAGCTCTTTTCCACGGCTTATCATCAGTGTAGGTGGAACTACAGGGATGAGGAAGATGTTGAGAATGTGGATTCCAAGTTTGACGAGTATGATATCCCATATGATGTGCTGTGGCTCGATATTGAGCATACTGATGGGAAGAAGTATTTTACATGGGACAGTGTGCTTTTCCCTAACCCAGAGGAGATGCAGCATAAGCTTGCCGCAAAGGGTAGGCACATGGTTACTATTGTGGATCCTCATATCAAGAGGGATGACTCTTTCTACTTGCACAAAGAGGCTACTGAAAAGGGGTATTATACCAAGGATGCAACTGGAAAGGACTATGATGGTTGGTGCTGGCCAGGCTCTTCTTCATACCCCGATATGCTTAACCCGGAGATAAGGTCATGGTGGGCCGAGAAATTTGGGTATGATATGTATGTTGGATCGACTCCCTCATTGTACATCTGGAACGACATGAATGAACCTTCAGTCTTCAATGGTCCAGAGGTATCGTCCTTTCTTCCTTAAAATTTTGTATATTGATTATTGGGAAAAATTCCAAAAGACCCTTGTGATTTGGGTCATTTTTTAAGAGATCTCTCGTGATTTAAATTTTGTTTATCACAGGCCCTGTATTTTCAATTTGTTTTCAAATCACGGGGGGTCTTTTGGAAATTTTCTCTTTATTTTTTGCTTCTTTCGTATGATATTTGTGAGTTTTCAGCTCTACTATCCCAGTTATGCCAATACCCTTTAGATGCCTTTGTAGATTCTGCCCACAGGTGTTTACGATGTCTGATCTTCGGCACTTTTTGACACCCTCTAAATTTTACTTAACATGTTTTTTGACACATTAATTACACTATGATGGATGATATTGTTCATTAAAATTGATCAAAGTCTTTGCAAAGTTTATGGGAGGAAGAAGGAGCTCGACTAAATGCTATTTACTTCATTTTTTATATGTATACCGGATATCTTCTCTTTGAATTTTATAAAATGTTAGAGTAAGGCCTTTTAATATATGTAGTGCCGTTATGCCTGATTGCATACAGGTGTCACCATATGTTGTTTTGGGAAGAAAAAAAATAGCTTCTCTTTTTAAAATCATTTACGAGAACAATGTAGTTTTGAAGTGCAACTGGACACAATTAAATACAAAGCCCGTTTAGTTCTTGGAATTTACTCGAGAATGTCACGTTCCAGCATTTGGTGTGGATCTAGACTGGGAGATTCTTAAAAGGTTACATTCTTGGAATCTCACATTCCTGGAAAATAGGGGATTAACATTCCGGAATTGAGATGTGGGAATGTGAGATTTCAAGTAAGCCGGAGTTTGCACATGAAATAGAAAGTTTAAACTACCCTTATAAATGAACAGATTGACAAAATTCTCATTAAGTACATAGCTCATACAAATTAAAATAATATTAATAATAATGATAACAACAACAGTACCAATGGTAAATAAATATATTATTCATAATAAAGAGTTGATAATACTTCTTTATCTTTTGATTCTTTTGCCTAATTGGTCGCTCAAGATCCTTGGCCCCTAACAACTTTCAGTTTCTCTTTGATCATGTTACTAATAACTGTTAGATGTAAATTCTCAGACCTAAGCTAAGGCGTGAGGTACATCATCTACCCTTTTTTCCTTTGAGAATTTACTATGAGCCCTACTTGGCTGTTGTAATGTTAAAACACATGGAGGAAAAAAAAAAAAAAAAAAACCCATCTTAAGAAGAGTTTGACCCTGTGCAGGAATACAAATGAGCCACTCTGCAAGTCTGTCCATGCCCCATGTATATGTGCACGCAATTATTATTAAATGGGACTAGCAAATCTAACTCAACAATACACAGAACACATGTTTATTAGACAATGCATATCTTATATATGTGTTTATTGACGCAGGAACATGCTCTTGTGTACTGTTTGCTAGTTCCATTCACAGGATATGACACTTGGCCACTAATATTACACTATATGTTGACAAACTGGAGCCTCAGCCACATAAATATGCAATTCTGAATGCACAGATATGATACTACAAACAAGTTGTAAGCACGTAATCTAATCGAGTTCGGCATGTCCTTGTGACTCTGACCAGAATTTGTTCTTCTATCCAGGTGACAATGCCAAGAGATGCCTTGCATTATGGAGGGATAGAGCACCGTGAGTTACATAACGCCTATGGGTACTACTTTCACATGGCTACGTCAAATGGGCTCATAAAAAGAGGTGACGGGAAGGACCGGCCTTTTGTTTTGTCCAGGGCATTTTTCCCTGGAACTCAAAGATATGGAGCGGTCTGGACGGGAGACAACACGGCCGAATGGGATCACTTGAAGGTTTCTGTTCCGATGATTTTGACTCTAGGTCTTACAGGAATAACATTCTCTGGTAAATAGTAATTAGTTGAGGATTCTTTGGTTCGTATTTTACCCTGAAGATAGTCATTGTGAATATAGTATCTTTCTACAGGTGCAGACGTCGGTGGTTTTTTCGGGAACCCTGAGCCTGAGTTGTTAGTTCGCTGGTATCAACTTGGTGCCTACTATCCTTTCTTTAGGGCCCATGCTCATCACGACACCAAAAGACGAGAGCCTTGGTTATTCGGGTAGGATACCTTGTTCTGTTGAAGTTTAATTGATTGTCTCAATTACATTTGGTTTCACGCTGCAAACATGTAGGATTTTTAAGCCTGATTAAAGAATGAAGGAAAATTTGTGCATGAATTCAAATGTTCCTATCTCCTACTCATAATGTATTTCCCATGCATGTTCGATGAGTGTTAGGTCCTATATCAGAATTTTTAGGATTTTATTGCTTTGGGTGGGGAAGCATAAAATATTGAGTTGTTGAACTATGGGCCCATCAATTGGGTGTCAATTCTTCGAGATTGTTGCACCCTTCGCAGTTTGAAGAGCAACATACCCACAAGGCTAAAGATAATATAAAATCTGAATAAAAATGGCAGGATTGTAATCTTGTTAATGCACCCATTCTTATCAATTATTGTTATGCATAAGGAACTACGAATTGTAGCTTGTTTAGCACTTAGTACTGAAAATATTACCTGTGGTGTATAAGACTGAGAATTGAAGCATTTTATTCTACATAATTACTTTTATTATTATTATTCTAAATCAATGATACAATTTGCTTGGTGTTGGTCAGGGAGCGAAAGACTGAACTTATAAGGGATGCGATACACGTACGCTATGCGTTACTCCCACTTTTTTACACGTTATTCCGAATAGCAAACACAAGTGGTATTCCAGTTATGCGTCCATTGTGGATGGAATTCCCCAGTGACGATGCTACTTTTGCCAATGATGAGGCTTTCATGGTCGGAAATAGCCTTCTGGTGCAAGGGATTTATAGTGAGGTAGGGTAACTTGATCCTTTTTTTTTCTCCTTTTATATATATATATATATATATATATACATATATATTTATGTAATTTATTTACGTAATGTATTTACTTTCCTTTTGTTGGGCCTTCCCTATTTTATTTTCATTTACGTATGTCAAAGTAATGTCCCATATTAGGTGTAATTCAGCCGGCAAGCAAAAAGCATGTTGGTGTATTTACTTGGGGGGTTGCTTTTATAGATATTTTATGTTTTTTTTTTTTTTTTTTTTAACTTTCCTTGTCCTCTCTATTTTCTTTTGCGTATATCAAAGTAAGTATGTCAAATTAAGTGTGATTTAACCAGCAAGCAAAACACACGTCGGTGTATTTGCCTGGGGACCAATCTTGGTATGACTTGAGAACTGGAATTGCATATAAAGGAGGCAAAACCCACAAGCTGGAAGTTTTAGAAGAGGCCATTCCTGCCTTCCAGAGAGCTGGAACCATCATTCCAAGGAAAGACCGGTTTCGCCGAAGCACCACACAGATGGTGGACGATCCTTACACCCTGGTATGTTTTCAATGCTGAAGCAACCATTCTGTTCAGTAGTTATACATTCGTTTTGGGCAATCCTACTATGATCTAATCTTGATAGTCTAGCATTTCCTGTAACCAAAGACACTCTTAAATCTAAGTTCCATAAATTTGATGTTGTCTGTGTTCTGTGGGTTCCTCCCGAGTATATAATGATGAAGATCCAGTTACAGAGACTATGGCAAGGGCATTCTTGTATTCACTTAAGTGGCTTCATAACTAGATTGATGTATTAGAAAGTGAGGTCAAATTAGTCTTCACAGTGGTGGACTAGATTATTAGAGTGCTGACTGATTATTGCGTGTAAAGCATATGACTAAACTGATCGAGCGAGTAGGATACTGAGGGACCACATTGAGAGAGAGGAAAAAATGCTGTAATCCTGGCTTAAAATCTGGTAGGTTGTCTACTGAGTTGCTGTAGATTTCCTGCCACATTATGTTCAAAATGCAATTATAAATATATTGAACTGATTTTGATTAAATTATTGATCTATTGATGCAAATCCTGTTGTTGAAAACTAAAAATTAGATTCTAACACATTTCCATCCATGCTCTAGGTGATGGCTCTTAACAGTTCCCGAGCGGCAGAAGGTGAATTGTACATCGATGATGGCAAAAGCTTTGAATTTGGAAAAGGGGCATATATGCACCGCCGCTTTGTGTTTTCAGACGGCAAGCTTACATCCTCAAACATGGAGGCAACCTCCCTCGGAAAGCCTCGGTTTTCAACTAATTGCATCATCGAGAGGATTTTACTGCTAGGGCATCCTGGTGGGGCAAAAAGTGCCCTTATTGAACCATCGAACAGGAAGGTTGAAATTGAGCTCGGTCCTCTTTGGCTGCAGAGAGCGCACGAAAGTCCATCCGTTCTGACCGTACGCCAGCCAAATGTCAGAGTATCTGATGATTGGACGATAAAAATTTTGTAGGAGCCTCTGAATTTGTTTTCTGGCTTTTGCTTTGCCTTCTAACGCATGAAACGGGGGCCTAGCCCATTTCAGAAGCTGACAAGACATGATTGATTCGGGATAGAAATTTATGTCCCAACTTGCAAATTATCCTTTGTGGCACCATCGGACATGCCTGAAGACTACCCAACCGTTCCGATTCCGCATACAGATTTTCTCAAAATGTTCCGTTTATGGGAATAGTTACTTCAGTTTTAGTCTACTCTGTCACATTATTTGCTTTATTACATAGATTAGAATAACTATTTTTGTTCAGGTCTTATTCCAGTCTACGGAAAAATTCTCATTACACTTATGGCTCATGAGAATAGTTTACACAAAGATAGGAGCTTCAAATGTTGCATTCACTGTAATGACAAAGGCGCAGCTTCCCATTCTGAATAAGTATCGATGTTGCTAAGGGGTCCCTTGAACCACCCCCTTGCATCCAACATCCGCCGAATCATTATCAGACCGAAAGACACCCAAAGCGACCGACCCGTAACTAAAAGCATCCCAAGTAATTGGGCGCAGGGTGGACAGCAGAAACACCGAACGAGTATAGCGTATCGATAGAAAGGATACCAAGTAAATCGGCCTTCTTGCTTTCATAAGATAGAACCGTTTTGAGTGTGAATGTGTCAGGCCAGCGTATCCACCAACCCGCCCTACAGCAGAAAAATGGGAAGTCATGGCAGCAGGAACTACTCCTAGTTTCGAAATGGGGAGCCTCTGCATTTTTGGGGGCTTTGCTCTTGGAATGCAGTTTTCTCCATGTGGAAGAAAATGGAACTCCTCCATCTCTTGATACAGCATATATACCTGAAGCATGAAATGAATTAAATAACTTTTTCTGTTCAATGAAAAAACTATACAAAATAACATAACACACAAAATGTAAAAATAAATTACCAGAAGCATACATTGCATGAGCTATAAATTTGCACTTTTACGTATATAAAGAACAGGACTTCATTGCGAAGTGCAGGGGTAAGATAATTCAAAAGATTTCACGTGGACAAAACTTTATCCGTCCAACGAACATGGAAGGCACTCATCTGCATATGATATAAATTTTTTGATTATTTTATTATCAAAATTTCATTATATAATTTAGCAAATAGAGTCGCTACAATCATTTAAACCCTTGACCTTACTTGAACGAGGATTTTTAATATCCATGTTGATACCACCAGGCCAAGCGCTCAATATAAGTGTCATGGCGTTTGTGCTTGCAAACACATACCGGGTGTTTCGTTACCTTTCGAACCCATACATTTCTTCTTTCTCTAAAGGTAGGTTCAATCAATTTCCTGAAGAAGGACCCCTACATGGCACAGAGAAATATGATGGCTCCAGTAGCATTGTGATGTCTTCCATGGAATGCATCGCAGAGTATCTGTGCTGGAACGACTGCTCCAGCGGTCTCACTGTTCGGATCATACAGATAGCGCAAATCCTCGGGTAAATCTTATTGAAGGTCACTGAATTTTGGGGTTATTTCAAGATGGTCACTAAACTTTAATGTCTTATTTTTCATACTAAACTTTCATAATGTTACAATTCTATCATTGCTATTAAGTCTTTTCAAGGGCGAATCGGTTCCTCTCCATTTCATCTATCAATTTCTTTTCACCTTTCACTCTACTAATCATTTTGAAGCCATTTTAAAGTGATTTTAACTATACGGATTGAGATAGCATTGAAAAATATGTAAGATTGTTGATTTCATGAGATTTCGAAAGTTGAACATATGCAAAAGAAGCATTGAAAGTTTAGTCTTGTTTACTTTTGATTTTCTTAATTTTCAATAATCATGATTAATATGTTTAAATCACATAAAAATTCATAAGTTTATGTATTTTTATGTGTTGTCTTAATACATGCGGTTATAATTATGTTAAAATTACTTCAAAATGATTAGGAGGGTGAAAGGAGGAGAGAAACTAACTGTTGAAATAGAGAGAAACCAGCTCCCTTTTCAGAAGACTTAACAATAATGGAATGTTTAGTATGAACAATAAAATAAGTCAAAGTTCAATGATCATTTTAAGATAATACTCAAAGTTCAGTGACTATCAACGACGGAATGTACCCCAAATCCAGAGACAGAAGTTTCATTGGCATGCCAGATTTAAAGGAACTGAATAATAGGAAGAGCTCCATGTAAGATTGACATTTAGGAGCAATTCACTATGAGTAGGGACGGAACGGGGGTTCGCTTTGTGGGGCACCGGCCCAGCTGAGTCTCGGTCTTTGAGTTTGGTATATTCTTAAATTTTTTTTAAAAAAAACAAGTTAAATTAGGATAAAATGAGAAAAACTCATTTTGAAGTTAATTTCTCTGATCATTCCTATCAAGCGACTTTTTCCTTATTTAAAACTTATAATTTTATGGCGACAATAAATTATAGATTTGTATTTTATATGTTGTCACTATGTCCAATGAGACACAAGTGCACCCAAAAATAACATTATTTCAAAGTCATTTACCAAAGCTATGTCAATTTAAATTTGCTTTTATTTCTAAACTATTGCATAGTGGTTTGTCTCATTAATTTCCAAAGTTGATTTGAGTTTATTTATTTCTAAATAAATCATCTATTTTCCCACTAATTATGGAACCATCAACTTAAGAAAAAAAATCTCTTGTTGAAGCCAGCATTACAGATCTCCTTGTTGATCTCGAATTAAGACTTCAAATTTTTATTTTTCACTATTTTACTTAATCTCAAAAGATTGTATTAGCAATTTTATACTTGTAGTTATGATGACATTTTTTCTGTTAAACTTGTATTTGTATTCGATTCTTAGTTAAAACCGAAAAAAATCTTACCCGACCTGACCTTGGATTCTAGCTCCGTCCAATTTAGAATTAGCAAAGTAGAAAGAAAAAGATGAGCCTAGACTTACACAATTTATGTAAGCCCTCCTCCACAATGACACTGTTAAAATAGATCTTATTTATTTATACCGTTTTAGTAAAAGTATACTATTGGAGACGTTGCAACATATGTTGGGAAGGCCTCCCAAATTTAAGTTAATTATGTTTCGCCACTTTATCAGAGAAAGGCGATCAACGTCACTTTTTCGAGTTAGACTCATGCAAATGAGAGGAAGTAGAGATGTCTTGGGATTGAGGTGTCCTCCAGTAGTAGTAATATGACCGTTCCATTACACCAAACCGCAAAACAGCGGTTCGAGTCTTCCCATGCCTTTTTCTCTGGCCGATTCAATCACTCTCACTGCTGGCGGAGTCAGGAACCTTATAAAGATAATTTAATAAACTATAAAATATAGGGGAGAAAGGAATTAAATTAAACAATAGATGATCTCAACGAATTTTTATTTTGAAATCCCTCCATAGTATAAGTTATTATTAAGTATCATTTTGGTTAAGCTTTTAGAGAAAAAGTCGTAAAAATAGGCCGTGTAGGCATTTACGAGTCAAATAAACAAGAAGCCTTTTGAGATAATATATATTTATTTGGTTTTTAACTGTAATAGAACTTGTCTAACATAAGAATGACCAAAAGTAATAATATTTATAGTTAAAAAAACATGATTATGCATTAAGTAATGTTTTTTTCTTTATAAAGAGGAAGGAAATCTTGTGTTTCAAGAATCCGTTCCCAAAGTTTAAACATTTTTCCTGAAAAATTATTGCTTTTCATTTTAAAGAAAAGCATCATTTTTATCAAAATGACATTACGTTGAAGATGGACTCACACAATTTTTATATTTGAAGGCGGACTCATGCAACCTCTTTCACTTTTACTAAAACAAAATTTGTCTTAGAAAAGTAGTGATTTGATAGTAGTCGCGGGTGAATGGGGAGTTAAATAGGAAAAAAAAAATTGAAGGAGAATGGTGAAATTTTCTATTTAAAAAAGGAAAATATCATGAATTTTATAAAAGAAACGTAAAAAAAGAGTAAAAGCAAAGAGAGAGTCCAAGTTCCGATCATCACTCTCAGTTCCGCTGCCATGCCATCTCACCGGAAACCTACATTCCTCCTCCTCCTCCTCCTCCTCCTCCTCAACTCCGTCTCCTCATGGAAGAAAGAAGAATTCAGAACCTGTAATCAAACCCCCTTCTGCAACCGCGCCCGTTCCCGCACCCCCTTCTCATGCACCCTCACCGCCGCATCAGTCTCCATCGTCGCCGGTGATCTCACAGCCAACCTCATCCCGAGCTCCAACGCCTCCGATCAACTCGATGATCAAGGTAAGCCTCTGATCCTCACCCTCTCTGCGTACCAGGATGGGACACTGCGGCTCAAGATCGATGACAATGCGGGTCTTAATCCCCCGAAGAAGCGGTTCGAGGTCCCCGACGTGATCGTGCCGGAGCTTCACGACAAGAAACTGTGGCTTCAGCGGCTCGAGGCGGTCACGATCGACGGCGATTCGGGCCCTCGTCGGTGGTGTACTTGTCGGATGGGTACGAGGCGGTGGTCCGGCACGATCCGTTTGAGATCTATGTGAGGGAGAAGAATGGTGGTAAGGTGATCTCTTTCAATTCGCACGGGTTGTTTGATTTCGAGCAGTTGAGGGTGAGAAAGGATGGGGAGGATTGGGAGGAGAGGTTCAGAGGGCACACCGATACGAGGCCGTACGGCCCGCAATCGATTAGCTTCGATGTGTCCTTCCATGGGGCGGATTTTGTGTACGGCATACCGGAACATGCTACGAATTTTGCCCTAATGCCCACTAGAGGGCCGGAAGTGGAGGATTCAGAACCCTATCGTTTGTTCAATCTGGATGTGTTTGAATATGTTCATGATTCTCCATTTGGGCTTTACGGTTCGATTCCATTCATGCTTTCCCATGGGAAGGCGAAAGGAACTTCCGGGTTCTTCTGGTTGAATTCAGCTGAGATGCAGATTGATGTCTTGGCGTCCGGTTGGGATTCCGATTCAGCAATCGCACTGCCTTCCTCGAAACGGATCGATACACTGTGGATGAGCGAGGCGGGCATTGTTGATGCATTCTTCTTCGTTGGCCCAGGGCCTAAGGATGTTGTTAGGCAATACACGGGTGTTACAGGGACACCCGCAATGCCGCAGCTCTTTTCCACGGCTTATCATCAGTGTAGGTGGAACTACAGGGATGAGGAAGATGTTGAGAATGTGGATTCCATGTTTGACGAGTATGATATCCCATATGATGTGCTGTGGCTCGATATCGACCATACTGATGGGAGGAAGTATTTTACCTGGGACAGTGTGCATTTCCCTAACCCCGAGGAGATGCAGCATAAGCTTGCCGCAAAGGGTAGGCACATGGTTACTATTGTGGACCCTCATATCAAGAGGGATGACTCTTTCTACTTGCACAAAGAGGCCAGTAAAAAGGGATATTATATCAAGGATGCTGCTGGAGAGGACTATGATGGTTGGTGCTGGCCGGGTTCCTCATCATACCCAGATATGCTTAACCCGGAGATAAGGTCATGGTGGGCCGAGAAATTTGCATACAATGAGTATGTTGGATCGACTCCTTCATTGTACGTCTGGAATGACATGAATGAACCTTCAGTCTTCAATGGTCCAGAGGTAACGTCCTTTCTTCATTGAAATTTAGATATTGATTTTTCGCTTCTCTCTAATGATATTTGCGATTTTTTCAGCTCTGATATATGCAGGTTTTGCCTATACTTTATAGATGCTTTTGTAGATGTTTTATTCTGCCTGCAGGTGTTTAAGATTTCTGATCTTGGGCACTTTTGACACTTTAAAGTTTATGTAACATGTTTTTGACACATTAATTGTAACATCCCATCCCGGAAGGGCCTAAGCCTACTAAAATGGGATGAACAAGATCCTGAACACTATCAAACTAGTAATCTTACTGTAGTAGAACATAACTTTCGAGACGAAAGGATAATTCATAATCATAAAATATTGTCAACATAAACCGCATATCATAATCTGTAAGTCTAAACGAGCATCTAAGGCCTTTATATGGCCAAGCTTTATTCCAAACAAGCTCCAAAAAGAAAGAACAACATCCTAAACAAGCTAACCATGAGTCCTAAAGAAGAAAGAAAGAAAAAAAACAAAAAGAATGCGCCGATGCTATCAACCTTTGCTATCGACGAAAAGCCTTTACTGCGAATCCTCTAACTTTGAAAAATGTTAATTGTGATTGGGGTGAGACACCTCTCAGTGAGAAGAATACAGCCGCAGACATAAGAAAAATCAATTAACTTAAAAACAGTTAAACATAGCGTAAAATAATATGGTTATTCTACTTTAGTTCCATCTACCTTAAATAAACATAGTCATTCAAACAAAGCAACTTCGTAAAACCCTTACTTGGAATTCATCCATAACTGTCATATAAAAATAACATGAACTACCATATCAGACAAAATACATACATAATCGTAGTCGTACGTGCACGTAGAAAAGCCCCAAATGCTAAAGAAACCCCCGTTGCACCCTAAAGGCATAATGCAACGAGTGTGCTGTCCCAAAGACCTAAACACGGGTGTACTCTAAACCATCCCCATGAGCATATCACAGGTATAACACCAGATCATCCTTGTGGGCAGCCAAATAATTGTAAATGTATCATGGGCGTAACACTAGACCATTCCCGTGGTTCAATAAGGTGAGCTTTAAGGTTTTTCATACATAAGACATAACAATCGCATTTTATAAATTCATTGCATTTCTAAAATAATATTTGTAACAATAAAGCAATTTAATAAAACCTTTCAGAATTTTCATAACAAAATTGAGGTATCACATATTCCATAAGTTATGCCTTTTTCATAAATCAACACTTATTCCAAAAAGAATTTCATATGAACCACCTTAAAATAAAGTCATGAAAACATACTTCAAATAACTTTTTTCATCGAAAATTGAAGGTTTAAAATAAACATGTCCATAGCCATATTCCCTCACCTCAATGAAACGACGACAAACCGGTAACTCAAACCGTCCTAGGATCACTCTTGCAGGGCTGCTCTTCACCTAAAAGTAACGATCGATTACTCATAATTACAACCCATCTATGACATATTTTGCCTATCCAAAAAGGTGTAAGTGAAGGTACATGCATGTATTTTTTCAGTACCTTATTTAATTATTGCATACCTTAGTTACTATGGTGATTCATATTAAATTTTGTTAATCAACATTGCTTTATTTATGCAAATCCAATTTTTCTACCTAAATTCATATGTGTAAACATGTATAATCAATATGGGCAGCTGCGAATGAAAATATGTAAATTACTAAACTCCTTAAATATTATTTTAAAATTTATTTTTTCCAAAATATGAAACACATCCTACTCCCCCAAAAGTCAGACTAATAAAATACTCTATTGTGAAGAAGATTGAAAAGGAAGACTTACCTTTTCTTCAAATATGAATAAAAGAATGGATTCTGGGAATGAGACGAAATAGATTTCCAAAAGTTGAATTGGTGGCGACAAAAGGAGAGAAATTTTGGTTGGGAGGTGCGGCAAAGGAGAGAATGGCCTAGGGTTTTGACAAAAAGAATCTTTTATAATGACACATTTTGCTTTTAGAAAAAATATAAAATAAAATAAGATAAAACAAGAGATGCGTAAGGTTGGAGAAGAGTTATTAAAACTACTCCATCCCTTCGCAAAAGTTATCCTGGGCCCCACCTATATCAATTAAGATTTATTTATTTTAAAACAAAACAAACTTTATCACCTGCTATGGGACCACTTATGTCTATCAACATTTAGGAAAGAAATCTTTGTCTCCTACTATACCATGAGTCTGATCTATAATTATCTCAAAGGGTCTTCAACTAAACAACATAATTAGTTAATTAAAATAAATAATTCAGATTAAACTCTTCATTTTAATTTTTTTCTTATTTATTTTCTTAACACACGCACACTTTTACTTTAAAATGTCTAAAACAATAATTAATATAAATGCATGCTGTGTGACATCAAGTAAGAAGACTAATACCCTTAAACCGAAAAGTTGGTTTTACATTAATGCACTACGATGGATGATATTGTTCTTTAAAAAATTGATCAAAGTCTTCCAGTTTATGGGAGGAAGGAGGAACTTGAGTAAATGCTATTTACTTCATTTTTTTACATGTATATTTGATATCTTCTCTTTGAATTTAATTAAATGTTAAAATTAAGGGAGTAGAATATGGAAGTGAAAGGGATGGATTGAGAGAGGGAAAGAGAGAGAGAGAGAGAGAGAATTCCCCTTTACCTTAGAAGGGTAGAGGGACTTTTATTTATAATAGAAATTATTGCAATAATACAATAAATTTTGTGTTATTCAACTGCCCCAAGAGAGTGCCCACATCGTCACACCAATAGAGCAGCTACTATGTTGGGGTAGTTGACTGCCAACACTCCCCTTAACGCAAGTCAGAATCTGTAAAGGGTGCTAGATATTCGTTACAACGTACTCGAGTAAGCCCTTGAATCCACAAGGGGGTTCCCCGAATCCACTAATCCATCAAAGAAATTAGAGAAAACTCTCAAATTTTATTTAAATAATTGATATCATAGTTGTCAAGATGTCACCTTGGCATCCGAGCGGCTATGGAGGTGCTAGGCCATGGTGCCTTTTGTGCTCCTTTTTGTCCTCACCTTGCCTTGTGCCACGTGCGCCTTTGACAACTATTCTACAAAGAAAGAAATGAGGAGATCTGATAGTCTAGAATCAAATGACAAAGACCTACGATTCTTTGCACAATCAATGGTTCTGCAGCGAAGGAAAGGAGGAGATCTAATGATCCTTCATCAAAAGAGGAGATCTGATGGAAGAAAGAAAGTGGTAGTAAAACCTATGGAAGACAAAGGAAAGTAGGGATTGATGAAAGCAATGCGGCGGAGAAGACGAAGTAAACCAGAGACTGATGATATAAATGCAAAGGCAATGATCCTGTGCTTCTCAGCACATGTTACCAAATAAGGACATGTAGTTAAATGGTCCAAATTGATTAATCTTTCTTAAAAGAAGAAAACGCCGAAACAAAAACAAAAAATTGATTTCTTTAAATGATGCAAATCAATTTAACTTAATTGATTTTACAGTTATCTTGTTTCCTAAATTATTCCACTTGTCTAAATACATGATAAGTTTCTTATTTAATTTCAAAATGATAAAGTAATTAAATCTTACAAAAAATTTCACCTAAAATTTAGGATGTATTGATTGATTTTATAATTTATTTTGCTTCCCAATTTATTTTCAAAATATAGGATCAATATTGTATAATATTAAATCCTTAATATTTCTTTTGTTCACGCTTTAGGCACCTAAGCGGGCACCACTAAGGCGTCCAAGCTCCCTCCCACGACTTTGACTTGCCTTGGTGCCTTGACAACTATGCTCAAAAGCAACCCTCTCATCCTCCATTGCACCCCGCCAACTACTATGAGTCATTGCCTCAAAAACAGAGTTAGGCACAGGTATAGAATCCTAAGTAGAAATAAAAGCCCAGTAAAAGGCAGACAGACCTGCATAAGAGAGCTTGGCATGGGCATACAGAAGATGTTTCGTACAAGTACGAGTATGCTTTTGAAGAAACAGGAATATCAAGGGACAGATCAGGGGCAGGAGTGGGGGCAACAGAAGATATGGATCAGCAGGGGCAACATCAATGTGTAAGGGTGGTTTTGAAGGACAACAAGCGTAAACATACTCGAAAGGTGAGATGGGACAAGATGAGGAAGGTGGGGACAGAGATGATGAATGGATGATATGATAGACTGGGACATCATTCTCCTGAAGGGACGGTGAAGGCGGAGCCGAAGATGAAGAATGGGTGATATGACAGACTAGGAGATTATTATCCTGAAGTGAATCTGGGGTGGGATAATCATCAAAAAACAGTAGACTTCAGAAAGACAGCATCAGTTAAGACCAGGAAAATGACCTAAATTTGGGGAAAATAAGCGTTGCCCTTTTAGGTTTGAGAGTATCCTATAAAGGTGGAGTGAAGAGACTTAGGATCAAGTTTAGTGACTTGGGGTTGGGCATCACGAAAAAACACACACCCAAAGCCACGTAAAGAAGCAGAATAAAGAGCCTGAGTGGGAGAGGGAAGTTTATATGGAGTCTCTGCCTTAAGGACAGCAGAGGGCATGCAGTTGATGAGGTCAAGTGGTTTTGACGGGTCCCCCTAAAATACCTTGGAGGCTTTCATTTGAAAAAAGAGTGCCCGAGCATCCTCCAACAACTGACGATTTTTTTGCTTAGCAATGCCATTTTGTTGGGGAGTGTCGGGACAAGAGGATTGATGGAAAATGCCATTTTGAGCCTTGAAGAGGAAAATTGAGTAGAAAAATATTCACGGCCATTATTACTTCGTAACACCTAAACAGGAGACGAAAACTGAGCTCGTCGCAAAATCCTGGAAAAGAAAATGATGAAGGTAAAATGAGATGCTGGAATTAAGGTGATGAGTAATCTACTAACAAATAATAAATTGAAAGGTGAGCTCGGTATATAGAAAACAGACGAGAGTGGTAAGGCAGGGGTGGGAGAAATGGAACCCCCCCCCCCCCCCCCCCCCCCCCCCTTTACCATAATGGAGGAGCAATTAGCCATAGTGACACCTGGTAGAATAGATTGGGGGCGAAAAGAAGATAGGATACCTGTAGTACCAGTAATATGGTTGGAGGCACCAGAATCAATCAGCTATACTTGAGAAGGGGCTGCAATACATATAGTAGGATTACCTCTCTGCACAAAGGTAGCAGTGGAGGATGATGGCTGGGATACTGGCTGTTGGATGAGATGAGCATACCTTTTGCTAGAGATCATCAAAACTTTCTCCTCATGAGGAGATGTCAGACAGTGTTGTTAATAGCACATAGTGCACAAAAACGTAAAGGCCTTCTGGAGATACAGCCAAAAGCATTGCCTGGAGCACACGCTTCAGGCTGTTGAAGCGTACAAATGCAGTATATTACAAATATATCTAGTGTCTAATATTCAAGAATGGAACCTTTTAGAAAACTGGAAAATTAAAATTTATAAATATTGTAGCAACCTTTCAAAGATTAAGAAAGAAAAAAATGAATGCTCCAGATATTTTTCAAAAATAAATTGGGAAAATGGGTAAGATTAATAATTGGTTTATAGTGTGAAAGAAGAAAATTTTGGAAAGAAAAATTTGAGTAAAGGAACTAATATAGGAATGAAATCTTCTTTTCGAATTTGAGCGCCTCAGTGCTTCAAACCCCTGAGTGTTGTAGAGTGCACTATGGCGTGCTTTTCTACACTAAATAAAAGTTGCCATGCTTTTGGCATGGCGTAGCAACTGAAGCTCGCTGCAGCATACTATTGACAACACTAGTGCTGGAGGAGCTTCAACAGCCGTGCAAGGCAATTTTCCATGAAGCCACCAACAATTACTCTGGATGTGCCCTTGACGACTGCAATGGTTACCTATTTGAGTATCATAAAGATTGCAGCCTCCACAACCACCCTAAAAGAGAATAGTAGCCGTATTCCCAACAAAAGCACTAGAATCTCCATAAGGGTTAGAGGAAGGTTTGGCACAGCCACACAAAGAACACGAGAAAATGCATTTTACAAAAGCAACTTGGGGGATTGCCAAGATCTAAGAACAGGTAACATCATATTCAAACCTCAGTCCTTCCAAGAATACAAATGTTCCCAATTGTTCTCCGTTTTGATGATGAGTACCATGATCAGTTCATTTGGGAGAAGAGTATTAAATTCTTCAAACAAGGTTTTGGATGTCGTGAAATAGTTGGTGATCAACCATCCTTGTTGATCCACATGACAAAGAACTCATAGAACATCATATAGGCGAGACTGATCAAATTTTTGGGGGAATATTGTAACAAGATACTCCTATAGTTCCTTCATGGTTTCAGTATTAGTGCCATTCAAGAGGAGATTTGAGATCTAATTAAAGAAGAATGTATAACCTTAGACATGGATTTAGATAGTGTTTGTTTGCACTGAATTGGTGTTGAATGCTGCCAATCTTTGATTCGGTCAAAGATAGATTTATTTAGAGCGTTTGGTAATGTCTTGGAATGACCTTTGATCGAATCAACACTCAAATGGGTGTTGATTTGTTCAGTAATAAACTTCAGAGGACAAATGGAAAAGAAAAGGGCCATTATAAAGCAAAGTTCAAACGCCAGTGATGAAACCACTTCAACCTCACTGAACCGAACTAAGTTTGATTCCTCCCCTCACCTTTTTTTCCTTTATTTTATCTTCTAATTCTACACTTTAAAGTAGAGAAAGAAAATGATAAAATTAAAAGAAAAAAGATTAATAAAAGGATTGAAGATTTCAAAATTTTGCAGGTTTCAATTTTGACTAGGTTCTCTGATTCGGAGATTTTAATATTAAAATATGAAGCTGTTAATTAATTGGTAAATGTGAATGCATGACTTAAATTTAAAATAATAATAATAATAATGATAAGGGCAAAATTAAAAATGTAGGTTATTCATACTTCCGTTCAAATATGTAATCAAGCATTTCTACTATTACATATTTAGTATCTCTTATTACACTTTCTAATTAACGAGCACCAATTTAGCACACATTCAGAATTAGGGGCTAATAAGACTTACTTATCAAACACCACCGTAGAGTTACTTGCCTCAGTATCCTTAAGATCACTCTCCACAGCCATGGTGAACAAAGAAAGCAGTGGATTGAATCCTTAGATCAAATTTGGAATAGAGTCATTACCTCAGATTTACCGTACCAACATAGATATTGTATCTGTAAATTGGCTAAACCATAATCGAAGAAAAGAGGAGAGAAAAGAAAAGAAAAGAAAACGAGAAGAATTGTGGTGCAACCAAGCAGCGCTAGGATGTTAGAAGAAACCCTAGAATCTAATACCATGTAGAATATGGAAGTGAAAGTGATGGATTGAGAGTGAGAGGAAGTCAAAGAGAGAGAGAGAGAGAGCGGGAGAATTCCCTTACACCTTAGAAGGATAGAGGGACTTGTATTTATTGTAGAAATTAGAGCAAGAGTACAATAAATTCTGTCAGTGGACTGCCTTGGGAGAGCAGCCTAGGCACGTCGTTACACCAATGTAGTAGCTACTATATTGGGGCATTCAACTGCCACCCCTTTTTCAACAAAGGGCTTTCAATATATTCAGTGTCATCAGTGTTGTCAATAGTGCACACTATAACGCGAAGCATGATGTAGCGAGTTTCGGTCACTACGCCATGCCTGAAGCCTGACTACTTTTATTTAGCGTAGAAAAACGTGCTATAGCATACAAGGTTGAAGCGCTGAGGCACTCAAATTGCAAAAGAATAGAGGCCCAAATTTTTCCCCCGGGCGCCAAGGGGGGGGGGGGGGGGGGGAAGAGGGAGAGAGAGAGAGTGGCCCAAGTGGCCTAATGGGAAAAAATGATATGAGCCCAAAACAAAACAAAAGAATGGGCCTAATCTTGGAAAAGGGAAAAAAAAAAAAAAAAAGAAGAAAAACAACAAACAAACAAACAAACAAATAAATTGGCCAAATGCCTAGAACCCGTTGCTTCTTCACATTTCTCCATCATGCAACCCCGCTTCACACTTGCCCACACAATTCCCCTATTACGCAATTCAAATTGCTGCAAGATTTCATCACTATATTACTTCCCTTACTTAAGATTTTCTTTCTTAATTTTTGTTTTCTCTCTCACTTTTAAAGCAATTATTAATCTTACTTTTTTTCCCAATTTATTTTTAAAAAAGATCTGGAGCATTCATTTTTTTTCTTTTTTAATCTTTGAGAAGTGGCTACAATATTTATATGATTTATTTATTTATTTATTGTTTTCTAAAAGGTTCCAGTTTTGAATATTACACACTATATATTTGTAATATACTGCATTTGTGTGCCTCAACTACTTGAAGCGTACCCTTAATGCAGTGCTTTTTGCTGTAGCTTTAGAAGGCCTTTGTACTTTTGTGCGCTACACGCTATTAACAAAATTGAGTGTCATATATCTAATTGCATAGAGGTGCAACTTGAAGCTACATTATTTTGATAAAAAATAGCTTCTCTTTTTAAAAATCATTTATGAAAATGACATAGTTTTGAAGAGCATATATACACAATTACATACAGTGGCACTACCTATAGTGTTTTCCCTGAAAGTAATAATTTGAAATGATTACATCACATCTTTCCCATGTGAGTGCTTGGGATAGTAGTATTTTATCCACCTTAATGCATATTGAAACCACCTAGATCTCATGAGTGAATATAAAGTTGGATCTACATTGGATATCGCCTGAATTGCCCCAGCTATCCTCTAGAGGAGAAGAAGAAGAAATTGTGTAATGAAGGGGGTTCTTATTTGTATAACTAGTACTTCGAACATGGAACAAGCATGAAGAAATTATCAATACTTCTTTATCTTTTGAGTTGTTCTAACTAATTTAGTCGCTCAAGATCTTTGGTCTCTACCCGGACCCCTAACAACTTTCAGTTTCTCTTGGACCATGCTACTAGTAACTGTTAGAAGTATAATTCTCAAAGCCAAGCTAAAGCCATCAGGTACATCAGGGTCCACCTTTTTTTTTTCCCTTTGAGAGTTTACTATGAGCCCTACTTGGCTATTGTAATTTTAAAATGCATGGGACAAAAAGCCTCTTAAGAAATGTTTGGCCCTGTGCAGGAATATAAATGAGCCACTCTGCAAGTCTGTCCATGCTTTATGTATATGTGCACAAAATTATTATCAAATGGGACTAGCATATCTGACTTGTCAATACACGAAACATATGTATATTAGACAAAACATATCATATGTGTGTGTTTATTGGTACAGGGACATGCTCTTTTGTACTGTTTGCTAGTTCCATGCACAGGATATCACACTTGGCCACTAATATTACTCTGTGCATTGCCAAACTAGAGCCTCAGCTACATAAATATGTAATTCTAAACTCACAGATATAAGACTACAAACAAGTTCCAAACTTGTAATCTCGTATAGTTTGGTGTATCCTTGTGATTTTGACCAGCATTGTTCTTCTATCCAGGTGACAATGCCAAGAGATGCCTTGCACTATGGAGGGGTAGAGCACCGTGAGTTACATAATGCCTATGGGTACTACTTTCATATGGCTACATCAAATGGGCTTGTAAAAAGAGGTGATGGGAAGGACCGGCCTTTTGTTTTGTCAAGGGCATTTTTTCCTGGAACTCAAAGATATGGAGCGGTTTGGACGGGAGATAACATGGCCGAATGGGATCACATGAAGGTTTCTGTTCCGATGATTTTGACACTAGGTCTTACAGGAATACCATTCTCTGGTAAATAGAAGTTAGTTGAGTGATTCTTCGGAGCATATTTTTGCCCTGCAGATAGTCATTGTAAATAGAGTGTCTTTCTACAGGTGCAGACATCGGTGGCTTTTTTGGGAACCCTGAGCCTGAGTTGTTAGTTCGCTGGTATCAACTTGGTGCCTACTATCCTTTCTTTAGGGCCCATGCTCATCATGACACCAAAAGACGAGAACCTTGGTTATTCGGGTAGGATACCTTGTTCTGTTGAAGTTTAATCGATCGTCTCAATTGCATTTGGTTTCGCGCTGCAAACATGTAGGATTTTTAAGCCTGATTAAAGAATGAAGGAAAATTTGTGCATGAATTCAAATGTTCCTATCTCCTACTTATAATGTATGTCCCATGCATGTTCGATGAGTATTAGGTCCTATATCAGAATTTTTAGGATTTTACTGCTTTGGGTGGGGAAGCATAAAACATTGAGTTGTTGAACTATAGACCCATCAATTGGGTGTCAGTTCTTCGAGATTGTTGCACCCTTCCCAGGTTGAAGAGCAACATACCCACAAGGCTAATGCACCCATTCTTATCAATTATTGTTATGCATGTGGAACTAAGAATTGTAGCTTGTTTAGCGCTTAGTACTGAAAATATTACATGTGGTGTATAAGACTGAGAATTGAAGCATTTTATTCTGCATAATTACTTTTATTATTATTATTCTAAATCAATGATACAATTTGCTTGGTGTTGGTCAGAGAGCGAAAGACTGAACTTGTAAGGGATGCGATACACGTACGCTATGCATTACTCCCACTTTTTTACACATTATTTCGAATAGCAAACACAAGTGGTATTCCAGTTATGCGTCCATTGTGGATGGAGTTCCCCAGTGACGATGCTACTTTTGCCAATGATGAGGCTTTCATGGTCGGAAATAGCCTTTTGGTGCAAGGGATTTATACTAAGGTACTGTAACTTGATCTTTAATGTTTCTTTTTGTTCTTCTACATATTTTTATGTAACTTATTTAGCTTTCCTTTTGTTGGGCCTTCCCTCTTTTCATTTGCGTGTCAAAGTAATATCCCATATTAGGTGTAATTCAACCAGCAAGCAAAAAACGCATTGGTGTATTTGCCTGTGGAATTGCTTTTATAGATATTTTATGTTTTTTTTTTTTTTTCAAACTTTCAGTGTTCTCTCTATTTTCATCTGCATGTATCAAAGTGATGTCAAATTAGGTGTGATTTTTACCAGCAAGAAAAACACACATCAGTTTATTTACCTGGGGACCAATCTTGGTATGAATTGAGAGTCGGAATTGCATATAAAGGAGGCAAAACCCACCAGATGGATGTTTCAGAAGAAGCCATTCCTGTCTTCCAGAGAGCTGGAACCATCATCCCTAGAAAAGACCGGTTTCGCCGAAGCACCACACAGATGGTGGATGATCCTTACACCCTGGTATGTTTTCTACACTGCTGCAATCATTCTGTTCAGTAGCTATAAATATGTTTGAAAGAATGACATGATTACATTTCAACCTTCCATATCAGTTTTTTGGACAATCCTACTATGATCTATCTTTTTTTTTTTGGTAATTATTACTATGATCTATCTTGATAGTCTAGCATTTCACATAACCAAAGGCATTCTTAAATGCAAGTTCAATAAATTTGATATTGTCTGTATTGATCAAAAAAAAAATGGAAAGATATTGTCTGTGTTCCGTGGGTTCCTTCCAAATATGTAATGATGAAGATGCAGTTGCAGTACAGGGAAACTACAGCAAGGGCATTCTTGTATTCGCATAAATGGTTTTTTAATTAGGTTGATGTATTAGAAACTGTGGCCAAATTAGTCATCTTTCACAGTGGACTAGATTATAAGAGAGCTAACTGATTGTTGCATGTAAAACACACAATTAAACTGATCGAGCAAGTTTGATACTGAGGACACATTGACGGAAGGAAAAAGTGCTATAATCTTGTTTAAAATCTAGTAGATTGTCTACCGACTTGCTGTAGGTTTCCTGCCGCGTTATGGTCAATGCAATTATAAATATGTTGAACTGATTTTGACTAAATTATTGATCTATTGATGGATACTTCTGTTAGTGAAAATTAAAAATTAGAATTAGATTCTTACACATTTCCATCCATGCTCCAGGTGATAGCTCTTAACAGTTCCCAATCGGCAGAAGGTGAATTATACATCGATGATGGCAAAAGCTTTGAATTTAGAAAAGGGGTATACGTGCACCGCTGCTTTGTGTTTTCAGATGGCAAGCTTACATCCTCGAACATGAGGACAATTTCCCTTGGGAAGCCCCAGTTTTCAACTAATTGCATCATCGAGAGGATTATATTGCTAGGGCATCCTGGTGGGGCAAAAAGTGCCTTAATTGAACCATTGAACAGGAAGGTTGAAATTGAGCTCGGCCCTCTTTGGCTGCATAGAGCACGTGAAAGTCCATCTGTTCTGACCGTACGCAAGCCAAACGTCCGAGTAGCTGATGATTGGACAATAAAAATTTTGTAAGTGTTTTGTTTTTCAGCTTTTGCTTTGCCTTCTAATGCATGAAACTGGAGCTTGGCCCATTTCACAAGCTGGTAAGACATGATTGATTTTGGATTGAAATCTACGTCCCGATGTGCAATTTATCCTCTAATGGCGCTATCAGACATGCTTGAAGAGTACCCAACTATACTTGGTTGGTCATAGAGATTTTATCAAAATGTTTAGTTTACGGTAATAGTTACTCCATTGTGGGTCTATTTGTATCATATACTTGTATGTCTAGTTTATGATTGTGGGCCTATTTGTATGATATGCTCTTGTATATTTAGTTCATGATAATAGTTACTCCATCGTAGTTCTATTTGTATGATACACCTTTATGTTTACTTTATGGTAGTAGTTACTCCATTGTGGGTCTACTATTTGTATTATATACTTGTTTGTTTAGTTTATGGTAATAATTACTTCATCTCGGTCCATTCATATGATACACTTGTCACATCATTTGGTTTTACTTCATTGCTTAGACTATTCAAGTCATATTACAGTCCACCGCACCGAAGAATTCTCATTGTACTTATGGCTTATGAGAATAGTCATTTCTTGCGTTTTCTTCTTATGCAATGAATATTCTATTTCGACCTTGTTACGGAAACAATGATTTTTTATCATTAGAAAGCCAAATTCAGCTTTCCAGCGAGCTCTGTTCTATTTTCTATGAATCCGTTTAAACTTTCAGAATGACACCCAAACTGGGCCTTAATGGCTGCTCTTCCAGGAGGTAAATAAACTCTCAGAAAAATAATTTACACAAAGACAATGAATGCTCTTCTAGCATTCATTATAATAACAAGGGTGTAACATCACATTCAGAATCAATGCCAATGTTCCTGAGGGGTCCCTGGAACCATCTCCATGCATCCAACATCCACCGAGTGATCGACGCGTAATTAAAATTATTCCGAGTAACTGGGTACAGAGTGGGCAACAGAAACACAAAACAAGTATAGCATATCCATAGAAACGGGACCAAGACACCAAGCAAATCCGCCTTCTTGCTTTGCCAAGATAGAGTGGCCCGGGCATGAAATTCTCTTCAGCCATTAGCGTTCTTGAATGTATCAGACCAGCATGTCCACCAACCCACCCTACAGTAGAAAAATGGGAAGTCATGGCAGTGGGAACTACTTATAGTTTCAAAATGGGGAGCCCAAGAAGAATGCAGAAAGCTGGGCAGAGCCAAACCACATTTATGGGAACTTTGCTCTTGGAACGCAGTTTTCTCCATGTGGAAGAAAATGGAACTCCTCCATCTCTTGATACAGCATATATACCTGAAGCATGAAATGAATTAAATAACTTTTTTTGTTCCATGGAAAAATTATATAAAATGACATGAAACAAAAATGTAAAATTAAATTCCCAGAAGTATACAGTACATGAGATATAAATTTGCACTTTACATGTATTAAGAACAGGAATTTGTTGCAAACTGCAGGAGTCGGATAATTCAAAAGATTTCACGTGGACAAGTCTGTCTGTGCAATGAACTTGGAAAGCACTCTTCTCTGCATATGATCTAAATATTTTGACTATTTTATTTTAAAAAATTCATTATATAATTTAGCAAACATAGTCACTACGATCATTTAAAACCTTGACCTTGCTCAAGCGAGGATTTAATATACATGTTGATACCACCAGGCTAGTCGGTCAATATAAATGTCACGGCATTTACGGTTGCAAACACATACCGGGTATTTCGTTACCATTGTTTACATTTCCTCTTTCTCTAAAGGTAGGTTCAATCGATTTCCTGCAATAACTCACCTGATTGTTTTCATTTCCTTTCACTTCATTGACTAAACAACAGAAGCTTCCCTTTGTCAAGATTTTAGTTTCAACATTGTCAGGTCTCTCAAGTACTCATGCTATTCTAGTAAATGTATTACCCTGCAACCCACTTCTAACTTCATCCATAAATCCAAAAGAAAATATGGCTGCTGTACTCACTGCTCTGGCAGCACTGGTAGTGATTGAAAGTCCCCCAAAGAAGGATCCCCATATAACACACAGAAATATGATGGCTTCAGTAGTATTGTGATATCTTCCAGGCAATGCATCACAGATATCTGTGCTGGAACGAATGCTCCAGCAGCCTCATTGTTTGGATCATACAGATAGTGCAAATCCTGAGAGAAATTTCAATAGCATGCCAGATTTAAAATAACTGAATATTAGGAAGAGCTTAAATTAAGATTAACATTTAGCAGCAATTCACTAAGTCAATAATTTGTAAGAACAAAAAGTTGGCTAAGTTGGTAATGATTTTTGTAAAACAGGATATAAATATAGACATATATACATTTATCAACCAAAACATGCCCACTGTCCCTTTTCCCTCTAGGGAGAAATTGGATTTCTTTTTCCCAGTAATGCACTTCAATAAACTAATACCAATCCTAAACCAAAATTAGAAAGGAATCATAATGGGCATATTTTGACTCACATTTGGTCCATAAAATGGAATGAAGTGGGAATGAAATAGCTATTCCGTAGGGGATATAGAGTGTGTAAGGCATAACTATTTCCTTCGACCATGAGTGGAATTTGTAATGAATACCTATTCTCATGGGCGTGGGTGGAATAGGTAAGAAATAACTATTCTCAAGGAACATGAGTGGAATGAATATAATTAATTGGGTTGCGAGCTCCAAAGTGAACCAAACGAGGTAATGGGACGAAATGAAATAGCTGTTATCAATGAATCAAATATGACATATATTTATTTTTATTTTTCCCTCTCTTTTCTCTTCCATCATTCCTTGAGTCCCATACGTTTGATCCTTGACCCATTTTCTCATCGAGTGATGGTACAAAGAAAACAAGATTGATTTTTCAATCAAAAGGACTATGTGAAATCCTCCTTGAGTGAAAACATACCCAAAATAACACCATACCTGAATGCTGAAGATAAGGGACAAGATGTAAGCCCATCCAAATACTGAGATTATTCCTATGCTGGATAGAATTGCAATGGACCATTCTTGTCTGCACCTTTTATTTCTTCAGTCATCATATCTAAACAGCAAATACTGACTGATGAGAACAGATTGGATCACCGCATAAACTTTGTCCGGACCCCCTGTTAACTCAGGTGCCATTTCAAAATGAGTGAACACATAAGAAGCAGATTGCATACGTACCAGTGGAAGCATAATTACAATTAACAACCCCTGTGAAAAACTCCAATAAACCCATAAAATTGTAAAAAGATGAGGGACAACTTAGAAAACAATAAAAATCAGAAAGCCATTCAGAAAATAATTTTGAAAAGGACAACAATCAAATGATCTTTGACAAGCCTGCACTTATAAGAAGAGATGCCGTCAGACTAAAGGTCAGTTATCAACAAGCAAAACTTAAGTTGCCTTTGAATAGTAGGAATAAAATGGTCATTTCTCATATGAGGGGATGGAAATGAGAATCAGATTCTCTTCCTGCCAGCCAAACGAGTCCTTAAAGATCAGTAATGACAAGCATCCATTGTTTATTGAAACATATACAATTCCTAACCATGAAAATAATAATCCACGGATGACACAATTTGATTAATATCATCAAGGGTCATCAGCCAAACCTATATCATTGACTCTACAATGTGAAAACGCAATAACATGTGGCGTACACATACACAAAAGTCCCAATTCAATAAGCATATTATCATCATGCTGATTCGCCCTCAAGTTCCGAAGCGACAGAATTTTGTGTTTGCTTTGCGCATGAGCTTGACTGCATAGAAAAATGGAAACACATTAAAACCATACTCACCAATGTTCACATGTTTTAGATTGCACACTCATTATTAGGCATTTGGGAACCACAAATCAAAACCTTCATCACCAACATAAGTGAAAATGGAATGAGAGTGACAATACCTCACACTCTGAAATGCTCAAGCAGAGCCATTGAAGCCATCAGATCAAAAGAATGTCAGATGATGGTGAATTATGCCAAAGATGCCACATCAAAGGAATGGAGAACTTGTTCTAGTTTCATTCTTGTATGCACGCCAAGAGGGCTTTCGGGTTTGTCTGAGTGAGCAATATTGAGGAGGTAAAGTTTCTTAGAGGCCACAAATACAGCAGTGAAGATTCTCTTCATTCCACCCCTAGTGCTATCAACTTTATACTCAAACTCGTATACTTGTAAGCCTCCCAAGCCTGCCCTCTCTCCAACTGATATCAACTCGGCACACACTGTGCTTTCCTATTTCAGAAGAGAACTCAAGAATCAAAATCAGACTATTCATTTCTTAAATCAGAGCAGAATTATGGATACAGCACCATTTGCAGCTTACTCAAAAGTTGGGAGAATAATAGATTAACATGAATAATGACAGAAGCCTTTTTTTAATATTTTTCATAGAACCTTTTATAATTTTTATTAAATTCAGAAGGGAAAGATTCCCTCATTCACATGTAGACCTGCAGTAATTAGTAAGGAAATTCATTATTTTGTATTTAATTGAATGAGGGCAGATGCAAATAAGATGTTACTTCTACCTGAAGCCTTAGACTTTCTGACAATGATAACATAAAATCAAATGTTTCACTAATCTTTAATATGTATCTATGAATGTTAGTACTCTGTTTTGTGGGGTAGTTAAATGAGGAAGAGATTACATTTAACCTTAAAGAGAGGCAGGGGAAGAAGGAGAGAGAGATTGCTTCCTTAGCCTTCTTCAGTGGTGAACGAAATATCTCAAGACTCCAACTCTTGAACATTAAACGATCACTGCTAACTTTATCTATGTTCATACTCCCTACAGTACCCGGCTGCTACCTCCTACTTGTCAATATGTTAATATGAAGTAAATACTTCCCATTATCCTTCACACAATAGGAATATTCACAGTTTTAAGTTCTTGCCACACAACAGTTAAAACACCTCACAACTTGATTCACCCAGTATAATTTCATCTCTCTGAAAAATAAACCAAGAAAAAATTCAAAAACTATCACTCAACTGAGAATCAACTCAACAAAGACATCAACATATAGCATCCCTAATTGTTCTAACTTCTAAGTAGTATCCATGCCACTTTCTCTTCATCAAAGATAGTCAATTAAAGTATATGAATACAAATTTCAAGTCCAAAATCACTAAATCTTAAATCGACTTAATGAAGAAACCAACTTAAAGCACTCCTAATTGTGTCTCCAAATGACAGTGTAAGCTAGGCTACACTACAGCTCCACCATAGACCTGATTGATCATACAAATTTATAATTGTAATGCTTTATGCTTTTTGAAAGCATTTTAAGTTTCCTTTCAGTACTACTGCATAATCACCAACAGCGTGTTTCAGAACTTTGATGGAAAATGCAGTCGAATCATGGTAATGTTGTTGAGAAAAATTCAGGTACTGCATTCACACATCAAGACCTTGGTCTATATAGCTTATACGATGTAACAATCCCAAAGCTGTCGCATCTCTTCATTCATATCCTCTTATATGATCTTAAGGACAACTAGGCTTCATACAACCAAATAACCACCATGTTACCTGCACAACTTATTATAAACTACAGCATCTGTGGTATAAATCAAGAAAAATTTCTTAGTGGGATCATCATAAAGGTTCTTTCTACAATAAGGTATTTACCAACTGGTTATAATAAGCTACCGAGTAAAGGGAAAAAATGAAATCCCTCGTAGTCAGAATTTACACTAATGAGACATTCCAAAAACCAACTTACCATACGTTGTAAACTTCATTTTCAATCCCAACACTATTTTGAACCCCATCTTTTCCCTTGCAAGTACATTCGCTTTACCTTCTTTAATCTGTTATTCGATATCAGGTTGTGTTTAATTTGATTAATTTTCCATTGAGGCTTAGTGGAGATAACCTATATTTTTATGCAATAAAAATCAATCAACAGTTCATAGATTCAATCACCAATTGTTCACGAAAATTGCACTGGCTAAATTCTTACCTTGCGCTTTTCAGCCTGAATAATCTTGTCGGCCACAAGCTGAGGACTCCCAAACTCCCTGAGGTTAGTGATACGAACTGGGTTAACCACAACCCCAACATTGTTACTTCCCTTGTTAGCCTCCTCAAACAGAGCAGTTGCCCCCGATTTCTCAACCTAAAACACCCAAATCAAGCTGCATTTAATAAAACAGAGAAACAATCACCCTATTTCATTCTGTGAACCATACGTGCTGCAAAACTTCCAACCCTAATCACACTGCCATATCCACAAATTCATGCTGCAAAACACATATAGAGGGAAGGGAGGGGGGGGGGGGGGGGGGGGGGGGGGTGGGGTGAGGTACCTTGATGTAGGAAGAAGGCCTGAGGAGAGTGAAACCCTCGTTTGAATCCGTGAAACTTTCAAGCTCCAGCTCTTCAGCCATAGCTCTTTCACTACTCCGTAAAGAATCAATTAAAATTATACAAGCAATCGAAATGCCGAGCCTCCTCTTACTCGCACATAGCGCCATCTGTTCTTCGCTAATTGTTACATGTTTTCGTTGCTCTTGAGCAGGAGAAGACAAAGAAGAAGAAGGTCTTGTGGCAATGGCGGTTGGAGAAGAGATGGGTCTTGGATAAGCGAAGGGTTCCTTCATTTGGACCAACAAACATGCGGAGCGTGCTGAATAAACGTTCAGTAGAGCCATTGCCACACAGCCGACGTACTCTGCGTGGCCTCACTTTATCTTAAACCTTGGGTGGGAAGCGGTTCCCACGGTGAGCTGATCGTTTGGGCCGTTTACTTAAATTTATTGATCCCGAAAAAGTTATTTGAATAAATTTTACTAGTTATGTGTAATAAGCAGCGATATGTATATAAAATCTATCCTTCTATCTAAGTGATGTGGGATATGCATGTTTTTTAAAAGACTGTAATATTAATTATCAAAATATTTTTCATTAAATTTATATCTCATATGCTTTTATAATTTTATTATAAAATAATTTATGTTCATAAAATTATTTTTTATAAAAAAATTAGGGGTTTCGAGTTTTGTGGTAGTCAAAGCATCGCGTGAGCGTAATTTTCACGAACGAGTTTGTTTGAATTCGAAAGAAAAAAAAAAGAAAAAAGAAAAAAGGCCTTTCAAGGGAGAAGGGGAAAATAGAAAAAGAGATTTTCCGGTTTATGTACGGCGGGAAGGTGAGCAACGTGGAGGAAACAAGAAGGCGGAAACAACCACAAAAATGAATCCTCAGACGCAAACGGATCGCTTCCACAAGAGTTGAAGAAGAAGCCTCTGAGAACGCCGCCGATCGCCCTTCTCATGCGTTTGCCTCCTTTCTTTTCTGTAGGCTTCGATCCCCCTCTAGTTTTTTCTTTCACCCAGTACATGTCCTGAAACCAAATTCTTGATTTGTGCAGCAAAATTAATCAACTTTGGTCAAGAAGACCTTTCAACTCATCTAAGATTGATCTGGGTTTTGTTTTTTATGCTTCGTTTTATGTTCATAATTGTTGAGCTATGTTGAACTGTACTTTTCCTTGATGAATGATCCATTTATGGTAATGACAACCCTTACAATCTCAAGTTCTTGAAATATTGACGATTGTACATATCTACACCATTACATGAATGGTGCTAGTTGATTATATGTTAATTGAATCTAAAATTAGGTGATGTTAGGTCTGAATTGTTGGTGGGAATATTGTCGAATTTATACATTGCTTTTGCGTTTATACTACACGCAGCCTCTCAGAAGTGCTGAGGAGATCCTGATGACTATAATGGCAGGCAAGTATGCTCTTTCTATACTACCAATTTTCTGGAGTGTAATAGTTGCTTTTGTGGGACTTGTATATTTGACCGAGAGATTGTGGTTTTATGCTCTTTCATCTTGTTAGACACTGCTTCATCTAGTCTTAGAATATGGAAATCTCAGAGTCGGGTCCGAGGAGCCTTCAGAGGGTCCATGAAATTTGTCCAAACAACATGCCGAGTCGCAGTCCCTGGGGCATCATCAGAAACTAAAGAAAAAGCTCCTACAAGTCTTTTGAGAGATAAGAAAGTGGTACCTGAGGCAGATCCTCCAAGCCTTAAAGATGTCAACCTTTTGTATCAATTCTTTGATCAGAGGTCAATCTCGAAGTCCTTATACATTTAATATTAATTATAGAGTTCATGTTTCATTTGATTATTTTTTCATTGTTAAGATAATTTCTTTTTATTGGTATATGCAAGTTGATCTTTCTTTATTTGTCACTAGTAATAATGTTTTCCTGACATTTGATGCCATTTCTTTGACCTGAAGTTCAGATATACTTAGATTCGTTTATCAATACAAATCATATGGTGCATTTGACATTTTCCACACCATTTTATTGCTGTTTTCTGAATTTGATAATTTTGATGTTCTTCAAGTTGCACATGTTGCCCTTTTAGTTTATCCAAGTATCCATGAAATCAAATATGTCGTGTTTTTATGGAAAGCATCATGAGATATTTTTATCTACTTGAATCAAAGCAACATTCCCTTCCCACCTTTTTCAAGTTGTGATTATGATTGCAATAAACCTATCTGACTTTATCATTTCTACGAACTTTTTGATCTCTAGTACCAGTTTTTTATCTGCAGTCGATCATAGATGTCCTTGTACGTTATTTTTGTCAACACAAAGTTATTTTATAATTCCCGTTTCATTACCGTTGTTCATGCTGTCTCTGTTGTAGCTGCATTCATTTTCTTTCCTGAATTTGACAATTCTAATGTTCTGTTGCCCTGATTTTCTAACATGTTGCAGTACTAAGCTTGTGGTACTGACGGGAGCTGGAGTGAGCACAGAGTGTGGGATCCCTGATTATCGAAGGTTCTAATTGAATTTTGGGATGTTGATTTAGCTCATAAGTCCATGATGCTTGTTTTTGGTTTGGGTTGCTGTTTTAGCTAAAATGTTTAATCTACCAGAAATATCTTTCATTAAAAGATTTTTGCATCTGCAGTAACTCTGCCATTTTGATCTTAAAATTGTTAATGTACCAGAAGTTGTAATTAGGTGTTCTAATTGATCTTAATGTTTCTTGTGAACTCAAATCAAAGCGGGATATTTCCTTCTTTCATTTCAAACTGTATAATATGAAGCCTTCTTTGAATTATAATTTCCATCTGCAGTATTGAAGTATTTTTTTTTTTTAAGTGACATGAGATTCTTGCTTCATATTGGCGGGCATCTGTAATCCATAATTCAAATTTATCTTACTATTTCAGTTCTAATTGATTTGAGTGGTGGTCAAATTTTAGTATTTTTATTTTTTAGTCTTTCTCGCTGTAGGAATTGTGTTACTTGCAGGCCAGTGTGCTTATTGTTTTTCCCAGGAGTTATACTACAATTGCATGTCAAGTTTTTAACCTGCTTACTGGGTTTCCCTTTTAGTTTATCAAGTATCCAGAACTGAAATGTCAAATTATTAGGTAAAGCATCATGTTATGATTTATATCTACCTGAATTATAGTGACCATGACCTTCTGGGCTTATGTAAATTGTAATTATAATGTTTATAACAAGATATTTGAAACCATTGAATTTGTCACTTCTACAGTCTTTGTTATCTGAACCTGTTCATTCTTTTTCTGGACATAAGAATCTAAAAGATCATTCTTTCCATATTTGATTGCAGCCCAGAGGGAGCTTATAGTTCTGGTTTTAAACCAATTACTCATCAGGTGATCTGAAGGCATGTGCTATGCTATCTGGCCAAGGTGTAATGTGTTCAGTTTTTGATGCTCTGGTGTTGTCCAGCATTTGAAAATTGTGAAAGACATTATTCACAGCACTTTATCCAGCTGAAAACATAAAAACCATGGTTAGGTTTTGGCACCATAATGCACATTAAAAAACTTTACCCCGCATGTTGTCAGATTGTAGATGGACTGTGAGGTATAGTTAAGCAAACAATAAGCATTGATTACAACCCACCACCAAAAGAATAATAACACAGGATTTCGAGATGATTTCTATGCTTTGTGTATAAACAGAAAGATTTGTTCCTTTATAATTGTTTTCAATGATCTGATACTTCTTTACTTGTTTTTGCCTTGTGATTCGAGATGTTAAATAACTGATCAAGTCTTTGAAATAATGACCTTGATTGCTTATATTTTTCTCTAGCTTAATTTCCCTTCTTGGATAAGCTCAATTTCGCTGCTTCTAGTGCCTAAGTTCTTCGTGATATGTCCATAAACAGGAGTTTGTCCGTTCAGTCCGGGCTCGCAGGCGGTATTGGGCAAGGAGTTACGCAGGTTGGAGGCGATTCACTGCAGCACAGCCTGGTGCAGCTCATACAGCTTTGGCATCTTTAGAAAGATCTAGTCGTATAAGTTTTATGATCACACAAAACGTTGATAGGTATGAAGCTCCTGATCCCTTGTCTTTATTTTGAAAACTTTTTTTGGGTGACATGAACATAATTCTAAATACTTGTTCAGGCTACATCATCGTGCTGGTAGCTGCCCACTTGAACTTCATGGGACTGTCTATTCTGTAGTGTGTTTAGATTGTGGTTTTTCCCTCTGCCGAGATCTATTTCAGGACCAAGTGAAGGCCCTGAATTCTAAGGTCAGTGGAATGATTCAAAATATATTTCCAAAATAGAGTATTTCAATCATTCTCATCATCATCTGTAATCTTTATTAATAATGTGAATATCTGTTGATATAATGTGGGATTTTTAACTTCTGTTTGCTTTGTCTTGATATTCACACAGAAATTTCAATGAATATTTAATGACTTCATTGAAGTTTTTTGCAGGTAAAATAAGGTCAGCTTTTGCCTGCTTACGTTGTAACAAGCATGGTGGTCTGTTAAAACCTGCAGTATGCATGCATATTTATATAGGGTTCTGTTAGTGTGTCTAGATTTAGCATATGAGTCTGTACATTGACTTGAAGGAGGGCAGTAATGCGTCAATGCAAGATGGAAGTGTTGGAAATTCGAGATGAACAAAACCTAGTGAGAGCAGTATGGTTTATTTCCTGAGATCTGTTGTCCAGGCCTTGGTTTTGGATTGTGTCAGGGGGTACCTGAAAAGTACATAAGAAGATTAAGAATTATCTTATATTGCAGTGGGCTGCAGCAATTGAGAGTCTGGACTATGGCAACCCTGGATCTGACAAGAGCTTTGGCATGAAGCAAAGGCCTGATGGTGATATTGAGATTGATGAGAAATTCTGGGAGGAAGATTTTGACATTCCCACTTGTCCCAAATGTAATGGGGTGTTCAAACCTGATGTAAGTTGCTTTCATTGAATTGAATTAAAGTTTTTATTCTTCTACTTAAAAGGATGCTTTTAAACTATATACTTGATGTAATTTGTCTGGGGAATTTAATGATATTGTCTTTTGGTGAACAATAGCTCTCTTTTTAGTAAACTATAGCTCATGTGCTGGTTCTGCATGCAGTTCAGTTCCAGGGACTACAATATTAGTTGTAGCCCTTTTAGGTTCATATAGTCATTACGTGATGCCATAATTTGGCCCATCACTAGACTGCCCATGAAATTACTAAGTTTGACTTCAATAAATGTTTCTATTTGTGAACAACTCCATGCTGAACCAAGTCTACTTGGATTTTAGAAAACTCTCTTTCTAATCACATCTGTTCACAAAGCTTCAAAAAAATTCAGTACCATGTGAACATGTCATGGTTTTTGCTGTGATTTTCATGAAGGATATTTCACTTTTTATTCCATTGTACGAACAATGAACTTATGCCAATTTTGCCATGCAGGCAGTTCTATTTATTTCATTGGCATACTAGATATAAAAAATTTACGTAAAACATAATATGGCATCAGGATAATGACATCTAATGTTTCTTTGTGAGGTTTTATCCTTGTTGTAGACCTTTAATTGTATCCTTCTTTAGTTGGTGGTTGTGCACATTCTCATACAGAAAGGTAAATTTTAAACGTGTGGTGATAGCTGATATTCACCAATCTTATGTACTTTTTAGGTTTTCCTGTTCAGTGTTTGATTTCTAAAGTACAGCGCTGATATTATGTTCCCATGTTTGGCTCAGCCAAAGACAAATGACCTTCTGAAAGATCTCATATGAATGATTATTTCCTTTAAGGTCGTCTTCTTTGGTGATAACCTTCCTAAAGATAGAGCAGATAAAGCAATAGCTGCTGCAAAGGATTGTGATGCTTTCCTAGTCCTCGGATCATCTTTGATGACCATGTCTGCTTTCCGACTTGTAAGGTATGAACTGTTCTATGACTAATAACTTAGTAGTATTCTTTGATATTTTGGTCAGCCATTTGATTGTTTGATGCCTTCAAACGTGAGAAGATTTGTTCATTTCTTCATAGTTTTGATTTTACAATTGATTGGTCAAAACATGGTTTTACAGTCAGATAAAACTATTTAGATTATGAACTATTGATCATCTTTTCTCCTAGAACGTAGAAAACCTGCGGAACTGATGCTCACCTGTACGGGACTGGCCAGTTTTTATATATTGGGAATTTTACTTATTTTATGATATTTTTTATTCAATTTTAACCATACGGATGAAAAGTAAATAATTTGTTATCAGATTTGAAAATATGGAACCTATATTAGCTAGCAATGAGAATTCAGGAACTCAAGGCCTTTAAAAATTGTCATTTAATATTTAATACTTTGGATAAATAGGTTAGGCATTTTCAAATGTCATGAAAATTGACATGCATATGTATTTAGGCACATTAGTTTCTTCTTTAAGGCTAAAAGGATATTAAAGGAACCCAAAATTGACTAGAAGAAATCATTGGAATGGGAATTGGAATCCAAAAAGAGAACTTTTGTGGTCAGTCATTACAATGAGATTCGTGGTGATAACCAACCACAGAAAGTTATATCAGCTTATTGTAGAATTCACGGGTCCCACTCCTAAATTTTTGTAAAAAATTAATTTTATTAATTCTATAAAATAAAGTCAAATGATTAAACGTTTTACTTTAAAATAAATAAAAATCATAGTATCCTTGAAAAAATATATATTTTTCTAAATTCTTGAAATTGCAATAGATGCCACATGAAATCTGGCTGTTGACATGGGGGAGTTAAAAATTGGATGATTGTCATATTTATGTGCAAATCAAGCTGTAACATCTTTCCCATATTTTGGACATTCAATTGTCTAGGAATCGATTTACGTAAAAAAATTATTTAATTTTAAAGTTAAATGTTTAATCTTTTAAAGTCATTTTAAATAATTAATAAAATTAAATTTAAAAATTCATAATAATAAGAGTGACCTTCTATGGTTGGTCATAGCCACAAATCTTATGGTGGTGACTGACCACAAATATTTTTCTCATCCAAAAATTTAAACTGTCGCCGATAACAGTTGTCCTTTGAGGAGAGTGTTTTCTTTAAATGCTATTCATAAGTCTACGTTTGAGTATTATAATTGTTGCTCCTTGATGAAAAGAAATAGTACATGTTTGTCTGTTGTCTGATGCTTGAAAAGTAAAATTTTGGATGTTTATAAAACTATATTTTACCAGAAATTAATAGCACCAGTATTAGGCTGACACAATAAATTTGTTGCATTCACTCGACCCATCAATTGTTCCTTTATTTTTTTCTGGTTACAACCTAGCAATTGTTTAAATTTTGAACAATAATATGCTGTAAAATAAATCCATTAGTCCTATTTAATTTTGTACCATTATTTCCATGCACTAACCTGAGGGCCCTTTTATATATATATAACCGAGGTATCCGGGTGCCTCATGTTCAATGCCCAACTTCAGAAACCTTTATTACCTGACCTTTCCATCCAATTCATGAAATAAAAGAGGTCTCCAATGAAACTGCATGCATGCGCGTGTGCTCATCATCTTTGAGCTGATTAAGAATTGTGATGAATTTGACAGAGCTGCTCATGAGGCTGGTGCTGCTACCGCCATTGTGAACGTTGGTGACACACGTGCCGACGATTTTGTCTCCATAAAAGTCAATGCTCGAGTAGGAGAGGTTCGGTTCTTCAAATTACACTGCTGCTGGTTATGAGTATGTGTGTAACTTTGCTGATCCGTGGATGCCTTGGGCTGTGCTTTACAGATACTGCCGAGATTGCTTGATGTTGGTTCCCTCAGCGTCCCTTCTCCTTGATGATAAATTAGGTAAAGTGATATTTTATCTGTATCGGCTACCGTATCAAGTTTATTGTCTGCTCATGCAATCGTGCAAAAATGAGACATTTGCTTGCTCGATTTTGCTTTCCCAGGTTGAAGAACTGAGATTTTTATAAATTAATGGATGTGATCCAAGCGTGAAGTTTTAATGGGTGTGCATTGCCATTTAATAACACTTCATTTTTTATTTTTTATTTTTAAGTTACATAATAATATTCCACCACTATCCAACTGTGATGCGCACGAAATTCTTGGACAAGGGCGAGTGTTGAAGAATAAAATAGCTTCTGTAAGGTGTAAATTACAATATGTATTGTTTAGAACTTATTACTTTCCTTGGAGATAAATATATGAGCATACTATTTTTACGTAACAATTGCAGTGAAGATGTATGATGAGATGACAGGCTATGTTCAACACAGCATGTAAAACCTGCAGAACAGGTAGTCTCGATGGATTCTGATTCTCGGTAGGAGGAAATGAATCCAACCAGAAGTGCGTAAAACTGCCACCAAGATCGCTAGCATCCCGTCCAAAGTCCTCTTTCCCTAGTTTTCGACGGGACAAACCCGGCTATTGCATTTCGAAATCACACCCGAAAGAGCTGGGGATCCTCTTTTCCTAGTTTTCGACAGGACAAACCTAACTATTATGTTTCGAAATCACACCCGAAAGAGCTGGGGATCGAGCGAAGTCACTACCCATTTTGAGGGGCTAAGACAGATGGAGACCAGTATTCTAAAAAGCGCTAGGCGGACCTAGACGCTCGACCTACTGCTTAATGCCTAAGTCGCCTAGGTGAGAACTAGGCGGCTATGCGGTTTAAACGGATTTTTTTATTTTATATAAAACATTAGTACTTAAATACAACTATTTGAATAAATTTATAAAATATTATTGAAGTAGTATATCAAAGTACAACAAATTGTATAAACTATATTCTTTCACATTTTACATAACATCATATGTTCACCAATCCTCGGAATCTCCTTCTATAAATATCACCCTATCTTCATTCGAGCCTTCAAAAGTTATATTCTTCTCTATTTCCTCTGAATCATTATCTGATTCAAAAATATATTCATCAAATTCTCTAATATCTCAATATGGTGTTGCACCATATCCACCAAAGAGTCCTCCTAAGCAGCTGTGCCTTTAACTGATTAACAATGTTGATTGCTTAAGAAGGCAATTTTCACCTCGGCGAGGTGTTTTGTGACTGCTTATGCGTTTTGTGACAGCCTAGTGCCTAGGTGGGGCCTAAACGGCCGCCTAAACCGCTTTTTAGAACACTGATGGAGATAATAATGGTTGAGCAAGAGATGGCATGCATTCAGTGTGGCCAGACATTGTCAAAGTTGTACTAGCCGAAAAACTATGTATCTAGGCAATTAAATGAAGAAGTCAAGGTTATACTAGTCCTGAAACTGTTAAACATTATGCTACCCAACCATCCAGTGATAGAATAGGCCAACCCCAGATCCAGGCATCAAGGAAATTACAAGGAGAGGAAGAAGCCGTCTGGGTTCGACACACCGAGACGCAACGGGCCAAAACGATACTCCCTACCGCTCTGACTCTAGCAATCCGGCGGAAGCCCATCTTATCCTGCACCCTAAGAATTCCCAGCAACCGCTTTACCAGTTTCCTCGACATGATCTCGGAGTTCTTCCCACCTTTCGAGACGAAAGATGAAATCGAATCAGCAAAAGCGACATTATGTTTCGAATTCATAACGTGAGATATTGAGAAGCGTATGAGATTAACGTATAAAAATTGATGAGCCCACCTATTTTCTTTTAATTCTCTTTCAATTTATATAATTAGAATTGTCAGATCAAAATCCCAATATACTCCATAGGAGTGGCACTGTATATTCCTTTTTTCGAACATTAATAATAATAATAACCCGCATCAAATCTGCTCAACTAGTTAATAATCTGACCATATTAAAATTTTGCTTAAACTTGAAAACCATATCTAGCTCTGTCTAAATTAGCTAAGACTTATATAAATCAATATAGACCCTAGTGAGAAATCAATAGTACATTTTACATTCGCATCATACAACTTAGGTGTAATCTTAGCCATTTATACATGTCATATGATGATAAAGTTGAATTGCATTTCAGTATAAAAAAATAAAAAAATAATAAATGAATAGTTGTGAGAAAAGATCAAATCATTTAATTTTAAACTTGCTTAAAAAATAAAATCATATTTACTCATATGATTATTTGAGTAGATTGAATTTCAATTCTTTAGTTAAAAACTGAGCCCGGAAAACGATATAATTTAATAAAAATATTAATATTTTATTTAAAAAATTTGAACACCATCACATTTTAACAAAAGTAACGTCGGCTTTGCTCACTTTTTCCTTAATCAATAGTTGCCCTGGGCTTTTTTTTTTTTTTTTTTTTTTTTTTTGTGTGCGCGCGCGCTAACTTTTCTTCTCTGGACTAGGGTTTTAGTTTTAGCTCCTGAACTGGCCAAACCCCAATAATTCCCATTCGAAGAAATTCTTCAATCTTCAATCTTCGATCAAGACGGATTATAGAGAGCAAACCGACATCGGTCAGCAAGATCACTCCCCGTCACCGCTGTTCACCTCCGCGCCGCCGTTGCTTACCGCCGCCGAGAGGTATGTATGCCTACTCATTTCCCTATCCTCTGTTGTTTAAAGTCCCCATGTCTTCTTCTGATCTTTTCTTCTCCATGGTGATTCTTGAATCATTGAAACTTGTAGCCAGTGTTGGTATATGAGATATATAGCTCGTGTTCTTAGTTGGGGTTTGTGCTGCTCTTATTCTACTTAATGCCCTTCCTTGATCCCCATTAGGTCTAGTTTCACGGCCTTTCTTTTCTGTCTCTAAACATCCGGATTTCAGTCTAGTTGGTTTTTGGTGTTCATTTCTCTTTTCAGTTTCTGTTGTTTAATCTAGACTTTAGCTTTCAGGTTTGATGAACATGTGTTTTCTGGATTTTTAAAGCTCCTAAAAAATCGTAATAAGCCTATACGTGATGATGTTCTCCACTTACTGGAAATGAAAACCATTCTTCTAAACAGATCCTGTTGCGCAGAGCTCTCCACGGTCATGCGAAAGCTGGGACGGATCAATTATGATACAAATCATTCACCTTGCTTTTTTGTAGCAAACCCTCAAAAAATTGCTTGAACTAATCGCAAAAATTCAGCATAAATATCTAGCAGGATGTTTTCTGGTGCAACTTATTGCACCTTGCGTTTTTGCAGTATAAACTAGTCTTACACATAGTTTTTGGCTTAAAACGTGGAAGTAGGTTTGTTTTATCTTGTGACCTGTTAGTCAATAGGAATTCAATTACGTGCAAATCGTTTATTCGTTTTAATCATGTAATTAGGTTTATTTCATCATTTGTCGTCTCAGTCAATATGAATTCAATTGCATTGTCTAGAATCCCAAAGGAAGTTGGATTCTGATGTTTAGTGAAGTTGGTTGTGCTGCTTAGTACATTTCCTCATGGTTATCCCATTGTGTTGTATTGGTTGGCAACTGAATGGATTTCTCACATTTGACCAGTAACTCAACTCCTTTCCCCACTTATCCAGCCACTGAATAAAAAAATATAAAAAATAAACCTATATGGTTACTCATTGGGAAAAGTGCTTATACTTTGTTACACTAGGAATTTTCTTGGGCATAGCACCCAAAACAGCGTCATTTTGATAGTAAATCTCCTCAATAAAACCACGTGCTTTTGGGGTGCTACATTACAAACATTTCCTAGCGTGGCACACTAAGTCTGTACTATTTTTGTTTTTTAATTTTTACCTTTTTATACACCCGTTGATGGTTCATGTCGGGACAGATTGAAAGAAGTGAGTAATAATGACTACTCCGCAAAAGGATGAAGATCAAAAATCCACAGCGACTCCAACTGTGGGATGGATAGGAGCAGTAGAAGGGCAGTATCGAAAGATTAGGGAGCATGCAGAAACTTACCCATATGTGTGGGGTTCCTATATTGTTGTCTATGGTGGATTCGCCCTCTGGACTGCCTATCGATGGAGAAAGCTCCGCAAGACCGAGAACAGAGTTAGGGCACTACAAGAGAGACTTCGCAAATGTGTCGAAGCTGAAGAGTCTGCAAACTCTGCTGGATCTGCTGACAAAAAACCACCGACTAGTTAGTCTATGCTTTGGTTGGCTCATTTTTATCCATGAATATCTGAGTTTTGAAGTATCCATTTGGATGGCCCCTTTTTTGGGTTACTTGAAAGTGTTGAACAAATGAGTGCTCGATGCCTTAGAAAATTTGGAAAGTTATTCTTTATTCCCGGCATACTCGTTCAAGAAAAATAATATGTTGAGCTTCAAGGTTTCATTGTCATTTATTGTAGGTGATTCTGTGCTTTTGAGTTCGTGCAGATTTGCCGTCGTCGTTTTGAACACGGCATGACAAGGGGCAGATTTAGGATGATTTTCTTATGTCAATGTGCTTGTTGCTGCTTAGTTTGAATTGAAGTCGAGATAACAATTTGAAATAGTCCATTATTGTTTGTTGGTTTTTTTTTTTTGTATAATTGTTTTTGAATGGACTAGTGATTTTTTTACTGAAGTGGATGAGATGAGACTGGCAATTGCAGCTGAGTCGAACATTCCTTGGTTACTATTTCTGTTTGTGTTGATGTTAGTGATGTAGGTCGACTGTTGTTCACTAGTTGTCCAAGAGTTGTGGTTAAGCACTAACATGTACAAGTAGCGAATGATAATTAGCATTCTACTTAGTTTTTCTACATCCCTTTCATCCATACTGTCAGAACTGTGTAAAAATGCCCCAAAGCGCTAATAAGTCTTTGAAAGAAGTTTGTTCCGGGCAACAAGGATCCTTGCCTTGTGAGCGTTGGGAAAGGATCATTTATCGTATACGAGTTCTTCCTTGCTTTTTTGCAAATTTTTTGCAAAGAGACGAGAACCATGTTCTGAACTAGTAGATAAACAGGTGTACGAGGAAATTATGGAAATATACAAAGAATTCAATTGCATTACAAAAATGTCGCAGCTTCCATTGCCAAACATCATACATACACAAGCAGCCCCTCTCCAAGGAAAAATAAATAAATAAAGCAGAAATGACAATCTCCAGGTGAATCAAAAATTGTTTTCATTTACAGATACAGGTAGCATTCACTTCTGTCAAGTTCATGATCCATTTGATTGCAGTAGGTTCTTTCAAGCATGACAATCTCCAGAGGATTCAACCAAAAGCATGGAAGCAAACACAGACCGCAAGAGCTACCAATTGTTAATATTTAATTGTCATTGAGATAGAGTTCTATCTTCCTTAAAGAAAGGTTCTCATCTTCGCATGCAAAAACTGCAAAATCAAACACCGATTAGTGCCACCATTCACTAGATTGTGGGTGTGTAAGATAAAATACAACTATTTGTAGCTATGTAAGATAAATGGCATAGCTGCCTAGCTGCTGAGTACGTATGTATTTACCAATTAAAAGAAAAAAAGAAATGCAAAGCCACGAATCTGAAATATCAAAGGCATTCAGCCTTTCAACAATGTTGAGCACAATAAAAACCTCACCATAAAGTTTAACAATGATATTAGTATTACGAGCAAATTTTGTATGCGCCGAACGTAATGATGTAGGATTTGCACCCAACAATCATAGTTACCAATGAAGTGTATCGGTGGGTGCAAGTCCTACATAATTACATCCATTATATATGATTTTTATTTTCCTAGTTTTATGATAGTTGACCCGAAAGTCCTTCCAAGTTCCATAGCATATACCTAGGAAATCTAAAGAGACTGTAAAATTCTAATTATATAAGCAAGCCGTCCTAAATTAACTCCCAACTTAGATATGAAGATGACCAACCAATATGACCATCAACAACAAACAAAACAAATTGTGGTTTTGTAAGATTACAAAAACAACACAGCCTTACTTTGACTTGGGTTGGTCACACGAACTCCTTCAGGCACTCCTATTCTGATTGGATGAATCTACAAACACTTGGTTTGTGACTGCTCCTTGCATCAGAAAGTCCTTCTTATATGTGCTCCATTGTATTCTGTCAACAGAAATTAACTTTGCAATTTTGACTGCAACAAATCAGTCTGAGATTAACACAGTAAGGTCCTTTGACATATAAAGCATCACAAAGAAACTATGTAGCACACACAATAAACAAAAGGTAATAACCAAGCTGGCATACAGTGGTTACCGCTGACCCCAAGAGAGGATCTTAGAGGCAACATTTATATATAATAACGAATGCAGATCAACTTATCTCTAATCCAGCATAGGTGTGTTTGTGCATGAGCATCAGTGTAGCATATTCTCCGGTTGTAAATTTATGTCTTCTGTTCTTTCTTTACTTGTTTTCACGGGAAACTTATATTTCAAAGGCTTCGAATTAAATAGATCACTCAAGCAGCTTGTGAATACAAAAGTTAAAGAGTTCCACAAAATAACAGCTAAGAATTGATTTAATCATATTATATCAGCTACCCAGCTCGACTCCTTAGGCCTAACTCAGATAATGAAAGAGTATGAAGCACATCCAGGGTTCAAAGATCAAATATCAATAGATGGGGATGATAGACAGTAACAACAATAGCAACAATGAACCGGTTATCAGTTCTAGAGAATGTACAACTGTACCTACAAGCACTCTGATGTTCTTATTTCATTCCATAGTCTAACTGCTGAGTGCATCCATCAAAAAAACTCTTAACTGTTGAACAATGGTGTCTCATCTCCTATAAGGCTTAAACTGATAATGCTCAAATTCTGAACCAAATGTTATTGATTCTTCCTCAAGTTTCTTCTTCAATCTTCTCCAAGTTCTCAACATATCTGATTGTATCAAGCCTCGGTAAAGGGTTTCAAATGTAGTCTTCTGTGGAAGAAACCCCTTCTCTATCATCTCCACGAAAAATTGGCAGGCCTCTCTCCATTTCTGCTTCTCGCACAATCCATGAATCAACAATGTATACGAATCCAAATCCGGCCCAACTCCACTAACTTTCATATCGTCCCATAATTCTTTCACGAGCTCCATGCGATTCAACTTGGCAAACATTGCAACTAATATGTTATATGTATGCATACTAGGCAGACATGGGGATTCTTTCTTCATCTTCCTATACAAATTCAAAGCATTATCCACATCCTTCCTTCCTCTATATTCCTTAAAGAAACAATTATAAGTTGCTGCAGATGGACTGACCCCATTACTCTCCATTTCGCAAAGCAACAACTCGGCTTCTTCAAGCCTGCTACACGAACAAAGGCATTTCACAACCGAAGTGTAGGTCGACACACTCGGGCAGATTCCCTTCTCTTTCATCATCTTTAATTTATCCAGCGACAACTGGGGCTTATGTGCCCGACTATACACATGAAGGACGATCGAGTAACTCACCACATCAGGCTCTACCCCTCTTTCACGCATTTCATCGAGCACCTTCTCTGCAGCTCGAATCGTCCTCTCGAACCGTTCCTCAGGATGCAAACTCGCCTTCCGACAAATCCCATTCAGAAACACATTAAAGGTAACCACATTCGGCTCAATCCCTCGCTCACCCATTTCCCTTAAGAACCTCTCCGCCATCCTCAATCCATTTTTAACCTTACACCACCCATAAATCAAACTCGTGTACATTTTCACATTAGCCCCAAACACAAACTTCCTCTTATTGAAAACCTCAGTAGCAACCTTCACATGCCCATACTTACAAAGCGTATCGAGCAGAAACCCAAAATCATCGGAATTCGGGTCCTTCTCAGTGAAGCAACCCATGTCATCAAAAGCACGAATCGCTTGCCGGGTGAGCCCTGCAGCAATCAACCTGCGAATCAAAACCCAGAAAGTTCTAAAATCAGGTCGAATGTTCAATTGATCCATTTCCACAATGAGTTGCCAGGCGACGTCGAATTGCCGCACTTTCCCGAGAATGTCGATCATGAGGGCGTACGCGGGGGCGTCGGGATGGGAATGGGGTTGGGATTTGGAGAAGAGGAAGAGGGAGAGGGCGATCTTGGAGGCGTTTCTGAGGCGGAGGAGGGTTTGGTGGAGGAGGGAAGCGGAGAGGGAGATGCCGTGGAGTTGGAGTGAGGATTCCATGGCGTGAAAAGGGTTGTGGTGGTGGATGAGGAGGGTGGCGATTCGGTCGGATTCTGGGGAGGGTTGGAGGGATGGGAGAGGATGGGGTTCGGATTCTGAATCGGATTCTGGGAGCCATTGTTGGGGTTCTGAGATTAAGGTTTCTTCGATTGGATTTCGTAAGTAGAAGCGGATTAGGGTTTTGGCGTGAGGAGGGATTTGCAGAGAGTGGAGGTGGGAGAAAATGAGCTGGCTACGAACTGAGCTCAGTGCCATGGTCGGAGATTTGGAAGAACTGAATATTAGTACTCAAATTAAATGAATAAATTTGCTTTTATTCAAAAACCAGAAAATAATAATAATAATAATAACAATAATAATTTTCTTCTGATTTCTAGTGTGATAAGTAAACTATTTTAGAATAAGAATCTTTAATGGCCTGTTTAATAAAACCAATAGGGAAAATGAATTATGCATTGAAAATTTCGCGAAAACTTTTAAATCAAATGAAAGGTAATAAGGGCCCTTTCACATAAATTTCTTTAAAAATTCACATGACATGTTCAATAATTTTTAAATTGGGGAAATTGCATTCAACCATCCCAATAGTTTGATCCTGTTGTAAAAAACCTTTTTCTGGTTTAAAAATCAACACATAACCCTTCTCTAGTTTCGATGGACTTGCAAAAATTAACTTTTCTGTCAAATTTAACGGTTTGTTCTTTCACATTTTTTTAGTGTTTAATATGATAAAAAAAGACTTTAATTTCTCAAATTACCTATAAACTAATTTATTAACCCCTATCACAGTGATGCCCAAGTAAATGGATGCTTTTATACTTCTTGTACCTTGAAAAATATATATATTTTATATAGGTTATATATTCATATTACCAACTAATCATGATAATTAGAAACATATATACGAATATTATAAGCATCTAAGTAGATGCACATATAAATGTCTCTCTCTTTTTTGTACAATAAATATATGTTTTTCATAGCCTAAGAATTATAAAAACGACATTCTTTGAGAGCTATTGTGATTAATTAGTTAATTTTCAATAATTTAGAAAATTTAAGTCTATTTTTTTTCTATTAAGCACACTAAATTTTTTTGGAAGAACAAGCAGTTAGATTTGATTAAAAAGTTAACTTTTGCAAATCTATTAAAGCCATAGGAAAATTATGTATTGATTTTCAAATCATATAAAAGTTCTTTGCAACGGAATGAAACTACGAGAAGATTAAGTGTAATTTTCCCTTTTAAATTTCATATGCATTCAATGATTTTAATTGTTTTTAAACATGTCCCAACTTTTTTTTTTTAATGAAAAAACAATCTCAGCCCATGCTGTAGAACTTCCTTCGGTTTCGATCCCAAGCTTACAGTGCTTTGAGAATTTTCTTTTTGACAAATTGAATATATCATTTCCATAATTTTTATTTAAAATGACGTAATTTGGAGAACTAGGCTATGAGCGCACCGTGTCCAAAAAAACATAGTTTAACATTTCTATTAGCTTTATTCTTCTTCCAGACCAAGACATAGGCACTCTCAATTACCAAAAAAAAAAAAAAAAAGCAGCATAAGCATTCTGTCATAGAAATAAGAAGAGAACTTCAAAACAACAAAATCAGTCCAATCTCACAATGAAGCAACAGCAGAGTGGTTCTTGAGAACTACTTTCATGCCAAGCAAGAAACTTGAATTAATTTACTATGACTGTTCAAAAATTTGGATTGCTTCATCAGTAGCTTACACATTCAACACTCGTTGAATTTCGTCGGTTACATCGTCTAAATCAACAATTTCTTTCTCTAAAATCTTCTCCGATCTAATCCTCTCGAGCTCTGAGTTCAGTTCTGCTAACTGCTTTTGAATTCTGGCTCCCTTATCTGGTAATTTTGAGATGGTCCCCTGAAGAAGTTTTACAAAACAGCCATGAGATTTCATTAATCAACGGTGAAAAATAAAAATACAAAACCCCACAGTTTTGCAAATTTGCGGGCTAAATATGCGAAGGACAGGCGGAGGTGAAAAAGAAAAAACCATGCTAGGTTGTAGTAGAAACGAAAAAAATGAAATAATGAAAAATAATAAATAAACAAAACATGCTGCCCTATAAAATTTTCCTTTCTGATTGGTAAATACACAGGCAGTCTAGCACCTAAAAGGAGTTGACCTCTTGACATTGTGAGCACCCTGTTGTAAAGACTGAAGGGTAGATGTCGAAGCCCGAGAAGTAATGTATCAATCTTGCAGCTGGGCTATTTCAAGCCCAAACCTTACACTTAAACCTAGTAGATATAAAGATCATGAAAGGGACAAAGACGTGCCAAATTTACGTACAAACATGCAAGCTAGCTGATTCTAACCTACACAAAATAAATTTTCTTTTGATCAGTAAACAAACTTGTTTGAGTGCTGCAAAGTTGGTTCCAGGTATTGTGATGCTTAAGTACATAAGTGGCTCATAGCCAATTGGTTTTGAGATGGAAACATAGTAGGTACTAAAGCATGACTGTGTCGGGCCCAAGGGTGGCCCATGTCGTGCTTGGCCCAAGGGTGGCCCTTGAGCCAGGTAATCGGGTTCAGACTAGATATTAAGGTACTTGAAGTACCCTGTTAGGGCTACCCTATTGCAAATTGGTTTTGGGATAGAAACTTGACAAAGCTGGGCTGAGACTCAAACTACTACTTTGAAGGGCCAGTTATGACTTAGGAATCAAAGTCAAAATTTTGAAGCAAAACATTACCTTATCTGCAAAAACTTGAGTTAGCCGATTGATTCTTCCTTTGATGTCTGACTCAGTCAATTTACTTGGGCTATTCACTGCAGAATTTTTCCGGCGCAGATTTACATCCTTTGGGTTAAATGCATAGGCAGCCCTGATAGAAAATTGTGAAGCAAATTTTTACAAAAGCAGTACATTTCACTAGTAAAAATTATTACAAATACAACTAAAGCCCATACCCATCAACATCACGCTCAAGTGAAGAGTTTGTCGACGATATCCTTATAGAAGCAGCTGCTTTAATCCTACACCCAAAAGCACAAGTCAAGTAAACATCAAATTGCAAAAGGTCAACATAATCCACCACATATAAGCATACGGCTATTAAAATCAAAGCAGAAGGAAAGATTGATGAAATTGAGAGACTCGTGAAATTAACAGTGCCATCAGCTTTCAAATGTACACCTAGAAACATATTTAAGCATCCTTCTAAAAGATGGGCGAACCCAGGTCCAAGGCTTCCTTCTCTGCCAGGAAAACATTGGAATCTGTTATTCCAAGTAATTCCAAGGATTTAACTTTCTCAGCTCAAGCATTTATTATACATGACTAAAATAACAAGTCAGCCATTATGCAGCAGACCAAGCACCCTACTGGTCCAGTAACTTATACTTTCATAACTTTTTTTTGTGGGAGAGTACCAGAAAATGGTTGGCTATTACCATTTTTAATGCCTGATTTCAAGATGCTCACTCAAAGATATTAGTATACAATAAACTTAAATACAAAATTATTGTTTCATCACCTGAAGCTCAGGTAAAGTGCATATACTAATATTTTTTAGTGGGGGCAAGAAGTAAAACCAGTACATCTTTCAATGAAATTGAGATGCAAAACAGCAAGCAAAATGTAGAGTCACGAAACCTCATTTTATTCTAGGAGAGAGTGAGAGAGAGAGAGAGAGTTGTTTTGAAACCATTTGCAACACTCAAGGCTATAAATGCTTAAGCCAGAGCTACATGCAGTAGACCATTCAAGACTTAAGTGTGTATTAGCAGTTTGGCCCAATAGTAAGGTCTTTCAGAAATGCAAAATACTCTTCCTGCCTTCATCCTGATTGTTGATGGATAGAGAGGGAGAGATGCACATGGCAAAAGAAGCATGAATAATAGAATAGAACAAAATAAAAATGTATTTAGTCTAGCATTCAATGCTCTAATATGTTTTCACAAACAATTAAGAAATATATATATATATAAATATATATATATTACCTTGTTTCTTCCTCTTCTTCCTCTCCAACTGGTGCAGGGGCCGTCTTGGAGAAGAGTAGACTGTGGTGACTAACTCCTGCTATTCCTTTGGTTTCTAGGAACTCGATGTGGTCCTTCAAAAAGTCATCCCTGTGGGAAACAGCAGGACGAAAGACCAAGTTAAATGAAAACTTATGAATTAAACACTATATCATTAAGATGTTTACATATACCACCAGGAAAGAGATGGGGATATATACCAAAAGAGAAATGGAAATTTCAAGCTGATATGCAGAGAATCATTTACTTAGACAATATATGTGCTGGGCCCCACATCCTAAGACCTTAAGCTTTCGAGCAAAGTGACCACTCAAAACGTAATCAGAACCCTGGTTACCAAGAGCACTTGTTTCAATTTCTACTGATCAAGCTTATTATCCATGTAGGACGTCACTGTCCCTTTAATGGCTATTAATCGGTACCTTTTGTATGTCAATCGGGCCACCACAGGTTAGGGGAGTGTCAAAAGCTTGTACATTGTGATATATATATATATATATATATATATATATATATATACAGTAGTAATTTAACGATGATATTGTCACTATTGATGTGTGGTGGGCTCACAATATAACACCCTAACTCAACATAATAATAGATCTATGGTTACCAAGAAGTATTGCAATTAAATTCCACCGTGAGCACTTTATCTCTAAATTGGATACCCATATCCCCTTGATAGCTATTTACTGTTTTTTATGACTCATGTACAATCGGGCCACGCATGACGCAGGGGGAGTGTTGAAGGCTTGTAAACATTGTCACACAACCTAACAGATTAAGCCTTTAAGTTGTTTTTACTGAGAGCCCCACATTAACTAGGGAATAAATATTGTGGTCCTTGAAGTATCCTTAGGATACGACCCCATCACCAATGGATTTTGAGGTGGAACCTCACCAGGAAGTCAGGACCCGTTGTGTTTGACCCAAGGGTAGCCTAAGTTGTGTTTGGCCCACTTGTGTTCCCATGTTGTGAATGAGCAAAGCCCAAGTTTTTATTGCACATGAGGTGGAGTATTGAGCGTTCCACATCAAATTGGGACTAATAGAGATGCTTGATGGATCCTTTTGGGCTACTCCTCCATTGCCAATTGGCTTGCATGATTACTGAAAATGTTTGTTGTATGAAATCTATATGATTTATTAAGAAAAGATCTTATATGAAACTGCATATGAAAATAATTTTTGTAGATGGCTAGGGACTATCCATATTTAAATTCCTAATCATTTGCAAAAGTGAAAACAGCTACTAAAGTTTCAAGAAGATATATTTATTATAACTCAAAATCAACCAAAGAGATAAAGAATCAGTCAAGGAATATTATACATTGCATATTGGCTATCATGCTCTTCATGTAACTGCTGCTGGGTGAGAGAGACATCAAACCCATGCTTTGGGAGGCTGAAAACTTCACGAAGATCCTGAATAATAATTGAAAACATAATACAAAGCATCATGTAATTTGGATGGTAAAAAGACCAAGGCATCCCCAACTTAAGCAACAGAACATAAAGTTTGCTTCATACCTGCTGGCTAAAGTATCGAATTTGTTCTTTTTGTTCAGTAGCTGTTTTAAACAATCCCCCTTTGAATATCTGAATCGTACATTCTTGGAAGTTATAATGTGACAACAATAAAACTGTCTTATTAGAGAATGGCTGAACCACCCATTGTTAATCAGATTTCAGCTTTCCACTTGAAACTAGGGGAACCCTTTGAGCAAAGGTCTCAACCCACAGCCATCACACAGATTTAAATCGTTACTCAAATCCAAAACAGGAAAATTAAAGGAGGCAATTAGTTTGTAACAGATGGAGTAAAATTTGTCAACCTGCTTCTTATATATTTTCTCTTCAACAGTACCACATGTCATTAATCTGTACACCAAAACATCCTTCTTTTGCCCAATGCGATATGCACGATCAACACTTTGGTTATCCGTGCTGCAAAATAAAACAAGATCTATAAACAATTCCCAACTAGTTAATGAAATATTTTTCTTTCAAAGCCACAAAAGCCAGGAGATGAACCAGTAGGATATAACCCATGCTCAAAATGAAGAAAGGCCCCTTCAATTAAAAATTTAACTTACAAAATAGAGGGTCATAGTGATTAGCCATTAGATTGCGTCTCTCTTTTTGCAAACCCTACAATCAAGCTTACCACAACCCTCTTAAGTCAACCTGTTAAGTAACCACTTGGCCGTAGCTCCAGCTGTCAGTGAACGGGCCAACAGTGTATACTGTCGACAGTCTCACAACAAATTGGGACCCAGTATTGTGGTGCACTGAACTAACAATGCCTCCATTAGAATCTTAGACCTTTCTGCTTTATGCATGAACTGCCACTAGCTATGTTATGGCTCTCATCAAACTAGTTTACAGTCTGGGTAGTGTGCAAGGAAGATGATAAGTTGATACAGACAATGCTACACAATTTTAGAAAAGATCTGGATTGAAATTATACCATCTATTGAAATTTCAGCCTCTTGTATGAGGGTTGCTTGCAAGATGAAGAAACATTTAAATTTGAAGGAATGCAGTAACCTTCAACAAATCATGCATGATGGTTTTTTTTTCTTTTTTTTTTAATCGGTAAACTCACAGGCACCCAATAGGCTTAGAACTTGCAACCTTCGGGGAGGAGATGCCACTAGACCAAAGGCCATTGGCCAAATTATTCACAATGTCAATACCTTCAAAACATCAATGTTGATGATAAGATAGAAATGCCTCTGAAGGCACCAATATTCTATAAATGGATTAAGCCCACAATAGATAGCATATAAACAAGGCGCTGTAAATTTCAACAGCCATAAGCATTTTCCAGATAAGCATATTCAACGATAAGACAGATTTTACAACAATGCCTCCCACAAGAAAACAAACAATGAAGGAACAATAAGAATTGTTGATAGGCTCACCGTAAGGAAATAAGGGCAAATGTACTAATAGAAACTTTCCAAGAAAATAATGCAATGTTAGTAAAAATCATAACAAAAAATGATAAACGGACATGCTAATTAGTATTTAAGAAAGAAGGCTGCAAGATGTGCATGACTACCTCCTTGTAGAACTTCACATCACAGAGCTTCATATTAAAACAGTATGGTGCTCAAAAGAAGAATAATTTAGAACTTGTACCTTGGGTTCCAAGCTGGATCAACCACAATCACGCGGTCTGCCTTCGTAAGTGTAAGACCAAGACCACCAACTTGAGAGGTCAAAAGAAATATAGGTGCTCCAACACCTTCTTGGAAATCCTGAGCAAGATAAAATAAACTGAAGATAGTATACATCTATATAAACACAAATAAACAGATTCTGTTGGTTCTGAGGTTGAACCTTAACAGATTCTAATAAGCATCAATAAAACCATAATACTAACATTTACGATACTCAATCTGTCGCTGGCTTTCGTGGTACCATCAATCCGTAAAAACTTGTAACCATTAGATAATAATGAGTCCTGAATCACAAAAAAGGTCACTAAAATAAACTCTCATAGTTAATCAATACACAATCAAGAAAGAGAAAAGGAGTTCTAGAATTAATCAGCTTACAAACTCAAGTATTCATTTTGCACTTTCAAACGATGAATTAACATGAATGATATAAAAAGTTAAAATTAACTCCAAGTAAAACATGTTGAAAGAAAGATTGGATTTTAATGTAACATCATGATTTCAAAGAAATATAAACATCTACTGAATGCACAAAATTGAAAACCTCAACAATTAGCGGCTACAAGTTAATCTATCACTAGCAACACCAGTCTTGATCAAACACTAAAAATTTCTGAGAACAAATCATAGTCATATAAGGTCCACTTACAGCAAATATAACTTTTGTGATGTCAATAAAATAAAGCAAAATTGAGTACCAAATTTGTAGTTTCGTTTAGAAATATTAAATATTGATTAGGCTTAAAATCTGGATCAAATATCATAAGATTTCATTTTGGACACATGTTCCACAAGCAAGAAGTAATTTCTAAGAACAACCTGAATAAGATTAAGCATCTTGCGAGTTTGAGAAAAGATGAGAACATTATGCCCCCCTGGGATCAAATTATCCTGTAAAATTGAACCATAGATGTCAAGCCACAGCAATAAACCAAAAAGAAGCCAAAATAAAAAAGAAAGAAATCACCATTTTAATATAAAAAATGTGGCATAGCTAACCAATAAAGACATTATAAAAGATATCTTGCATGAGACGTCGTCATGCTTCTCTTGAAAGCTCTGTCCTTCGGATATATCTGCTACGTGCATTGCCAATTTTTCTGCCATGCCCATATCTTCCTGATTCAGCATTGAATCCATCCCCTCTAGCAAATCCTCAGCAGCTCTCTTTGTTAGAAGCATTGGATGATCACAAATTTTTTTCAAAATCTGTTTTCAAGTTTAACAAGAGAAAATTATTATCCAGCAACGAATAAAATGCGGAATGTATGCCTTGACATGAATCTTTTAAGGCTTCCATCATCTTAAAGAGATTTGGCTATTCAACCTCAAAAATTCCATTATTTCTTGTAACTTTGATAATATTATAGGCTGTCTTGAGATGAGTGATATCCTTGTTGTTCCCATTGGAATGTTATGGTGTTGTCATTGTTGGCAAGCCTAATTGGGTGTCCGCATCACCTAAACATCATTCCCATTGTCTATAGATGACTTCATGATGTCAGAATAGCAAAAGGAAATCAGTTTTGCTCGAAGCATCATAATTGAGCCCGGTTTGACCTAGTTTGGAGCGGTTATTGATTTGAGGCACTCCGGATGATCCGATAACCATGGGAAGACACCAGCAGCTATAATATACCATAATAAAGTGGTATGTATACAACCGGCACAAGGGAAATCGGTTTTGGTCAAGCGTCATAATTGAGCCCGGTTTGGCCTTATTGGAGCATATGCGCCATGTTGAGCTTAAATGGAGCTTGTTTGGAGTTTTTGGGCTACATTGAGGTAAAGTTGGGCTAAATGAGTTGCAATGAAGTCAAGGAATAGCAGTGGGCTTATGAAATTCGTGGTGGGCCTTTGGGGTGACCATTTTGGGCTTAAATGTGCAATGTGACGAATTTGGGCCAACTAATGGTCTTGGCACACATGGGCAGCAACTAAACAAGCCCAATGACACTTGGAGGAGTCCAAATACACTTGGACTAAGTCAAAATTCGTGGGCAGCAGCCATGCTACTATTTGGTCCACCATTGGTGACAAAATCCCCTAATTTGAGGAATGTTGTTTGGCATTCAAGGACATCCATGTTTGGAGGCTTCTTTTGGCTAGTGGAGACACCATAATGAGTCTCCCACCCCCCAAAACATGGAGCATATTTGGTGGAGGAATTTATGCCATGTTTTTGGCTAGTGGAGACACCATAATGAGTCTCCCACCCCTAAGACATGGAACATGTTTGGAGGAGTAATTAATTCCACCACTATGCCATGTCTTGGAGACTTTGGAGGGCTATATAAGGAGGGGCTCTCCCTTGGACGAAAATCACACCTTCCATAAGCTTGGAGAGAGCATTTTGAGTAAGAGAATTGAGAGAAATTCTCCTAAGGTGGTGGTCGAGTGCCTTGGTTGTTCTTGAGCACTTTTGGGGTTTCAAAGGGTCGAGTTTATGTGAGCTTGGAAAACACTTGTGAGAATTGTGTGTAGAGTTCCCAAGATATATTTCCGGTGACCCGTGGTACCGTTTCCGTGGCTGGAGAAGGTGGCAGCCTTGGTACGTGTTCCGGAGCTTCTTCGAGTACTTTGCGCTCTTCGTACGTCGACAAAGCGCTTGGTTTCGTGAGTTGCCTTTATCATTCTGAATTTTATTATTGTTGAAGCTTTTTGTAAGTTTGTCAATCCTAATGAAAGGACGACAACAAAATAGTTGGTCAGTGAGACCGTTGTATCGCTCTAGTGAAGGGCTCATACAATTATAGTGAATTCGTTGATGAGGGTAGTGAACCCGAATCAGCCGTGGACGTAGGTTGCACGCATTGTGTAGCTGAACCACGTAAATATTGTGTTTGCGTTTGATTGTCTTGTTTACTTGTTTAGTACTTGCCATAACAAGTAAATTTTAAAAAGGCACGCGAATTATTAAAGTGCACTGATTCACCCCCCCTCTCAGTGCTTATATTGGGACTAACAATCCTCACTTAGTACTGCTATATTTTTTGCAGTGAAGCTTTTAACACATTCTATTTTTACTGATAAAAAATGAGAAATGCATGCCAGTGTCAATACTGATATGAAGTATTGGACAAAAGGATCAGATTTTTTTCATTTAGAAAATTAAGGAAACCTCTAGTTTTTTAAGGATGTTATTTTAATCTGAAAATCTCCCTGTATTAATTTTAGTCAGGTTGTTCCTTAGTGAACATATGTGAAACCCCTTATAAAAGGCGGGGCACTACCTCAATGCATTAGGTCAAGGGGTGGGATCTGCAATGTCACCATTCCTGACAAAAGCCCTAGGTAGTAGAAACCTCATATAAACCCTATGTTGAGGCAAGAGGAGGAAATTTGGCGGGGTGGGTCGATTATGGACGGGTCACAGATCAGCACAGATGGGTCAATGGTGGGTAAAGCTATTTTGCGGGATGGGTCGGGTTATACAATAAATGGGAAAATGCAAGGGTTGGTGAGTCAATGGATCACTTTGGCGGGACACCTTTTGTTTCTTTTAGAATTTTTATAAACCTATTAATTTTTAGTAAAAACTCTAATTTTAAATCTAAAAAAATATAAACTGCCTAAATAGAATAACAATTGGACAAATCGAATCAGTTAAAGGCAGGTCAAATGCAAGTCATGGGTTAACACATGGGCAGATCCATGAACATCACTGAACCTGCCCATTCACTCTCCTTTGTGATGATATCCAATGATTTTCCAATCATAACTAACGCTTCAGCAAGCATGGAAGCTTTAATCAAAGAAATGTAAACATCCAAAGCATCATATATAAGCAATAACAACTGACAAAAAGAAAAACCTAAAGTATTACATGAAAATCTCCTATGTTGCACTGCCATGTACCATGGAGTTCCCAAGCACATTAATTTTAATAGAGCAAGTAAATAAAGCAAATAAGAGATTCACAACCTATAAGAACTAAAAAAACACCAAGAATTTGGCAAAACTTAAGTCATCTGATTCTGAACCATAGAGAATAATAAAGTCCCATGCATGAAACAAAAACAGAAAAATAAGAACAAAATAACCAAAAATAAATAATAATAATAATAATAATAATAATAAAAGAACAAATGTGTGGTTCAATTGTCAACAAACATGGAAAAATAAGGCAAATTGTTTTAAATGAGAAATGTTTGATTCATAACGCAATAAACATTTACCACATACAATTATTTAAATAATAAAGATGCTATCTACATGCAGATAGAGGAAGCGAGCAAAAAATTATTCAATACCGTGAGTGCAGCCAGCGGTGAGCCATCAAAAGCTGAAAGAACCAGTTCACTGTTCAAGAAAGCTTCGTAGAGTTGTCTCTACAGAAAAGAAAAATAAGCAAACAAATGAGCACCTTAATTGGCATAAAAATACAGTAAAGAGTGCAGATTGAGTAAAGAAAAAAAATGTACCTGGCAACTAGTCAATTTTAGCCAAACAATAATCTCGCTCTTCTTAGAAAGTTTTGCAGTTTTTGTATCATGTTCCTGAAATACCTCACTTTTTAAGCGGCGCAAGAAATAAGGCTGAATACGGTCCCTCAATGCCTGTGAAAGAAACAAAGAAAGATGAGCGAGCGTTCGGTTTTTATTTTCCAGGCATTTCAGAAACTCAATAATTCACCAAGCATCATACAAGGCACACAAAACAAGGTGACACTAACGAGATAAAAAACACAAAATAGAGATTTTAAACAGACAGCAATTATGCATGCATAAAGTGCCTTAACTGGTAATCTCAGCCCAATATTGCATCTTGGTCAAACCATAATGCATGAATTTGCTACCTATAGGTAAGCATTACCTTATTCAATTCTAGGGTTATGACCAGTGATTGCATATTCAACATTTAGGGAAATTACTGAAAAAGCAGCATAATCCAGAGGTCTCCAACTGATTTTTAGTAAAGATCACATCACACTTTTTCACAACAGATGTCTTGTTCACAAATAGACCAGTACAATACAAGGCGCATAATGATGGCTTAGAAGAAGATGGAATCTGAATCTCTATCAAGTTCCATGAGGTTGTGGTTGTTGAAAAACATTGAAGTATTTGACCATCACAATGGTAAAGCAAAAAAAAACATTGCACGATATACTATATCGTTGATCTTGTGTGTGAATTTACCAACTTCACAAATAGAATCAATAATTCAGCAAAACAAGTAAAAAATAAAAATAAAAACAAGTTTGCTTTCAGCATTGGAATTTCCAAAATAAATTAGGCCACAATATACAATATAATACAGGCACCTTTGCAGTTGTCGAGCCAATACGCTTATCCCTATCTGAAGCATGTTTGTCATTTCCACGAATTATTTTAGACTCATATTTTTCCTTAAACCTGCGAAGATGATGAAGTCTTATCTACAAAGAGCCAACCTTCTGTAAGGCCAACCAAAGATTGAAGAAGGTAATTACCAATTTTTGTCTCCGAGTAGCTCAGGGCAACAAAAGTAGAACAATGCCCACAACTCCTGGTTCATATTAAAAAATAAAAAGAAATAAATATGGCATGTTTTACGTCTAAGGTATCTCCGAAAAAGTCTAAATGATAAGAACAAAAAACTAGTTATAAGGAATGCCATAGATGCTACCTTAAGATTGTTTTGGATGGGAGTCCCACTTATAACAATGCGATGAGCACTGGGAATCTCAAGTAAACTCTTGGCCCTCTGTGTACTAGGGTTCTTTATCAGATGCCCCTAAAATTGTAAATACAATGAAGTGATAAAAATACAAAGGCCATGAGATATGCTTTATTTCATGATAAGTACGGTTTTATAATAATTTTAAAAAAATCCTCATCTAGTATCATATGATCCCATGTGATACTGTTCTCACTTAAGGTTTTATAATGTAAAAAAAATTAAAAAAAAATAAAATAAAACCTCACCTCATCTAGTATCATATAATCCCATGTGATACTGTCATCATTAAAGCAGAAATCTCCACATAAAGATTTTGAATTGTTCCGGACTATGTCATAGGTTGTAAGAAGAACACCTTTGTCCTAGAAGAAAGATGAACAACACAAATACACATTAAACCTTGTCAATGTGAGGAAATCTGAAACAGAGTATAAATTATTCTGAAAAACAGGTGCCTAACTCCTGTTTATGGCTTTATGATCCCAAGCCATTAAATACTATAAATAAATTAAACAGTATTTAAAAATATAGAACTCTGATTCAGTATTGGTATCTTAATACATGAGTTGCAAAAGACAAGTTTAAGACCTGAAGTATATACTGGAGCTCATATTGCCGTGCTCTTGCACATGTCCCATAGTACCTGTATGTAGAGATAATACAGTAAAAAAGTACACCTAAGATGATTGTGGCAATATGACAAACAAACTGAAAGACTCAAAACACTACGAGCTGAAGAGAAGTACTCTCGTGTCTTCTCAGAAAGCCCAACTGTTGATAATTCTTTAATCCAATGAGGAAGTAGTGTTTTAGGGGCCACAATCAATGCCCTCTTAATTAAGCCTGACTGAAATAGTCCAGCTAGAAAGCCACAAATCTGAAAAAGAAAAAAAAATGCGGAGAAAGACTAGCGAATAATATATTGACCACCACATAAAACAAAATATCCTAAAATATATATACATTTCCATTACCTGCATAGTTTTCCCTAAACCCATGTCATCGCCTAGGATCCCACCCTTCCCTTGACAGTGCAAAGACCATAGCCATCTCAAACCGTCACGTTGATGCGGATACAACATTTTTGCCAACTTACCAGTTAATTTGTACGTCGACTTTGGGCCACTCAGAGTAATAGAATGCCGGTCCTCTGGAACTGAATCATCTACATAATCATCATCTGACACATCAATGGCATCTAAATTTTTAGGCTCCACCTTGAACTTACTACCATGCCTCTCAACTCCCTTATTTAGCCCTTTGTTGCTGATAACCACACAATAATCATCATCCTCCCCCTCCTCTTCTTCCTCAACTTTTGAAACCAGAGACTGCCTCATGGTCGCGCTCTTCTTCTCATTAACCATTCTATATTCATTCTTAGTATGTCCTTCGCCAGCAATTTGAACTCTGTTCATCCTAACAAAAGTATCATCCCCGGAATCGCAATGCACACTCTCCGCATTGTTACACAACTCCACTTTCTTACGGACACCACCACCCAACCTAGAATGATTGGCCATGTTCAATGTGGAATCAGAGGGGACATGCAGGTCAGCAGTCTTCTGTTGATCAATCTCCTCGTCCCTAAACAACCCCAAAGAAGATTTCTCAGTTGAATCAACCTTTTTGGGTATTCTCTTCTTCTCAATAGACAAAAACTCGAGTTTTGAGCTCAGATCATTGAGAATACCCCTAATTTCACTTGCAGCCCCATTATCTCTCTCGTCTACATCTTTCACCACAGTAGGTGAATCAAAATTATAAATTTCAGAAAACTTCGACCCTAGATTATCATTCTCATCCCTCAATGAAGCCTTGCAAAGGCGTCTTCTACCTTCAAGCTTCACCTTTTCCGGCTTCTCCACCTTTTCCTCTGTAATTCATTCAACCCATTAGCTTCTCTCTCGTCTTTTTTTCCCTTTTTTGTTCTTTTTTTTCATTTTCTGATAATGGAAGGCATACTCGTAAAACGAGCAGCTACCTCCTGGTAACAGGGAACTTTTAGTAGCCAATTGAAGCATGTAAATCAAAGATGGGTGGCCACAAGAATCGAATGGATCAAGTGGAGGTCTCCCACTTTGCTTACTCGACTAACCCTTTAGGTTCCCACCAACTAGTTTAATGAATAGACCAAAACGAAATACAGAAAGTACGTTAAAGCGAAAAATGCTTATACCGAGTGGAGAATCAAAATCGGCAATCCCTGAAAATCGGGGAGCGTCATCATCCTGGGCATTAGTATCCTTCAAAGAGGTTTTGCACAGGCGGCGTCGACCTTCGAGCTTAATCTTCGATGGTTCCTCTTGCTCTGCGTGAAAATTAAAACCAATGAAAACAACAGAAAACAACAAAATGGTTTCAGATCAGTCCACCGAAACAAAAAAAAAAAAAAAAAAAAACCCTCAAATTGAAAAGGGAGATAGAAAGTCATAGAGAAAGACCAGTGGGGGGGAGAATGGAAGACGACATGGAAGATGATCGAGACTGAGAAGCGGAGAGGCCTTGGAGGAGGCGAGTGTGGCGCTGGTTGAGGCTCAGGGGCTTCTTATTCTCCGCCATCTTCGAAGCTTCGAAAGTGGGGGATTTTCTTTCTGATTCCGTTTCTAGGGCTTTGGATCGGAATGAGGAACGGTTGTCTTTACTTAGGAATGAAGGGATGATTTTTAATTTTTGAAAATCTGACTGTTGGGAACTTTTAAAAAAATAATTAATTGGGCCTCCACTAGATGGCCCCCCATTTCCCGCTTTCTATGTATTTTCAATTTCGAATCAATGACCTTGTTTGCCTCGCGCGGTAAATAATAGATTGAGGATTAATTAGCTATATCAATTTTGTGATTCAATCCTCCTATTTTGGCACGAATACTCATAAATGCTAAGTACCTCGAAAGAAATACCTAAAACTCAATGCGATTACTCGCATGATAAGTGATCGAGTATCATGTTGGATATTTTCATTGGGGTACCAAACACAGCTTTTCGTAAATTAATCCAAGGTAGCCTTTTCTAATAATTTATGAGAAGAAAGTCAAGTTTAGTTTATCTTGATTCTTCAAATAAAATGTGCTTTATCTCAGTCATTAGCGAATAAATTTCGACAATGCTATTGATGTAAATTTTCAAATGTTACACATTCTCAAGGTCAAGGATCATGAAAATGAAATGAATAGAAATATAAAAATATGGGATTATCACTGAGGAAGGATAGAATTTTCAGCTCCACCTAAATCAAGCTACTTATTTTAACTGCTCATTTTTCGTTAGGCTCAAGCTTGAATTATTGAAATATGATAAAATTTTGAGTGGGGATTCAAAATCGAATTTAAATGGAGTGATAATTAATTTTGACTATTTCAATTTTATAATTAGAATAATTTATTTATTTCTTTCTTTTGTCACGTAATTGCTAGATGACAATTTATATTTTCACTTAATCTGTCGCTCTAACGATTTAGTGGACCTACAATTATTTACACAATCTACACATCTCTCTCGTTATGGCAATAAATTTATTACAATCTATTAAAAAATATATTTTATTTTTTAAATAATTTGTTAAAATAAGATAATTTTAAGGCGCATCCATATTTAAGGACAAAGGGATCGCACAATAACCAAAAGTGAAATTAGCGAAAAAATACTCTCAATAGTAAGAGGATTCGTATCATAATTACGCGCGCCCGTGCGTTGCACTTGTGAAACTGTTCACGACTGAAACAGATAAAACAAAGCTCAACGATAACAGAAGAGCGCGCCGCCGCTTCTCTCTCTCTCTCCCTTTCTCTGTGATCTTTCTCAACCCCTCTCTCTCTCTCTCCTTTCATGGATCCTCTCTGCGTCGGTATCCAAATTCCAATCGGCTTCCTCTGAAACTCGCAATGGACGAGGATCGCAAGGACGAATCCCCATAGCCCTCCGACTCGCCGATCTCTCATCAACAATGGCTGTGTCGGATCCGAAGGCCGGGAGCGTCTTCATAAGCGTCGTCGCCACCGTGCTCCTCCTCGCTATCATCTCCGGCGGCGCACTCCTCGTCGCCTACCTGATCCTCCCCGTCTCCCAGCCGTGGCTCCCCGTGGCCGGCGTCTCCCTCGTCTGTCTCCCCTGGTTCTTCTGGCTCCTCACCTTTCTCTACCACGTCTTCTCCCCCTGTTGCTGCGGCCCCAGATCCGCAGTCGCCGACGGCGGCACCAGCGCCGGAAACTCCGGATCCGGTGATGGAGGGAACGAGGACGGCGCGGACGCCGTTGAGTGCGAGGCGCCGGAGGGGGAGTCGTCAGCGGGATCCCCCGGCGGCGGGGGGAGATGCGTGCATTTCGGAGGCGCGGTGGTGTTGAGCGATCCGGAAGCGAAGGATAATTCATCTTCGGGCATTTCAGATAAAGAGAGTTCATTCGCTTCGCACGAGAGCGAGGTTCACTTGACATAGCCAATGACTTCTTGACTCACCAAAACTGGATCACTCCGATGACATTACACCATGAATCGACAGTGGCTGTGATTCGGCAACCACTGTTGGAAACTGAATCGGAGAAGCTATTTCAAGATCAGATCAAATGGGGGCGCTTCATTCCACGATCTCAAGGAGGCTAAGGTTTCTTCTTCTTTCACTACACATATTCTTCTTCTAATGTGAACAGTTGTGGTTTTAAATTTTTCGTGTTGATGAATTCATCATGTACTGAAGTGTGAACACTATTCCAGGTCGGCCATTCTCATGCTTTTGAGGTCAATACATCAGTGCTTTTTGAATCGGATTCTGCATTGTTGTTCTTCTTGATGTGAAATTAAGGTAGTGATTGTTTGTAAACTAGTAGTTGAGGAGATGAATGTATCGGTTTTCTTTGCTCTCAATAATGTTGAATGTTGTTTTCAGTTGATCAGTAGAGTTCTTTATTCCTGGATAGAAAGTTTGGAACTGAAAAGATAGTAACTACCAGCTAGACAACCTGAAACCAATGAGGTTTGCAGACCATATGATCTAAATATTCAAAACACTTAACAATAGTTTAGGTCTCTTAATAGTTCGCAACATAAATACATTGACAAAATTGTCTTAGAATGACCATACTCCATCTTGTTTCTTCATTATGATAAGAATGAACATCAAAGAGTCATTTTGAGATGTACATGTAACATGAATACAATTAAGAATGCAAAAACCAAACCTTCCTAGACGACCATATTAGTAACGATCCTTTCACAAGTACTTTTTATTCTAAAATAGAATATTACGAGGCTTTTAGAATGACCATGTGGCTCTCAAGAATATAACCAATGGTAAGCTTAGTGAGATCTATGGGTGTATCTAGTCCTTAAGTGAGATTTGCTCCTTAAGTGAGATTTGCTGTAAGGAACATAGAGTCCTGCGAAATTTGCATCACCCATTCTGTAACAGAATCTAAGAGGGATGCTGCTTATGCATCTTAAAAACATCATTCACACTAAAATGTTAATATGACGAACTTTTATCAGTCATTTGAGGTATATTTTGATCAAGCAACAAAGAAAGAAGTGACAAAAATTGGCTACACCGGTATTTTTGGGGCCAAGGATGCTTCTAGGATGTAGAAATAGAATTACTTGTCCAAAATACATTGAAACCACTCAGAATGCACTTCATACAATGCCCGGATAGAAAATAAGGATACACTTCGTGCAAAGTCCGGATAGAAAATGAGGGTACCGAACTACTTGCATAATCAAACCCTACACCAAAATATCCTATATCAGCTATACATCCTCCTCACATTTATGATGAAAATTTCGAACATGGAAGAAGAATCTTTGAACTCCAAGGGAAAGGAAGCGTGGCCGCACGGCTCATGATACTTGTAATTGTCCACTGTCCGCGCACGCAATTAACTACCAGAAGGGAAATCTCACCTTGTTAGGCAGCGAGAAATATACATACTTCCCACAGATCGATTCACCTGCAAATGTAAGCAACAATGCAAACAAAAAAAGATTTAGAATTTTTGCATGCCACACAAGTCTCCAACAAATTTCTACTTTATTTCCAAGTCCTCATTTTCTTAAGATGGTATGACTTTTCACCTATGAAGCACAGGTACAGATATGAATATCGGATACAATACGAATCCAGTACGAATATTCGATACTTTTTCAAAAACTAGGATACGGATACAATGAAATACGATATATTAAAAAATCTAAAAAAATAATAAATTATATATATGCGCTAAGTTTAAGAGAAATAACTTAAATAAGGCATTAGCATGTATATTAAGTATATTTTTAGAGTTCAACCTCGAACTAAAATCAAGTTATATTTAAATTAAAGTAGGCCAGTGTCTAATTAACAAAAGTAGGTCATCATCTAATTAAAAAAAGTAGGCTCTAACAAAAGTAGGCTAGTAACTAATTAACAAAGGCAGGCTATCATCTAATTAACATAAAAGAGGAGTTGTTGCTGCTGGCATTAGTAAAGTATACATATCCATCCATGTTTCTTCACAAATAGATAAAAAATAAACAAAGCAGTCAATTAACTTAGCAACCAAAAAAGGAGAGAAAGAAATTGATCTAGGTCGAGGGCAAAGAAATAGGAGAAGATTGTTTTAACATACAGCACTTGTCTTGCTTTGTTCCCTCTAGGGAGAAATTGTCTCAAACCCTAGATAAGACAAGGAGAGGGAGAGAAGAGAATCATCGTTGCTCTTTTTTGCTCAAAGGAGAAATCATCACAAATCCTAGGAAAGAGAAGGAGAGGGGAGAACCTTAATTTAGTCTATTGGCTTTGAGGATAATCGTGTTAAACTCTTATTTTTTTCTTTCTCTCTAAGGGATATAGTCACTTAAAATATATATAAAACATAAATAAAATAAAAAATATTATACCCCACTAATTTTGTATCACAATCATATCTTTTCGTATTTGACCGTATCCCAAATCGTATCTTTTCATATCCCAAATCATATTTTTTATTTAATTCAATTTTAATTATTCCAACACGTTCTCTAAATGTATCTTTTGTGTATCTTTGCATATCAGTATCAAAAACTTACAGGATACGAATACGATGACGTTCTTATGGTATCGACGCTTCTTAGCTTTTCACAAGGCCTCAGAATTGTTTTGGGTTATTCTGTGACGATAAATCTGACAATGTAGGCAAATATCTTAATCATCCCAGGCCTTTACGAAAAAGACAGGCCCAAAGATGTTCAACCATAAGTAATTCTTGGGCTGAAACCTTACTTACACTACATATGTGTGTAGAAAATAACGGTATGCATAGTACTTCATTAAGACACTGTTTCGTCCTTCGAACATTGGGATTGTAGAATTTTTCAGAAGGCCTCAGAACTGTTCAAAGTTACTCCGTCATGATAAAATCTGACAATGTAGGCAATCTCTAAATCATCACAGGCCTTCCAAAAAAAATGATTGCCCGGTGGAAAGTTCAATATATATATGTGCGCGCCTGTGTAACAAAATAATAATTTCCAATGATACTTGGAGCACATTTAGCTCTTATGATAAAATCGAGTTTTAAACTAAGTTTTACAAAACTTAGTTCGTGTAAAATAGGGGTTAAAGTCGGAAAAATGACAAAAAAAAAAACATGGGTAAACTAAAATGGTTATGGCTTGAGTGAGGGCAATTGGACAACCTCAAATATCAAAATTTGGTCTTGTAAATCTCTAAATTCATCACCACAGGCCTTCACAGCAGAGCAATATCAGGATGATGTTTAACCCATAATTAATTTCCAATGATAGATTTCACTGTATATCTAACCACAGAAAAACATCCATAAATTAAAATAGCATAATTTTTCACAAGGCCTCAGAACTGTTCAGGCTTAATCTGTCATAATAAAATCAGACAATGTAGGCAAATCTCTAAATCATCACAGGCCTTCACAAAAAACAAAATGAGGGAGATGAAATCCAAATCAACACGAACTGAAAAAGGAAAAAAAAAAAAACTTATCAAACAGATCAAGAAGTATCACAGCACAATCTGAAGCAAAGTATAAACCCTAAACATACAAATCTGAAAATTCATACCCTTCAGATGAAAATGTTCTAGTTTCCAAATCCAATACGATCGGAAAGGATGAAGGATTCACAGAATTTTGGACTGGATCCTCGCAGCAGAGTCTGCTTGCGGCCGACCCTGGGTTTGTTCGGATTTTATTTAGGGCTTCACTCGGCTAGATTGGGCTGGGCCGTTGTCACGAGGCGGATACTGGCCCAAGAGTCCTTGGCCGCGTTCCGTGAATGTCGACTAATCCATTCGTTAGAAAAAAAAACTTATAAAAGTTAATTTTTTTTATCAATTACTTCTTGAAAATATTTATAATTTTAATTTCAATTTCAATAATTTATAAATCGATAAAGATTCAATACATTTTAAAACTAATAATTTATTAATGTGCTTATGTTATATGATGTAATACTATACCTAATTGCGTATATAAGTCCTCCAGAACTATATCGTTTTGATACAAAATATATTGATTTTTACATAATTGATCAAAAAGACGTTGTTTTGAGGTGTTTATATATACAATTAGGTTGAATGCCACATTATAATTAAGAATCCTAATTCATATGGATAGTTAAATTATCCTATTTAGTAGCATTTTGTGGCTAATTTTTACCACTTGAAACATTAGAGACTAAATTTTTCTTTATGGCCTAAAGGTACTTAATCTTATATATAATAATGCTTAGTGAAGCCTAATTTTGACAATGAACCTTAGTTTTGGCATGTAAACTTCATTTTTGTCGCATGACAGGCATGTGGACTAATAATAATTTTGACAAGCTCTCCCTCTTATCATGGATTGAATAAGAATATCTTAAATGCACGTATGGATCGATTTTATTTATGTAGTAGCTTTTCCTTTTTTGATTTTATATATTTAGAAATTGTTATGAGTATATTGCTGGTGGAGATTAGGCCTATCGTTGCTTGACTAAAATTAGAAAAAATATTTGTATTATAATCTTAAGAAGCAACTGGATTTCCACGTGCAATGAAAACTTGGAATCTGAGAAAATAGATATTATTATTTTTCTGGTAATTAAAAAAACCCTATATTATTACTAGACTACTAGTCTACAATTAAATAGAAATTATTATTTTTCTGGTGATTAAAAAAAACCAGATATTACTAGTAGACTATTAGTGTACAATTTTCCCCAAGTGTTCACCAAGCAACTGTATTAATAACATTTCCATGTCATGTCAGATCGTTTGGTCATTTCGTCCGAGAATGCCAGGTTTGGAGGTTAGGGCACCGAAAAGTCGCGCTCAGAACGGGATCAAGATCACCAGTCGTCTTCTCTCTCCCCCTCAGTCGAGAACTCAGCACAGCGAGGGAGACGACACAGGTGCTTGTTGTCTGTTATAGCATTTGACTTTTGTTTGAAAACCATCAAGTTTACTCACACACACACACACACACAATCGTAGTCGCATTTGAGTATCCATCGTTTGGTCAATTTTAGCTAGCTATTGATTATGATTACAACTATAATTGCTTTAGTTATATTTATACTTGCCTAATGGTTTTCTGTGGATGGTCTTATGAATGAAGATAAGGGTAGTCAGTTCTGCTGAGCGTTTTTAATGTTTGGGATGTCTGATGTTCATCACTATGAAGAGTCAATTGTCATTAATCTACTTAGTTTTAGAACATATGAGGCATGAATAATATAAAATGTGGGAGCCGCTTCTTTGGATTCTTTAAGACAACGGGTTTTTTGAATGAAAACTTTCTAAAATTTGAGCCACTAATACAAAAAATTTGTGGATGTTTCATTTTCTTTTTTTAACCAAATAATTCATTTGGCATGCATCACGCCTGCATGTGATTGATGACACTCCTGAATATTGTGAGGTACCTATAAACTTCCATAGCCTTATCTTGTAAAAAGTTCTTTAGAAAAATGAGTCAATGCGTAAATAAATTTCCTCTTTTCTGGTTATTTTTTAATTAATGTATGACTTTTAGATTTGGCATTCAGCTGTTTTCATGATTTCCCTGAATGTTGATATGTTGTTAATAATTAATTTATGAGCTGTTCTGCAAATTATATGTCTAGAAAGGAGGGATCTCCTGTATTCTGTTTTGCATACACTTAATACGCATGTCAACTTAAATGTAGACCCCAATTTCTGACCAAATAATTAGAGTTTCGGCAGTGATTTTGTAGAATATCTTATTGTGTTGTTTCTCTGGTTTAATACTAAGGTTTTCTCTTTGTTCTTCAATTTTTGCACTGCTGATTCCTTGAATAGTTTTAGTTGAAATCAATTACGATTTGTTTCTAAAATATCTTTCACTTCTACATTTGCAGGTGATATACTTGCTGTTGAAAGAGACAATATATATTATTTCTGAACCTCTTTTACTCGATTGTTGCTATACTTACTCTGTCCACTGCCAAAAGGCATTATTTAACTATCTCAGGCCTGCCTGCATCTTTGAGGTTCACATGCAGACATGAAGGGAGGCAATCGTCATAGAATGAGAGGCAGGAACCTCTTTTTTCCCCTGATTGCCCTCCTTTTTACATTTGTTTTTCTTTTATTGTGGGAGAAAAATCCATTTTTGACTACATTATTATCGGCACAATATCAGTCAGTGGCTTCTTCAGGTTAGTTTCTGATCATTCATGGGTGTATGTCCTTAATTATTTATTTTTGGTCGATAGAAGTGCAATATATTAATCGGATACCAAGGGGATACCAACCACCAAAGCTAGTCTACTGATAAGCTCCATACAATTGACAAAAAGATCGAAATTACAAGAAAGTGCTCAGTCTTTGTGATCGTTATGTTATTAGTTATTATCAGAACACGGTGTCCTCCTCTTAATTTGAAAAATGAAAGAAGTACCTTTAAAAAACTTATACTAAAAGTCACAGTGATATCTTAAAAAAAAAAAAATTCTAGGATCTATAACAAATGGTTGTGCTGCACTAGCTGGCCATAACTAACGTTTTGCTTGAAGATGAAACACATAAGCCCACTTCGTTTTCTGTTGAAGTGATTCTGTTCGTTGTAAGCATCGAATGGTATTAGATACTGTGGTATTTGAACTTGTTCTCGTTATCAGGTTTTCAACCTGCCTTTTGTTGTGATTGTGAAACTCCCTTATTCTCGGATGGCCAAAATTTAGAGCTGCTTGTATTCCAAAAGTGTGCTGATATTGTTATTTCTCTGTATTAGATGTTGTCTTGAATGGCCGTAATGGTGAGCCAGTGGCAACAACCCCTAAGGACCATTATGAGGAGGTCTCTTCTTCTTTAATTGTAAAGGAAGAAACTGAAGGTGATAAAATTGTACAAAGCCCAGATGCAGGTACAACGAATTTTACGACCAAAAAATCTCCTGAGGGAAATGATAGTGATCTGGATATGGCATCCTCTTCTAAAAAGGAAGGTAGTGTTTTGTGCTGGTGATGTTTTAATCATTGCTTATTGGATACATTTGTTCATTCGGATAGACTTTATTTTGTTGCTGGGACTGAACATAGTTATTATGATTTCTGATATTTGGTATTTTCATCATTATTCCATTTTTTGCAATTTATTTATCATGGTAGGATTGTGTAAGATTCACATGCTAGAGGATTTGCATACAATGGGATATGCTATTTTTGGTGGCATTTTATATTATTTTTTATCATGATTTTTATTTGTGTAGCTGAAAGCTTGATCTTTATATTTTGATTGAAATTCTACTATTACTGCAAAAAATTCAATTATTACAATTGATATCTTACAAAAGTTAATTAGGATGATTTACTTACGCTGAACTTTTGTCACTCCAAATGTGGGAATGATAAAGATTTTTCACTCATAGCTTGAGCTGAAGGGAAGGATTTTCTTGGTGAAACTGGCTAGGTTTGTGGGTTTGACTCACATAAACAGACTACTAACAAAAGGGAAGGCTGCTTATGATAAACAACTTTCCCCCAAACCCTCGAGGAGCCTCATGCAACGTGCCCAACCTGATGGGATGGGATTCCTCACTATCCTCTCAGATGCGTCACGTTTTCCATGCATGCATTAATTCACAGTCCTGCTATATATTTAAAAGTTATGGCAAATCTTTTCAGTCTATATGTCATTTTGTTTCTAACTGTTTCCAGTCTTTCGTGCTGCAGTATGTAATTATGGAAAGGGAAGATGGGTTGCAGACAGCCAAATACCACTCTATTCTGGGTTCGGGTGTAAGCAGTGGCTATCAGGGATGTGGGCATGTCGATTGACGCAACGCACAGATTTTTCCTATGAGAAATATCGATGGCAGCCAGAAAATTGCGAGATGCCAGAACTCAAAGGGTCAGCATTCTTAAGAAAGTGAGTCCTCTTCATATTGATCTACTTATCTAGAGTGGACTTTTCTCATTCTAAACTGAGGATCGTTTCTTGTATAGCATGTTTGATGCAGTGGAATTAAATGTATTATAGAGAACAAAAGTGGCTTTCATTGGAATGTCCCATTCCATTGTCATTCCTATAATAGCTCAAGAAGAAGTAGACCATGGTTTCCAACCTCATATAAAGGAATGTCCATTCCCAATACTTAGCCATGATGCAAATGCAGGCATTAAATTTGAAATCACTTGCCCCTTACAATCCACTCAATTCCCATTGGATTTCACTCCATCATACCAAGTGCGACTTATTTTATGGAGGAGTTCCCATGATTGTGCAAAATAATAGCTCTTTTGTTTATTTTCATATCCAGAATGCAGGACAAAACACTTGCTTTCATAGGAGATTCTTTAGGAAGGCAACAATTCCAGTCTCTTATGTGTATGATCTCTGGTGGCAAAGATCTCTCAGAAGTCCAAGATGTGGGAGTTGAATATGGTCTCGTGAAAGCTCGTGGGGCCATTCGTCCCGATGGATGGGCTTATAGATTCCCAAGTACAAACACAACCATTCTCTATTATTGGTCAGCCAGCCTTTGTGGCATTGATCCTATTAACAGAACAAATCCCGCAACCGAATTCGCCATGCACTTGGACCGTCCTCCAGCTTTCTTGACCCGATTTTTGCACTGGTTCAATGTTTTGGTTCTAAATACAGGACATCATTGGAATAGAGGCAAGTTTAGAGCAAATCGGTGGGTAATGTACGTAAATGGAAAGCCCGTTCAAGACAGAAAACTGGTGCAAATTGGTAACGCGAAGAATTTTGCAATTCACAGCATAGTTAAATGGGTCGATTCTCAGCTACCCTTGCACCCACAACTTAAGGCCTTCTTTAGGACGCTGTCCCCGAGGCATTTCTTCAATGGAGATTGGAACTCTGGAGGTGGTTGCAACAATACTACTCCACTCGCTAGAGGGGCTGAAGTTTTGAAGAGTGAATCGAGCGATCCTACGGTGGAACATGCTGTGAAGGGTACGAAGGTTAAGATTTTGGATATTACTGCGATTTCTGAACTGAGGGATGAGGGCCACATATCACGGTATAGCATTAAAGCAATGCCTGGTGTACAAGATTGCTTGCATTGGTGCCTGCCGGGCATTCCAGACACATGGAATGAACTCATTTTTGCGCAATTGTAGGGTTTCTCTTGAATTTGAAGGTGTTTCACAAAGGCATGCTTATGCTGGCTGGGAAATCGCATTCTCCTGACCCTCACAAAGTGGGGAACCCTATGCACTGGAATCCACCCTTTTACACTGGATGAAAGCACCAGTCTTTATGTTCTAGATGGACCTTTCGCCTGATGATATTAACACGTAATTTGTCCTCCTTGCAGGTTGAAGAGTAAAAATAGCAGATAGTTTCTACCCTTATTGCATTTCCCTCTTTATCTGGAAATGTGATTCTTCAGTTATTAGTGGGTTTCTCTTCAGGTAGTTTGTCCTGCTTTCAGGTCAAATTGGACATTCAGTGCCGTATATTATTTGTTAATTGTACCGTATTCTTAAGGGGATGTCCTCTTGGTTTCTGTGCCCCCCGCTCCAACACTGCTGTGCAATTCTTTTCACCCTTCTTGGATACACACACACACACACATGTATGCATGTTTTTGTAATAATAATAATAACAGGACCTGCATTTCAGATGTTGTTGATGGCAAATTATCGTCTCCTAAGGTCGACTCCAGTGTACAAGGCTCCCTACTTTGCGAGGATCGGAGAAGAGTTGTTTTTCGTGGAGGATTTGTTCTCATTTTGAATCAGTAATCTGTAATTTGCTCAGTAGATATGCAATTTAAAGATTTTAAGGTGTGGAATATCATTTTTGTGAGGCCCCCATTCTTTTATCTAATTTTATTCTGTTTTACTTTGTTTTGTTATCCGTGTTCCTTCTAACAACTCTGTCCCTTTGGTAAAAATTATTTAAATTGTGAGAACATGATTGATCAGTCAATTTATTGATGATTAAATTTGGAATGGAACATGCAGTTTTACAAAGTCATCAAATCATAGGGTTCTGCATATGCCGGATTTGAGCGTGGTGATGATATGAATGAATCAACGAGGTAGAAAAGGAAAATATTTTCATAAAAATTTATTAATTTTTTATTAATTGGTCAGCATATCAAAAGTTTATAAGAAAATGAAAAATATAATTCATATAAGAACATAATATAATAATTTAGGAATAAAAAATAGAGATGAATGCGCGGGAGTAAAAAAAGAAAAGGTAAAATCGGTGGGACACGTGGTAAAAATTTAAGATGAGAAACTCGGGGGGTGAAATTTTGATGAGAGACTTACTCTAAAGGCCAAAAAATGCGAGAAGCCTATCCCCACACTTTCAGAAGTAATCGGTTAGAAATTTTCAATGAAAATGGCGTCTTTTTGAGGTGTCTTCCCATATCAATATTTCGTTGGACGGCTTCCTCTTTTCCATGGCGTGAGTAGCATTCCACCAAAAGAGCCATGCTTTCGAGTCCCCACAACTCATCCACCGATCCCACGCATCAATTCGCACCCGCCATCTCAAGATGCATCTCAACCCGAAACCTGAAGCTTGGCATGCTCCTCCACTCCCACTTCATCAAGACCGCCCTCACCTTCAATCCCTTCCTCTGCAACCGCCTCATGGAGCTCTACTCCAAGTGCGACTCCCTACAGAACGCCCAGAAGGCTTTTGATGATCTTCCCACCAAGAACACCCACTCGTGGAACGCCATGATCTCCGCGTACTCTAGGATGGGCCTTTTCCCCCGTGCCCACCACCTGTTTGACAAAATGCCTGACCCCAATGTGGTAACATTCAACTCTTTGATTTCTGGGTTGACCCGTCACGGGTTTTATAAAGAATCCATTAGTCTTTTAGGGAAAATGCAGGATCGGTATGAATGTGTAGTTATGGATGAGTTCACGCTTGTCAGCGTTTTGGGTGCTTGTGCTTGTTTGGGTGCATTAGAGTTGGTGCGTCAGGTTCATGGCGTGGCACTTGGGATTGGGTTGGAGTTGAATACTATAATTTACAATTCTTTGATTGATGCTTATGGAAAATGTGGCAAATCCAATTCGGCATATTCTGTTTTTAGCCGAATGGGGGAGAGGGATATTGTGTCCTGGACTTCCATGGTTGTTTCTTATGCCCGGGCAAATAGAATGCAGGATGCACACTGCCTGTTCGATCGAATGCCGACCAAGAACACTGTTTCATGGACTAGTCTAATCACAGGTTTTGTGCAGAACGGGTGTGGAAATGAAGCTTTGGATCTTTTTGAGCAAATGCGAGAAGAGAGAATCCTTCCTAGCTCCTTCACTTTTGTCAGTGTTCTAAGCGCTTGTGCTGATTTAGCACGAATTGAGAAAGGGAAGCAGATCCATGCACACATTATTAGAAGTAGTAGTGGGAACGACTACTTATACAACGTGTTTATACTTAATTCTCTTATTGACATGTACTGCAAGTGTGGGGACATAAATTCAGCTAATACATTGTTTAAGAGGATGCCCAAAAGGGATGTCGTCTCTTGGAACTCATTAATAACCGGGTTCGCTCAGAATGGGCATGGGGAGGAATCACTTATCGCTTGCAAGAATATGATGGATTCCGGAATTAAACCCAATCAAGTCACATTCCTTGGGGTGCTATCAGCTTGTGGCCACACAGGGCTGGTTTCTGAAGGGCTCCAAATTCTTGAACTTATGGAGGAAAAGTATAGTGTGAGCCCAAAACCAGAGCACTACGCAATCTTGATTGATTTGCTTGCGCGGAAAAACAGAATAGAGGATGCAATGGAGTTGATTAAGAGGGTGCCTAAGGGATCCAATCAAATTGGGATGTGGGGTGCACTTTTAGGTGCTTGTCACGTCCATGGGAACTTGGACCTTGCCCAGGAAGCAGCCGATGCACTCTTTGAATTGGAACCTAAAAATGCAGGAAGATATGTAATTCTGTCAAAAGTTTATGCAGAAGCTGGTAAGTGGCACGATGCTCATCATGTATGGAAGCTCATGGAAGAGAGGGATTTGAGGAAAGAAGCGGCTTGTAGTTGGATTGAGGTGAGAAGCATAAGACATCAGTTTGTAGCCAGGGATCGAGCACATTGTCAGATGCAGGAAATATATGAAGTCATTGACAGTCTGGTTGATCAGATGACGGATGCAAGATCTCTTCTCCTTAGTCAGATATTGACCCCATGTGAGTAAGATTGATAAGCCTCATAGTCAGGGGCGGGGCCAGGATTTGATGCCTGCAGGGCCCAAGTAAAAGTCTAGTTGGGTTGCTTGAGTCGTAAGGTCCCAAGTAAAAAACTAGTTGGGTTGCTTTAAGTTTCTTGTGCCCCATAAAATCAGTTGGGCTTCTTTGAGTTGCGGGGTCCCAAGTAAAAAACTAGTTGTTTCTCTCCATGTCGGATCACTTGGACTATGCAAAGCATTCTTTCTGATGAAATTGAAATTTCTGCAAGATATGTTATTCTGTCAGATGTTTATGCTGAAACTGGTGGGTGGGATTGTGTTCCTCAAGTTTTTGGGCCTATGAAAGAGAGGGGTATGAGGAGAGGAGGTATGAATTTTTGGCTGAAGATAGTGCACGTTATCTGACTCGATAAATATATGAAATTTTTCGTATTTTAGTTGCATCAGATGATAGATGCTGGGCATCTATTTGGTGGTGAGAGCACTCTCCAGTTTGAAAATGATCAAGCTTCCCAGACTGATCAAGTTGGTTCTCTCTATTGGATTCTTTCACATTGGTGGCGTGCGACAGGCATTATGCTCCACAATTCTGAGGAAACATAGTGCTACTGCAGCTGGTAAGTTTTGGCTTTCCTACCCTTAAAATGTATCTCGCAGCAAATGTACGATGATTCTGTATTTAGTGTAAATTTGGTGTACTGTGAGATATTACAGTTGACCTTTTGTTACATTCTGAATAACTTGAGTTTCATAGGATGAAACTCAATTAAAAACATTCTTTCCATTGGCATTCAACCATAGTGGATGGCGAAAACTTAGTACAAAATTTAGAGTTCATGGTGGGACAAATAAAGCTGGGGTTGGAGCCATTCTGACAGTTGAATACAAGAACTGATCCTTCTGGGATCGATAAAGCTGGAGTTGGAGCCATTCTGACAGTTGAATGCAAGAATTGATCCTTCTGGGATTGAAGAGCACGAGGAACAAATGGATGTCCAAGTAATTCCCTTTTATTCTTAGTAAGCACACATTCTCCTTCCTGATGCATGGATGGGTTGCCATGAGTAATGTCCCATAGTTTTGCCCAAATCCTTGTTATTATGTCCGAAAACATTATGATATCCACTCTGAAACTTCTTTGTAATTTTTTTTCTCTTGAATCCTTCCTAGTCAGATCTTGAATCCCCTATTGCTGCTCTAGATAATTTTTTTTTTTAACAGTTGCAGTAACTAGTTATGGACTCTTTGAAGCAATTGTTATATATAAAGTTGGTAACTCCACGTTGACTCCTTTAGGCAATGGGTTTGTTCAAAATTTCCATGTAATGATTTGTATTGAAGCTGCACTCATTTTTACTGTGAGTCATGACATGTTTTGGGAGCACGCTCTACAAGAATGCTGCCCAGAAACTCAAGTCACCAGTTTGAGAGGAAAGGCTCAAAACTCAAGAGGAAAAAGAAGCAGTTTTATTTGTCGTCGATGAGCTATGTTTACTTGCATGTTGCTGCCATCGAAGCTATCCAAGGTAGCAATGCTTAGCCAATTTGTTGTCGATGAGCATCATTCTCCTCTTTTGGCTAGATGCTTTTGAGTTAAGTCAGTTTTTGTGCGGCTGGGGCTTGAGGAAGTAAACAAATGGGTCACAGGTGCCCTTCTTTTCTTTTTTTTTTTTCTTTTTTTCTTTTCCTTTACAGTGATTTTGTCTGATAGAAGTTTTTATTATAAGGTTTTTAATGCAAAGTGCGTTCTCATATGTAGGCTCTCCCTGTATTTTCTTGAGGTTACATCTGCTGTTTACACATGACTTTTTCTCCGTTAAATTAATTTCTATTCTTTTTAACCGATTTTTTTTTTTTTTGAGTTTTTTTCTCTTACCCAAAAAGGATGAGAGAAATAATCAATAATGCTAAGTGAATCGAAGCATCTCATAGAGTTGGAGAGTAAATACGCAAGTGGACTGAACACCGTATATGTCATGGGAGTGGGGTCCACTTAGTTCCCAACTCGATAAAATATTTCAGTTTCTTTAGCTCTTTTTAATTTATAATCGCTCCAACATAATGACGTACTAAAGCCACCTCATAATTAATGATCTGAATAATGGATTACTCTTAACATATTTGAATAGACAACTCAAAAATAATCGTACTAAATCCATTCCAAGTTGCATAAGTTTGGGTTCATTTATCCATTCCAAGTTGCATAAGTTTGGGCTCAAATGAACGTTATTGTTAAACATGGTGCCCTTTCTCACTTAATAGTTGACTCAAAGGGGTACATTGATAACTATTTAAAAATTGTATTCAACGAGCTTTTTATTAACAATTTGTCATTGATTTTTTCAATTTTTGTTGATTTTATACCCTAATTATTTTACAAGACAGAGAAAAATTGAAGGGAACTTGTACTAATCAATAATTGGCTCAAACGGGGTACATTGATAACTACACTAAAGTTTCAGGTGTATAACACGGCAATTATAACTTTAGGAGAGATCATGATTAGGGCCGCAAAGAAATCAAGCAGACTCATGGACAGACTTATGTACGGTTCATTAAAGACTCATTCATGTTCGTCTGTTTGTCAAATGAGTAAGACAAAGACAATTTTTGTACTCGTTACTCAGCCTGTTGTGTTTTTGAGCCTTTGGGCTCAATGGCTTTGCTCTTTTTGGGGGTATATAAAGGTAAGATATATTGTATTGTACTTATAACTTTTGTTATTTAGGACTCTTATTTCTTATTTATTGTTTAAAAAAATTATTCATAAAACATGTTTATTATTAGTACTTATTTTTATCAGCCGAATGAGCCAAACAAATAAACACAAATTTGAGTTTGAGTTCACGATTGTGAGCTCCAAGCTTACGACGCCCGGCATGTTAACGTTTCGTACTTCATGTTGAACCGAGTTCAAACATAAAAATTTGGGCTTATGACAAATGCGAACCCGAGTCCAATCACGAAACAATCTAGGCCAGTCCCAAACACGGTTGGGCTCGCTTCGAGCTCGGCTCACGTACCCACACTTATCCGTTTGTTTCTAAGGCGAGTGTTCATCGATTCCGAACAGAATCGCAAACGAGGCGCGCAAAGGGCGCCGCTGAAATGGACCTTCAAACGTTACCCCTCGCATCCTCAACTGGTGAGCCCTTCACTCACTCCTCTTCTTCTCCCCGTCTTCTCTCTCTCTCTCTCTCTCTCTCTCTCTCTCTCTCTCTCTCGCACAAATCTTCGAAATCGAGATTTTGTAAGGTTTTGAACGATTCAACTGGATGGTTGAGGTAAGCTGGGATATGGGAAAGCTTGGACTATCTTTAATACTCGCAATTTCTTGTTTTACCCGATGTTTTGCGGCGTAGTATTGAATAAACTGGGATTCTTGAGTTATTGGGTGTTGAATGAAGTTATCTTTATTGTGTGTTGTTTCTTTTGTCGTTCTATACTTTGCTAAAGCTAATTGAACTTTCCAGTGGATGAGCCAAACCCCAAAACAAGTGATTTTTGAATAAATAAATAGTCAATTATTGGTTTAACTCATATCATATGTTGCGTTGAATGTTTTCTGATTTGTGAGAATTAGTCGTTGGACTGGGGCCTCTTTCAATGGAATATAAGACTTTTGGAGAAAATCAAGTTTTTATTTTAATGTGTCAAAGGAAAAGATTTAATTTTTCTGTTGGGCTTTGTTATTATAGATATTATTTCCACTTGTGGCAGGGAATGCACTGTTCTTGGCAGAGAATTGTCCGTGCAGGCAGAGCCATTATCGTAGCATTCGTTTATTTAAGAACAGGTTGGGCAGCACTTGTTTCCAGGAGCATTTGAAATCAGGAAGGACATATTGCTCAAAAAGAATCGGAACCCCGACCTTGTGCTCAGTTGGCGAGGTGAAGGATCCATGTGAATCCTCTCACAGACCACTAACTGATGCAAAGGTGATATATTGTGTAGCTCCTGCCATGGGTCACAACCAAGTAATTCTTTTAAACTATCTCACTCATACAAGTTTGTATTTAGTGTTTTGGAATTCATAGCATTTAAGTAATTTCTGTATATTTTAATAGGACTACAATTTTGTATGTAGAATTCCCTGAAACATTAATGTACTTAGTTACAACTGAATTGGAGCATCCAACCCAAAACTAATTGGTGATGTGTGGAATGGCCCCATATCCTTTAACTAAGGTGCAATAGATTGATTTACTAATGTGAGATTTTATATTTTCAACACGCTTTCTCATGTTGGATGAGTTATTGTTGGTGGTTTGAAGCACGTAGCAAGACTGGGCCAAATATATGGTTGGAATCACTTATTCTAAAAAAGATTCTGTATTAGGATCATGTAAGTCGGGAGACTTTTGAGTTCATGATGTGGGATTTCATTTTTTGAACAACAATTATTGGTTATTAGACCGAATTTCACATCTGAAATCAAACTCGGGGCACTTTTTGTTCTTCAAACAATCAAGGGCAGTGCTTGAAGGATTTGAGTTGCCCTTTGGCAATTAAGTATTATTGAAAGCCTACCCAAAAACTCTGGATACTTTTTTCTACCATTGGACCAGGTTCTTTTTCTGACCCTCAAGATGTTTGGCTTGTTAAGAACAAAATTCTAAATTACCTAAGAGACTGTGGTCCAACTTTTTAACTTGGAAGCACGTGCCATTGGGGCGGAAACACAATGAGTCAAATGCCTTCCAACCATTGTTAATAGAAGTTATGAGACTGGCTCCTTTTCCTTGCCTTGCGATGCTTGTCTTCTTAAGAGAAGAAGTCTAGATTACCACATTAAGGTAGGCATAGATATTTTAGTGGCTACTAGCTCACATAACCACACAAAGGAAATGCAAAAATCCTCTTGAGAAGATATATACGAGCATTTTTATTCTTAACCTTATTCATCTTGAGCTAGATGTGTCTCAAATATCTAAGAAAGTGGTTGAGATGGTTAATCGTGCTTGTTAGGAATCTGTTAGAATCCTACCCATTGAGCTAAACCAAGAGACATTATTAACATTATCTGTGTTATAGAAAATGCTTCTTTCCTTTTCCCCATCTTCAGAGAGGTATGAGTGATGTAAAAGAAACCTAGAATTACAACGTAATATAAACAAGCTTTATCTTAGTTTCCCTTCTTCTGCATCATCCTGAAGATTCACTCACACTTTCAGTTCTATTTCAGAACTTCTCATATTTGCTCATATTTGTATATTCTCTAACGAGAGTAATATTCTTATTAATTAACATACTCATGATGTGGAAAGAATGTGGCAGTGGATTGCATTAACAAAAAGTAATCTTATAGCAGATAAAAAAATCATGCAATTGTTGGTTTGGATTGTTTTCTGGAATAATGAATTCTCAACTTGATTCTGGGCTAAGCCAAACTGTCTGAACCTTTCTCTGCTCAATTTTGGTACTTTATCGATCCTTCTTCTATTTATTGTTAGTTGAGTAAGATAATGTACAATTTTTTATTCTTTCTATTAAAGCAAAACAGGTTTTTGGTTGTCAGTTAAATCTTTCAGTGAAGTAAGGATTTGTTTATATCAACAGGAGTCACATCCAGAATCCAAGTTTAGAGTTCCTGCCATCGTGGATGCCCTTCAAGAGATGGAGCTTACGTCAAAGGTGTCAAACATATAATTCATCTTTATGCAGTCATTTGTTATCGTTGAAGTAACCAACTTTTTTTTTTTTTTTTTTTAATCATCTGAGCTCTTCATTTTTTTAATCTTTGTAGTTATCCTTTTAATCTAAAGGACTAGGTTGACTTGTCAATCTACTTCAAAACCTGTCAATATACTTTAAAAACTGTCAATCTACTTCGAAAATTGAGATAACCATGAATTTTCCTGTCTTCAGTTTAGTAATATATATCAAGTTTCAAAGTAGAAAATCGCTTCGATTTGTAGTACCAATCCAAGGTTTCAACTGCTTTTAGTTTCATTCTTTCTTCTTCCCTTTTTTTAGGAGCAAATTTGAATGCAGAATTGCATATTTTAACTAAAAAGTATTATGTACCTCATATTTACTGTGATTTGCATCTCAGTTTCGTGGTTCAGACATTGTTGAGATTCAAAATTTTAGGCCTGCTACTGTTGATGATGTTGCAAGAGTTCATGCAAAAGCTTATGTATCTGGTCTTGAGAAGGTAGACTTGTATTTTTGTGTTCTAGTTTTGATTGTTTTTTCTCTTAAAGGTTTAGTTGAAAATGCATTGCAATAAATGAGCCTATGGGATTTTATCTCGTGAAAGAATCTCTCCTTAAATTGTAATTTTTTCCTGATTGTTTTATAGGCCATGGGTCAGGCTTCACAACAGGGTATAATTTTCATTGATGGCTCTGGACCAACATATGCTACTCCCACTGTAAGGACAATGCTTTAGCTGCTTTCCTGTTTCTTAGTTAAAGTTTTCTATTCTTCATCTTCTAAGTATTCATTACTGTCTATTGTCATCAAAGCTGTAAATTGGTTCGCATGCTTTTACTTTAATGATCAAAATTTCACCGACTGCATAGTGCAAGAGTAAATAGAAAAGACTGCTCCCTGCTACTCAAGTCAAGCATAATGCATTTGGTTTTAATTTGTTTTTTTTTTGGGGGGGGAGGGGGGGGGGGGGGGGGGGGGGGGGGGGGGGAATTATGTTCTAGTTTGGTACTGTTATTTATTACCCAGCAACAATTATATGAAGGCTTGTTGAATACTCCGTATATCAAGTAATTATAATAAAGAAGCGAAACCTCATCAAGCCAAATATTAATGGTGCACAAGGTGAAGTAGACTGTTGGATTTTTCAATTAGTTCTTTTATGTTGAATACAACCTTTCAAATAATATTTGTTTGGTTTTATCTTTGCAATTTACAATAGCAACCTGCATTTTGTTAGAATTTGATTTCAACTTCAATATTTTTATAGCAAGGATTTGTGTTTCTACAATTCATTCAAATCCCTAGTACCTGATAGAACAGTTTTCTGGTTGGACTGACTAGCACTCAATAAAGATTAAATCATCTATTATGTTTACTTTATATCTTTTATGTTTTTTCTTTTTATATTTCACATTACCATTTCCATTTGGGCATTTGGGCATCTTTGGGTCTGAAGTTATTTTTGGAATTTATTGTCAGTCTATGATTTCTTGAAGAAGTTGATCCACATATATTTTGCATCTTGTAACTTGTAACTCTGCTCATTACCATATAATGCGTATAATGACTTGATACTGAGATATTTTGGGCTAATTTGGATCTTGATGATCCAATCTATATGAAATTTGACTCCACCCTTGCTTATGTGATGACACTAATGTTGCAGACGTTCCAGGATTCTCTAGTTGCTGCTGGGGCAGGTCTTTCCTTAGTTGACTCTGTGGTGATGTCTTTACCTTGCACAAACTTGGGCTTTATTTTTTTAACCTGCTGACATTTGATTTCACTTTTCTGTAGATGTTTTCTTTCATAAATTACTGTGATGGCATGTTATGACTGATGTTGTTCAGAAGTTTAGTCGAATTTGAGACATGATATTCACAGACTAGTAAATCTCTTGTTTGTATCTCAGGTGACAGCATCCAAGAATGTCCGACACCCACCTATGGGTTTCGCTCTGATTAGACCTCCTGGTCATCATGCAATTCCGAGAGGGCCTATGGGATTTTGTGTTTTTGGAAATGTGGCCATTGCAGCTCGTTATGCTCAGCAACGACATGGGTTAAAGCGTGTGTTTATCATTGATTTTGATGTTCACCATGGGAATGGAACGCATGATGCATTTTATGATGACCCAGATATTTTCTTTCTTTCTACTCACCAAGTGAGCCATGATTTGTTGTAGTATATGTTGTTTACCATGAGTTATCCTGCAACATAATTGGAAATTGGTTACATCACTTATGAACAATAAGAGCATTGTCCTATCACAAGTGTCTTTCCAATGTTGCCTTGGTACCTGCTCACTTTCATTTCGTAACTCTTTTTCTTTTCTTTTCTTTTTTTTTTTTTTTTTGGGGCCGGGGGGGGGGGGGTTGGGGGTTTGAACTTCCAGTTAAGAACTTGCCATTCATTTAAGCTGACCTCAATTACTGTAGCCTGCTCCGTTTTGTGTTGTTAGATAATGAAGCATCTAAGTTTAATGTGTGCTGAAGTTTATATTGATCTCCATTGAGGCAGGATGGTAGCTATCCTGGTACTGGTAAAATTGATGAAATAGGTCATGGAAATGGTGAAGGAGCGACTCTAAATCTGCCCCTTCCTGGAGGTTCTGGTGACACTTCCATGAGAACAGTGTTTGATGAGGTCATTGCACCTTGTGCCAAAAGGTTCAAGCCAGATATAATTCTAGTGTCAGCTGGGTGAGTATTTCATTTAAAATTCTTGCTCAGAAGTTAAAATACTTGAACTATGGACTATATAATACACTTTTTCCTTCACTATGGAATTTGAAAATGCATTCCCAAGAAAAAGTGAGGTACAGGCAAACGAAGCACACTTATATTGTCTATGCTTATGACCTAGCCTAATACTTTAAATAAACTATTTCACATTTTCTTGTTCACCTGTTTGTGTATATAATGATTGAATTTCATCCAGTTATGATGCGCACGTATTGGACCCTCTAGCCAGCCTGCAATTTAATACGGGAACATACTACATGCTCGCGTCTAACATTAAAGAACTAGCCAGAGATTTATGTGGTGGCCGTTGTGTTTTTTTCTTGGAAGGAGGATACAACCTCAAGTCTCTTTCTTATTCTGTTGCGGATTCATTTCATGCTTTTCTTGGGGAACCAAGCTTGGCACCGAAGTTTGATGATCCCACAGTTTTGTATGAAGAACCATCAAATAAGGTGAAGCAAGCAATAGAGAGAGTGAAACACATACATTCCCTGTAAAGACTAAACGTATCATTTTCTTAACAATCTGTTTGTAAATACAATTGTTGTTATGATTTGGATTTCTCTTCCTCCTATGCTTTGTACATTCTCCTTATTGTGAATAAAGTTTCTTTGTTTATTAAATATAAAAATAAAAACACAAGTTGTGCAATTTTTATTTATTTATTTTATATAGAAAAACAGCTGTGACACTTTATGGGTCAGCCATAACAGTACTGAAGTAAGCAACTTGGGCCAAATGGCCAAGAAATGCATCTCAGCAACAATTGCATACCCATTGGGGGATAAACATTTCTGGGGCCCTTCTTCAATTTCAAAACATTGCATTTACTCTATTCGAGGCTACTGTCCAAGCGAAGGCTTCATTTTAAGTATGATTTGAGTTTCGTATTTGCTTGATGATGGAAGAGTTAAAACCGAAAGGACATTGAGCAAATGATTAAATATGACTTGTAAGTTTTGTTTCCTTCATTTAAGAAGCAGTTCTACATATCATCGTGGCTTTCTGTAGCATATGTGGTTGATGTTGGCAACTGTTTGCTTTTTTTTTTTCTTTTTTTTTTTTTTTACATGAAAGGGAGATGCTTCTGTTAACTTGCATATGGAGTTTCTATACGGCTGTTTTGCCTTAGATTTATCTCTCCTCTTTGCTGCATACTTATTCATTTTTGTGACAGTTACCGCATTTGTACAGTTTATTCAGTAACCTTTATTGGTCTGATTCTGACCGTTACGCATGATTATGCATTGTGTGCTTTTGCAGCTTCATGATTAGGGTTCGCATTGAACCACATAAAGGTGGCCAATTCTTGGCAGATGGTATTAACGTGTTTCGCATCTGTGATGTAAAACTGTTATCGGAAAGGGCTCGATGAATCTACTGTGCCAAGTAGATTAATTACCTACTGTAGCACCTAGAGCAAGTCTTTGATGTCCATTCATCAATTTTAAACCATACGGATTGAATGAGCGTGAAAGAATACGATGGGATGCCAATTTTCATACAATTTCACCATGCATTGGGTTCTCATTTATATAAGAGGAAGTAAGCCTATATAAATAATGTAATAAAACAAATTCAATGAATAGATGGAGTCAACAGTATGACAGACAGCGCTGCCTACACGTAAATTAGCTTCGGAGGTCAAGCAGCCTCAATTTCTCTACAGGATTCTGCGAATGAATGCTGCGCCGGCCCATATGAGCTTCCAAAAGATCTAAATCATTATATTGTTTTGAATATTTGGACCTTACCCATGAGAGATTTATGTATAGTGAAATTGTATGAAAATGGCATGTTATCTTTTTTTTTTTCCTTTCTTGCTTATTCAATCTGTATGGTTAAACCTAGGTAATTTTACCTGGCATAGTACAAACACTTCTCCATTTCGACAAAGTGTTTGTTAATACAGTGAAGGGTTTTCCTTTTCACTTTTGATGATTATTATGCATTGTCTGTTTTTGCAGCTTTATGACTAGAGTTCACATTGAACCGTACGAAGGTGGCCGATTCTTCATGGGGAATCTTCCATCTCACTCATGTCCATTTCCGATAGTGCTTATGAGTTTTGTTGGTCTGGGCAAAAAACAAATATGAACATGAATCCTTTTTCTTAGCAGAGCTAATCTTTCTTTTCTTTTTTTTGCTTTTCTTGATTAACTTTGGTTTGTCATGAAAAGCAGATGTGATTCAAGCAACAGGACAGGTGGACAGCTCAGATAGCAAAGCAGCTCAAAATTACCATTTTATCTGGTAAGTGCTGTCTTCCCAACATCATTCTTATGAAGAGAGAGATGATAAAGAAGGATGAAAAGACAACATTTTATTAAAGCTCCTGTGGGGTCAAAGAAATTAGAAAGCTTTCACCCCACGTCTACCTATCCTCCTGGGATAAGCTTGAAGGCACCTGATAGTTTAAGCCAAACACATGTCCGTTGAGCAACTGTTATGCAGTTAAGGACATTGTGATTCTTCCTTTACTCACTGCCATTCTTGCCACAGCTCTATCTCCCTCATCAGTTTTCATAGAATTGTGGGACCCACACAAACAATTACAAGTGACCACATACTTCTACAAAAATAGATGAAGGGGTAATACTTGATTTGCGGCATGGAAAATGTGTTGCCACCATCCTGCACGAGTATTTCGTAGGATAGAGGTATTAGCATTTGAAGCGATGTGATACTCTTGTTTGGGTATGCGATATGTCTAGGATTTTGGATTCTCTAATTATCTTGGATAGAGGTATTAGCATTTGAAGTGATGATGCGATACTCTTCTTTGGATATGCATTATGTCTAGGGTTTTGGATTATCTAATTATCTTTGATCCTTTTGCTGTGGTTGAGCTTGATAATGTGACAATAGAGCATATTTGAAAGTGATTTGGTGGGAAGGTGATGAGCATTGATTAGATAGGGGATGGCTCCACAACAAGGTAAAGACAAAAGGGCTCTTTGTACTACAGGTTTTATGCTTTTTGACTAGATTGACTAGTAGGGTTAAATCAAGTGGGCGGTAAAATTGTTGAATCAGGAAAGAGGAAAGACATGTAAATTAAAAAATAAACCTTGATTATTGTGGGGGCATTAACCTGGTGCCCTTCAAATCAGAGAGTCTGAAAATAAAATAGAACGCAACGTTTGATTGTTTCGAGGAATGAGAATGCGAAATCAGGAAAAGAATGATCTGGTAGTCTTCTCATTCTTATTCCCATTCTCTCGTGCATTTAGCTTGAACACTATAGCAAACTTCACCCATTAGCTTGATCACTGAAGTATGATATGATCAAGTATTACATCTGACTGATCATGCACCATTTACATATGGTTTATGATTATCATTTTTATTTTAGCCCACCGCAAAATTTGGAACTGTTTCCTCCTATAATGGAGTAAACACTTTTAGTGCTAAGCTTGAAAGTCCTTCAATCAAATCTCATTCACATCAGGTTAGAAGGTTAAGGGAGAAAAAGTAGCACTTTGTGGTCTTCCACTGAGGCTAAAAGGAATTTTTTTTTTTTTTTTTTATTTTTAAATCTAAAAATTGAAGTTTCCCTTCCTGCCCATCAAAAAGAAAGGGGAAATGGAAAAGGAGACAAAAAAGGAAGAGAATGCTAAAATCGCTTTGACTCTTCCAAAGCTTGTTGTTTTCCCACTACAGCGACATACCCATTCGCTTATTTGAAACATCACGCTCTTTGATTGCTGCCAACCCATGGATTATGTAATATAATACAGTTCCTCCCTCCCTTTATATATATCAACCTGAATGGATGTAGTCTCTCTCAACTTATCGTATTCTGATTTCTGTTCATTTGTTTAAGAGATGGGAGAAAATGGTAGTGTGAGCCTTCCTCCTGGATTCCATTTCCACCCAACTGATGAAGAACTTATCCTTCACTTCCTCTACCCCAAGTCCTTCCTTTCGCCTCCCAATCACCAAATCATTCCAGAACTCCACTTCCTTTCTCATCCTCCTTGGGAACTCCATGGTCTGTTCCTCAGTAACTCCATATATTCTGTTTCTCATTCATATTGAATTTTCATCCCCTCTCTCTATTCTTTCCAACTGTCAACTATTTTAGTCATTTTATTATATCAAATAATTTATAAGCAGAAACCGTAAAGGTTGCTCCTTCATAATCTGAGGATAGCAGGTTGCTCCTTATAAAGCAGATAGCTTTGTACACTACTGGATCCTCATTTTTCAATTTACCAGTAGAAAGCACTTTAGAAAGCAAAGTTTGTGAACAGAACATTCTGCCCAGTTTTACTCTTCTTTCTTATTTTTTTCTTTTTTTTCATGTGTACTGAATTGGTTGTGCCAACATCTTGAGTGCTTCTTGTGTGATGTTTGTTTAGGCTTCGTCTTTTATGCAGTGGTGCTGTTTCAAATTCCATGCAGCCCCTCCCCAAAATGACATCAGTTTGATTATAAAAATGGGTTTTCCTTTTAGAATTTCTTTTTCTAGCAACGTAGTTTCCACTCTATGCAATTAGGAACAATGGTACTGCATAAAGAATTATCTTATTTGTTTACGAAGTGTCAATCAGCTCAACCATTTTAGTAATGTTGGGAGTGAAACAGGAAAGGCCTTAGCAAGTGGAAACCAGTGGTACTTCTTCAGCAGTCAACTGAGGGGAAGCATGGAAACGGGAAATGGGTACTGGAAGAGTTCTGAAGCTGAGGAACCAATATTCGCTGCTTCAGGTGTACAAGTGGGCACCAAGATTCGCCATGAATTCTGCGTTGGCCAAGCTCCAGCTGGTGTCCCGACCAATTGGGTCATGTATGAATATAGCCTTTGCAACTATGACAGATTAGGTGATAATGTTGATGGTGCATCTCACAGTAGTAGAAGAAGAAGAAAAAGAAGAAATCAGAATACAGTAAGTACCAAATCAAGTTGATACTCATCATTACCCGATTCTCTTTTTTGATAGGTGAATAGGCTCGTGCCTAACCTGAAAATCACAACATTAAAATTTAACATGCACCAGACTAGGCGATTGGGAATTATTAACAGAAATTCTGATTAGTTCAATGATGTTGTAGGATTGTAGCAGATGGGTTCTGTGTCGCGTTCATGAAGAAGACGGAAATTGTCAACGTTGTTTCCAGTGTGACACTGGTGATGAAGATGAGAATGATGGCAGTGGGGAGTTATCTTGCCTTGACGAGATTTTCTTGTCTTTAGATGATGATTTTGATGAAACAAGTTTGCCAAAGTGGTAGCCCGGAAGTTGGTTTAAACAATTAAATGTAATAAGGTTATGTTTAGGTTATGTTTTGTGCATTGGAACTGTGTGCGTTTTTACTTATACGTTACACATCACGACCGCATATGTGCCGTAAAACTGCTATTGACAAAGTGTTCGATAATGCAGTGTGAGGGGTTTGTCAGCAACGTTTATACGATCTAGTTTATAAGGTCATGCTTTGTATGTTGCAAATGTGTATATGTTTACATCAATTTACGCATCAGGATCGCATCATTGATGTAAAACTGCTATTGACAAGCTATTTGTTAGTGCAGTGTGAGGGATTGTCTGCAACATTTACATGATCTAGTTGGAGATTCATACTTTTTGATGGTTTGCTTCTCTTTGATGATTACTATGTGCTGCGTTTTTGCAACTAGTATTGACATTAATCTATATAACATTGGCCACTGCTTCTGTCAGCGAGCTTAAGCTCGCTGGCGCCCTGTAGCTTTTCTTTTTGGGTAGGTCCCAAATTCGATTTTCTTTTGTAGAGTTTCGAGCAGCGGCTATGGCCTTAGGCTGACATATCTGAACCCTAGAGGACGATCGGACATGTCATGCACATACGGCACCCGATTTATCCGAAGGGTATTCCTATGGTGGGTGCCGTCCTTGTGAGGAATTAGTGGGTCAAGTTTACAGGTTTGACACAATCGTTCTCAAAAAAAAAAAAAAAATGGCGGCCACTGCTTTGAGAAAATCTGCTACCCCAGTCATGCCCATTTCCTCTAGTGCTTGTGAATTTTGTTGGTCTGGGCAAAGAAAATTGAATTTAAATATGAATATTTTTTCCAAGCAGAGCTAATCCTTCTTTTGCTTTGTTTAAATAACTTTGGTTTGTCATGAAAAGCAGATGTGATCCAAACAACAGGTGGAAAGGTCAATTGGCAAAGCAGCTCAGCAAAATTACCACTTTGGCTGGTAAATTATGCACTTCCTTAGCATTCTTGTGAACAAAGAGATGATAAAGAAGGATGGGAGGGTGACATTTTTGGTAACGTTAAAGGTCCTGTGGGGTCAAAGAAATTAGAATGTTTTCACACATCATCTACCAATCCTCCTGGGATAAGGATCGAGGCCTGTCATAATTTAATGCCCTTTGGCAAATGATAAGCAGCTTTTGACTTTTCTAAAAACCCCAAAATAGAATTTTTAAATTAGTTCAAATTGTAGCTTAAAGAGCTTTTTCAATGTATAATCTCTAAAATAAGCTCGTAAAAATCAAATTTGCGTCGTAGAGCAGTTGTTACACCATCTAATGACAAACCCACCAACCAAATGGGCCATTCTAATTGTCCCATTAGCCCCCCATTAGTAGCAGTGGTAATGATATCTTAAGATAAATGGATTAAGACACTATGGCTTGAAGCGATGCAATACTCTTGTTCGGATATGCATGGTGTTTAGGGTTTTCTTCTATCTAATCATTTTCTTTTTTCTTTTGTTGTGGCTCAGCTTGGTAATATTGTTGATAGGCATACTTAGAAGTGATTTGGTGGGAAGAGGATGAGAGTGCATTACATTGGCATGGCTCCACAACAAGGTCAGGTAAAAGGACTCAATGTACTACACGTTTGTGCTTTTTGACTAGATAAATTAGTAGGGTAAACATCAAGTGGGCGGCAAAATGGTTGAATCATGAGGAAGGAAAAGCATGTAAATTAAAATAAATCATGATTATTGTGGGGCATTAACACTGGTGCCCTTTAAATTAGAGTAGATCAATATTGGAAAATAACGTAGAGCACAAAGTTTGATTGCATTAGAATTGAAAGAGTATCTAGCGAGCATTCTAGTATTGTTTTCAACTATTTTTATTTTCATTTTCATTTTTATTTTCCTGTGCGTATGCATTTAATTTCAAACACTGCACTAATCTACACCGATTTGCTTGATTGCAAACCATGAAATGATCGAGAATCACACTTTAACTGATCGCGTGCCGTCATTTATTCATGCAGGTTCATCATGCAGGTTTTCCTTTTTAGGTGTAGAGTGATGTAGAGAGGGAACGTAAAATTTAAAACTGCTTTCTAATATGTGACTTTTAGTGTTAAAACTCAAAAACTTTAGAATCAAATGACACATTAGGGTTGAGAGATTTTCTTTCTGCTTCTTCACAGAGCAATGCATAATTAGCCGGTGTTAGTAGGGAAGGGGGGAAAATGGGTATTAAACCACTATTGAATCGGGCGACTGCCAAAATTCAAATGCGAGACCTCTTTAAGAGGGATTTGTTATGATCACTGGGCTACAAGTCAAGCTGGATGGTTGAGAGGTTAACGGATAAGACTTAGCCCTCATTGTTTATTCCATATTTCTTGAACCAAAAAAAAGAATAAATAAATAAATAAGTAAATTAGAGTTTCTTATCGACAGAAGAAGGGAGAAAAGGAAAAAGGAAAAGAAGATAAAGCCACTTTAACTCCCCAAAATCTTGTTGTTTTCCCACTGAAGGAACACACCCATTCCCTTAATTGAAACATCACCGACCAACTCAGGAGTTATGGTAAACACACTTTACTCTCTCTCTCTCTCTCTCTCTCTCTCTCTCTCTCTCTATATATATATATATATATATATATATATATATATATATATATCAAACTCATCCAATAGTGCTTCTCAGCTTCTTTGGTTTCGATTTTCTTCATTTGTTTAAGAGAACAGATGGGAGAAAATGATGGTGTGAGCCTTCCTCCTGGATTCCATTTCCACCCAACTGATGAAGAACTTATCCTTCACTTCCTCTACCCCAGATCCTTCCTTTCACCACCCCATCACCAAATCATTCCAGATCTCAACTACCTTTCACATCCTCCTTGGGAGCTTCATGGTCTGTTCTTCAATTACTTCATATCTTTCTTCTTTTTTCTCTTAAACCTCATTCATGTTCATTTTCTGTCTTCTCTATTGCTCCCTTTGCCTTGGTAACTGTTAACTAGTTTAGTCATTATTATCTCAAATAATTTATAAGGAAATGTCTGATTTGGGAGTGAAGCAGGGAAGGCTTTGGCAAGTGGAAAGGAGTGGTACTTCTTCAGCAGTCCGGTGAGAGGTAACATGGAAACAGGAAATGGGTTTTGGAAGAATTCTGAATCTGAAGAGCCCATCTTCACTTCTGCGGGCATTCAAGTTGGAATCCGGGCGCTCCATGTATTCTGTATCGGTCGAGCTCCGACCGGCGTCGAGACCAACTGGGTCATGCACGAGTATCACCTCTGCAACAGGGATGGATTGAGCAGCGGCAACAGCGATGGTGCATCTCACAGCAGAAGAAGAAGAAGAAGTCAGAATACAGTAAGTTCGAAACTCGTCATTGACCATTCTTCATTTCTTTCATCTTTCAATAACTAGGATTTGAGTCCTTAACCCCGTCCAGTATCAAGAGTTTAACATACGCTGAATTAGCCGACCCTCAAGTTCTTATTACCTTCAATCATGTACTGTAGGAGCGCAACAGATGGGTTCTATGTCGAGTTTATGAAGACGACAACAGGAACTGTCGAAGAGGTTCTCGGCATGATTGCGGTGGAGAGAACAATGATGGTTGCAGCGTGGAGCTATCCTGTCTCGACGAAATTTTCTTGTCCTTGGATGATGATTTTGACGAAGTTTGTTTACCGAACCAATAGCCTGGAGTATACTCCTTATGGAGATGGGTTGGTATAGGAATTAAAATGTATTAAGGGGTGCTTTGAAATGGGATCACTATGTATGGTTTTTAATTATAACTTAGTTTTCTTTTGTAAACAATTTAAAAAAAAAAAAAAAGAGTGGAACGTGAGAATAAAAATGTAAATAAATATCCTATCTTGTGCAAAACTTGAATGTTCATTTCATTCCCCCACTTTAGACATTTTAAGGTTATGGTACATACAACAATACAATGAGAAATTCTATACGAAGACATTTACCAAAAAATAAAAGTTCCGTTAAGGGGGTCGGAGCACGCCACGCCGGAACAAAACAGTAAAATACCTCACTCCCGAGGTAAAAAAAAAAAAAAGAGTAAAAATTTATAAGTTTTGAATGTGTTTCAAGCCGAGGGAGGAGCGGATGACAAGCACACGAGAAGCCATTTGAAAAATTCGATAAATATTGTTCCATCGAAACACATACTACTTCATGGTCTTCTCCTAACTCACCAGAGTGCAACGGTTCTTTTTTTTTATCTTCCCTAACGTTAAATTGGGTAGAAGAAGATTCAAAAATTCAAAAACTCAATCCTATCAAGCTTCACGCGTCTGCTGAAAGATGAACCGCCAAAAGAAAGTTGACCCCTTGAATTATTTTCCCAAAATGGTACTAACAAGGTTAATCTTAATGTTCTGAGCTTAATTCAGTAACCTGAACTTCACTCCAAAACACACACGAGGCTTTGAATACTGCCTTACACAGCACCATCCTATCGAGCTTCCACCCACTAGCAACTTAAGATAGCTGCTGCTCAAGGATTCACAGGGCCCGATAACTCTACAATTGCTTCATTAAAGATCAATTACAAAAAAGATACTTCCGATGGTAAAATTGATCAAATGAGGGCAGGGAAAAAAAAAAAAAAGAATTTGCAGAAGAGAGGCCAAGAGACAGTGAATCCTCTCTCTCCCGGTATAATTCCTTTTCATGAAAACAGAATTATGGGTACCTGTAGAACTGCTGTCGTAATAACAATTCTCTCCCCGACCCCCCCCCCCCCCCCCCCCCCCCCCCCACACACACAACAAAAATGAGAGACATATATCAAATGCCAGCACCATCGCTTCCATTAGTATCTGGTAAGGGGGGAAAGAAACTGAACTCACCTGTCAGTTCTCTTCCTAAGCATCTTATTTGCTGTCGGTGAAATCAGCATCAATAACATCCCCTTCAGATCCCTTGCTTGACGCATCCGCACCAGGTGTGGGACCAGCATCAGCACCAGGAGTGGGCCCCGCACCAGGGGCGCCCGGCTGGTTGTAGAGCGATTGTCCGAGCTGCATGACTTCCTGATTAAGGGCAGCGCTCTTGTCCTTCATGTCCTGAGTTGACCCACCTGAAATGGCATCCTTGAGCTCTTTAAGTTTTTCCTCGACCTTTTCTTTCACTGGGCCAGGAACCTTCTCTCCCAACTCCTTCAACTGTTTCTCTGTCTGATAGACCAAAGAGTCTGCCTGATTCTTTGTGTCGATTGCATCTCTCTTCTCCTTATCCTCTTTTGCAAATCTCTCAGCCTCCTTAACCATCCTGTCCACCTGCACAAGATGCATTGTGTTGTGAAGCTTTACTTCAAAGAGAATGTGTAGATACACAAACTAAAAGAGCTCTTATGATGTGACTGAACAATGCAATGAGCCCTTCCATTAAACTATCATGTCTCTTTAAGAAACTTTTCACTCCATACTAATCCATTTGAATGTACGAAATATAGCAATAGCCTTTATCCTTTCAAGCCAGTTAATCTATTGGTTCAGAGAAACTACCTCATCGTTAGGCAAAGTGCTAGCACCAGTAATGGTAATGTCTTGTTTCTTGCCCGTGCCTTTATCAACGGCAGTAACAGAGAGAATTCCATTGGCATCAATATCGAATTTAACTTCAATTTGAGGAACCCCACGTGGAGCTGGTGGGATACCGTCCAGACGGAAGCTGCCCAAGGATTTGTTGTCCCTCACAAACTCCCTCTCACCTTGGAGGACATTGATCTCAACACTGGTCTGTCCATCTGCAGCTGTTGAGAACACCTCTGATTTTGAAGTAGGCAAAGTAGTATTTCTTGGGATGATTTTGGTCATCACACCACCCAAAGTCTCCAGACCAATAGACAATGGTGTCACGTCCAACAACACAATGTCACTGACATCTCCAGCCAAAACGCCAGCCTAGAATGCATAACCAAGACCTAAGTTAATGTGAAATTAATGTATTACTGTAATATGTTTTTTTATGGTAAAACCATTCTTCCACACAATCAGCTTACAGTCAAATATATGAGATTGATAACTTTAAGGGACCAATTAAAATGGAAACATGTTGATTATTAAATAAAAAGGGAGCAACCTGTACTGCAGCCCCTAGGGCAACAACTTCATCAGGATTGACTGTAACATTGGGGTCTTTACCAGTCAGGCTCTTTACGAGTTCCTGAACAGCCGGGATACGTGTTGATCCACCGACGAGGATCACCTCATCTAGATCTTTGAAGGAAAGCTTTGCATCCCTTAAGGAATTCTGCACTGGTGTTTTAAGCCTAGAACAGTAAATCAAACGCATGAAGACCAAAAAAGTAATTACTACCTAAAGAATTTGGAATAGGCATGAAATTGAAGAACTAAAGCACAAACCACTTTCCACAATCGTGCAGTCAATGAAGAACTTAATTGAAGAAAGTTGAATACCTATCCAGTAAGTCTGAACACAACTCCTCAAATTGGGCCCTCGTCAGCGTTGCCTCTATATGTTTAGGGCCATCTGCAGTGGCAGTTATGAAAGGCAAACTGAAAAAGAAACACACACACACACACAAAGAAAGAACAGAGTTATTAAAAAAGTCAGAAGAAAATAGAAGTATGATTCAGAAAAGAAAATGGGTAAACAAAAAATTATAGTTGCCATGCAATTCATAGGCCATACCTAATGTTTGCCTGTGTCAGGGATGACAACTCCATTTTGGCTTTCTCAGCTGTCTCAGTAAGACGCTGAAGAGCTTGCTTGTCCTTCAGAAGATCTATGCCTTCATTTTTCTTGAAACTTGCAGCAAGCCAATCAACAATTCTCTGTATATATATATTTTTTAGATCGGTAAAAGAGCAAATATGTTACAATAGCAAGCATGTTAACAATTAGAACTAAACAGGATTCAAAATAATATACCGCATAAAAGATTAAGTATACATGTTTTTTGATCCTCCCCCACCAAAGGAATGGTAGTTCTATTAGTAACAATCTCAACACACCTTACCAGAAGCCTTGGGATTAACTTCAGCACCAACTTTTCCCTCTTTGTTTTTTTTTTTTTTTTTTTTTTTGGGCCCCGGGGGGGGGGGGGGGGGGGGGGGGGGGGGGGGGGGAGGGGGGGGAGGAAGGTGGCTGCAGGGTTATAGCCGAATTTTGCAAGAGTTAACCTACAAAATATTACCGACAACGATAAATTAATAAAAAGTTTCCAACCTTGTCAAAGTCATCCCCACCCAAATGAGTATCACCTGGAGGTGAGAGGACCTTAGTTCTATTGGTAACAATCTCAACACACCTACGCCGAAGAGATTAACCAGAAGCCTTGGGATTAACTTCAGCACTAACTTTTCCCTCTCTTTTCTTTTTTTTTTTTTTTGGAGGGGGGGGGGGGGGGGGGGGGGGGAAGGGAGCTGAAGGGTTATAGACGAATTTTGCAAGAGTTAACCTACAAAATATTACCGAAAATGATAAATTAATAAAAAGTTTCCAACCTTGTCAAAGTCATCCCCACCCAAATGAGTATCACCTGAAGTTGAGAGGACCTCAAACACTCCATCACCAACCTCGAGCACTGCAAAAATTAATGGAAAACAATTATGCATCCTATGTGTAGTGAATTGAACCACAGGAACAAAAACACAAGGGTAAGAGATTATAGTGTGCTAAACAAGTGAATTGGATCACAGGAACAAAAACACAAGGGTAAGAGATCATAGTGTGCTAAGCTAGTGAATTGGACCACAGGAACAAAAACACAAGGGTAAGAGATCATAGTGTGCTAAACAATATGCTAATTGACATACATATGTATTGAATATTCCGACATAAATCTAGGCCAGGAATTCACAGCGGGAGATGACACGAAGGTCATACAACCAATCATAGACAAACCAAGAGACATTACAAGTATCACAGTATCACAAGCTGCAAAGAGTTTCAATACCTGAAACATCAAAAGTACCACCTCCAAGGTCAAACACGAGGATGGTTTCATTGCTCTTCCTCTCAAACCCATATGCCAAAGAAGCAGCAGTGGGCTCATTGATGATTCGAAGAACTTCCAACCCAGCAATACGCCCAGCATCCTTGGTTGCTGTCCTCTGAGAATCATTGAAGTAAGCAGGCACTGTAACAACTGCTTTTGTAACTTTATCATTCAAAAACTTCGAGGCATCATCCACGAGTTTTCTTAAAACCTGAATCAAAAATTCAGACAACTCATCAGCTGACAAACATATAGAGATAAAAAATACTTTTATTAAAAATGGCACCAATGCATCCCATCCAAGAGGATGCATAGAATAAAACTAAAACTAGAGAAAAAAAAATGCAGTCAACTTCAAAAAAGCTTGAACAGATTCAACATTACTGACAATCTCACATGGAGAAGTCACGAATCTGTGAATTTTGACAATCTTAGCCGCTCATTCTAACAATCTTAGCCGCTCATTTTTTTCCCCACCACTAGTTTTTCTCTCTACCTTCTTTTACAACGAATGCCTAGAATTGTCTGATTTCACAAATCCATGACTTTAAAAATTCATACATATCCACAGTACACATTTGACATTTGAAAATCACTATAAAGCAATCTGAACCAAACAATATACACAGACCCAGTGCAATTACAACTACCAAAAGGCAAAAAAAAAAAAAAAAAAACATGAATATAGAGAGCTAAAAGAAACCTGAGCTGAAATCTCTTCAGCAGCAAACTGTTTCCCAATCGCGGGGCATTCAAGCTTAACATTCCCATTGTCATCCCTCACCACCCGGTACGAAACCTGCTTCGACTCCTCATCGACCTCCGACATTTTCCTCCCAATAAACCTCTTGACAGAGAAGAAGGTGTTCTCGGGGTTCACCACCGCCTGTCGCTTCGCAATCTGACCCACCAGCCGGTCTCCGTTCTTCGTGTAGGCCACCACAGACGGCGTCGTCCGTTGCCCCTCGGCGTTGGTCACGATCGTCGGCTTCCCTCCCTCCATCGCCGCCACCGCCGAGTTCGTGGTCCCTAGATCGATCCCGACCACCTTCTCGCTCACAACCCTCAAGGGAGCCGCCGACCGCCGCCCCCTCCCGTTCCGGCTCATCTTCAAGAACGCGGACCGAGGGAGCCCAAACGAAGCCGCGCTCGACCCCAACCTCTGTCCCAAGAACACCGTCCTCGACTTCGAGCTAGCGGACGACGAAGGAAAGCTCGTGCCGCCGAGGAAGTGAATCTGAGCAGCCGTAGACGCCATCTTCGAGAACTATGGTTTGAGGAGGAGTTGAGATTTCTTCGATGGCGCCCGAACCCTAACCCTAATTCTGCTGGAGAAGAAGGTGAGGGAGAAGATTTTGAGGTGACAAGTCGGGAGAGGGGGGAAGAAGATAAAGAGAAATGGGGGAAGGGTTTTAGGGAGTGATGAGGGTTAGGTTTGGACACGTGGACGGTTCCAGAATGTTCTCTTCCCCGGTTCTTAAACGCGGGGAGGGCCTCGCTGCCGCAGGATCGGGTTTCGTATTGTGGGCCGGCTTACGGGCCTTATACAATGGGCCGAGAACATGGGCCGAATGGGTTTACCAGACGGACTGGCTTCGGATTTGGGCTTAGCTCGAAAGAGGAGGCCCATGCTTCGGCCCAAACCGGGTTCTATGACAGTAATTTATCTATCGTTGTTTCAAATGACATTTTGATGTCTTTTCTAAATTTCAACCTTATTAATTAGATAAGTAGAAAAATAGGAAAACTTCTAGTATTCATTAAGCATAGACTTTCTAATGCGTAATCCACTCAAAATTTGACATGTAGCAAACTAATCCACATCAGATTCACCCATTAACCTCCCATATCTTAAAAGTGGCAATGAATCTTTCATTCATTAATCTAGAATAACCTTGCATATGTTAAATGTCACAATGAATCTTTTTCTTCCTTAATTTAGAATTACCCAAAATTTGATGTGGATTAATTTGTCACATGCCAAATTTTGAGTGGAGTGAGCATTTAGAAGTTAATGCCAAGTGAGTACCATAAATTTTTTCAGAAAAACAAGAGAATATGTCGATTTTCATACAAATTCATCATGTATTAGTTTTCATTTATATTATGAACAACTAATAGATCTAAACTGTTTAATTGTTTTGAATATTTCAACTCAATGGATGATAAGTTTATACGGATCGAAATTATATGAAAAGTGACATTGCCTCTCGCTTTTCCATACTCATCCAATATATACAATTCCATCAACGTAGAATATCTTAAATTCTAGCTCCCGAAACTAAGTTTTGTAAATACAAGGAAGGGTTGCATTTCTAAAACTATGGTTATATAACATGGAACGACTCATTTGCTTGTCCCAATGACGTTTGTCCAACACTTGTTTGGTAAGTAACTCGTTACACATTAATAATTTATACATTCAATTATATAGATCGAAACAACATAAGAGAACCTATACACCCATTAACTTTCATATAATTTCAAGATGCTTCTAATCCTCATCTTACTAACGAATAAAATGTAAGAACATTATAATGATCAAGAATTTTTATCATTCTTTATGATGAACGTCTTAAATATCTTGAGATTGTATAAAAGTTAGTAAGCACGTAAATTACTTAATGATACTTTCCACCTGTACAGTTAAAATTTACGGGCATATTAATAGGTAAAAAGTTATTTTCCAGATCAGGAGAGCAGAGCATGGTAAAAGAGTCCGTCCCAATTGTAGAGGGCACAGACTCTTCACACGCAACACCGTTTTGACCGTTACGGCAACAGAACGCCCTTTAAAAAAAAAAAAAAGGTCAGATGGCGGTCAAACACGCCCTTAAAAGTGGATCCCGAAGAGTTGAATGAAGAAAAAAGCCGATTCAAAATCGAAACCGTGTGAAGGGCGGACGCTAACACGCGCTGCACCTTCTCCTCGATTAAAATAATCGCCAAAACGTTCACTTTTTAAATTTTCCCCTCGCGACTCAATGGCCAACGGTTCGCTTCCACGCAACAATTAAACGGCTATAAAATAATACGTGGCAAAGTGCTATTGGAGCTTGCGCACGTATCGGAGCTTTCCTTGGCTGGCCCCTAATTTATTATTTAACATTGAATTCGGTTCAAGATCTTTTATTTAGTTCAAGTGAAGCTCAGAACTGATGGCATGAAACTTTTTTAGAAAATTTAAATAAATAAAAAGAAAAAGAGTAAATAATATTTTATTATTGCATTAGAGTGTCAACTGAACATCAGTTAACTAAATTAATGTATTTCGTCATAAAGAAAGAGACTGGATGAAATAATTTATAGGTTTAATTGAATAGAAAAAAGGAGCGTGAGCCGAATTAAACATGAAATAATAGATTAGGCACCAAAAAGTGATTTCTTGCAGCTTTCACATCGGACAACCATGTGAAGGATAACGCTCCTCCCGCTAAACGACGCCGCAGTGCGCTGTACGCCCCCCTTCCCCTTCTTCCATTCTCCCCGCTGGTTCATCATCTCTGGCATAAAAAATAAAAAAGAAGGAAAAAAAAAAGTTCGGCCGCTTTAATTAATAAAGAAATCTATTTTTAATTAATTATTTCGGTCCAAAAACTCACAGTTTCTCTTTTCATCACGGATTCATTCATTCATGGTTTCGATACTTTCAGAGAAGAACAGAGGCACGATCCGATTCCCCATGCGCGCCGCCGTGTGATCCAGCCATGGAAGGTGACAAGCCAGCTCTGATCGGAGCCTTCGCGAGGCCTTCATGGGCCTTCGTCTTCCTCTCCTTCGTCGTTATATCCCTCTTCTCCTTCCAGATCGCCACGAGACCGGTCTTCCAGATTTTCTCCGCCTCCGTTTTGGGTCGAACCGGCTCTCCGGCCGGTCCCACCACGTGTGCCGGCTTCTTCCGGCGTGTGCCGCCGCGGAGGGCCCTTTTGCGGATCACGGAGTTCGGTGGGGTCGGCGATGGGGTTACCTCCAATACGGCGGCGTTTCGGAGGGCGATTAGGCATCTGGAACGTTTTGGGGAGAGAGGTGGGGCCCAGCTGAATGTCCCGAGAGGGAGATGGGTCACAGGGAGCTTCAATCTTACCAGTAATTTCACGCTTTTTCTCGAGGAAGGTGCTGTAATCTTGGGTTCTCAGGTATCTATGATTTTTTTTTTCTTTGGGTATTGGGTTGCTTATTTTTTGTTACCATGATCTTCAATTGTGCTTTTTATTTGAATTGAAATTATATAAATATACAACGGGTCTGGACTGGGGAAATTTGATCAATGAATTTATGGGTCTGGAGAGACTTCATCTCATTTATTGTTTCTGGCAATCACAGTTCTGATGTGATTAAAATTCTTCTTCTTTGTCAGAGTTTGAGAATCTTTCAAGTGGATGTGTACTATACAGTTCATTTCTTTGCCCCCAAGAGTGGCCACGTGCAATTTGGTGTAAACCCATTGATTACTACTACTTAAAGCTCGTCGATGTTTCAAAGGTTCAATGGGGATTGAGTTTACTTTGTTCTGTTAGTGAGTTTTAGTTTGTTTATGGTTTTGAATGGAAGGAGACATTTTTCTGTTATAGATATGATTAGTCATCTTGACAACAAACACCTTGGTGCCCGATTAATATATTGCTCTTTTACCAATCAAAATAATAATAATAATAAAAACACCTGGTGGTAATTGCATCTCGCAGTTAAGTGTAAAGTACTTTTTTCTTGAGTTTTTTATTAATTTATTGTTGTCAATGTTAGGATCCAAAAGAGTGGCCTATTATAGAGCCTCTGCCTTCTTATGGAAGAGGAAGAGAGAGATTGGGAGGGAGACATATAAGCCTCATTCATGGAGATGGTCTCACCAATGTAGTTATTACAGGTACTGACATTCATTCACACCAATTTATTGCTTAAGATGGGGCCCTTTTCCACCCTTTAATCCCACTTCCTTTTTCAGTATTACAATATTTATAAAATAAAATTTGTTGGTGGTACTGAAACTGATATTACAGTTGAAATTACATGGTTTTTTGGATGGTCTGCAATTTCTTTTATTTTGTAACTCGTGCTTAATGGAAGGCAAATTTCTACGCAAAATAGCATTGGGTAGATTGCAAAAATTCTATTCGAGGGAGTTTTAACTTTATTAAAATTTCGATAAGCCTAACCCAATAATTCTACAATCTTCAACAATGTCACTTCTAGTTACTTGAGGACCATGAGTTGTTTCCTATTTTTGTTTCCTTTTATGTTTTGGGAGCTATATACAAGAGAAGGGTTTACTCAATATATAAGTAACGATTTTCAAAGCAAAGGAAATTAGACCCATTAAATTTTATTGATTTGCAAAGTAGTCGTCAACTCTCTGCCTCTTGTCATGGATTTTAATAATACAAAAAAGAAATAAAAAAATATAATGGTTAGATAGAATTCCATGAAATCTAAATTATTTCTGGTTGGTTGTAGGAGAGAATGGGACAATTGATGGCCAAGGGAAGATGTGGTGGGAGCTATGGTGGAACAGAACTCTGGAACATACCAGAGGCCATCTCCTGGAGCTGATGAATTCCAGAAACATTCTCATTTCCAACCTCACTCTTCTCAATTCTCCCTTTTGGACTGTCCATCCTGTTTACTGCAGGTACCACTCATCTTAATATACTTTTGCGAATTCAAGTCTTAATAAGAGTTGAAGTGCAATTCTTTGTTGTCTACTTCCATTATTTTTGCTGGTACTCAGTTTGTATGTTCCATGACTTGTCTTAGATATGGAACTAATGGGAACTGTTTTGTTTCAGTAATGTTGTTATAAAAGACATGACCATTTTGGCTCCCCTAAATGCTCCAAACACCGATGGTATAGACCCAGGTATCGCACTCTTCCTCTACCTGCCATTAGTTTTTTCCTTCACCATATATCTGTCATACAAGTGATAGTCTCTTCTTACGTTCTGATTGGATGGGAAGTGATTTGAAGGGGAGGGATCTAAATCCTTCGATTGGGAGTATCACGAAGGAAATGGAAGGAAATGAAAAGAAATGGAGGGATGAAAAGCCCCAACTTTCTTCCCACTTCCATCCATTCATAGGTGGGATGATTGGAAGGATGGAATTGAGTTTAATGAAACTTTTTAACGTTGCCAGATTTCCCAGCAAATAATGAAGCCGTGGAGCTTTTATAATTGCTTGGTTTCATTTTGGTTTCTTTTCTTTCCAACTCACAGTGAAAGAAAGAAGAATGCCATCTCCTTTTCTTTTTTTGTCTCTCCTTAATTATATTTTTTTCTTCTTTTCTTTTCTCTACTGAACTCCCAATCAGAGTTATAATTTCTGCTAAATTTTTCAGACTCATGCACGAACGTGTGCATTGAAGATTGTTACATTGAGAGTGGGGATGATCTTGTTGCGGTGAAAAGCGGGTGGGATCAGTACGGCATTGCCATGGCTCGTCCTAGCTCGAACATCATAGTGAGGAGAGTGTCGGGCACCACCCCAAGTTGTTCTGGTGTTGGAATTGGCAGTGAGATGTCAGGTGGTGTTTCTAACATAACAGTGGAGAATTTGCATGTTCGAGATTCTGCAGCTGGGGTCCGCATAAAAACCGACAAGGGAAGAGGAGGATATATATCGAACATAACGATAACTAATACAACAATGGAGAGAGTGAAGATACCCATAAGGTTTAGTAGGGGTGCTAATGACCACCCTGATGGAGAATGGGATCCAAAAGCAGTCCCTAAAGTGAAAGGTATTGTAATCAGTAATGTGATCAGCTTGAATTCAACAAAAGGGCCAGTATTAGAGGGCATCGAGAGTGCACCATTCGAAGGAATATGCATGAAGAATGTTAGTATAATTGGTTTAAGACCATCTTTGGCATGGCGTTGTGAGTTTATCTCAGGTTTTACTGAGGGGGTGCTTCCGAGGCCTTGTTCCCAGTTGCAGAACAATGGCTCGTCACCTTGGTGTTCATAATGTTGGGTTTTTATGGAAGGGTAATTCATGGATAAATTGGATCTAAATTGGATGGCTCTATTGGTTACTGCTTGGCTGGAAAGAATTGAGGTGCCGAGACTGTTTTGAGGAATTGGGTGTGACTTACTCTACACCTGGGGCATGTCAGATGGGCCGAGTGAGATTTAGGTTACATTTATTATGATGGAATGAAATAGAATGGAATGGATTTTACGGGCAAAATTAATTGTTATTCGAATGTCCCGTTCCATTATCATTCCCATAGTAGCATTCATTCCCTCAGATAAAGGAAAATCCCCCCCCCCCCCCCCCCCCCCCCATGCTTTAAATTTTTTCGAGCTATAGTGGGAATGACAATGGATTGAGGCATTCCAATGAGAATTCCTTTTGCCCTTTAAAATCCAATCTATTCAGTTCCATTTTATTCAATCCTACCAAGCACACCCTTACAGATGTCCGTGTTCTCGGGATGGGTGAACGAAATATAAGCAAAGTGTGGCATGTGGTGGGATCTTGCAAAGCACTGTTGTGAGACTAGTGCTGGTTCTCATAGTTCTGCAAAGATGCAAATGTGAAAATTGGCTTGCTGGTCCGTGCAGGTTAGTCATTGTTCCTATCCACCATAGTTTTTTCCTGGATGGGCTGTGTTCTTAATTTATAGACTTAAAATTTTGCTTTTTTATTTTATTGGAGGCTGTAAAAATAGGGTTACTTGAGCACCAACCATTTTTTTGGGAGAGAAAGGGGAAAGGGAGATCATGTATATAGAATCCATATGTTCACTTCATTATGAGTTTTGTGATTATTATTATTTTAAATAAAATAAAATTGATTGCAGTTGATCATTGACTCTAGTTGTAAATGGAGTTGGCTCTATTACATAATTCTTCGCAAACATGGTGTTTACGAAAATCTCGAGGTGACAAAAGTGTGTAGGAGCTCATTCTATGGTGTTTTGGAACATTTCACCACACTTGAGCAGTTCTTGTAATTGTTATCCGTGTAGTATATTAAACATAACAAATTTATGTTGCACAGACCCCACTTTTCCAGTAGGAGCTGCAACAGACTGCTTCTTCCAGTGACAATATGATGAACCACAATCCATTGTTAAAGAGTCTTGAGACAAAGAAACATACATGGATCGTCACTATGTTTATGAGTTTGGAAAGAAAAAGAAACTATGACTCCTGTCAAGTTGGGGTTGGGGAGGTTTTCTTCGAAATGATCATCGTACTTTGATTTGTTTTGTTCTTAATACTGAATTTTCATGTTATCACAATTCCGTCTAGTCTCTTTGAGAGGGAGTCGGCTAATCTTCATTTCATTTATTAATTTCTCTCTATATTTAACTCTTCTAGTCATTTTAAAGGCATTTTAAAATAACTATAATTGTCTGCATCAAAATAGCATAAAAAGATGCATATCTTTTAACCATTTTGATGGTTCTATTATAATCGTATACATCAAAATAGCATCCAAAAATACATAAAATTATTGAAATTATACTGATTTTTCAATGCATTATACATTTCTAATACTCAAACAAGCAATCTCCGTTTTAGAAAAAATAAATCTCGAAATAATACCAAAAAAAACGGATTAGGTCTTTCTTAGTATAAGTTTTAATCTCGCAATGTGCAATTGTGAGACCTCTCCTTTTTTTTACATCGGTCTCGCAAATAACATTCATTTAAACTCACAATTCTCAATTGTGAGTTTCTATCCGCCCTCAAAAGATCTCCTCTGGCAATGCAAAACTTGGCAAGTGGAAAAAGATCTCCACCAGTTTCCCTCTCCAATCCATGGTGCAGTTTCCTCATTTTTATTTTTAATGCATTTTTGAAAAAAGTTGAACTGTATAAATGAAAACAAGATAAAAAATACATACATATTTATCAATTTTCAAGTAATTTGAATATGTAAATCCTATTCATCCGAAGTATAGAATATTTCACGTTTACAGTTCTATACAAAAATACACATGCCTATCAATTTTCTATACTTAGAATGAATAGGATTTATGGTTCCAAATCACTTGAAAATTGATAAACATGCATATTTTTGTATCTTGTTTCCATATATGGGGTTCAAATTTTTCAAAAATGAATTGAACAAGAAAAATGTTGTAAACTACACCATAGATTATTGAGGGAAACTAGAGGAGATCTTTTTCCACTTGCCAAGTTTTGTGTTACTAGAAGAGATCTTTTGAGGGCAGATAGAAACTCGCAATTGAGAATTGCGAGTTTAAATGAATGTTATTTGCAAGATCAATACAATAAAATATTGGTCTCTCGATTATCAATTGCGAGACCAATGTAAAAAAAAAAAAAAAAAAAAGAGGTCTCGCAATTCACTATTGCGAGACTAAAACTTATATTAAGAAAAATCTAATCTCTACACTTATTTTGAAAAAAGAATTTTGGTATTATATTGAAAGGCTGAAAAATTTAGTATTATTTTAGGATTTCTTTTTAGACTGCTTATTGCGGAGACGACACGACAAATAAATCAGAGAGAAGTGAGAGAAAGAGTCAAAAATGATACGACCAAGTTGCCTGAATTGAACCCGACGTGAATCGAACACGCAACCTTCTGATCTGGAGTCAGACGCGCTACCATTGCGCCACGGATCCACGTTGAACCGCAGAATGAAAGAATTTATATACATAACAAAAAGCTCACTATCAACGTAAACACGTTTGCTCTCCGTCGCTCTCACTCTCTTTCTTCTCCTCCTTTTCACTGCTGGTGAGTTTCTCCTCTCTCCTTTGGGCTTTGAGACCTAGGGATTGCTAGGGTTTTTGGCACCCACGGGTTTTTTTTTTTTTTTTTTTTTTCCGGAGGGAATAATATATAAGGCTATTTTCACACCCGTGTAATTCTCAGACGAGCATAATTCTAGAGTGCGGGAAATTGTTCAGGATTTGGTGTATTGGACACGGGTCTTGGGCACAAGAGCCATCAACACATGCTCAATAGTAGTGCCCACGTGGCTAGACTATGCTGTCCTGGTCTTCGCAAGGCTACATTGTCCTCGTTTGCTTTGAACAAACTCATCTCTTCTGTTGCACTCAAGGTGTTCGATGAAATTCCTGAAACCCAAGTGCCCAATTCATCACTGCACAATGGGTTTTATCCTCAGTTTCCAAATAAGTGTGACCGCAGAGGAAGGGAGCACCTTGCCGTTAAAGATTCTCTTAAGCATGGCAATGCCCACGAGGCATTGGAGTCCTTTTGCCAATTGAACACGGTCGGTAGGAATCCCCCAGAGTCCGTATTTTGTATTGCTCTTAATTCTTGTTCGAAAACGCTAAATGTGAGGTTGGGTTCTCAGATTCATGCCCGGATAATTCGAGCTGGGTATGAGGATAATTTGTACTTAGGCACCGCGCTTGTTGATTTGTATGTGAAGTATAATGCCCTTATGGATGCAATAAGGGTCTTTGATGGCATGGGGAGGCATGATCAAGTGTCGTGGACTTCCCTTATATCCGGATTCTCGCAAAACGGACATGGAAGGGAAGCTATTTTGATGTTCAAAGAGATGTTGAGTTCCAACAGTAGGCCCAATTCCTTCACCTATGTCAGTGTAATTAGTGCTTGCACTGGTCTAGAACCAATATTGGAGCAACTTGTATTGCTCCATGCTCATGTTATAGTTCTTGGGCTCCAAACTAATAGTTATGTTGTCAGTTCTCTAATTGATTGTTACTCGAAAGATGGGAGAGTCCATCAAGCTGCATTGCTGTTTCGTGCATTTATTGAGAGGGATAATGTCATACTCAATTCTATGATTTCTGGCTATGCACATAATGGGTGCTGTGAAGATGCATTGAAACTATTTGTCGAAATGAGGAAAGAGGGATTGGACCCAACTGGTCATACATTAACAAGCGTTTTAAACGCTTGTGGAAGTTTAACAGTAATTCAACATGGAAAGCTGGTACACTCCCTCGTCATCAAATTAGGTTCAGATAATAGCAAGTTTGTGGCCAGCGCTTTGATAGACATGTACTCAAAGTGTGGCAACATTGACGAGGGTCCTCTCATTTTCGATCAGACTTCTGAGAAAAATGGCATTTTATGGACTGCACTGATGACAGGGTACGCACAAAATGGTAGAGGTTTAGATGCATTGCAACTATTTGAACATTTGGTGACTGAAAGGGGGTTTATGCCGGACCATGTGTGCTTCACAGCTGTGTTAACTGCCTGCAATCATTCCGGGTTTCTTGACAAAGGGGTAGAATATTTTAACCAAATGAAAGGGAAATTTGGGTTGGTTCCCCAAATAGACCAATACAGCTATCCTCATAGACCTCCACACAAGAAATGGGCATCTAAGAAAGGCGAAGGAGTTGATGGAGGAAATGCCATATGATCCAAACCCCATAATGTGGAGTTCTTTCTTGAGTTCTTGCAAAGTTTACGGTGAAGTAGAGCTAGGGAGAGAGGCCGCAGATAGGCTTTTTAAACTGGAGGAGTCGAATGCTGCTCCATATGCAACTATGGCAAATATTTATGCAGAAGCTGGGATATGGGGTAAAGTAGCTGAGATTTGGAGATGTATGAAACGTAAAGGGATAAAGAAAGCCGCAGGATGGAGTTGGGTTGAGGTAGGTAACAGAATTAACATTTTCTCGGCTGCAGATGCGTCTCATCCTCGGTCCCACGAGATATATTGGGTGCTGGAGAAGCTGAACTTAGAAATGGAGTCTGGGTATATTAAGTTGGATTCTCTTGATGGTGAAGGCTTGGGGATTGAATGTTTGATTGGGAAGATCTGAGCTACATTTATCAGTTGGAGGACTTAAGAACGATGAGTTGCATGCATAGAAAAGCAGAGATGGCAGAATCAACGAAGTTCAGGTTCTTGATCACGGTATATGACTTTTCATGCTCCTAAGAATTTATTTGTTGATCTATTCCTTGATTTCTTCTTTCTTCTCACTTTGAAAGTACATACTATTGAAGAACAAATGTTTTGAATCAATGAAGTTCATTTTTAGAAATATCATCAGAAACAAAAGAGGACTGTAATTTTTCGAAGCATCGAAAATGATGTTTTGACATTTATACTACAACAATAAAGCCTTAATCCCAATATTTTGGGGTTAGCTATATGGAACCGAAAATCATAAATCACACTAGGTCGTTGACATGAATCTCGCTGCTCCCTTTGTCCCTGTTTAAGGCTACACTCTCATCCAATCATATAATACTCATGTCCCTTCTTATTACTTGTATTCAAGTCTTAAAAATGGTCTACCCTAACTTTTGGCTTTTTTTTTTTTTTTTTGTGCCACTAAATCCATCACTGCACTCCTCCTAACTGGTGCACTCATAAGCTTATGTTGTATAGTTCCAAACCACCTTAAACAGCATTCTCTCATTTTGTCCTCAATCGAGGCTAACCCTAATTTTGCGCAAATATTCTCATACCTAACCTTGTCCTTCCTGCACGCTTTCATCCTAACTTGTGCATCTATGCTACACTTACCTTGCATTCATGTTCTCTATTGTTCGTCTAACACTCGCTTATATGGGATTAAATATTATGACTAGGGTGTGTGTGTATATATATTGTTTGCAAATGGTATTCAGTTTTGGAATTATAGTTTTTATTTTCCATCACTGCCCTATATCATCCCCATTATTTATTTGTTACATCAGCCACATGGTGCTGACACCATCAGAATCAAGTAGATCCTGAAATCTTTACTCATTTAAATTAAGATCTCCTTTCTTTTCTTCCAATTTTTTTTTTTAGCTCTGTAGCAGTATATCAATATTAATGTCTGGATTTAGTTAAGATCCTCCCTGACATTGCCACGTGCAATATATATCATGAATCATTGCCTATCTCCTTTTCTTTGATTTTTTTTAATAATATTATGATTTCCTTTATCTCTCTCCTTCTGACAGTATGGCATGCATTCTTATCAACTAGTGTCCCTCAAAATTCCCTTCTTTTTTGGAATTTTATTTTTTATTGGTCAATACACCAGTCTTGTAATTACAAACGATTGAACCCTTAAATTTAGCTATAAGAAGGAATTTAAGATATGTATTGATACTATTAAGCTAAATAAATAGTGGTTTCGACTGATATACAATTAGGTATCAATAGCTATGGATCGCTTGCATATAGTAAATTTTTCCAAAAAAAAAAAAAATTGAATAGCCTTTATAAATTTTTTTTTTAAAACCTAATGCTCATAAAAAAAATTATCATTAATAAAACACTGGCCCATATAATTAATTGTTGGATAAAATTTGATAATTCCAATGTACTGAGAATTGTTTTAATAATATGTTTCCTTCATTTAGGATATATTTTAGGAAGATCGACAAAAAGTGAACCTATTTCTGGGATGCATCATGTGGCAAAATTCCTCGTTTTGAGAAATGACGAGCAGTGAAGGTCAAATTTAAGGGACTGACTGACGTCGAGGGACAGAGAGACTTATAATATAGTAAAGTAATAATAAATAAACCCACCAATAATCAGAATAATCAATGAGTTAGTTTGGGGACAAGCCTTGCCTTGAACGCTGAAGGAGAAGTGCAATTTGCTGTTCACACGTGGGAATCCTGAGTGAGACTATAATATGGAGTTCGGCTCAGTCCAGGCCCATTCTTGTCCCCATAAGTTGGAGAAAACTAAAACAAGTTCTCTCAGTCATCACACCAAATCTTCTCCTCAAGGTAAAGCTTCTATAGCTTAGCTCACCTCTGGGATTTTCCCTACTTGTGTAGACTGATATGGTACATTGCAATGATTCTCAAACTGAAAGATTTGTCTTTTTTTTCTCAGGGAAGGTGTAGCTTAGAGAAAAAGAGTGTGTGAGAGAGAGAGAGAGACTGCACCATTAATGGATGTGGCATCAGCAAACTGGTTTTCAGAACTGGTAAGATGTCCAATGTCGTGTTGTTGTGACTAGTTATTACAGCGCGAGGTATCTGTTGGATCACTCCACCCACAATGTCTATTGGTTTTGGAATGGAAGCTTTCGAGCTTTTATGTATCTTGAAATCAGTCCCCAGATTGTGTTTGGGACAAAGTGAATCCATTTGTGTTGTCCTGTCCCTCTTCTTGTGTTCTACTGTAAGAGCTGATGTATATGGTGCCTGTAAGTGTAATTGGTTTTGGGATGAAAACGACTGACCATGATTCTGAACTGGATCTCATCTGGGAGCTCAAATCCCAAGTTTGTTTGCGAAGAGTGGATCTAATCGTGTTAGTGTGTGTAACTGATTTCTTCTGTGTGTGTGTGTTTAGGAACTGGAATGGCAGATGAGCCCTCTTGAAGATGATAACTCCCTCGATTTCAAATTCCGGTCGTTGTCGTCGCCTGAGAACTACTCCTCCTCCTACCCAATTCTCACCCCAGAGAACACCACCGCCGGTGATAGTGCTTTGGAGAGGCCAACAAAACAGCTCAAAACCACCATTACTACTAATACCGTTGCTGCTGCTTCTTCTTCTTCTTCCACCTCTTCGCCCCACATCATTTGTTTCGACAACAGCTCGAGCCTGCCCCCTTCGTACGATTCGTCCCAGCAGCACTTGTACGGGAACACGGACCGCGTGATTGGGAAGCCGAAGGTGGAGCCACTCACAGGGACGGTGTCTTCACCCCAAGGCAATGCCACCGTGGCGGCGGCGCAGAGAATAGGTACAATGACGAGAACACCGGTGCACGCTCAAGACCACGTCATTGCCGAGAGGAAACGCCGAGAGAAGCTCAGCCAGCGCTTCGTCGCTCTCTCCGCCGTCGTCCCCGGCTTGAAGAAGGTATAATTTTCGGATCAAGAACTCACGAATCGTCATTAATTAACAAGATCACTCTTCTCACCGCGAGCAAAACTATTTTACGTATATGACTTTAAACTGATCCATGATTTTTATTTGATTTTCGAATAAATGAGGGAACCTGTTGTTTTTTGTAGATGGACAAGGCGTCGGTGCTAGGGGACGCGATCAAGTACGTGAAGAGACTGCAGGAACAGGTGAGGAGCCTGGAGGAACAGACGAAGAAGAGAACCGTGGAATCCGTCGTGTTCGTCAAGAGGTCTCAGATCTCCACCGCCGCCGCCGCCGTGGACGACGACGGAAACTCCTCCTCCGTCGTGGACGTGCACGACGAGAGCTCCGGCGGCTCGCAGCTGCCGGAGATTGAAGCCAAAGTAGTCGGACAGGAATGTGCTCATAAGAGTGCACTGCGAGAAACGAAACGGCGTCGTCGCGAACCTACTCGCCGAGATAGAGAAGCTTGAGCTCACCGTTCTCAGCAGCAATTCCATGGCGTTCGGGGATTACGCCACCGATATCACCATTATTGCTAAGGTAATAAAAGAAAAAAAAAAACCATTTTTTTTTGCAAATAATTGTCAACAGGGCGAAATAATTTGAGAATAAGTAAAATTTATATTATGTACTTTCCAATCTCTAAAATGAACCGAATCAAGTCATTATCGAATCAGATCACGATTTATTGGGTTTGATTCTGTCTCCTACAAATGTCTTAGTAATTATGATGCAGATTTGTTAAAGAATTGTATGCTTAAACATTGATTAATGGATGCAGATGGAGGATGCGTTCCACATGAGGGTGAAGGATCTCATGGGTCATGTGCGACAAGCCATCCTGAGGATCATGTGACAAATGTCAGTCTCCCCGGATTCACCCATTCCCTCTCATTAAGATCTTTGACTTTTCCCATTTATTTTTCTTTTTTTTATTTCTCATTCCTCGGTTGTCGGTGGCGGACCATAATAAGAGAACTGCATCCCCTCATAATGCTGGAGAGCTGCTCTTGTAATCCAATTTTGTGTTATTGCTAATCAATTATTGGTGACTTTCATCCAAAGTATACCTCATGCTTTTGTCCATTTTTATTACGGGTGTTCATTCGAAAAATATGAAAATTTTTTGACTAAATTATTATTTTTTGACTTTTTTTTGAATTTTATTTATTATTTTGATATTTCAATCGAATAAAATATTTACCTGAAAATTTTTAATTGAATTTTCTTCTTAAGTTGTATTTTCATAATATTTAAGAAAAAATAAAAGAGGAGAGTATAAAATCGAAGAAAAAACTTAAAATTCTTATGTAATTTTAGAAATTTTGAATTTCTAAAAAAATTATCTGACTCATGTCCCGATCTTTAAATTATTTAAAATTATTTTTGATCTTCGATGAATTTTTTGAAATTTCTCCATCATTGAGAAATTTTTCGAAAAATTTGGAATTTTCCAAATTTTGCACACCCCTAATTGCTATTAGTGATTTTGATCAAAAGTATGCCTCAAGTGTGTTACGATCCGATCTCGATCTCCGATCGAATTTTTGAAATTTCCAGACTATCGGAAGAATTTTGTAAAAAATCAAAATTTTTCAAATTTTGTACATCCCTAATTGCTATTAGTGATTTTCATCAAAAGTATGCCTTGTGCTTTTGTTCATTATCAATTGTTTGGGTTGAATGAGGTGTGTTACAATCTGATCTTGATCTCCGACTGAATTTTTCGAATTTCTTGACCATTGAAAATTTTTTCGAAAAATTCTGAATTTTCCCAATTCTATATACCCCTAATTGCTGTTAGTGATTCTCATCAAAAGTATGTCTCGTACTTTTATTCATTATCGATAGTTTGGTGTGAATCAGGTGTGCTACAATCCGATCAAAACTTATATTTTAATAAAGAAGTGATGAGTTCATAATGATTTCGATAGGACAATTTTAAAGTTTTTATGCCAAAATGGGTTTGCCTTTTGATGAAGATGAGGTTTGATTAGATTAGGACGTAAAGAACATTTTATCCGGTTGGATTTCATATATATTTTTCTCGAACAATTTATTAATTTTTTTATACAATAAAACCATTCTCGTATTTTTTTCCTATTATTATTATTATTATTAATAATACTAGCCACATCAGATGCACTTCACACGTGTTTAGTAGCTTTTGATCGATATAAAATATTTAGGTTATTAAATTTGAAAACCGTAAGAAAAACGATTTAAAAAAAAAAAGAGATTTTGAGACAGTTAGTTATATTTAAAATTTTAATTTTTAGTAGTCAGTTACATTTAAATTTTAAATTTTAAATTTTGAATTATTAGTTTTACTTTATATTCTCAATTAACTTATAATAATAATTGATGGAATGAAAAAATCTTTTAACTTTATAATAATGTAGATTGTTATAATTATTATTTTATGAGGTTGGACTTTTCAATAGATGCATAGCACACCGAAGTACAAAAATGATTGTAATAAAGTTTCTGTTTTTTTTTTTTGTGCAATAAAATCACCCTCATTTCATCTTATTATATTTTTTATTAGTTGGGAGACTCTTCTCCTGATATTAATCTTCCGTAATCACCAATATTAAGTTGTGTAAGTTAACACTGATGTGATTAGTTATTCTATCTGTCTTTGTTTGTTTCGTGTCTCACAGCTCAGCAAATCTTGATGTTATGGTGAAATTGTATTTTATCTGTGGCCACACGTTAGCATAAATAAAATATAATATTGAACCCAAAAAAATTAAAGATGATAAGGAAAGTGTATTAGCGTTGTATGATTGTAACAGTTGGACACACCAAAGAAAAAGTGTGTGATTTGATTAATCGCAATTATTGCTAAATATTCAGACAACTCTATCCCCCACATCCTTAAATCCCACTTTATTCAGCTAACCAAAGATTTAAAGCAACCATTATTATATAATTAAAAACACAATAAAGTTTTGGTTTTGAATCATGTATGGTTGTTGCAACAATTTAGCTAGCGACAGCTCAATCTTCAATACTTTGTCGCGAGCTTTACTGTTTTATCGTAGCCGATGAAATTATGAAATATTATTATATGCTGTGAATCTCTTAATCTTGTGGATGGCAGCTAACCTTTTGATAATAGTTTGAAGTTGCAAAGCAATAACTAAGCCATTTATTTCACCGGTGCCACTCGACTAGAATTTTTACCACGATTCAGCTAGTGTCAGCTCGATCGTCAATTCTTTGTTATGGATTTTTATGAATACGATATCTAGTATTTTAATTTATGCATTGAGAATTATGGGATATAATATTTTCACTTTGTAAAGAAATAGCCCAATCGAAAACTTTAAATGGGTCGATGACCCGTTACACTGAATTGATAAGAATCAAAATGGAGGATCCGATTGACCTGTTTTAAACCACGTGTATCACGTGATAGAATTAGAGCTACCGTCAGCTTTGAAAAATTTAGGAAAAAAAATTAAGGTTCCTCTCTCTTTAATGCGATTGTCTGTTGCATTATAAAAATGTAAATAAAATAAAATTATCACATGGGTACTGTTAATTAAAAAATATTTATAACGGGTGATTCCAGCAACGCAACAGTTTATCGAAAAGGAAATTAAAAAAGAGGTCCCCACAGATGAGACAGAGGCACTCCCAAAATGGGAAAGCACGAGATGAATTATATATATATATATATATTATTTTTTCCACTGTGCCTGCTTTTATTTATATATAAATATATATTGTTTTTCTCCCTTTACTCCCAACATTTTTTATCCTGAAAAAAATTCAAGTAGTTTAAATAAGTTTAATTATATGAATTGAAAGAGTACATAAAAAAATTCATCGATATGTTAATCTTTATGTGGTTCTAACTCTAGGAAATAATTTCTGAAAAATTTGCTCATTTTTCATTATTTGATTGACATGCCATAGAATGTATCTGAAAAATTATAATAATCTCAGTTTTTAACATGGGATTAAATTCAAAAAGTTTCTTCTCTTTTTTTAGGCTTATGATGAAAACAATCCTATCCTCGAGCTTCTATCTAGTTTTATTCATTCCTCTTAGGGCGATAGCTTATGTTGATGAGAAAAGAAGTTCACCGAGCATTGGTAAGAGATGGAGAACCTAAAAGATGAAGAATGAGATAAACCTATCTTGAATTTAGAAGTATTAGAGTTAAATAAGCATCATACTCTGCTCTGCTATGCAACACGTCGGAATAGATTTATATTTTTTTGCCATGTAACCATCCATCCTAATAAAAGTAGATGAAAGTAAGAGTTAGTATTGAAATGAATGTGTACGATTATTTTTACCATTACGTCTTTTTTATAGCGATAAATTATCCATGAGAAATGAATTTATGACGTCATTCATAACTAATTGACAATGAATAAAATTACCCTAAACTTTTTCTAATTTATTTTATTGATTCTCCAACCGTATTTAATATTAAATGTGACGTGGATTACGGGGTACCTTGATTGAGGGAGTGGCTTACAGAACTTGTCTTATGTGTGAGGATAGGTTAGATGTAAAGTTAAAATTAGATAAAAGTGCATAGGTAAAGTTAATTACTGGCACCTACATTTATTTACTGGGATGACGTACGGATCCCACTTTGTTTGAAAATTTGTCGAGTCAGTGCTGCAAGACTGGTGTCAGTGGATGAAATTTTACTCGTAGTCATTAAATATTGCAGTTGATTTTAAATATTGCAGTTGATTTTAGGATGATTGCTACGAGGCTAGTTTCCTAGATGAAATTTTACTGGACGTTGCTAAATCTTGTGGTTAATTTTAACAGCGATTACCGAACTTTAATTTGATGCAATCTAAATTTTAAGACTTGTTTCAATCTACTCACGACCGATGTGTCATATTAATGTAACAAATGCGGATTGATTTCCGTTTCCACTCTCATATATTGTGGTCATCGAATTTTAAGGTTCATTTCAAAGTGAATACTAAACTTTACTTTGAAGTTAAATGACGTTACACCATCTTTTCCCATATATTCTTCCATTTGAAATATTTATCATGATAAATCCAGTATAGTTAATGATTGCACCGATAACATCTGACGAAAGTGAGTAAATTGAGAAAATATTTAAAGTTCAGTGCAACAAATTAAAATTTAGTTATCAAAAGTTGAGTGACAATATGTAAAATTTATCTGGTTCTTGCAGGTGTGGCACGCAACTCATGCACACTAAAACCAAAGTCAAAAACTATTATTTTATAAATTATTATATATACACTTAATTTTAGTACAGGTGCTGCATTTAAATCAGGTGCCCACACCATTAAAAGAAAAAAAAAACCCGTAAAATATCATTATTTTGAGTCATTTTTAAAAACAAAATTTCATGAGATACAACTTTATTTAATTTATATACCGGTGCTCCTGCATAATAATTTTTTCATTATATTTATAAAAATTATTGTGCGACAAGCTATCCTGAAGTTCACGTGACAAATGTCAGGCACCCAAATTCATCCATTCCCTCTCATAAAGATCTTTGACTTTTTCTGACCACCATTCTTTTATTCAAGACCTTTTATTATTATTATTATTCTTATTATTATTATTTATTTTTCATTTATCTTTCCTCGGTTTATTGATGTTGGACCAGTCAGTAAGAATTAGAAGTTTTTTATTGGTAAATCATTAATAATTATATTCTTATATATTATTTTTAAAAACCCAGACTTGTCATACCATTTGAATTACTATACATTCGAAATAATTAGATTTTAATTAGAAGAGAATATTCTTACATATTACTACTAGAGAATATTCTTATATTGATACATATTATTGCTAGTGAATCTTATGGCTTCAATCTAATTTTGTGACCTTTTATTGTTAAAGTATTAGTGGTTTTCATCAAAATTATTATTTATATTGTCATGGTGTGGTTCGTGATTCTATACTTCTCTTTTGGTTATTCGTACACTACGGTCCAACCCAAACCTGGCAATTTCAATACAAAAGCGTGAATTTATGACTGGTGTGAGTTCCTGAGTTTGAAAAGTCATAAATTTATAAAATTAGATAATTTTAATTATCTGCCTATAAAAAAAGACAACGAGAAAGTTTCTTCATTTAACCTTTTTGTGCAATGAGCGATATAATTGTCCAAATTCATAAATTTATGACTTTTATTTTTTAATTCATGTAATCCATATCCGTAACCTTTATAGCACCGCTTTAATAAATCTCTATACTAAAATCGATGAAATAAATCGGATCTAGATCACCTTGGCTTGAAGGGCCTTGAATTTGTGAAATTGGACAATTCTACTCATTCATTGCATACAAAAATCGATGGAGAAACTAAAGATGCAAAAAAAAAGAGAAATAATTCAAATTATTTAAATTCATAAATTTATAATTTTAATAATCCAAGTGAAATCCCTCTTTCGTTGAAGATGCAATTTGATTGGATTATCGGGCGAATGACATTGTTTAGCGGATCTCCGGTAGATTTCCCTCTAATTATTTTCAGTTTATTTTTCTGGGACAGACCCGAAAAACAGAAAAGAGCATTAACGTTGGATGATTGCAACATGTTGGGCGCATCAAAGGGACAAGTGAGTGATTTTATTAATCGTAATTATTGCTAATTATCCAGCAACTCCCCCTCCCCCCCCCCCCCCCCCCCCAACTTTCATTTTAATCTACTTTTCTCAACTAACGGGAGATTTAAAGTAACTTTAATTATATAATTAACAACATTATAATCTTATGGCTTTGAATCGCGCAGCGCTGTTATAGCACTTTAACCAGTGACAGCTCGATCTTCAATGCTCTGTCGTGAATTTTTATAAATACAATTTCTTTACTGTTGCAACGTAGATGAAATTATAAAATATTATTATCTATCACGAATCTCTTAACCTTGTGGATGACAGCTAATTAGATGGTAATATTTTGAGGTTCCAAAGCGAAAGCCAAACTAATTATTTAGTTAGTGCTACTACACTACAAGTGTTACGATGATTTAACTAATGTTAGCTTGATCTTCGAGTTTTTTTTTTGATGAGAAATTTTATAAATATGATCTCAAGTATAAAATCAATCCCTCGAAATGGGGCGATTTAGACCACGTTTATCACGTGATAGAATTAAAACTACCCTCAGCTTCGGAAAATATTGGGGAAAAAAAATTAGGGTTCCACTTTTTAATGCCTTTGTCTATTTGCATTATAAAATTGAAACAATAAAATTATCACATGGGCACCCTTTACATAAACATATTTAAAATTGCAGATCCCAGCAACAAACAGTTTATTAACAAAGGACATGAAAAAAAGGTCCACACTATCAAAAAGTAGAATTCCCAAATGGGGAGAGCACACAATGAATTATATGATATTTTCTCAGTCCCACTTTTATTTATACAAATTTATATTATTTTTCTACTTTAACTCCTAGAGGCAAACGAGAGTTTTTATAAGTTTGGTTGTGGATTGGCATTGGTAGGGCAAAAGGTCCTTATATTGTTACGATCTTAAAGGCTTAGGTGGCTGTTTGTTCGTACTAAATGTTCTTTAAATTCAATTAATTTTTGATTGCATTTGGTAACAGTTCTAAATGAGTCGGCAAATCCTTTGACTAAAGGACCAATGAAACTGAAAAAAGCCGCAACATATTTATTTCTTTAGAAGAGCTGTGCATTAACTATTAAACATGAGGCACAACTGATTATGGAATTTACAAATGCATGTGGATATATATATATATATATATATATATATTATTCTACATGCAACATAAATATAGATCAGATTGAACGGATTTTTAAAAACCCTAAATATATACTATATACTGGATCGGAGGAAACGATCCTACGCATTCCAAACTCGATATTAGGGTGTAATACTTTAAGTAATCGGTTACCATTTTTTTCATATAAATTCAAAAGATCTAGGACATAATTCGAATTTGTGACCAGTCAAGCGCCACAGATCCGATCTTACCGCACCAGCGACCCGCGGGCACAGTTGCAAGCGCATACTTAAAAATTAATTATTGTTGCCTATACTTATTAACTAGGATAAAGTAGCCCACTTTGTTTGAAAATTTGTCGAGCAAGTGCTCGAGGCTAGTGTGCTAGATGAGTTCTTGCACTGCCATGTTGCGCATGCACCCTGCAACCACCCTGCAACCAAAGTCAAAAACCATTATTTTTACTAAAACATTATTATATTTATCGAAAGATTGGTACCAATGCACCGGGCAGGAGTTGGGGCCTGTGATGAATAGTTTCTTCAGAAAAATTAATTAATCTAGTAAAAACTTAAACTTGGGATCTTAATTATAAGATGGGAGGTCACACCTAATTGAACTGATGTTTGTCGGTCTTATTTTCTCATTTTTGCTAAGCAATGCAATCCAATTTTGCAGTAAATAGTATAAATACATATAGGATTGTTTGCATTTTAATGCAAAAGTGTGGTATTTATAAGTGTTTTTTTTTATATGACTCGGGATTAATGATTTTGAAATTTACTTCAAGCGAGAAAATGTTTTATGAAGCTTTTGTTCTGAATTATGTCCATCAGAACTTCAAAACGACACTATTGTGTCAAATGATTTCAAAAAGTTTAATTCATTTTTTCTCAAAATATAATAATATTTTAAGGTGCATGTATACTCAATTAAAAACGGTGACACTGTTAATATTGTAAGCCCTACATCAAAATTGGTGAAAGAAACGAGATTTGATTAGGTATGAACAGCATGACCTCGTGAATCTCACGTATATTTTCCTCGAGTTATTTACTTTTTTCCCCTTTTTTTTGCTCCATCAAAATCACCATTGTATTTTTATTTTTTTCTTTGTTTATGTTGATGATATTGAGGGGTTTCACATTTCAGCATGAGCTATTTGCATTCCTCTGATCATAGTAGAGTGATTAATGTGATTGATCCTTCTTATTTTATTAATCTCAATCGTTAAGCCTCATTTATTATTGTTTATTGGAGCCTTCTTGTAATATTAATCTTCTGTAATCCCCACTTTTAAATTGTATCATTTAACTTTTGTGGTTGGATCATCACTCTACTTGCCTGTCATATTCTTATTTGTTTTTTTCCTGTCTCCCAACTATGCATGTGTTTAATTTATGGTGAAATTAATAAAATATCATGTTGAACCAACAATAGGAAAAATTATGAGGATATAGTTTATGTTCATTCGATTCTTTGTTTTGACGTGTCTTCCAGCTTTGCACGTGTTTAATTTGTGGTGAAATTAATAAAGAAATATATTGAACCATTAAAAGAAAAAATGATGAGGAAAGAGTTCTTAACCTTGGAATGATAGTTGCAGTTGGAGATCTTAATTTACTTCACTCAATCAACCTTAATTATATGGTTGGAAATGAATCACGTATGGTTGTTTCTAATGTTAACTTGTTCCTTGATTTTCATCTATGAAATTTTATAAATGCACTTTTTTTAACTATCTTAGTGTTGCACTTTGAAATCATGAAATATTATTATACGTCATGAACCTCTAAATCTTGTGGATGCCACCTAATGAGATGGTAATATTTTGAGATTTCAAAGCAATGGACAAGCTAATCATCTGGGTAGACTATGACCGCTACAGTGATTTAATTAGTCTTAGAAAGATGAATGATTGTTGCGATAATTTAGCAAGCGTTATCTCGATCCTCAATTCTCTGTAGTGAGTTCTTATGAACATGTTTTCCATACTATTTTATGTAGTGGTTGAAGTTATGAAATATTATTATACGCCATGAATCTCCGGATCTTGTGGATGCCATCTAATGAGATGGTAATATTTTGAGGCTGAAAAGAAATAGACAAACTAATTATCTCGCTAGGCTACAACCATTACAGTGATTTAATTAGTCTTGAATGGACGATTTTTGTAATAATTTAACTAGTGTTAGCTCGATCCCGATTCTCTATAATGTATTTTTATAAGTTTGTTTTCTTTACTATTTTATGTAGTGGTTGAAATTATGAAATATTATTATACGTCATGAATCTCTAAATCTTGTGGACACTACCTAGCTAGATGGTAATTTTACGAGGCTTCGAAGTAATAGACAAACCAAATATTTGACTAGATTATAACTATCACGATGATTTAACTAGTTTTAGACAGATGAACGATTGTTGCAATAATTTAACTAGTGTTAGCTCGATCCTTGATTCTCTATAATGAATTTTTATGAATATACTTTTTTACCATTTTACATGGCGGATGAAATTATGAAATATTATTATACGTCATGGACCTCTAAATCTTGGGAATGGCACCTAATGAGAAGGTCAAATTTTGAGGCTACAAAGAAATAAAACCAATTATTTGGCTAAACTGTGACCATTACGGTGATTTAATTGAGAAAAACTTTTTTTGTATCGTACCCACCCAACATGGTGGTACCAAACCAAAGTCACCCTGACCACTTTTCTTTTTATTATTCTAAATTTTCCATTAGCATCCTTCTTTTATTTTTTATTTTTATTTTCATAAGAGGCTTTGAGTTCCTCTTTTATTATAGTTGTGCTCATCTTTTATTTTTTTTCCTTTTCAACATAGTAATTAATTACCTTTTTTTTCTTTTCAGATAATGAAAAATTATTGCGGATAAGAAAATAAAAAAAATCTCAGAATGAACTACCTGAAAGTATAATAAAAAGTAAAGTATTTTCAATTATATTGTAGCCATAATAACCAAAAAAATGCAAAATAAAACAAAACATAAAAATAAGAAAACGAGGCTTAGAGGAAAAAAAGAAGAAGGGTAATTCGCTACTACATGAAAGAAAATGTGCACAACTTTCATAAAAGGAATACTCGATGCTTGTTGTGAAAATAAATAAATAAAAGGAGGGTTTTAGTAGTAAATTTAGAATAGTTAAAGAATGAGAGTGGGCCAAAAATATATACTATTTACTGTCGTGAATTGATTTTATTGGTTTATACCATCACGTCAGCTAGGGTTATTGTACCAAACAAAATTTTCTCTATTTAATTAGTCTTAAACAAATGAACTATTGTGTAATAATTTAACTAGCGTTACCTCGATCCATAGTTCTCTATAATGAATTTTCATAGATATATGTTCTCTTTACTATTTTATGTAGCGTCTTAAATTACGAAATATTTTATATACACCATGAATTTCTAAACCATGTGAACGGAGCCTGATGAGATGGTAATATTTTAAGGCTGAACCAATTTTTTGGCTAGATCACAATCCTTTCAGTGATTTAATTAGTCTTGGACTGATGAGCAACAGTTGCAATAATTTAACTATGGCGTTAACTCGATCTCCGATTTTCTTGTCACAAATCTCTAAATCTTGTGGTTGTCATCTAATGAGATGGTAATATTTTGAGGCCGTAAAGCTAACGACAAATTAATTATTGGGCTAGACGACAATTGTTGTAGCGATTTTATTAATCTAACTAGATCTCTGATTCTCTGTTGTAAAGATATTGTTTAGTTTATTAATTGAAACTAGGAAATACAATTCAATTCAGGAATTTTAAGTTTCTATTTTTCGGGAATATGAGATTTCAGTGGTAAGACAATTCAAGAATCTCACATTACAGAATCACACTGAATGTTGGAATGTGATATTTTATAACAAATTACGAGCAGATTTTGTGAATCAAACGGGTCCTTAAGTTACAAAGAAATTGCTAAATCTAACACCATAAAACGTGACGAGTGGAAATTAAGGAATCATTTTGCCTAAACCGAATTTGACGGGAAAAAATATATATATATATATATATAAACCCTCACATGAATCATGCTATTTTGAGGTCACAGGGCTGCTTTAATTTTTTGTCACTTTATAATTAAGTGGGCAAATGCTTGATCATTTATGACTAGACTCGGGCATTTCAACTACGCTGATGAAAATAAATAGAAAATATTATTCTTTGCTACGGGAATTGAAGAAAAAAATAAAATAAAAATTGCCCAGATCGTTCTTGCTTAATCATTTCATTCTCACGTGGGTTTGGATCCTATATGTTATTACATTATTGCATCTATTCTAAAATCAGTAAATTAAATGCTTAATAATAGTATTTAGTTTTTAATGACTGCATGAATATGCTTCGTATTCTAAAATATTAAGAAACTTGAAATGCTTATTATATATTTTAACTTTGTGAGTTAAAAACTATTTGAAAGTATCAGAATTTTTAAGATTATATACTAATGGGTCAGAACCGACCCGGCTTAGACCACGTTAATCACGTGATAGAATCATAAATCCCCTCTACGTTTGTGCCCTCTGAATTGCATCATATATAAATGTAAAACTAAAATCAGCACGTGGGTCCTCATTTAAATATAAATATTTATAACCCATGATTTCGCCAACTCACCACTTTATTAAATTAAGTGTTAAATTTTCTATATAAACATTGTTGCTTAAGTGTTAAATTTTTTTTTCTAATTATTTCACCGGCAAAAGATGGACGGCTGTTATAATGATTCAACTAGTTTTAACTCGATTTACGAGCATCCATTGTGACTTTTCATTACAATTAAAATTATGAAATATTATTATACGTCATGAATCTTTGAATCATGTGAATATTAGCTGATTAGTTAATATTATTTTGAACCTATGAAGTAATACAGGCTAAGAGATGAACCATTGTTTAATTAGTTAACTATAGTTAACTCTATTTTTGATTCTCTGTTATGATTTTTTGTAGCTAAGATCTTTTTTATTATTTTAATGTGCCAGCAGAATTAAGGAATATTATTATACGTCACGAATCTTTAAACCGTTTGAATGCCAATTAATTAGATGATAATATAAAAGTTGTAAAGTAATACCCATAAAATTAAGGCATTCTTTTGCCCCATCTAAATTTTAAAAATAAAAATACAACTCACATGTCCCATTAAATTCTCCATCAGTTCATTGGGTCCTGTCAACCATTTTTTCTTATATGATCTGTAGACATTAATTGCCAAAAAATAAATAATAATAATTTTTTTTGAAGTGTACAAAAATTAATGTATCTATAAAGGCATGTGATTATTGAGATTTTGTATTAGGCCAATGCCTTCAAAATAATTATAAATTCTTTGATGCTAGGATGAATGTGTTTCTTATTCTTAAATCTCATAAAAATTGATATTTATTGCATTTAGCGATTATAATTATTTAGACATTTCAATTCTTTTAAAAATTAAAATAAAAATTTTGATTCAATATTGTGTAACAGGCCAAAAGACCCGGTTTAAACCACGTTTATCATGTGTCGGAATCACAACTTACCCTCAACTCTGAAATTTATTGTTTGACACAAAAAAATTAAATAACATAAAGAGTCCCCTCTTTAGTGCGTTTGCATCAATGTAAAACTAAAACTATCACATGGGTTAGATATATCTATTGTTGGAGAATTGAATAAAAGTATTTGAGTAAGAATTTTCCAGCAACACAATAGTTTATTAAACAAGAATAGTCCCCACTACCAAAACATAGGTACTCCCAAATGGGGAAAGCCCGAGATGAGTTATATGTTTGTTTTTATGTCCCCCTTTTCTTTTATAAATTAAAAATTTAACAATACCGTAAGACCTCGATTGTTACTACTTCTCATAAAAGCAATTGTTGTTAGGAAGCGTACAAACCTTAACCTTATAATGCGCTTAAACATACATGAGCATCCATGGTTCGATTGTGATTTAACCAACCCTGTACCTCTGCCACTGAGATAATTGCTGGCATATATGACCCAACAGATACTATTCGAAAGGTACAATTAGTTAAAAGACTGTATAAAAATTATTGAAAAGAAATTTCAAATACTTTCAAAAAATCTAATGACACGATTAGAATGAAGTAGGGATGCCCATTTTATTTCTATTTTCATTTTTTTATTTTTATTCTATTTTCACTATCTAAATGTAACTCCAGTATTTAATTGAAGTTAATTATTGATAACTAAATAGCAGGTATAATAAAGTTATGGCAAAAATAGGTTTATGTAGGTAGACGGAGTGGCGAACAAATTTTGTCTCTTACGTCCCTGAAGTAAGTTTAAATTTAGAGTTAATGAAACAGTTAGCGTATGGTGAAAGTTAATTATTGGTACCTATATTTAATTATAACTAACGTAGCCCACCCCGTTTGAAAATTTGTCGATTCATTGACGCATTACACGTGTACCCTGGAATGGAACCCGAGGTTTTATTTCCCCTTATAAATATTATTATATTTATCAGGGATTTGCCTAATCCGAGGTATTAGGGTATTGGATAAGAGCCTATTCATTAAAATATTTTTGTTTTGTAAAAATACATTTGAATCTTTCTTAAAGGTGAATCTTAGTACAATGTTTTCGTTTAGGATATTAATGAATCTTTTAACTTGTTGAATGATTGACTGATCATAAGGACCCTTGAGTTAGGGCTAGTTTGTATAAGAAGTTGTTTTTGAAAAGTTTTAAAAAATAATTTTTTGAATAAGTTCTGAATTATAATTTTTCTTTTATTTCCTGAAAAGTTTAAAATACGATCTCACTTTACGGCTCTTTGATAAATCTTAGAATATGTTTATGAGTCGGGAGAGAAAATAAGGTGAGGGAAAGTAGTTTAACTTTATTTTCCTACGTTTGTGAGTTAAGGAAGGAGATTATTTTTCTGTTTCCTTGCTCTTGTTTGTAAGTTCGAAGGAAAAGAAATGAAAGTAAAGCTTATTAGAGAAGGTTACCATTTTACCTCAACATCACTCTTGACGTGTGTGATCTCTTTTCAAATCTTTCTACTTTTTTGTGAGTTTAAATGCGAGAGAACATGAAGGATTGGGAAGGAAAGTAACCAACTTTCATTTCATAACCCATCTTTGTAAGTTTTTATTTGGAAAGAAGGGGAAAGAGTTTGGAGAGAAAGTAAACTATTACTTTTTCCCCAAAACTTAAATAATAAACCGTCCTTATAAATTTAGTTTCGTCTATTTTCTTTTCAACTTACAAATAAGGAAGGAACGAAAATAGAACACATTCTTCAAAAACCCACGAACAAAAGACGCGAAAGTTGGACTATTTTTCTTCTCATTCTTTTCTCTACTAAACCTTACAAATCCTTCCCTTTCTTTTCCCTCCAAACGGACAAACATAGTGTTGGGGAGAAAATTTTGGAAAGAAAGTGATGGTTACTTTCTTCCCGAATTCTTTCTTTTCTCTCCCTCAGAAAACTTACAAATATGGGATTTTGAAAAAAAACCATTTACTTTCTTCCCAAACCCTTTCTTTTTGCCACAATTTCTTTTCTATTTTTTTTTGGACACAGTTCTTATTCAATAGCCCTCACGCACTGTTTAGGAGGCCCAATGTGGCCGAAGCTTAAGCCCCCTTAGGGGTCTTAATGGGCCCGTCGTCGACTCCATACTGTAGGTGGGCTACGTGGGAGGGGAACTGCAAAAGCAACCCCAATACCCAAAAAGAACGGGAAAAAAATCAAAACGCAAGGGCTATCAAAATCCGCAAATTTACGGCGGCTTAAAAATATATATATATATATATAGGTAGGAAGGAGTGCTTACTTTTGGAAATTTTCGAATCAGAGATAGAAAGGAAAATTGGGTTTTTCTTAGTAAATCGGAAAATTTGTTCTTCGGTTCAAAATACCCGATTTTACCGAACCACCATTATATATTTTCAAGAATAAAATTTCTACTTGTGAGATTTTTATTTTGGTTAGAAAATCGATGATTTCGGATGAAAAATCCGTAAATTTTTTTGCTTAGTAATTTTTTTTTTCTGATGAAAAGTATTTCTTTTCCAATTTTGATGGGATTAATATGAATTGTTCATTGATCGAAAATTTCAATCGGACTAAATTCAAAAGTTTGTCTAGTTCGATTGAAAATTGAAAGAAAAATATGAATTCAGAAAAAAATAAAAAAATAATATTTTGGTAGGAAAATTTCTGGATTTCCCAAATGAACACCGGTGCTCACGGGCACCGAATTACTTAAATTTAAATAACTAAAATAATTGTGAACTTTGTATTTAAATATTTCTTTTACTTGTTCCCATATTTTTTGTTGGGTTATCCGCGGTGGTACCATCTATGGGCCTGACATGAGTTTTGGGCCCTGAAAGCAGGCCAGAGCTTCTAGAAGAAGATGGGCCAAAATGGGAATCTGGCAATGCTTAATAGGAAACAATTTAGGGCCTTCATACCCATTTCCTCCAAGAGGCCCAGCCCAGCCGTTGGTCAGAGGGCATTCGTTCCTGGTGGTAAGATGAACCATTTTTAGTAACGCAACCTACAATCTTCTCAGAACACCATGCCAGTTTGATTTGCATTCAATCCCTAACTTGAACGAGCAACCTATCCAAGTGCCGTCAAAAGCTGCCGTCGTTTTACAAATATTTATTTATCAAACATCTAGCATAAGAACTTCTCAATCGGGCTTGTCTGTCCTTAAGGCGAGAAATACACTTTACATTTAGTCATTGGTCGTCATGTGTGCATTAAAAATCCCAAAACTCATTCATTCAAGTTTTAACCCCAGACTAATTTTGCAAGCTCAAAACTTGAGATGGGTAGAATTTTCAATGTGCACGTGATGACCCTTCAACGATGCGTGGTTTGCGCAGGATCAAAAATATTGAGGCAGCAAAAGAGTCGCATGCTATGATGACTAATGCAAGCCCATCTTTTGGACTTGCCGCTCTCGGGAAGTGGCGTGTCCTTTGATTTTGTTTTTTTCATGCTCCAACTGTTTTTATTGGGGTAGGTTCTTATTTTAACAAGTGTAAGTTACGGAAATAGTTTCATAAGTCCCGCTCCCTAATGAGCAAGTAGGGGTTAGGGGGCAACACCCCCTGACCTGAAGCTAGACTCATGGAATGTTTGGACTTAAAATTTTCATATGGCAGTTAAAAATATAATATTTGCAATGATCTAATTTATGAGTATATATAATTGTTTTCCCCTTGTTCGTATATGAGGCGATTTTGAACAAAACCCTAATAATAATATTGATAAAAATTTGTCTCAACTGAACGTAATCCTATACTAAAGTGAACATGGATAAATTTTATCTATTTCTTTCGCTCGTTCCTTATAATTGATTATTTAACAAGTTCTTGCATCACCCAGATTCGGCCGCTACATTGTCACGCTAGATTCTTAGAGCCCACAATAATATAACTGGGCAAATCTTGGTCCATTTCAGGCCCATTCTCGTGGGATATCTCGGCCCGAACGCAGATTAATAAAACGTCGTCGTTTACTTTGGACCCGAGTACGATGGATTAACCATGGTTACAACGACGCCTTAGCTGTCTAAGTTTGCCTTAACCGGTGTCAGTTAGCCTTTCCCCCTCAAAATCCAATCTCACTATGTAACCCCAAACCGAAGCCATCTGATTTTTCATCTATTTTTTGAATTCAAAGGCGTCTTAATAAACGCCGATCCCATTTCTCCTTTCCCCCTCCCCCCTTCTTCTTCGTCGCTCAGAGGATCCTCTCGAGTTTCGATCTGCGAAGATGAGAGAGTGCATCTCGATCCACATTGGTCAAGCTGGTATTCAGGTTGGAAATGCGTGCTGGGAACTTTATTGCCTCGAGCATGGCATCCAGGTACTTTCTCGACTCTTTTTTTTTTTTTTTTTTGTTGTTGTTTTTTCGTTGATGCTTTCATTTCGGTGTTTGATTCATGCATTTTCATTCTTGATTTGTCTAGTTTGCGCTTTTCATGCTTTAAATCTAGTTTGTTCACTGGATCTAGGCGGTTCGCTTTGAATTTCTTGGATCTTCCCCAGATCTATGCGTTTCGATTTGTTCCCATTGTGCTTTTGTAAGATCTAGGCTTTTCGCTTTGTTTCTCATGCGTTTTCACCAGATCTAGGAGTTTATGCTTTGTTTGTCTTGCTTTGAACCAGATCTAGGCCTTACTGCTCGTGTTTTCTGTGGATCTGAGTGCGTTTTGTTTTCGGATCATTTTGTCTTTTATATCGGAGTTTGCCGCTAGTACGCTTGAATTTGTTTTTTAGCTTAAATAGTTTGCTACAGTCACCGGATTTAGGCATTTTCCCCGCTGCATCAATATTTGATGATGGTCGTATTAACATGTGAAATATGATTCGTTGATACCTTACCTGTAAGATCTACGTTTTGCTCAAATGAGAGCTTAGAATCTATTGTTTTTCCAGATCCGAAGCTGGAATATCGTAATGTTTGTGCAGTTGTTTGAAGCATTGTATTACCGTTTAAGTAGCCTTTGCAATTTTGAGTTGCAATATTTGTGCAGGGAAAGGACTTGATCATTATTTATAAATCTATTTGTGCTTGCCATGGTGATTTGTATTATCTCTAGATCTATTGTTTAATTCTGAAAATGTGCAGAGACAGCAATTTGTGCATTAACATGGTGATGTTGTATCAGATCCATTGTTTGACCTTGAAATTGTTATAGGGATATAAAGGACTATCTCACTTTTTCGTTGACAGTTGTTTTGCCTGTTGTTGAAATGGATGCATTGGCCATTAGGTGTAACTCGTATTTGCTGCCTTTTTTGTGCAGTGCGTCCCTTTACTGTATACTGATGCCACATTGAAATTTCATCTACTAGTACCTTCTATTCAATTAGATCCCTGATAAAATTTTGGTGGTTGCTTTGTTAAAATTAAAGGTAGCTGCTGAAAAATCTTATGGCATGTCAACAAAGTGTCTAGTATGTGTACTGAGACACAATAGATAATTTATACACTGTATTGACCCAATACAACTTTTTAATGTCCATTTTTAAAATTTCAACCTTATTGGTTGAATGAACCTTTAAAAACAAGATGTCACAGCAATTTTATACAATTTCATCTTTTATTGGGTTTTCATTTATATTAGGGACAATCAAGAGATTTAAACCATTTGACTGTTTTGAATATTATGACTCAAGGGATGGGAGGTTTATACATTACGAAATTATATGAAAATTGACAGTGCATCTTGTTTTTTCATGCTTGTTCTATATATATGGTTGAAATTTGAAAAATGGACATTAAAAACTCATTTTGGAGTGACATAGTAGATTACCCAACTCCTATATATATGAATGGTTTGATGCTCTTTGTTTATTGTTCTCTCACAATTTAAAATATCATAATCTGTCCTAGGAAGAAATTGATGCTAAAAATATTTAAGTTATCATGGGCTGCATCGGTTGAGTTGAGCCACAGGGTTGCTCCCATGGCATAAATGACAGGCCGTTGTTTCTTCTTTTGCAAGAGGTTTTTTCCTTCAATAGATGGTCCTTAATTTATGTGTGTTTAATTGACCTAGCAAGTTTGCAACATGGTCCCTTAACTGTCATTTTGCATTTTTTTAGTTTTCTGTATGAAACCTGTGTTTCTCAGTGTCTTATGGATTGTGAATGTGTCTGAAATTTGTTTCATTTACAGCCTGATGGCCAGATGCCAAGTGACAAAACTGTAGGAGGAGGAGATGATGCTTTCAACACCTTCTTCAGTGAAACTGGTGCTGGGAAGCACGTGCCCCGTGCTGTTTTTGTAGATCTTGAGCCAACTGTCATTGATGAAGTAAGGACTGGAACATATCGCCAGCTATTCCATCCCGAACAGCTCATCAGTGGGAAGGAGGATGCTGCAAACAACTTTGCACGCGGTCATTATACAAGTAATCTTGCAGTCCTTGCAATCCTTTCCTTACGTTTTCATGTGTTATCATTACCTAATGCTGACCCATTCTCCTTCCTTCAGTTGGGAAGGAAATTGTTGATCTTTGCCTGGACCGCATTCGAAAGCTTGCTGACAACTGCACTGGTCTCCAAGGTTTTCTGGTGTTTAATGCTGTCGGCGGAGGCACTGGTTCTGGTCTTGGCTCACTTCTTCTGGAACGTCTCTCTGTGGATTATGGCAAGAAATCTAAGCTTGGATTCACTGTTTACCCATCGCCACAGGTTTCAACCTCTGTTGTTGAACCCTACAACAGTGTCCTTTCAACCCACTCGCTCCTAGAGCACACTGATGTTGCTGTACTCCTTGACAATGAGGCAATCTATGATATTTGTAGGCGCTCCTTGGACATTGAGCGCCCCACTTACACCAATCTCAATCGCTTAGTTTCTCAGGTACGGTTCTTAATCACATGTGTGTTGTGCATTATATCCATCTTACCAAAGTAATTAGTGCTCTTTAACATTCCTTTCTTTTGTGTTTCAGGTTATTTCTTCACTGACAGCCTCACTGAGGTTTGATGGTGCCTTGAATGTGGATGTGACAGAGTTCCAGACTAACCTGGTGCCATACCCCAGGATTCACTTCATGCTTTCATCGTATGCCCCCGTCATCTCAGCTGAGAAAGCGTACCATGAGCAGCTCTCGGTTGCAGAAATCACCAACAGTGCATTCGAGCCATCTTCCATGATGGCCAAGTGTGACCCTCGCCATGGCAAATACATGGCTTGCTGCCTCATGTACCGAGGTGATGTTGTGCCCAAGGATGTGAATGCTGCTGTGGCCACCATCAAGACGAAGCGCACCATCCAATTCGTCGACTGGTGCCCGACTGGGTTCAAGTGTGGTATCAACTACCAGCCACCAACTGTTGTTCCGGGAGGCGACCTTGCCAAGGTGCAGAGGGCTGTGTGCATGATCTCGAACTCCACAAGTGTCGCTGAGGTGTTCTCGCGCATTGACCACAAGTTTGACCTCATGTATGCAAAGAGGGCTTTTGTGCACTGGTATGTGGGTGAGGGCATGGAGGAAGGGGAGTTCTCAGAGGCTCGGGAGGATCTTGCGGCCCTGGAGAAGGACTATGAAGAGGTGGGAGCTGAATCTGCTGAGGGCGAAGATGGTGATGAGGGAGATGAGTACTGAGAAGCGGGTATGTTGACTCCCTGTTTGCTTCTATTCTATGTTCCTTTTATGTTATTGTTGGGAATTTGGCCCAGTACGTGCGACTCACCTGCGTTTGAACACAGCTGAGATGCTGTTTGTGTTGCTTTATTTTTAAGACATCTACGGTTACCATGAGTATATATATATATATGCTGGTTGTTTGTGGGTGGTTTCTGCTAGCTCCGCCCAGCGATGAAAGTTGCCACAAAATTCTGCCAAGTGGGAATTAGTGGATGTATCTGCAAATAATTGGTTAATTTAATGTTGGAAGGATGTTAATGGGCTTCACAAGCGCATTTAACCATTATTTTTCAAATAATGTTGGCTTGATATTTGAGCAACTAATGTTGGGCTATAAATTGGCTAGTAATCTAGGTTATTCAATTGGACTGGAAAGTTAAAAAGTGTGAAAAGAAATGTGTGTTTGTTGGTGCGCCATCCCGTTTGCATGACTCGTGGTTAAAAGGATAGGACATTGGGTTTATATATATATCGTTTGATCTGTATGGTTGAATTATTAAAAAGAGAATCCATTTGAACTTGTTAAAGTACATTTATACTTCATGAAAGTGAGATGACTTCACGCGAAATTTTTGTAAGACACCATCATTCATGGGTTGTTTGTTTTTAACCTAAAGGAATAGGGGTAGAGCCCCTATAAACATAAGACTAGGGGCAGGGAGTAAAACCCAATCCTTTCATGTTATATTAAGTGATCTACTTCTATTCTCTTGACGGTCACTTGTTCCTAAGTAGGCGTAATATGGTCTAAAACATCATTGTGATAAAAAAAAAAAAGTGTATATTTTAAGATTATTTATTAAAATGATGTAGATTTGGGTGTACGTGGCTAAATTAAAAATAATGGTACTGCATAAATGATTTTCTCTCAAGTTATACCTAATAACATACTGATTATTTTGTTCATTAAGTAATTATAAATTCAATAAATGAGGAGGATTATCATTTCCTTCCTCTCCAAGAATTTAAACACGGCCTTAGAGTTGAGCAGTAACACCCACACGAAAAGCCATGCAGAGCGCTGAAAACAAGCGCACAAAGGAGCTCCATAAAAGCTAGCTCATATTGGTTTATTACACTAATAAAATTTTAAGCGCGTGAACAAGCAACCTTTTTTCTATGGATCCAAAATAGATGAGCCAAGTTTGAATATAGTGAAACTCCACGGCCATTGTTCACAAACACATTTGTGGACAAACGTATGTTTGAAAAAAAAAATGTTTAATGTATATGGGCATTTCTAAACGCTAATTATTTACCTCCTCCAAGGATGTTCCCGGATTGTTTTTGATTCTCACCGGTGCTATTCGTTCTATATTATTTTATGGAAAAATGGAGTATTCATTGGTGATGTGCCAAAAGTTATGCGCGATGGGGCTTTATGGGTGCCAATATGAAAATTTTAATGGTATGAATTGAAAAATTATAGAAAAATATGAGGAGTTATTAATTTTTACATAATTTGTGATGGCGAACACCTTTCATTTAAAAGGTAAAAAATTTAAGTTATATGAAATATTACTCGATGCAACTTGAAATTTTTAGGTGGGAACCCATGTGGGACTTAGAAGATGACAATGTGCATAATTTAAAGATGCGGAGTTCAATTTTATCCACAATTTTGTCATTATTTTAAAGATGTGTAGTTTATTAAAAGTGAATGAACGAATAAACTTATTCATGAGCTATTCTTCAGCTTATAATTCATGAATCCGCAATATGCGTCCGCAAGATATCTACAGTTTAATGCCCTTTGAATTTTGATCCGGTTTTCAATATGGTCCTTCAACTTTTAATTTAAACAATTTGTTCCTTAGACTTTTGATTTGTCAGTAATTATGGACGAACTTCTGCATCCATTACAAAAAATAACGTGGCATCTCATATGAACTCCTAAATGACAGATGAGATAGTTGAATCAATCCACCCTAGGATCATTCCGAACTATAGAGGTGGATTTCCTTTCATTCATGGTCAAAGAATTGAGAGGTTGAGGAAGCAAAACCAAACTACTCTGATGTTGCATTAAAGGGGATGGAAACATTACAAAAGAGATGGCATAACGGAGTTAGGATGAACTAATTTAGCTACCTCATCGGTCATATAACATAATGATTGGTAAGAATATGAAAGTTCAGCGAGCAAATTGCTCAAATTAAAAGTTAAATGACCAAATTGGGAACTAACTCAAAGTTCAAAAGGCATTTTCATGTTTTAGCTGGAACGAAACGATTCAAGCTTGAATGCTCTATCCGGATCTCACCCTAAGCTAGGCTTGGTACGAATTTTGTCAGACCAAACTTGATCGTAGTAATAACTTATCTCCTTAAATTAAGTCCTATATACATTAATTTTGAGGAAATTGTCTTCCAAAATTACATCGTTTTACTAAAATTCACTGTTTAGGAAGGAAATACGACGTCGTTTTTGTGATAATGATAAATTTATAATACGGAGCGAACTTCCAAGGACGGGACAACCATTTGACAAGAGAAGGCAGAGATGGCCATGGCTATGATGAGATCTGCTCTCCGATCATCTCTTCGCGGCGGCGCGGCCACCGCAACTCCTGCTTCCCGGAGGAGCTTTTCCTCTTCTGGGCATCACGACGACGTCTGTATGTCATATACCCCGTCCTTTTCTTAGATCATATTGTATTGTGTTTCTTGTTCAGATTTGTTCTTTCATGTGTCGGGGTTCCTGTTAGTTTTTATTTTGATGGAGAAACTCCTGTGGAAAATGAATGTTCGTATTATTATCGAAACTGGGTCTTGTGCGTTATTGTATTTAGGGTTGTCCTTTTAATCGTTTGTGATGAAAGAATAAAAAGCCCCATTAAGAGTTCAGGATCAATTAATACTGTTTCCTTTTGAAATATTAATCTCTCAATATTTAGGATTTTCCTCCTCTATTGTGTGCCCATTGTTTCTGATCTACATTTTTCTCCGTTGGATTCTTGATTTGTGTGATGGCTTATTCAATTTTCCCTTTGACTCTATTCTTTTTCAGTCGAGGCAGCAAAATGGGAGAAGATAACGTACCTTGGCATTGTTTCATGCACCGGATTAGCAATATTTAACCTGTCAAAGGGTCATCCTCACTTTGAGGAGGCTCCTGTGAGTTCTCCCCTTTTCCTTCTAATCCTGTTCATTGGTTTTTCATGTTTTCTCATTCCAGGTTTGACGTTTCTAGCAGATGCCAAACTTATCTTTTCTTCCTTGATATGTTGAATATTGGTTTAATCCTTGCCTTCTAATTGTGACTGCAGCCATACGCATATTTGCACATCCGGAACAAGGAGTTTCCCTGGGGTATGTGTGTAACCCAAATTCAAATATTGAATATCTTTTGACTTTGTCATAGCTTGCAGCATGTGGAGTGTGTTATCAGTATTTTAGTTCTTAGATGAGACTATGAATGCAGCAGCTATCTTATAGAATTATTGGTGAATGGATGGGTTTCTCAAAATGATTTAATCATTGTAAATTTTATTCACAACTTAATAGACATTTCAATTAAGTAACTTTAAGGGAATGGCACTAATAGTGAGTATTCAGTTTTAACTGGTTGTTTTAGAAGCAATAGAGGAAAACAACTTATGGTTCAAAAGGTGAAAACAATATAATCTTCATGCTTTATGGAAAGACTGTGGATTGGATGTTAGTCTCACTTAGCTGGGTTATGACATCGGCATTGACTTAGATAAAATGATAGTGGGTGCAGATAAATTATGTTTATCAGGGATTTGTGGTTCATGGGTCAAATGGACATGGACAAGAATGTCTGGATGTAATAGGGAAGTTTATGATCCATGACTGACTTGTATGCAGGCTGCCCCCTACCTCTTCTTTCAATCTCTCTTTACGCAACCTTTTATTCATATTTTATTATTCCTTTTTCTTGCTTTGTTATTTCCTATGTCTTCAAGTTAGCAGCCCTCCCTACCCCAATTTTAGTTATTTTTGGTCATTTACGTTTCTGAATATCTCTTTGGCCCCTCTCTCATGATCCTGGTTTGTTCTCCTTCAATTTCATTTTGATCTCATTGACAAGCCTGGGACCCTTGTCGAAAACACACATACCCATGTGGCTACCAATAGGCAAATAAGGAGGGATCCTTCTTGTAGAGTATCAACTAAAAGATAAATCTTGTAAAAATTTTTTAACAAGCATTACCCAGTTACCCATAGGCTGGGTGACCCTGCAGATAATATCAAGTGGTTCCCTCTCTTTTGCAATTAGTTTTGATATCGCACCCACTGCTCTTCCAGTAGTAGGTTCTTTAGATCCAATGTCAGCTCTGCCACTCTGCAATACCCCTTCATTGCGAGATCGGACATCAATTGCAACGGTTGGTCTCATGAATGAAGTTTTGTAGGTGTGGCTGCTGGGTCAAATGAGTAGCAGTCTGATTTTGGCCCCTCTTGTGCTATATCTCTGAATTTGGCCATATTCTGCCCCTTTTTGGTTGAATTTATAATGCTTGGTGATTTTCTCCCTTGTTTGGTTGAATTTAGATTCTGAATTTTTATTGTTATTCAATCTATTTAACTCAGCTGAAGTTAAATTCACTTTTCCTTTCTTATATTCGTTTGATTAATTGTGAACCCTTCTTGTGTTTGATATATCCTTATGGTGATTTCTAGGTCCTGATGGCCTCTTTGAGACTAAGCACCATTGAGAATTGAAGCCGAATTGAGGAAAGAAGATTAGATTCAGTGGATCCATCTTTCTCGTCTTCAGACTTTATTTTTCAGGAATCCTGTGTTTTTCTCTGGATGTGGATGTTACTCTGCTTCAAATGAATATTGCTTTTGAGACTGCAAATTGCAGATCTGTTTTTCATTCAGTCGATTGATATTTAGTAAATTGTTCTATCGGTCCCCCTGTTGTATGCTCAAAACTATAAATCTGTGACACAGTGGCCATGATCGACTTTACAGATTTGGATTCTCTTCATTTGTGATGAAAAATGAACTATCGGTCCCCCTGTTGTATGCCCAAAACTATAAATCTGTGACACAGTGGCCATGATCGACTTTACAGATTTGGATTCTCTTCATTTGTAATGAAAAATGAACTGTCCTTTCCCGTTTCTCCTTCTAATACTTGCCTCGCGACAAAATTAGAGCCAAAGCATTCACCATTTATGTGATTGTGAAGCAAGTATGCCAAAGGCAAAGTGAGTGGCTTTCTTCATGCATGCTTGTTTGAGGTTTGGCCTCTGTGTTTGTAAATACAACTGATGTTCATGTTTAACACTAATCTTTGGGAAGGTGGATTTCATGGGAATAGGATAAGGAATAAATATTCTAACGAATCAGTTTTGATCGGGTTTTTAATGAGATTAGAATAAGAATAGGTATTTTGAGCTTTAAATGAATCAAACAAGATGTAGTTATCATGCAAGAATGGAGTTGGAATGGAATAATGATTATTATGAACCACGGTGTTAATGATGAAATTTGTACTCTTTTGAAGATCACCATTTGTCATAGAGTCATTACTGTATTGGGTTGAGTAGTGGCTCCCATACATGCGCATCAAATCCAATACAATAATTTTACTCGTACATCCCGAGAACACCTATAATAATGAACATACTAATGCTTCTTAGAAGAGCCCGTTAAAATTCACCATATGATCATTTATGCACGAAAGGTATTTTTAGAAGAACAATCCTATTGACACAAGATTTCACAGTAAAATTACAAAAGGCTTGTATCAAAAATTTATGGGGGCACAAGTTGTCATTTACTAAAACATCCTTACACTAAATCTGTGCTATTAAGGCTTTTTGTGATTTAGTTATGAGATTGTTTGTGTGTATAGATTTATTGTTTTTAGAATGTACAAGTAATATACTCAACCCTATTGTAAGAGGATAGTGGGTTGGGCCGGCAGGAGAAAAGTGGGCCAATGTGGGTTTGGCCCATCGGCACCCTTGAAGGTGGGGCAGCTCCGGCGGCCTAATTTTCTCTAATGTGCTTGATGAAACAACCGAAACTCTAGAGAGCATCCATATTTTCATAAAAATATGGGCTTAACTCAGACAATTTGGTGTCGTAGCCTGTAAACCCGATCCCTAACCAGACTAGAAGTGTACCTTCCAGCAGGTATTTGACTGATGAGTTCTCTCGCTTGTGAAGAAAAGTAGCGAAGCAGGACTCTCCGCTCATGGGTGTCGGCATTCCTTAGGTAAGGATGTTTGACAGGTAAGATACGTATCAGATGTTGATAGGTCAACTCCCAAAAAAGATGGGACGAAGCTGCGAGATCTGAGTCCAGACTTCGGAACTCCACCCTCTTAAACATATCAACGAAGCTAATAATTCACAAAAATTGGTTTATATAAGATAGGAAGAGGAGACGGATACAGTTAAAGCATATTCATGGTTAACTCATAAGTTCTAAATTCAATCACTCTAATCTCCCAATACAAACCCTTAAACCAAAAAAGAAGGGCTGTGAGGAGAAATTGTTCTACTTCCTCCTAATTACCCCTATAATAAGTCAATAATAACCCACCTAATCAATCAACAAGCCGCAGAGGAATTCGCAAAGGCATTGAAGAAATGAGGCTTCGCCGCCATTTTGAATCCCATCGCAGTCTTCGTGGAAGAGGAGGAATTGTCGCCGCCGCCGCTACTTCCGTTGCCGCCGGCCATCCGATCGCACGACGGGCACGTGGCGAGGGTTGCCGCGGGCAGCTTCATGCAGGAGGTCCGTTGAGATTGCATCAGAGCCTTCAGTTCTTGGACCTCTTTCTGAAGCCTCGCATTCTCGTCCCTCAGTGCCTCGCAACACTTCTTCAAGGCTTCACAGTCTAATTCCGTTTGCTTCAACTTTGTCCTGATTTCAATTCAAATGCATGAAAACTTTTCATTCAGACGCACATCAAACAGTTGGCACATATTTGATTCCTCCATGATCTTTCTTTTTTCTTTGTTTTTATTTCTACTAACCTAGATTCTAATACCGGCCCCGAACTACACGAGTCTAAAACGGTCAGACGCCAACTAGTGTAGAACTAAATTATCCTCTCAAACCAGCTTTCAGGTAAATCGGTGAATATTACAAGGTTTTAGATAGCGGGAATTGAACCTGTCTTATCTTTGGACAGGCCAATGCCTTACCACGTAACCAACTTTCATGATTTTATTTTTAATTTTTTGTTCTTTGTAAAATTGAATTTTGTAAAGTACCTGGCTCTTCTGTTCTGGAACCAAACTTCGACTTGTCGAGTCCGAAGATTCAATCCTCTCGCTAAGGCTTGCTTTTGTTTCTGCTGGTTCACACCACAAAAAGATTAAAAAAAAAAGGACATGACTTTAAGATATTCATCACTTTGAATCCTTAAAAAGTGGAAAAAAAAAAAAAAAAAACCAAACAAGTTCCATTGCTTAATGAAGATTGTCTACATTCGGTGTTCATGTTCATGCATATCCAGACATCGCAGCCTTATTCAATTATGTGTTCTGATGTATATGAATATGAGCGCAGAACATTGGAAAGAGATGGAAAGGGGGAGAAAGAAAGGGAAGAATTACAGGATTGAGGGTGCTATGTCGTTTGAAGTGTTCCTCAAGGAGAGCTGATTGTTCTTTTGTGAGTCTAAGTTTCTTTCTAGCGCTGCTACCTTCCTCCTCTTCATCGCTGCCTCGAAAGCAAACCTTTTCTCCATCCAAGTACTCTTCGCTGCCGCCGAATTCTCTCCCCCTCTTCGCGCTGCTGTTAGAGAGCGACGAGGCTCCGCTCTGCGAAGAGCCCTGCCGGTGCAAATCTCCCGAATCGTTACTCGCATCGATCTTCCTATTGCGTCCTAATTGATCTCGAGGAGAACTCCGAGTCGTCCCTGAAAGACCCAAAGTCAACAATAGCTTGAAATCGCAAGAAGCCGTCGTGGGAGGCGCCGCTGCTGGAAGTTTCGATGGCGTATTCGAAGAGAAGCCGCCGAGGCTGAGAACGAGGCCGGTGTCGCAGAGCTGATCCATTTGAGAAGAAACAGGGGAGGAGCAGGGGAAGGTGGTGTTAATAAAAATAAGGGATTCTTGAGGAAATGAGGAATGAGAGAATAGGTGAATTGAAGAGGAGGATGTGGGTGAGTGAGTGGGTTGGTGGGTGAGCTGATTAATAATCAGAGGAAACAATGAGTAGAGCCATGAATATAGTGAAAGAGGGGAATGATGAAAAGTCCCAATGCTACATTGATCGACCATTTCTACCCCCACCCTCTTATATTCTCTTTCTAATTTATTTATTTTTTGAATAGTTTTGTTCATTCGATCAAATTTCAATCAAATCTTAAAAATATTTCATCCGCCAGACATATATGAATGAAAGGCAATGAACTACAGGCAACCACTAGCTCGGTCGGTAGTGATTTGTCTTCCTATTATAAAGGTCGGGGGCTCGAATTTTCGTTAGGTCGAACCGTGAAATAATTTATCATTCCCTCCTCCTTAGACTTTAGCCTCCTTTCTAATAATAATAAAAATAAAAAAGGATGGCGATGAACTAATATATAAATATTTTTAAACACTTAAGATTTTCGAGGATTAATTGTGAATTTTTTTTATAGCCCGAGGTACAAGAGAATAATGCCGCTGAATCTCGACCTCAAGTAACCTCCTAATCACTTAAATTAGGTGGAAGGAAACGTGTGACATTAAAAATTGATCCCACAATCAGACACACTTTAGGATTATTCAATTTTCCATGTTTCATGCTCCCCTCCTCCTCCCTCATTTTTTTTTTTCTCTTTTCTTGATTTGTGTCTTTTACTGTAAAGTGGAAAGTAGAAGATAAATAAATTAAGAGAAAAGAGATTACACACCCTGAGTTTATTTACGTTTATTCTTAAAATAATATCAATTTACTAAAAATTAAAATTCACGATAAAAACTTTTAACATAATGACATTATTTTAGAGGTCATATCATTACATTGAAATTCACATGGCGGCAGTGGTGGAAACTCACGAAGAGAAAGGATGATTCGTTCCCTATGGTTGGTCTCACAGAACCATTGAAAAGGTACCAAATTCAGCTGTTTGCCACTGTTTTTCTTCTGTGCCACTTTGGGCATTAACACGTTTTAATTACTTTTATCTATCTTTGTTCTTTATAGAGTTGTGAGTAGGCATTCGTGATGGTTGGATCAATGGTTTCTTTTTGATATTTTTTAATTTTCTCCGGTTTGTGAAATTGACCACGCTCGCCATGTTTGATTAATAAGCCAGGCCATGCACGTGGTCCAAATCACAGGAAGCTCATGAATGATAAGGTAATGACAAAATGCCATTAGTTTTCCGTCGAATGACAGCGCTTGCTATTATCTCATAATTCAGTGTGTGCATTGTATTTTTTTTTTTTTGTCTTAGATGTTACATTTTTCACTAAGTTTGAATTTAAATTATTTTTATGCTCATCTATTTCTCTAATTTTCAATATTAGGGTGAGTGTTGGCAAGATGTCACATAATATATGTTTTGGTATAAGCAAGATAGTTTCGTTCCTTTCTTATCTTATTAGATCAAAGATATAGAAATGTTGTACCATAAGAAATAATTAATATAGATAAATACAAAATTAAAAAGCACCACAATAATTAGAAGAACTACATAACTCGATGGGGAAACAAAACCATCATTGTTACATCATCATTCACTTATTCAATAATAGTCCAGTGCGCTTAGAAACCTTTGATCTTCTCATTGGTGTGCCGATTATTAAGCGCCTCAAATTTTGAGGGTCCACCGAAATGGATTTAGTTTCCTCCAACGCACTTTTCATCCAATACTTCTAAATACACCTATTCTTAATTTTTTTAAACTTTTTTTGTAAATCTTTTAACTTTTTAAATTTTATAAATTTAAAAGCCTTTTATAAATATTAAGGTGTGACAATTTATATGAGATTTAAGAATCTAAAACGCATTAATTCGCACTCAAACTTTTCTACCATTTTTAAAGCTTTTGAAGTCTCAAAATTTAAAGTAGTGAAATATATAACTAGCGCAATATCAAATCTCATAAAAGCATACTTGTCCATATTTTGCATTTTCTCTTTATTTCTACCGTTAGAAATTCTAAATACTATTTAAAAAATGAGTTTGTTGAGGAATATTAAATAAAAAGTGTATCAGATAAGAGTCAAATCTCATTGAAATTCGGAATCATTGAGCTCATGTTAATTATTGATTGCTGCATGAGATTTAACAGTTCTCAAAAGCAATGAACCATCAATTAATCCCTATAAGAAACTAGGGAAAGTATACATTTGTTAACAGGGCCCTGCTGGGGGTACCAATGTCGCATTTGCATGTAGGTAGGGTTTATCAATACACATCAGAGGTAGGGCTGACTTACATGTAAGTGTCGTTATTCAAAAACACTGGCAATGCTGGTACCACTAATATTTTCCTTGTTAGTATTATATGATTAATATTTTTCCCCCTCAAGTAATGTATGAATAATACTATGGTCATATTTCAATAATGGGGTTGTGGTAGAAAATTCCAATCTCTTTCAAAAAGTTATAATTGATCAACAAGAAATTGGAACTTTGCTTATGTAAAGCACACAATGCCTTGTCGGCTATGATGTTGGCAGATCACCAACATAGCAATAAACCATCAAGTAGGAATTAATCCCTATAAGAAACTACGGAAAACATACATTTGTTTATATATATATATATTAGTTAGGAGAGTGAGTATAATGAAATTACTTGATAATCAAGGGACATTATCCGTAATTTGTATCGTAAGGTATTGGGTTCAATTCTGCATCTGGGGTTGATAGTGGATAAGGGTATACCTGTTTATTTGTCTTGCCGTACCATAATTTTTAAGGTGAAAATAATTTCTTTTACTCATTTAAGTAAAATTTTTTAGATAAAATTAAAAATTCTTGTTGGAGTCATCCATCTTCCACATGGTTACTAATTACTTGTACAATCATGATAAATGAAAATGGAGAATTTGTGCATATAAAAAGTATTTGGGGTAACATTTGTCAGTGCGTGTAGAAAATGATGAGGGTTGCTCCACTTCCACACAATGCATCATTCATTGACAAAATGGAAATCTCGTGTTTCCATGGTCATAATGACCATAATCATGCGAGTCCCAAGCTCAAATCAAAAGTTCAATTACAATTATTGTTTGGTGCTTGTTTAGTCATATTTAAGTTTGATGATTTTGAGATGTTTGGTTGGTACAAATTTAAGTTGTAATTCATGCGTTTAAATGCATATTTTATATAAAAGTATTGGGTTTTACCTGAATTATTTATGTATGTTTTAAAACAGCAATTATACTGTTTTTGAATTTAAATAGTTGTTTTCAAATATAATTCTCCTTTGTCTTTAATAATTTTAAAACAATTTTAATCCCATAATTTGTAAGACACCTATGAGAAAGATGAGAGAGAAATTAGGCGGTTTTAGGCCTAACGGCAAAAATAATCATATACTTTCACTCCCTTTTGATTTAAATCTTAAACTTTTAATTTAATATTAACGAAGCAATTTCAATCCTAGCCTATCCATCCTTGCTAGGATGGATTATTACATGGGCAAAAAAAAAAAAAAAAAAAAAAATCCAGGTTAGTAATGTTTCTCGAAACTCTAATATTCCTAACTTTGTTCTAAGATTACTATATTCTTTAACTTATGAAATGAATAGAACTGGATTATAGTTGTTTCACTGATATAAATTTAAGTTAGAAATTAGAAAATTAAAAGTTCAGGATTTTAAACCAAAATAGTGAACATTCATGATTGTTTTCGCCAATAGGCCTTTTGTTTTTTGGTTGAATTCAAATGGGTGAAAGGGGCTGATAGAAGCAGAGTTTATCAACAAAGGGTTGATGCACAGAGAGTTTTAACTATTTTTTTCTAGTTGTGTGTGTGTGCGTGTGTGTTTTTTTTCGTTTTTAAAATAAACAGAAATGTTTTTATTATTTTGCAAATAACTAGTTTTTCTAATTGTGATCCAAACCATCCTGGGGTCAAAAAAATATTGGAAAAAATGAATACAACCTTTATACGATTTGTGTAAGTACGTATATATAATACATTTTTTTATTAAATATGGAATACTTTTTTTTTCCTACGATATACTCAAAATTCTTCAAAAAATTTAGAACGGGAAACCCTTAGGGGAAAAAAGAAGAAAAGAAAAAGAAGGAAAAAACTATTTTCTTAAATAAAAAAGTGTTTTCCAGTTAAGATAAAAAAAAACTGTTTATATAAACTAATTCAAATGGAATCAAAATTTTCTATAACTTGATTTTTTTACCATGACAACCAAATGTACCCTTTCGGGGGTTGGTAAGGAACCAAGCTCAAACTCACTTTTCCACTTAATAGAAAATATTAGTTAGAAATTTAAATTGAACTAGGGATTTCATGAATGGTGATAAATTTTTTTGGAAGTAGAGGCATGTAAATGTAATTGATTATTTTATGCTCAAAGATTATTCGTCTCTATAAAATTTTGTGAATTTTCATCCTAAAAATAATGAGTGGAATAACATAATGATAGAATGATTAGGCTTGTGAATTTTCACCCCAAGAAAAATGAGTTGAATGATCCCAAATCTCAATAATTGAATGATTAGGCTTTAATTTTTTGATGTGGGATGTTTTCAATAATTGTTTTTTGGCCATTAAACGAACGCGACATGACAAATCATAACCTTTTGTTGTTAGGTTTTTTATTATTTTAGTGGCGGCTAGATAAATTTGACATTGAAATTGTAAATTTACATAAACAAAAGTCGGACCTTTTAATTTTCTTAGCAAAAAAAAAAAAAAAAGGGGTATCATTTATTTGATTTTGAGAAATGTAGCATAAGAAAAAGAAGAATAATAATAAAGAAGAAAAAGGAGTTACGAAAGTGCTCCTATTAAAATAAAACTCATGACTTATTTAATTGTCTCTTCTTTCCTCAAGTTGAGATAGAAATAAAGAAAAGGAAACATGATTTTTATGATTAATTTTTCTTGAACATTGAATTATGAGACATATAATAATGTAGTATGAACGAATATTCGCATATAGAAGTTATGATTTAAATCAATCATGAGTCTCTTAGGCCTATCATTGTCCTTCAACCTTTGCCAAAATTTTCCACCTACACTCAAAAACTTAACTAGCTAGGATCTTTTAGTCATGATTTTATTTTTGCAGAATTAACGGGAATATAATGATTTCTTTTATACAATAACATGTTCATTGCCTTGATTTGATTATGGGAAAAAAGAAAAGAGAAAAAAATGATAGTGGGGATGAATCATCACCAAAAATGTTTATGATTAGGGCTACTAACTTTTTTCGAGACGTCAAAATAACTTATTATTAGTTTCGAAACTCCAATGTCGCATGGTGGACTTTTTGATCATAATATCATTATCATTATTATTATGCTAGTACTAGACATTATTATTATGTTTTATATTACTTTTTAAATGGGTTGGCCTTTCTAAGTTCAACCCGACAAACTTGAGTTTGGGTCCCAAAACTACATTGTCTCACTAAAAATAAAGCTTATTCACATAAATATTTTTAGGAAAACGATGCAGTTTTGGAACCCAAACTCTAATAAGTTCCTGAGTTTGGACTTAGGAAGTCTTTCACCTATTTAAAATGTATATTTTGGTCCGAAAAGATACCAACAATTGAGGGGAAAAAAAAAAACTTTGGTTGGTGCTCCTTAATTTATAGACATTGTCATGTCTATTTAAATAGTAACAAGTCTTAGTTTGAATAGGCATGTTCATTGAAATTTTAACTATACATTTTTGTTATTATTTTTTATGAAGTTAAGTCAAGCAATTACTCAAAAGTTTAAGTAATATATTTTTTTTCTGCTAACACACCGTGATTGAGAGTTTATGAGAGAAAAGAGGAGTGAAAATATATTTAAGGAGGAAAGTTGAGGGTTTTCCTTATCAAAATTATCTCAGTCTTGGACAGATAAAATTGGAATGAAAGTTAGAGGTTTTCATCCTCGCATTTCTTTCGATACCCCTCTCTTTCTCTCCTTCATTAAACTCACAATCAATGAATTTTGTATCCGTCCTCCCACATCTTTCCATCCAATCAAATTATCATAGTTATAATTCTTAATTGAGTTTTTCACGTAGATCTTATTTGTTCTTTCTAATTTGTGATTATTATCAATGAGCATGTCTTATTGCGTAACGTGTAAGAATAGTAATATACTTAATTATTTTTCATAATCAATGTAAACAATGATGGCGAAAATCTATGGTCTCAAATATGATGACGTTCATTATGGATGCTTAGAATCGGGCGAGGAACATTAAGGAAAAGTCAAATGCTTTTTTGTCGACTCATTAGTGACTTAAAAAATTATGTAGAAAGCAATTGACTTTTCATATCCTATATGAAAGATTATGTTGGACCCTTCTTCAGAATGTGAAAGATGTTAGAATTTAAACGATTACTTAAAATATTATATTTTAAGTATCGAATTTGAAACGGTTAGTTCCAGTAATTATATATAGAATATATATAGAATTTTTGGATTAATGAGTTTTAACCCGTAAACCTGTTTAATCCGATTCATATCTACGCAAATGATCTCACTAGTTTATATGTTCTATGGTATCTTAAAATTTTCTTTCTCAAATAATTCTCCCTGTTTCACCCTTTGAAGTCATAGATCATGCCTGAATACGGAAGGACAAAATTGATTATGCGCATATGAGAACATTACTTTCAACAATATTCAATGTTTAATTACTTAATTTTATTATTTAACCTCTTGAAAATCCTCAACATTCATACATAAAATTAAATGTATATTTACTAGCAGTGACACACCTAATCAATGGGACTTTAGGGCTCTCTATAGAAACAAGATGACATTAAAAAAATAAAAACAATATAAAAAAGCAAATAAATTTAGAGTTTAAGGGAAAAGGAGAAAAATAATCATGCTTTATGTGACGAGTTGCAAGCAAAACAAATCTCCCCCCCAAGTGGGATCCACGTGGAGGTGCGAGAGACATTGACCCACCGAAGATTTGGTCCGTTGGGCACTCTCCCCACCTTTTAAGCGGTGGGTTTTTCGAATTTTCAGGACGTAATCACTGATGTAATTTTACATTTATCATTTTTCAGCTTATTAGTCTCTTTTATAAATAAAAAAAAGTGGTTGATTCTCTTTTTTTTTTTTTTGTTTTTTTGTTTTTTTGTTGCTTTTCCTAAAAAAAAAGGGGGGTGGGGATTGTTGATTATGGACAGTAAAAGTTGGTTGGAGTGCGAAAAATTTTGGGACAAGGATTTTTTTTTTTTGGGTGGATCAGGGCGTAAAAATGGAAGAATTTAATTCGTTGATCATTATTTTCTTGAAGGATTTGTATTAAATAAGAATATTTACTTTATATATATATATTATTTAAAATAACAACAGTTTATTTACATTCACTATGATTGGATTATAACGTCACACATTTTTTTAATTATCTGATTGAAGATAGAAGTAAGGGTTTATTCAATGATTGCGTTCTCTATTATGTCTTTAGTAAGGATTTGTTCTATAATTGTGTTGGTCATTGAGAAATTCTGTAAAAAATAACATAACAAGCTCGATAATTTTAGAACTTATGTGCTCTCAAAATCTATTATCGGACACATGTTGGGCAAATTTTTTGGGCTCAATCTCATTGGGCTTTATTTCAGTGAAAACTCGACTATTATTATTTGGTTTAATAGAGTGAGACTAAAAGGCTTAGGTTAATTAAATGTGGATTGGCTAATGTGTGCTTAGGGTAGGCTACTAAGGTTTTGATAAGTGACCCATTAGCCTAGCCTAGATAGTTATATAAGCTAGGTCCCTGCTATAATTCCTTAAGAGGTTTAACCTACTGTACATATAAAGTTATGGTTTTTTTCTCAAGAAAAAAACTTAGTTGGTATCTCATTGAGCCAGTGTCAGGGAATTCAAAGTAGAAGATCAAACAAGAAAACCTTTCAAATTTTTGCGGTGATTTTTAATTCTTCTCCTAAGATGGATTCCAAAAGTTAGTATTTTATTAGTTTTAATCGGTTTTAGGTACTTGTTGAATCATAGGATTGATCTTGACATATGTTTGATTCTGGATCAACATAATATATTTCCTAAAACACAATGAACAGCTAAAATCATTAGCCACTTTATGTGTTCAATGGTTTTAATTATTCAGGTGTTCGATGATAGAAATTGCATGACATATTAAAAATAATTGAGCTCCGCACATAGATCTTCAACAAAGAAATCCTTGCCGACGATAGAACACATAACACAAAACATAGAACACATAACACAAAACATAAAACACATTAATTTCAAGACATAAAAACTAGGAAACTTCCTAGTTGAGGAAACCGCGTCTACACCTACATTTCCTCCTCCTTCCTCCGCATGGTGCGTCCTATTCTCTCCCTGTATTTTGTTCGTCGCAATAGATATTTGCTTTTAAACAGCTCTTTTTCTCTTTGCTATACTAAAATATTGCTTTACCATGCATGCTTAATTAGCATGCAGAGTCAATTGTCTATAAATATTCCAATAATAGACGCCCAACCAAGAATGTGAGGCATATTCGAAACATAGAGTCGAATCGCTAGGCTTTGTTGTGCTTGTTGATTTGTCAAAATTTGGCACACATAAGTGGAACATGGTTGATGATGTGTGAAAGGAGGGAAAAGCCTAGTAAGGCAAACCTAACTAGTTTGATCTTTATTTTATTTTTTGTGAAGTGGGGAGGATAGACCATTCATCAATGCACCTTCCTTCAACAAAACAAAGTCTATAAGCTTGACCCTACTTGGGCCATTTTTCATCTTTTCTTCCAAATACAATTCTCTCTTTCGGACTCATGCATGCTTACGTTTAAAAACGGTAAAAATGGTGCGACCCATTTCACCCCTGCTATTTCAATTATTTTTAATTTTTAATTTTATTTTTTACTTTTAGAAATTTATTTCATTTTATCCCATAGACGTAAGTCATCTCAATTGAAAAAACTTAACTTGGTCAACCTCAACGAATTGAGCTGTTAAGTGGATCAGTGGCCCATAATCTACTAAATCCTAATCATCCATTTGATGTATGGAAGAAAATTAAACTATTTATTAAATCAACAATTAACACGTGATTAAAAGTTTGTCCACTTTCAACTTTCTGGATGGAAGGTTGCACAGAGAATATATTGCATAGGGAATATATGTGTTACCATAATGTATTTTGGCAATAAGCTATGAGGCCCACAAGTTACAACCATGTGAATGTGATGATTTTGCAAAGAATTTCAATGATCGGACTCTGAATAGATGCTCACCTAGCATTGTTTAATGTTGTATATTTCACGTGTATGCCCCTCTTAACCTATAAGTCACATGCCAAATAGGGCGGAAAGAAAGCAAGCATCTCCAAAATCATTGATTTTATATCTTCCTTCTTATATAAGAGGCTTTAAGTTTTTTTATTTATTTTCTATAATATTAATATACATATAATAGAGGGGCACACCCGTAAGTTGATTAGCTATTGCTACGTGTAAATGTAACTCTCTATTAATCGCTTGAATGAGATAAATCAAAACTTGTGCGTCCTAAGAAATTGAGCCTTGGCGAATCAAAGTGAATGTCTTCAACTTTCTCATGAAACTAACCCAAATTGGTTTTAGAGGTTTTAAGTTTTTATCTTCCACGCATCATCTGAAGGTCTGCCTTATTCAAAATTCTCGGTTCTACCCCGATAAGAGGACAAGAAAACCGTTAGGATCTGGACAAGAGATGACCGCCTTCAAGTATGAGAAAACAGCGAGCACAAGAAACAAAACAACCACATACGCAAAAATGTTTGATGTCTTGTGTTCCAAGTTTTCTCATCGTTAATTGGGGACTTGAGAGTGTATCTATCCCCTCATGGTTGTATCCAAAGCTGATCCCTAGGGTTGGGAGTCGGAGACTGATGTAACTATTTCGAAATATAGTTAAAATGACTCTCTTTTTCCTCGATGGACATAGGTCTTAATTGGATTGAACTATGTAAAATATTGTGTCTTTGTGTGAATGCTCTTCGGCTGTTTTCCTAGCACCGATAGGCTTGCACGATTCACAACACACACAGATCGTTTTTCAAGTATTCTTGAATATACGTAGCAGTCGAGCTGGCCAAAAATTTAGTTGCAGAAAAAGGAATGAGAAATATCTCTACCATTCAACATGTAGCCAAGATTTGAGCTCTTACCTTTATTATAGGGCGGGAGGTCGTTACTAGCTGAATTATTGATTGCTGGTTAAAAAAAATTTAATTTAAACGTTGCATTAGAACTTGTGATACCGAAAATGCGCGTGGGCCGAAGTTCAAACAAAAATTGCGTGTGGCCCAAAGTTCAACCAGTCTCTTTCTGGGCCGAAAATTGATTGGGTTGTTATTGAGTAACTGTTCAATTGGGCTGAGTTTTAGATCTTGAGCCCAGTTTAACCTTGGGCCCAAATTGGGCTATGACGACAATTTTGTTATTTCAACATGCAAGTCTGAGCACCCTCCATTTATGCTTTTTTTTTTTTTTTTTTTTTTTTTACTTTTCTTAATTTTGTAAGAAAATTAGCGATTTTTTTTTTTTTTTAGCAATCCTCAAATCACTCCATAGGGTGTGGTAAGATGATTTTATTTCCAAATTAGACTTCATTCGAATCACAATTGCTCTCAACCCGAATTTCTTGAAAAATCTACCTCAGCCAAATCAACTTAAAATTTTGCTAAGTTGACTATAGAGCGTGCCAACTCTTCAATCTACTAATCCGTAATATTTTTAAAAAATAATATGCGAGTTATAGTAAGAAAATGACACATACCCATCTCTTCAGTTTCTCTCTCCCACATTTATTATCACACTTACCCCTACTTTGGTTTGCTATAGAATTATACTTCCTAATTTGGATTTTAAGAAACATTTATACCTCCTGATTTAAATTTTGTACGAAATTGAAACCTTTTTGTTATACAATGTTTACGTTGTCTCTTTATATTTGGCACCCAATTTTTTTTTCCCCCAAAACTCGATCGATTCAAAATTGGAAAGTACTTCTGGATGAAGAAGGGGTCCAAATTTAAAGAGTGGCCAACAATTGAGAACGTAAAGAAAGGCTCGCTTAGCCCCCCCGCCCCCCCCCCCCCCCCCCCCCCCCCCCCCAAAAAAAAAAGAAGAAGAGAGAAAAGAAAAAGGTAAAGAGAAGATCCCAAAATTAATGTGGTATGACAACAAAAGTTGCATCCCCTTGAATTTTTATTTCCTTTAAAAGAAAAAAGAAAAAAAAAGGAAAAAAAAAAGAAGAGGAAACTAGCATGACTAAATTCTTATTAATTCCTTGTTGCATGTGTGGAAGTTTATTAACTGCAGGTAAATTTTACTGAAAGTCATTAAATTTTGGAAATCGTCTCAAAATGATCATTATACTTTGATTTGTTTCACTTTTCATATCTAAGTTTTATAATGCCACGATTCCCTAATTATTAATGTTACTCCCCTTTTCATTTAAAAATTTCTCTTCCCACTTCACTCTCCTAATCATTTTAAAGTAAATTTTAAATAATTTTAATCATATATATAAACTAAAATAAAATATGAGAATACATAAAATTATTGCTTTTAATGAGTCTTACAAATATGGAACATATTAATCATAAGCTTTGAAAATTTAGTGTAGTTTACTTTTGATTTTCAAAATTTTCAATAATTAAGATAAATGTGTTTAATATTTCTAGATCTTATGAAACTTTATAAGTCTATGTATCTTTTTTTGTCAATTCATACAATTATAAAAGGTCATAAAATGCCTCGAAATTGACTAGGAGAATAAACTGCAGAGAGAAGTTGCAAGAGGAAATGGAGGGGAGAGACTCATTAGTAAGGATCGAATTGTAACATTATGAAAGTTTAGTATTAAAAATGTGACAAATCAATATACAATGACTAATTTGAGACCTAAAATTCAGTGACCTTCAATAAAATGTATTCAAATAATTATGATATTCTTTTTTGTGCATCTGATTTATTATTTTGTGCTTTCAATTTTCGTATCTTACCCAATCCAATGAGATTTAATGCTTTGGTTAATTGGAGTATTTTTCTCTGTTTTTAAAGGACATGAGTACTCATATAAGTTCTTTTATATGGTGCATTACTAAATTTCGTGCCTATTAATACCTTATTTCTATCAAAATTGGAAAATTTCATGCTAATTCATGATGTACAATTTATTAATTATTGATCTTCTACAAGTATTTTGCGCAAAAATTAAAATGAGAAATATTAATTATTAAGTTGCGAGAATTAAAATAACCAATATTTCGACAAACAAGGTCCAACGGCCAGTTCTTATCAAATCGTTGTTGCGTGGGTGCCAATTGAGTAGTGATGCTGCAAAATAATTACAGATACTCATTCTGTGGGGCCCGCACTAATCCTATATATCAAGCTCTCAGCCAACCTCGAGTTGACTCGTTCACACACAGCCAGTCCCTGGACTCGCTTCTAACTCGGAAACATGTCCTCTCTCGCTCTCTCCATCACCTTCCTCCTCCTCCTCCTCTCCTCCGTGACTCCACCGTCGGAAGCCTCCCATCTCCGCCGCGGCCCCAACCGGGCCCCGAGGTTTCCCGGGGAGTTCGCGGCGGCGCCCAGGCGCAATGGACTACGGCCGTACCAGTACGAGACTCGGTACTCCGAGCAGCAACTGGATCACTTCGGCTTCTCAGAGCATCCCAAGTTCCTGCAGCGGTACCTTATCAGCACCGAGCACTGGTCCGGGGCGGAACAACGGGGCCCGATCTTCTTCTACTGCGGGAACGAAGGGGATATTGAGTGGTTCGCGGCGAATACTGGGTTCGTTTGGGACATTGCTCCTCGCTTCGGTGCTATGGTGCTCTTCCCCGAAGTAAGTGTTGCCTAATACTGAGTGTTTTCTTTTCGAAGTTCTTCATTTTCTATGAAGTGAGAGATGTATTTGCGAATCGCTAATTTAGGCAGTGAAGTTAGTGGATTCTTTGTTGGATTTAGTGTTTTTAGCTGATGAATGTAATGGCAGTAACTAGACAGTAATCTTTCTTTATGAATGATTGGATTTATTCGAGCATTGGACCTTAGAATGGAAACGGGACTTCTGATTTTAAGCTGTAGTAGCTTTTGTGCTAAAATGGATATGGAGTTTATTTGAAATTCTTTTTGCCCCAGTGATTATAAACTTTGAAAGCATTATTAATCAAAATGAAATTGTGCTCAACCTGATGCTGTCGGGTGTTTATATCCATATCAATAGTTTTGTTCATAATGCTGAAATTGAAAGGATTCTTTATTAGCATAAGGTGGTTGTGTGGATTGCTTGCAATATTTGACTGGGCTTCACACTTCTGGTTAATAGCATCGGTACTATGGTAAATCTATGCCCTATGGAACCAGAGACAAGGCATATGAGAATGCAGCTTCTTTATCCCTTCTTACTGCGGAGCAGGCGCTTGCAGATTTTGCGGTGCTGCTCACTGACCTTAAAAGGAACTTGTCTGCTGAGGCTTGTCCCGTGGTGTTATTCGGAGGATCCTATGGTGGAAGTAAGCACCTATGTTTCTATTTCTAAACATATGTCTCTATCGTTGTCAAGAATATTCGGTTTATTCCATATTTGTAGTTTTGCCGGTGTGTAAGTTGTAAGGTTTTCATTTGGGATTTGAACAGTGTTAGCAGCATGGATGAGGCTCAAGTACCCCCACATTGCCATCGGTGCACTTTCATCTTCTGCACCCATTCTTCAATTTGAGGATCTTGTGCCACCAGAAACATTCTACGATAGTGTCTCTAATAGTTTTAAGGCCTGTTCCTTAAATCCTTAATTCCATTTGCTATACTATGAACTATATGTGAGTCTTGCAATGTAACACTACCAATTTCAATTCTATGCAGCGTGAAAGCACCAGCTGCTTTGACACTATAAAGAAGTCCTGGGATTTACTGGTTTCTGATGGTCAGAAAGATGGCGGCCTTCTGCAGCTGACAAAAACTTTTCACCTATGTCGGTAAGGCTAACAACACAAGATGGAATAAAGTGGGAATTGAGAAGCTGTTCCTTAAGAATAGAGTACGCAAGGAATGACTAATTTAATTGAATGTGAATGTAATAAGTAAGTAATAACTATTTCTATGGCTCATGGGTGGAATAGGTAAGGAATTAGATATTTCTAAGGGCCATTAGTAGAATAGGCATTCTTAATTGGGCTGGGAACTCCAGGGTAAACCATACGAGCTACTAACTGTTTGTAGGAATAAAGGCGGAATGGAGTAGCTATTACTATGGATCAAGCATAGCATTAGATATACCTGTAGGATTGGTCTGTAACCCTTTGTTGAGCTGATCAAAATCAAATTTCAGGGATTTGAAGAAGACTGAAGATCTTTCTAACTGGTTGGAATCTGCTTATAGTTATCTAGCAATGGTGAACTATCCCTATCCATCGGAATTTCTAATGCCTTTGCCTGCACATCCAATAAAAGAGGTTAGTTTGGATTGGTAGTACAATTTGAAGGATTGTCATACTTTGAAGCTTCTGAGGCTATTAAGTCTCACTGTACTTTTTGTGTAAATGGAAGTACCATGTCCTAGGTGGTCAGGTCCCTCCTTTCAATATGCAGAATATTATGGTTAGTAAGATTGCTTGATATACTAGATCCAGAGGAATGACCGAAACGCATTACAAATTGTGTTCCACCAAATTAATTTTTCTTATAGAGTCTACTTTGTTTTAGACATACTTAAAACACATTCTTTTAGCTGCAGGAAAATTTCAGGTCAGTGAAGTAATTTTAGGTGATGAACTATTTCTTGAACCTGCCATTTTATCTGTGGCTTGATACATGTTCTATGTAGATTTCACCTCTTTTGGAAACATAAATTTCAAATATTTTCCATTTCATTACTTGTTGGTTTGGTTGCTTCTTTTCTTTTCTAGGTTTGCAGAAAAATTGATGGTGCTCCCAATGGAACTAATGTTCTGGAGCGCATATTTGAAGGAGTAAGCGTCTATTACAATTATACTGGTTCAGTGGACTGCTTTGAGCTGGATGATGACCCCCATGGCATGGATGGTTGGAACTGGCAGGTATTTGTACATACCCATGCACACATAAATGTTGTGGGAGCAATTAGCTGCAGCTAATTTCTAAATAAAATTTTGATCTCGTCCATTATAGGCATGCACCGAGATGGTTATGCCAATGTCTTGTAGCCGCGACGTGAGCATGTTTCCAGCATATGATTACAATTACTCTTCTTTTCAAGAATCGTGCTTGAAGGGTTTCAACGTGACACCAAGACCAAGATGGATAACAACAGAATTCGGAGGACATGTAAGTCAATGATACATTTGTTAATGATCAACATTTTCTTTCAGAAAGTCTGTTCATGTGCACACAAAAAATTGTTATGGCTCTAATTGGCTCCAACTTACTAGGGATCAGGTATGTGTGATTGGTGTTGCAAGAACAACGTGCAGATGATAAGTACACAAAATGATGGAAGGACTAATAACTGGTTGATGTTAATATTGGAATAAGAATTGATCTTGGAATTCTTTAAGATATTTGTCACGAAGACTTCTAATTAAAGAGATTTACAGTTGAGCATTAGAAGGAGAAGGAATTGCCTTCTAGCGCATACACTTGAGTGGTTGCTCTTTTTAGTCCAAGAAGAGCCACAATTTAAGTTTGGAATTTATTAATAATATGATAATTTACTTCCGTGGTGCTTGCTTAGTATGAATATCATGCATCATGATTCGGTTCATATTTACTCAGCTATACTTCTTTTTACCATTATGTTAATAAATATAATGACTTTGATCTCAACCTCTTTCACATACGCAATTCCAAATGGAAAAAATTATAAATTTGAACAAAATAATCTGACTGTTTGTGCTGTTTTTGCATTTTTGAAGGACTTCAAAACTGCTCTGAAAACGTTTGGAAGTAACATCATTTTCTCAAATGGCCTCTTGGATCCTTGGAGTGGTGGCGGGTAAAGTCTTCGCCCAACTAAACTAGTATGATGGCAAATCATGTCTTTTGCTATTATGATTCTGTAAGTTCTGACTGTTATATGGCTACCATCTGTCTTGCAGTGTTCTGCAGAATGTATCCGAAAGTATTGTTGCCCTTGTTACAGAGGAAGGTAATTCGTAAACTCAGTCACGTTTTATCCTCATCAGCTAGCAGGTATGAGTTGTGTTAATGCTGGATGAATCAGAAATGCTCTAGAATTCTGATTTGCTTTTTAAGCTTTGGGTCATCCCAAAACTCCGTACGAGTTAATAAGATGCACTCCAGAGTTAGGATATACAAGGAATAGCTATTTCTAAAGTAGATGAAATAACTATTATCGTAGACTATGGCTGGAATAGATAAGAAATAATTATTCCCTAAGAGCAATAAGTGGAATAGGCAGCCTTGATGGGCTGGGAGCCGTAATTCCACTCATTCTTGTCACAGCTCAAAATGAACTAAAACATCAGATTGGAATGAAGCATTCCAATGAAATATACCTTTTTCTCTTTAAAATCCATCTTGTTTCATTGTATTTCATTCCATCATACCAAATACTAATGAAACATATGCTGGCTTTTGCTATCGAGATCACTTCACGCATTTCACGTTTATGTTTCCTTAGGCGCTCATCACATAGACTTGCGTGCTTCAACCGCTGAAGATCCAAAGTGGGTGGTAGAGCAGAGGGAAAGTGAATTAAAGCTGATTCAAGGGTGGCTGGACGATTATAACGATCAGAAAAGTTCAGTTTTCAGCATGTAGTAGAGATTAAAGATGATGAAGGGGATTGCTTTGCTCTAAAGAGAAGATTGAGGACAGTGAAATTCTTGGTTTTATATTTCTCTGCCATTAGTATCACCTAATTGACAATGTTGGGGGCACTCAGCTGGCTCAAAGTCTTTCAATTTGCAGTGTTGTTGTATTTTATGGGCAGCGACTGCTCACTGGAATGGTGCCTGTAAATATATGGTCATAATAAACAACAGTCGCGCATACTTTGTTTTCAGTACTGAGCAAAGATTAAAGCGATTGTCTCTCGTAATAGAAAAGGGAGTAGGCTTTTGATAGCGCATAACTCAGGTATTATCACTACCTAAAATTATGGTGTCTTGATGTTTTTGAAAAAAATTCAATCTTGCGGATGAAAATAACATTGAGATATAAGAAGCAAAAAAAGTTTTCATTTAGATAAGTTTGTGGGTGATCGCCTATTTTAATACTATTAAAATCAGAAAACCAAAGTCCTTAGATAAGTAGGTTCTACATCATGAAATTATATTCTCAATTTTTTCACGGGTTGACATTGCTTTTCTTGCCCTTTGGGAATTAAACACACGTTAACCAAGTTAATGAAAAATAATTAGTCCTCGAGCCCATGGCTTAGGCCTACGGACCCATATTGTTTTTAAGCTCCGTTGGTCAAGTCAACGAAGAGTCATAACATTCTTGAACTTATGGCTCAACCCCTAAGGGGAATACCTTCTTCGGAGCCCGTTGACCAAGTCAACTAATGGCAATTATTTTAGGGCCTACGACTCAGTCACTAACGGTTATGTTATCAAGTAGGGACCTATGGATCCATGTTTCCAAACCTATGGCTCAATCACTAAAGAAACATCACTTTTCAACCTTCGTTGACCAAGTCAGCAAGGAGCGACTATTTCTGAGCCCATGGCTCACCCATTAAAGGGACAAGCCAATTTCTTGAGCCCATGGCTCATTTTCTAGAGTGGCCCTTATTTGGCCTGTTCACCTAAACCTATGGCTCTATTATTTAAAGGAATGCCTTTTTGGGCTTATGACCTGTTAGACCCATTACAGCCTTGATACTATGACTCTACCACTCTGCCTTAGTGGGATGTGGTTCCTTTTTAGGGATTTTCTCAATGATTGGGAATGATAAGTCCAAGGCCCAAGGAGGATGTGGCACCGCATCCTTCCCCACTATATAAGCAAAACTCTAAAGTTTTAAGGAGCGGTAACACTTTTGGGCTAAAAACTACAATTAGGGGAAAGGAGAAGAGAACTAGAGAAGGCAACTCCGTTCTTTCATTTTCTGGGTTTAAAGCCCTCGTTCTCTTCGTATTCACGGCTTACTTTTTTTTATGTTTAGGGTTTATAGCCCCTGTTCTTCTCGATTCATTCATCCGTTATGCTCCCCTTCACATTCTGAACCTATGGCCCTCATCCTAAAACCATTCATCACCAGTACAAAATATGGTAGAAAATAATTACAACGCATGAATCCTTTTCCCCCAAAAAAGCAAAAAGTAATTAATAAATAAACATACATAAGAGAGGGGTGTAAACCTCCCACCCATTAATTATTAAATGGTAAATCTTGAGTATCATCTAATTATGAAATAGGCTCCATCAAATCAAAGTAGCCAAATTTATGTTAGTATATAATAAAAACCTATAAAGTGTAAATAGTGTGTGGGAATTATTGCTCCAAGTAATACTATCCATATATGATATGTATATCTAGTCGTATTAATAAAACTTTCAATTTAGAGGAAGCCTGTAATTTTATTTTTATTTATTCTTTTTTTTTTTTGAAGAGAGGAAGCCTATAACTTGATGAGTGCAAATTTAAATACTTTGAGAACATATTTATGGTCCAAATTGAACGCTCCTGCACAGAACTATATTAATGGTATGACATTAATAGTAAGAATGGTAAGAAAACCCTAAAACTTGAATATTAATAAGAAAAATTTTGAATTTTTATGGTGGAATAATGTTTCCTTTAGTATCATTTTACATAATTTTGGCATAAAATGGAGATGAGAGGAAGGAGAAACGAAGGGATCGACGAATGCGTGACCATAAGATTGCGGACAAATATTAATACATAAATTGTGATAGATTAAAATTCCTGTAGTCTTAAGATTAAGTGTGTCCACTTATTTATCAATCATAGAAAAGAACTTCACATTTCATAATCATTGTACTCGTAATCTTTTCAAACTTTATAAGAAAAGAAAAACTTAACATCGTGACATTATTTAAGGTCCCGTTCGGTTCATGCATCAAATTCCTCATATGTGATATGACATTTTTATGAATGGCATGCTTAATCGAATTTATTGACATTATTATGTTTGGTATAAATAATTAGATTCAAAAAATATTAAAGCTTTTCATTAATACCCTTTTATAAAAAATTATAGTATTCATCACAAAATATAGCAAATTATTTACATGATAAAAAATATTTTTTAAAAGTTAAAACTAAAATAAAAATTTTACTTATTTTTTAAATTTTATGTGTGTGTAAAGGCTTTACATTACCATGATAAAGGCCCAAATCCATTCAAAAAAGTTCAAAATTTAAATTTTTTTTTTGGTCGAAAATTTCAAAATATTTCCTTATTAACCCCATTTTCTAAAATTTTCAAAATTGCACCGTTATGTAAGGAACAAGCACTTAAATAGTTAAAATTACATCAATAAATAGTTAATTCGAGGATTGGTGGAAAAAAATAAGGACTGCGGACCAGTCAAACGGCGTCGTTTCTTTCACAGTAGAGCCAGGTCAAAGGTGTTCTTCCAAAATCAATTTCACTTTCAGTACCTTCCGTAGAGCCCCTGTGAAGAGAGAGAGAGAGAGAGTGTTGCTTCGATCAAGAAATCGTTTCAAAGTGCAAAATCGAAGACGATCATCTTCTAGGGTTTGCAGAGATTCGAGCTACAACGATGGCGAATCCGCAGATTGGCCGGCTTCTCCTCACTCCGAGCCCCGGTTCCAGGGCACCGCGATCCCCGCTCAGCGACGAAGCTACCCGGAGTCGTCTTCGGGAATCTGGATTTGACGAGGAGTCGATTCATCTAAGGGACAAGGCTGCTTTCATCGCCTACATTGCGAAGCTCGAAGCTGAGGTTTGTCGATTGAGTCGTGACTTGATCCCCCCCCCCCCCCCCCCCCCCTGCTTTGTTCGAGTTTGATATGTCTTGTGCTTTGTATATCCGTCCGTTTTGATGATCGCGCTAATTATTGATTCTCGCCTGGAACATGAGATACATGATCCATCTCCTTTATATCCAAATTCGTTCCAACCATTCAATTTTGGGATGGGGTGACTTGGCATTATTTATCTACAGGTTATGAGATTTGGACGCATAGTACATATGTTGGATGCATTTTCTTTAGTTGCGTTCTAGTTAAGCTCGATTTAAGTTTTGTATACTTGTTGCAATTAGTTCCCAAAGTGGACAGTTTACTCCTGAAAAGGAATGGCATGGGGGAATTAATAATAGAATCTTAGTATGTTATATATGGAAGTGACGGTATTTCTTTGGTTTATTCAAAACATCCTAAATTCCAAATTGATGACGGTAAAGTGAGCATGTCTGAACATGAAGCATCTCTTTTATGATGGGTCTCATATGGTTTGTCTTTCAAAGCTCATATTGTTTCACATTTAGAAACTGTCAGTGTATGTGAGCACTTTGATCTATTTTAATAAATGTGGTGGGTCTCTTCCATTTGAAGTTTCATTCCATATGTGTTGATGTAAGATTTCTTTTTAATGGTTAGGTTTTTGAACATCAACACCAGATGGGTCTTCTCTTAATGGAAAGGAAAGAGTGGGCTTCAAAGTATGAACAAATTAAAGCTTCTTCCGAATCAGCTGAACAGATGTATAAGAAAGAGCAAGCTGCTCATTCATGCACTTTGGCTGAAGCAAGAAAGAAGGAAGATGGTCTCAAGAAAGCTTTAGCAGTGGAGAAGGAATGTTTGATGAATGTAAGTTTATTAGTATTTTATATATTGTTACTAATGTTATGTCATTTGATGCAACACAAACGCAAAGAAGAAAGTAATACTGATAGATACATGAGAAATTATAGGTTTGTGGCCTCATACGACTCAACAAGGCTAACCTTGAGAGGGGATTGTGGTAACTGGTCTCACACAACTTAACGGGGTAACCATGAGGGAAAGGATTTCTGAATAGCTTTCAATTGTATCAAGCAACCTGTCCAGACAGTGTTCCCTTTGCATTGATTAACAGGGAAAGCACCGTGCCTTAATGAACACAATAACAATAATGGGACTGAGATAATTATGGGCTGAAGTTAATTCCCGATTTATATCCATACATGCATAAATTTTAACAAAAAGATCTTAAGATAAATGTAAAATATGTAAAAAAATAATAATAATAATAATAACTCCTAAGATGGAAAAAAAAATCCCAATATTTGAACTTCGAGTCTCTACGGATCCCACATCATTATTGTTGCCTTTGCTATAACTTTAAAAGTCTTTTTAATTGTAACAAACATTCATATTTTTTGCTTCCATCATCTCTTTTATTTCTTAGTTGTGAGTTTATTCAATGGAATTCTGCAGATTGAGAAGGCCTTGCAGACGACTCGTGCAGAATGTGCTGAAACAAAACTTGCTGCTGAGATTAGATTGACTGAAGCACGCAATATGGTGGATGATGCACAGAACAAGATTTCTGAATCTGAGGCAAAGCTGCGAGCAGCAGAGTCTTTGCAAATGGAAGCCACTAGGTATCACCGAGCAGCAGAAAGGAAAGTGCAGGAAGTTGAAGCTCGTGAAGATGATCTTAGGAGGCGCACTATGGCTTTCACATCAGAGTATGTATAAGTAAATTTCATCTTGTTTCCGTGCATTTTAATATCAATTATTTAGAATTGTAGTTGCTTCTTTGATAAGAGACATGGCTAATAGTCTATTAGTGATAATAACTAAACTTTGTAGGTCAATTCAATTACATTTTGTGATTGCAATTCTGTGTAAGGCATTTCAAGAACTTAAACTTTAATGCTTCCATCAAGATTCAACTCTTAACTAATAGCTTGCATGTTCTATTGCTTTCAATGATGGCTTCTGTATTCTATTCATGGTAGTTGCAATGCAAAGGAGAAGGAGATCATTATTGAGAGGCAGTCTTTGCACGAAAGGCAGAAGATTCTGCAACAAGGACAGGAAAGATTACTTGATGAACAAGCTACACTAAAGCGGAGGGAAGATTACATTTCTTCTAGATCTGAGGAAATCATTCAGCTTGAGAAAGAGTTGGACGCCTCAAAAGAAAATCTTGAGAGAGAATCTACAGCCTTAAATGAGGAAAAGTCTAATCTTGAGCTTAAGGTGGCTTCTCTGTCAACAAGAGAGGAGGTCTGCATGTTGTTGTTTTTCGTATTTAAGATCTCTCTTTATCTAGTAAACTTGAACATGTGTCAATTGATTTTTTGAGTGCACACAGGCTGTTACTGCAAAGGAAGCTTTACTGAACAAAAAAGAGCAAGAATTGCTTAATCTACAGGAAGCACTTGCAAGCAAGGAATCTGTGAGTTGGGCCCTTTTGTCCTTAGCAGTTTCTTGTATTCAAAAATTCAGTTCAGGATTTTCCCAAATCTAATAAGCCATATATACTTATTCTAATTGTTTATCTTTTTGAGAAATTAGAACAACGTTATTTATATATTTTTCTGATTACACTTTTTCACACCATGCAGAATGCCATTAAAAACCTATTGGCTGACGAGGAAACCAAATTGAAATTAAAGCAATCTGAGTTTGAAGCTGAGCTGCAAAGAAAGTGTAAAGTGGCAGAAGATGAGATTGAAAATAAGAGGCGGGCTTGGGAGTTGAGGGAAGTAGATTTGAGCCACAGGGAAGATTTGATCCTTGAAAAAGAGCATGACCTGGAAGTTCGTTTCGAGGGCTCTGGCAGAAAAGGAGAAGGATATAACAGAAACATTCAATTTATTAGAGGAGAAAGAGAAAAATATTATTGCTACTGAAAGGGAGGTTGAGTTTCAGAAGGTCTTTGTGCAGAAAGAAAAGGAAGAAATCAACAATATGAGACTAGATCTTCAACAGGCTCTGGATTCTCTTGAAGATAAAAGGATGCAAGTTGATTCAGCAGAAGAGAATCTAGAGGCAATGAAAAATGAGACAAATGAGTTGATGCTTCTAGAAATGAAACTTAAAGAAGAAATTGATTTGGTCCGAGCTGAAAAACTTGAAATTTTGTCTGATGCTGATAAGCTAGAAAATGAGAAGGCAAAGTTTGAAACTGAATGGGAGTTGATTGATGAGAAAAGAGAAGAACTGCGAAGGGAAGCAGAACGTGTTGCTGAGGAGAGAGAAACCCTTTCTAAGTATCTCAAGGATGAGCGCAATAGCCTTAAGCTGGAGAAGGATGCAATGAGAGACCAGTATAAACGTGATATGGAGTCATTTCGTGTTCAGCAGGAAGCGTTTGTGAGTGAGATGGAGCATGAGCAGCTCTGAGTGGTTTAGCAAAATCCAGCAAGAACGTGCTGATTTGTTGCAGGACATTGAGATGCAAAAGACACAACTTGAGAACAGTTTTGATAAGAGATGTGAAGAAATAGAAAGTTATTTGAAGGACAAAGAAAGAGAATTTCAGCAAAAAAGAAAGAATGAACTCCAGAATATCAACTCTCTGAAAGAAAAGGTAGCAAAAGATTTGGAACACATTGCTTTTGAAATGAAGAGGCTTGAATCTGAGAGAGTTGAGATCAGTCAGGATCGCGAGCTAAGGGAGAAGGAATGGTCAGAGCTAAATAATTCAATTGAAGAGCTTAAAATGCAACGAAAGAAATTAGAGGAACAACGAGAATTGTTGCACGCCGACCGTGAAAAGATTCATGCTCAGATTGAACACCTCGAAAGGTTGGAGAATTTTAAAATGATCCCAAATGATATAGTTGCAGCTGAGATGCAAAATTCTAAGTTGGGGATCAGTAGACGCAAATTTTATGCAAAACGATCAGTGAAGCAGCAGACTGTTAGACATAAAAATATAGATGTTTCCAGTGATGGCATTGTGTGTGTACCTTCCAAGCAAGAAATTGGTAATGCTTCTCCTTCTAGTGCAACTCGGATTCACATGGCTCAAGAGATGCGCTGATTTGATATGTAAACACTCTCCAGAGAAACTTCCTATAAGCAATAATAGCAGGCCTTTAGTATCTGACCAAGATGCAAATTGCGGAACAGCAGTACAATTGAATACATCCAATGGATTCCCAAGGAAATTATTTGAGGAAAATGAAGGAAAGAAACAGAAATTTTAGTGGCAGGCAGTGGATGAGTGGCACTGTTGGCGAACCGAAAGTAATACTTGAAGTGCCTTCTGCTGTTGAGGAAGTAAAAAGATTTCATACATTGGAATCTGAAATTCAGGCGGATTCTAGTGATAGTTCTGCCCACTCACTTTCTGAACATGGATTTCTGGTGGGAAAGAGAAGAAGAGATAAAAGCATGTTTTCCAATGATGGGGTTGATGCTCCTTTTGAGCAAAAGCGGAATAACAAAAAAGGAAGAAAAGGAGAAAATACTTCTTGTAGTCTATTAGAAGAGAGAGATGCTGAAGGGTACAGTTCCTGTCCTTTATAATCTAATACTTCTGGTTTACCATGCATCTGGCTGAGACTCTGCTTTGTCCAACTGGTTTTATTAATTAATTTCTTTTTAATGTCAGCGATACCCAACCAAAGGCATTGGATGATCAGGCAGCAATTTCATTTTATAATACAGGAAGGGGATGCTGCGGAGGCCAATGTCTTGGTAGAAAGTGTTGCTAATAGTACAGGTGTGACTTGTGAGAATACCAGGACTGGCAACTTGGTGAATCAGGCCAAAGTACAGTGCCTGCAGAAATTTGTAGCAGAGTTAGAACAGTGTGTTCTTCCTGATGGTGGCTCAAATGGTCTTACTAATTCTGCACATGAAGAAAATGGCATGTCATCATGTAGAGAATGCTAATTACTTGGCAGTTCTAGGTAGCTTCTAGCGTTCCTTTTTTGTTGCCGTCATTACGTTCTTGTGCATTTGGATAATATCCCTAGTTGTTGCTATACTGGGATAGGATCCTGCAAGTATTTTAAAACTTAGGCTGCCAATTATGAACATTGATCTCCTCCTCAATCTGTGCAAGTCTCCAAAATACGGAACATGTTTATGCTACTGAGGGAATAGGAGGAATTACTAATGTAAGCAGGTGGTGCTGTCATTTAAGCAATTGCGTGATTCATATCTACATGTTTGCACTTATATTATAGATCCAATATAATTGCATTAGCTGAATTTGATACTGTTTCGTCTGTTTAGAAATATTGAAATTAAGTGCATTAATTCATACATTTCTCTAGAAATTTTAAACCTTATTCTTCACGCTGCCCTGAAATATTAGACTAATTACAATAAAGGCCCCTAGGTGTTATTGTATTTCAAACAGTCCTTTCTAGAATCTATTTGGGTAAAAGTTCGAATTGGGTTGGAGACAGTTATATTAGATCTTACTGCTTTCCTACTGGTGATATTTTGGGAGTTTAATATCTAGCTGTATGATGTGTGATCTATTGCATTCACATATTTTATTTCTCGGTTTCTTTTTGGTAGGACTGACTGATGAGGGTTTGATTGCCTTTGTGTGGGATATAAGATTTGGTGGATTCCTGACATTTATGTAGGTCTCTCATTGATCTTTAGTTGTCTAGGACAGAGATTTACCCTTATAGATTGCTTTAATCTTCATTGTTAAACTGTATGTCTTAGGTTTGTGAGACAGCCTATTGTAGCTAATTTCTAAAGTTCCTTGCTTTTCACAATTTCATGTAGAAGTCAGTAAGTTTGGAATGAACATTTATCCTGTTACGTTAAATATAACGGATCCCAGGTAGACATTTACTAGTGAGCGTCCATTCACAAAGGCTGCATATGGTAAACAACCTTATTGCGCCAAGTAGCAACACTTTATCGCATTGTTTTAAGAAGAGACATATTATGAGAATTGTTTCTCTTGGAATCGACTGATGTTGATCTTGTGTTTGTTATCTTTATTTTGCATTTTCTTCCTCATGTTGTCTTGTTATTTTCTTCTACTTCTACTTATTGTGTCGACATATTATGCGTTTTTACTAAAATTGACTGTATTTTCTCTTCATAGTTCTAACTAGAAGATATTTCGAAAGAGATGCGCCAGAATCTCAACCATAGAATGATTATACAACAGATCAAAGGGAAGCTAAAACTTGGAGTAGGTCAACGCAAAAGTATATCTTTGGCTCCAAAGCGTGCAGATAAGCTTGTCCATATAACCCAATCGGTCGGGAACCACATTCATGTTTCCCAACTTTGTTTGCACGCCATCGTATCATTGAAGTATTTTGAGGTGTTGTGGAAATGCCTTTGGTATACCACTAATTATAGCTGTTAAAATTTCTCCCTGTAACCCCTACATGTAAATTACCCATTTCACTGCCAGGAGGGGAAATTGGTCGAGGTTTGCGCTCTTCTCTTTGATATATATATATATATATTCTCTAGGTGCTTTGGTTGCTCCTAATATTCATAAGGAGGTTGCATTTTGGAGGTTTGTGTTGTCTGATCTCCCCCCTCTTTTAAGGTTCAATGTCCTTATTGAGACCTCAACAATTATGTTGCTGTATTTCTTGTGGCACTCTTGTTGGCTTTTTTTTTTTTTTTTTCCCTTCTTTTGCCCTGTGTATTGCTTTGTTATTAGCATGAATATGTTATATGCTATTATGAGTACATGAGCAAATACAAGCACGGCATGTCCATAGCCAGCATGAGGTCACAGCTTGGGATCTTGATAGTGAGATTGAAAATTCGACATATGCCTTATTATCCGATAAAATTTGAGAGCTTCATCCAATCAAGCTGGAGGTCTCATCCAAGTAGTCGTGCCACTTTTAGTGTCGTCGACTTCTTTGGTGCAAAGTTTTGATTATTTGGACACAGTTTATCGGTAAAGTGATTGAACGCAGATTTTGTGGACTAGTAGGACACAGGTATAAGCACAGTAAGGTTGAGAATTCATTTGATGACACAGTCAAAAACTTTTTAACTCCAGGAGGTAGTGCAGCGTCCGTCATTCGTTGAAATTATTGAAAACATGTAGCCTTTTTCTTTCTTTCTTATTTTCTTTCCCAGTGACTGAAACAAAGCATTTAATCTTAGAAGTTAGCAAGACGGAATGCGAGTTGCCCATGTAATATATTGTAATTACTATATTTTATTTAATTTTAATATTATTATATGCTAAATTCCAAACTTTAATCTTAATCTAAAATAGTGGTGAATGGCTTGATTAAACTAAATGTTGTTTGAGCCGCTCCTATGTCCTCTCTCTCTCTCTCTCCCGCGCCGTCGCTTTCCCCTCCCTCGCAAACACAGGCACCTCTCCCCCTTTCTCGCGACATATGAGACTCAATCAAGGTAATATCAAACTTCCCGGAATTATAATTTTCAGTATGATTTGAATGCATTATTTGTTTAATTTATTCCAATATGTGTAGTATATAATAAGCTACCCCTAAATGAAAGAAGAATCAAAATGAGAAGAAAGGTTTTTCTTTTTTTTTTTTTTTAATTTTGTTATAAAAGCTCAATTTTGTGGTCCCCCCCTGCAAAACTGAATCAGTTGGTACAGTTCCAAAAGATGTAATGAAAGGCATTGACGAAATTCCTAATTTTTTAGGTGATGCAACCCAATTCTGTGCTCCGCCTGATCTATGCATGGTTGCAAAATTCTAATTTTATGTTTGTGATTTTTGTTCATAAATCAACGAGGAGTGAAAGATCAGTTCAGTATGCCTATCTTGAGTTGCATTCTTAGACATTAACAATTCTTTTTTTTTTTTTTCCCTCCAAATGTTAGCTTGACAAGGAAAGGGGTTGAATCCTGCCTCCTGCTAGGAGTGATGAGCGCTAATGAAGTTTCCGCCCGAGTTTAACAACAGACCCTTTCACTGAACCGAACTCAGTATGAGAATGATCCATGAAGTTTCCGTGTTTTGGGGAGATTGTATCCATCTCCGCCACAAGAATAAGTGAAAACTCCACCCAACAGCTCATTAAGCTCAACCATTTTCTTGCACGTCTCACGCGTTCACACCAGTTCTTTGACGCCCTCCAACTGTTCGCTGAAATTCACTCTTCCCACCGCCGCCCCAAGCTCGATCACTACACCCTGTCCAGCGCCATCACTGCCTGCGCCCACCTCCGAGACGCCGGTGGTGGGGCCCAACTCCATGCCCATGCCATCCGGGCGGGCTTCAGGGCCTTCCCGCATGTTGGGAACCCTCTCCTTTCCCTCTACGCAAAATGCGGGGACTTGAATTCTGTGGAAAGGGCTTTTGAAGAAACCCCAGACCCGGATGTGTACTCGTGGACGAGTCTCTTGTCGGCTTGTACGAAGTTGGGTTCGATTGGCCATGCCCGTCACGTGTTCGACCAAATGCCCCAGAGGAGTGTGGCTGCGTGGAATGCGATCATCACGGGGTGTGCGGAGACTGGGGATGTTGAGGCTGCACTCGGGTTGTTTTTGGAAATGCACCAGTTGGGTGTTAGGCATGATAATTACACTTTTGCTAGTGTTCTGAGCTTATGTTCTCTGGACATGCTCGACTTTGGGAGGCAGGTACACTCACTGGTTGTAAAAACCGGGTCTCTGGCTAAAGCATCCGTGGTTAACGCCCATCTCACGATGTATTTCCACTCTGGAAATGTTGGAGATGCGTGCGCGGTGTTTGAAGAAGCAGAGGTTGTACTCCGTGACCAAATTACCTTTAATGCAATGATTGCCGGTTTGGGAAGTGTGGGAAAAGGTGGGGAGGCCTTGATAATGTTTAAGGGTATGCAACAGGCTCGTCTCAAGCCTACTGAGCTGACTTTTGTGAGTCTTATGAGCTCATGTTCATCGGCAAGAGTCTGTCATCAGCTACATGGGCTGGCCATTACGATGGGTTTCAAGGATTGCACTTCTGTGCAAAATGCGGCAATCACTATGTACTCCGGTTTTGGGAATTTTAATGCGTCTCACGTTGTTTTCAGTCAATTGGAAGCAAGGGATATTGTGTCGTGGAATACCATTATCACGAGCTATGCTCAAGCGAATTGTTATGCATTAGCAATCTCGGCCTACCTTCAAATGCGAAGGGCAGGAATTCAGCCGGATGAATTTACTGTTGGAAGTCTGTTGGTAGGTTCCGAGTCCTTGGAGTTTATCGAAATGATTCAAGCCTTTGTATACAAAAACGGACTCATTTTGAATGTACAGGTTTCCAATGCATTGATTTCTGCATTCTCCAAGCATCAATATATTGAACAAGCCTATCAAATATTCTATGACATGCGTAGTAAAAATTTGATTTCCTGGAACTGTATCATTTCCGGATTACAGCTAAATGGATATCCTCTGAATGGCTTGGAGCATTTCTATGAACTTTTAATCTCAGATTTCCGGCCAAACGTGTTCACTCTAAGCCTAGTTTTGAGCATTTGTTCCAACATTTCAGCTTTGGGACATGGAAAGCAAGTCCACGCCTACATTCTCAGGCGTGGGTATTTCTCAGACACGTCTTTAGGTAATGCCCTCATTACGTTTTATGCGAAATGTGGAATGTTGGGTTGGTCTTTGAGAGTGTTTGATGAAATGCCCGAAAGAGACACGATCTCCTGGAATGCCCTGATTTCAGCTTACGCACAGCACGGAGAAGGGAAGAAAGCCGTGGACTGTTTTGAATTACTGCAACGTTCGTGTCGGGTCAACCCAGATCAGGCCACCTTCACTGCAGTTCTCTCTGCTTGTAGCCGTGCGGGTTTAATTAATGAGGGTTTACGAATTTTCATTTCCATGGTGAATAAGTGCAGCTTTGTCCCTGGAGCCCATCATGTTTCTTGTGTCGTTGACCTATTAAGCCGAGCCGGATATCTGGACGAGGCAGAGAAACTGTTGAACAGTGAGCATTTTGAAGCGGAGTACCAGCATCTGGTGGGCGCTGTTTACTTCATGCGCATCGCATGGGGATTTAAGGCTGGGGAGAATCGTTGCTGAGTTTCTTCTCGAAAGAGAGCAACATAATCCGACGGTTTATGTGCAACTGTCGAATATTTATGCAGCTAAAGAGCAATGGGAGGAAGCAGCTAATGTAAGAGAGTTGATGAAGACAAATGGGGCAGTGAAGCAGCCTGGCTGCAGCTGGGTCAGGTTATAGGATGATTGAGTTCAGAATTGGTCCGAGCACAAATTGATAAGATCGACAGTCAAAATTGGGCAACAAGGACTGATATGTTCTTTTCTCTCTTGATCCACGGAATGAAATAGAGAATGGATGGAATAGTCAATTCATACGGAACATCATTTGGTAACGAATAGCTATTTCGTGGGTCATTGGCAGAGTGAGTTATTCTTGATTGAGCCGCCCCGATATAGGATTAGCTCTTCCAGGCTTCTAAGTGAACTAAGAGAGGTAATCATTATTTTTCATGGATAGACGAGAGTGGAATAACAATAATCACGAACCAATCCCGCCATAGCGTTGGACGATGCACAAGATGGGAGAACAAATTGTAAACACGGCCCTGTACATTTTTGGCATACATTTGAAGCATGTGTCTTCTGATTATTTCCTGATTTTTTTTTCTAATCTCCTAATCAACTGATTATTTTATCTGTGTTGTTCGAGTTCTGTACTATACGTTGATTTCGCTGTTCTGATTTATATTATTCTGTAGTTTCTTTTTCTTCTTCTGCAATTTCTCCAATCAAATTCTTCTCCAATCAAATTCTTAGGCCTATTAACTTTTTTCTTATCTCTACTCTTTTACAGATTGCTTACTCATGTTATGATTATTCCCTTATTTCTCATCACAATATTAACAATATATTCAATGGCAAATTAAGCATGATTAAATTAAACCAAAAAAACTCTCAACGCGTGTGATGAGATTACTCTGTATAACCATTGAATATAGTTCAAAAGTAAAAACAATTCAAATTTTTAATATTGTATGACGTTTCCCCATGTGTATATAGTTCAAAAGTTCTTGCAATTCTTTGAAATTTTTATAATAAATTTATGAGCATAATATTTTTTCGGTGAGAAGAAAAAAAAAAGGGAGTGCTTTACAAAAGAAAAATCATAGTTTAAAGAGTGGAAAACCAAATTAAATTGGTGGACACGGTATAAAAAGATGGAAAACTCTTCTTTTAGATGCATAAAACTTAACACTACAAAAAAAATCTTGGAGTTTTAGGGATGAATATTTTTTTCGCGGCGAACAAATGTAAATAGGAGGCCGATCCGCTGCTCTTATAAGTGCTGATCCCCGTCATAGAGATCATTTCCGTTTGACCTTATTATGAAATAACAATAGGAGCCTTCATTTTCTTGCATTTTGACCAAATCACTAGGAAAATAAAAAATAAAGAGAGAGAGAGAGAATTAAAAATATAAAGAATAACGATTTAATGAGATGGGGTAGCCTCTTGTGGATGGGTGAGTTGGAAACACCTTACCCGTGACATTTATTATAGCAAAATCAAAATGACAAGGAAAGGGAATGTGTGAAGGCAATGCACCATCAGTTGTCATTTTTGAAACCCCACAATTCAAATCAAACCACTCAAAATTTGTTCCATAATGTTTTGGCTTTGGGGGAAAAATTAACTCCACACACAACTCTCTTATTTATTATATTTAAAAAGAGTTTCTATTATATGGCTGTGATGCTCTATCTAATCGCGGCCATGTTGTTTTGATAAAAAAATAACTTTACTTTATAACGTCATTTATTAAAATGATATAGTTCGACGGTGATTTTTACACAATTGGGTGTAGCGTCACATCATATAGCTTTCCCAGTTTAAATAATAAATAAATAAATATATATATATATAGAGAGAGAGAGAGAGAGAGGGTTTATTTTAAAAAATTATGGAAAGAGGTTGATACAAAATAGGGACTTGATATGAACCCTTTTATAAAAGTTCTTATGTTTTTAGGACATTGAAATACACACAAATTCTCCTCATAGTTTGAATGAGATCTCGTTACCCCCCTGAAATTTTAATTGATGCAGGTTATCCCCCTCAAGAACTTTCAAAATTATGCCAAGTGTGCCACCTCTGAACAATTTCTCATTGATTCTTATGATATTAATTCATTTTATTCGCTAATTGCATTACAAGGGAGAGGAGAAGAGAGAAAAGAACAGGGAGAGATTGGGATTGGAGTAGGAGAGAAAATAAATTGAACAAAACTAGTAAAAACAAAGGAAAAATCAATTGTCATTGATGGTGAAGGGTACATCACACACAATTTCAAATTTTTTGTAAAAGGTAAAATTCAACAATTAAAATTTTAGGGAGAACTTCAAGTTTAAAAATTATTACATGAATGTGTTTAAAATCCAAATATTTCTGAGAATAAATCTACTCGTGCTTTCTACACACACTTCACGTCAAATTTGCCGATGTGTCACATTTTTTATTGATTATTCATTATTACTTGACCAAAATACTCCTAAAAAACTAATAAAAATGTATCATATCGGTATTTCAGTGCAAATGATGCGGACGAGATGTATTTAGTAGGACTACTCTATTTCTTAAAAAAGAGGAATTCTTAACCAATGCCTAAAGACAATGATTTTAAAAAATCAAATAAAAGTTTTACATGCTTATTGTTTGAGGAGTTAAAATTTTCTTGCCGACTAATTATAGTGATTCCCATAAATGAAGAGAATGGGTCCATGCCATGATGCCATAACATGGCACTATCATGATCTAATGGGAAAGTCCAAGAAAAAGATGGGGAATTAAGCATGTTTTTGACTCCATCACCAAAAAGAAAGAGAGTGGGAGAATGTTTTGACTCTTTGTCTTCCACTCGCCCCCTATTTGTTGGGAACTTGCAATCCCAACCGTCCAATTTATAAATTTCCACGAGAATGATAGAATCCGAATTGTAAGGTACCCTACCCCTTGGGTGAGTTGGCAAGTGGAGAAAATGGAAAATGGTGGATTGCCTTTTTGGTTTGGAGTTGATGCAAGCGGATCAAATGTGAGTTACGGGTTAAAATTGTTTTGTGGGTCATGGGTCAAGTTTGCTGGTTCTATCAGAAGTAGTCAATTCGTTCTAGACTAATGGAACCGTTAAACGAAAAATGGTTTTAGACCAACGTATTTGAAATTTAAAATCCGTTTTCCTCTCAATTAAGCTTGAAAAACAGATTTTTCCCCAATATATAGTACTATGATGCTATTGCAATATATTATATGCATGCATATGCATGATTTCTTGTCGTTCAAGCCCTTTATTATGACTTTAGGGCTAGATCGTGGAGATATATTTTCAACTTTTATGTTGAAAAAGGGGTTTGATAACAATTTTTTTAAAAAAAACCAAAACATGCCTACACCAAAGCTGAAGGACAAATTTTTGAAAAAGTTATAATAAACAAATTCTTCAAAAAAATGAATTTTAAAAGACTAAAAGTAACTTTTTACAAGTTTCTCAGAACTACCTTCTTAATTGTTTTTGTACTCAATTTAATCAAAATTTTTATTAAGGACTCGTATAATATATATATATATATAAAAGTGACATATACTACCGTTTTTATATTATCATTTTTTATCGCTCATCATATTATTTACATTCCAACGCGTATTATATCGCTCATCATATTATTTACATTCCAACGCGTATTATATCTCTGCTATTTCATCTTTTTTAGTTTTTCCTTTTTTTACTACCATATTTTTTTTTATTACAAATTGTATTATTCCCATTTGATTCTCGTCCCATGTGTTATATCATATTTTACTATGCATAGAACCTCCTAAAAATGCGAATCAAAACAGGAATTTTCCTTTTTTATAAAAAGAAGGGAGTTTTACAAGAACCTCAAAATTGTCATAGGTTCTTTTTTTTTTTTTTTTTTTTTGGGGTCATGATTTTGAATGAAGGAGCACCGTCGCTTTTGTTTTGGCCTCGCACAAAAGTTCCCAAATAAGCATCTGAATATTTTATGAAGTCCAGATAAAGTATTTTAGGGAAGGGTAGGTTGACTGTTCCACTTGTACAACGAAGTATTGAAAACGAAGCATTCGTGTAACTCTTATTTAATTTTCTTAAAGCATTTATGTATCTTTAAATTTTATTTATCAATATTTTGTATGTTTATTTTATTTTTGACAGACCCTTTTCATCTATTTGTTATCAAATTCCGTTAAGTGAGGGAGCGTATGGCAAATTATTAAATTTTCACATTACTATTTCAAATATAAATTATTAAAAATAATAATAATAATACTTGAAAAATAGGAAAAAAATAAGAAACCATAGATAACAAAATAAGACAACCCTGACCTATATTTTCAACTGCCATAAATCTTAATATTTATGTCTCTATTGAAAATTTGGAAGGGGAATATTAGGAATTTTGTACACTTTTTCAAAAATGAAACTTTGGTTCCATTTTTATATACACGTGCACCTCGAGAGAAGGGAGCATTGCCTTTCTGATTTTGTTATTTGGATTTTCTTTATTTTTTTTCATTTTTCAAGTATTTTTCAAAATTTAATATTATTTTTATTACTTTATATTTGAAATAATGATGTAGTAGTTTAACAGCTTATCATGTGTTCTTCCACTTAATAAAATTAGATAAAAAATAAATGAAACAAACCTATTAAAAATAAAATAAAAATACAAGAAATGTGATAAATAAAATTTAAACTACACGAGATCTCTTAAAAAGTCAAACTACATGCGATCGTTTAGAATTTTTCTCTAAAAAATTATTAATTAATTTTAGAGACGAGGAAAATAATTCATCCTCTTGGCCAAAAGATGTTTACTAACAGAGTTTTCCATGTTCCACAAGGAATATATTTTTGACCGTTTGCATTTTTCACTGAGGTGGGCCCCACCTAGGGCACAGCTGTTAAATGTAAAAGAACAGTTTTTTTTATAGGAAAAATATACATACAAAAAGAGTGAAAAGAAAAAAGAAAAAAAAAAAAAAAAAAGGGCCATCCACGGGCCGCAAGAATGTATACCACTCTGGTTAAAATCATAATGTCGGTCACGCAGCCAAACTGTACTAATCATGAAATGAAAATGTCCACGGAAAAATTTAATTTCAATTTTTAGGTTCATTATGAAATAATATGTGTTCCTTTTAATAATTATTTCACAAAATTGGGGAACTTTTAATATATTTAATTAATTGTCGTGTTCACATGGAAACCGAACGTCGGTTATCATTAGGGAAGCCTCCCCATGTTAGAAGACGTTTTTACATTACCGCACAACGTGGAGCCTCGTGCTCATAAAGCGTGTATTAGGTCACTAGACCTCATCTTTTGAAAAGATTTCAACAACCAATGGTTAGCAAAGAAATAGTAAAAAGTGAAAATAGAGAAAGAAAATACACCAAAATTTTTTCCGTGTTTTCATCGTCAGAACGACGTCGCTTGGGTTAAAATTATAAGTACATAGTAAAATTTGTTAATAAAATGACGGTATTTTAGAGGAGAATGCACACAAGTTGGTATGTGCCTGGGTATATGTGTCCTTTTCTCGAGCGAGTATAAGTTCAAACTTACGTATTTGAGTGACTCCACCCTTCTATAGCATAGCATTACTAAAGAAATGAATAGGAGCCCCTTTAGACCCTCTGGTGTTGACTGAGTGATAAAGGCTTGGACTTGGTGAGTTATGCCCTTTTACTGTATACTATCATGCTATTTGCTGGACCTTGCAAGGAATTGCTCCAATTCTGCTTAGGGATTAAGTCACATCTTTCGTGAATTGGGACTCCTGAATTTCAATAAAATAAAACAATAATCACTTTTAGCAAAATCACATAAGAGTTTTCTTAAATCCTTGAAAATTTCCACAAGCAATTTATGAAAATAACTGGAGTGTGGCCAGTTATGCAAATTGTGTCAATTTATTTCAAAATTTATTAAAAATATCCTTACCTTATGTAGGGTCAAGTGCCGCTCTAGTGCCGTTCAAGAATCAGTCATGTCCTTCATTGATCCGAAACACCCTGGTTCCAAAATAATAATAATAATAATAATTACTTTTAACAAAACTAAATTATTTTGAAGGCATTGTTGCTTAGTAATAAAAAAAAAAAATTTTAAAAAGGAATGCTCCGCAGACTAATTTGCAATAATTTCCATAAATCCCGACTTATACCCTATTTGAGAACAGGTATACCTGCCTCGGCATAAGTAAGTCCGCGCCCGAAACAACATCGTCTCTCTATGAATTATAAGGGCACAGTAAATTTTTTAAATAAATTGGAGGCAGACACAGGTAAATTCCGTGTGGATTTATGATCCCTCTTCTCGTTTAAGAATTTACACAAGCAAATTATGAAAATAACTGCAGTGAGTGAGCCCAGTTTACCCCTGTTTAGGGCAAAAGAGTGAAAATTCTTTTTTTTTTTTTTTTTACTCCCTTGATCAGAATGTAATGGCAGATGGGAAAACAGGATTTACAGGGGAATTGCGGTTGAATCACATTAGAATGTCCAAGCACAAAATTAACACTCGAATCATTGATTTGTACATCGTTACAGCTGTAGGAGAAGAAGAAGAAGAAGACGACGACAATGAATCGAAGCTACAAAAATCAGAAAGTTGGGAGAGATTTTCTTCCAAACAGGGTAGTGGTGGTGATGGTGGTGGGAAATCAAAAAAGAACCCTTCCAAAGATCATCAGTAGGAGGAGAAGAACAAAACACAAACACCGGAAAAAAAAGAAGTTCACAAATCAAAGAACCTCTATCTGGGGGAAAGAAGATGAAGATGAAGATTGAATCAGTAGTCGGGCAACTGGCCAATCTTGGCATCCTCGAGCGCCGCCATCTTCCGCTCGCTGACTCTCAACCACACGCACACCGCCGTGAAGCTGAGCACCAGGCTGGCGAGCCCGCTCCCGAGCCCGATCCCCACGATGGCCACCACCGACAACCCCTTGCTCCGCATCGGCGCCAGCGGGTAGCCGTACAGATCCGGGTTTCCCTCGAACGACGACGCGTTGAACCGCGGGAGGGTCCCGCTCCGGTTCCCCACCCCGGGCGGGACAGGGCCGGAGAGCCGGTTGTAGGACACATCGAGCGCGGAGAGGCGCGCGAGGAGGCCCAGCTCCTGCGGGATCTGGCCCGAGAGGGCGTTTCTGTGTAGATCGATGACGTTGAGGTAGGTGCAGGAGGAGATCTGGGGTGGGATGGGGCCCGAGAGGGCGTTGGAGGAGAGGTTGAGGACAGCGAGGTTGAGGAGGGACTGGATGTCGGAGGGGATGGGGCCGGAGAGGGCGTTGGAGGAGAGGTCGAGGGCTTGGAGGTTGGTGCAGTTGGAGATGAAGGGGGAGATGGAGCCGGTGAGGCCGAACCCCGAGAGGGAGAGCTTGTAGATGCGACCGTTGTTGCAGGTGGCGCCGTCGAGGAAGGAGGTGAAGCCGCTGCACGACGCCGCGAAGTTGGGCTCCGTCCAGTTCCGCAGGCTGTTCAACGGGTCCTGTAGGGATCGCCGGAGGTGGCTTAGGCACGATTCGTCGTCCGGGTCCGACCTCGAACCTGGGATTTCCGATGTCATCAGTACGGAGATGATGAACACCAGAATCATCATACCCCCCATCTTCTTCTTCTTCTTATGATAAGCACTCTCTTCTTCTTGACGCAACAGCTCTCTCTCTCTCTCTTGTATATTGACCTCTCCTTCTTCCTTTTCTTCTCCTTCTGACAGTACGGAGGGAGAGAGAGAGAGACGGGGGGAAGAAGAACTTGAAAGTTTCTTGTGATTTTGGTTTTTTGTATGGGAGAGGAAATTGGGTGTATGGGGGAAATTTTATGATATTTTTTATTTCGTTAATCTTTTGTGGGGTTGGGGGAGGAAGGGAAGAGTGGGAGGGAGACGATGTTGACATGACGATAAAAGAAGAGTTTCTCAGGAGAAAATAAAAATAAAATTGTGGTTTCATTTATTGATGGTGCCTTTGGGAGGGTAGTTCGGTCATTTCGAGTTTTATAGCATTTTTTGTGTGATTTATTTATGGTGTTCCTTGGGGAGGGTGTTTTGGTCATTTGGACCGATTGGTTATGGGGAACAAGCAGCAGGCATTGGCATTGTTGTCGACCTTACGCTGCAAAGTTCAACGTTGGGCTTCCCAACGAAATATTGCAATTAACAATTATTTTTACAGATTTGATCCTCATATTTTTTGATATTTTAAAACCAATTCTATAATTAAATATATTATTATGTTTTCCTAACTTGTACCAAAGGACGGAAAGCAATTCCGAAATAATATAGGAAAAAAATAAAATTTTCACACTAGTTGTAGGAATTGGGTTATTTTTTTTTCAATAAATTTTTATCCGGTCGTGCATTTGTCAATTGCGAGACTAGATATGTCCTCATTTTCAGTCATGCTATTAGCAATTATGCGACCACTTTTCTCTTATATTTATCACACAATTGACAATTTCACCGATCGCCTAAAAATTTATCACGTAATTACAAACTGTATGATTAATGGCTAAGATTTTTGAAAGTTAGTCACACAATTATCAATTGGGTGATTGAAACTTATTTCTAAAATTGCCTGATTCGTCTACCTAGTTGGGGAATTTTTTAAACTATATTATTTTGGGGATTTTTTTCCTAAGGGAAACATGTTAAGAACCTAATTATATAAATATTTATTATTTCATCGTATTGCAATGCACTAAAGTTATTGAATCAATGCATTAAAAATAAGAACATCCTAAAAATAAGTCATTCTAAATGCGTGTCTCTTGGGCACTTAGTTAGAAATTCCCATATATTATTAGTTTTAATACAATACCTTAAATCTGTGATTAGTCGCCATCTAAACAAACTCGGTGGTGATGGCTAACACCTTTATTTTATAAATTAGACTTTCTGGAACATGAGTTCAACGCAATAAAAGCTCAAATTCTAGTTTTGTAAACCCGTGTTTCATTGCCCTCAAAACTAGAGACTCATAAGATCGAGTTCCCAAAAGCAAAAACTCAAAACTTGATAGTATGCTTAGAATTATATAGTCAAATAATATAAGTTTTGTAATATATATATATATATTTGTCAAGCAAAAATAAAGAGCCACTTAAAATTTGACGTTTCACTACTTTGGTGTGAATAGTATTTTCAGGATGTTTAATATAAGAAGAGCAAATCTAGTAATGTAATTTAATGAGTTATTAACTTTTTAACACATAAATACAGTAATTGTAAAATTCCAGTTTTTTACTTATTCTTGGCAGTATTATGTTTATCATTTGCTTTGATAGGATTGAATAGCAGGAAGGAATCTCCGCAGAATTCCTGTGACAAGGAATAATGCCATCTCACTGCATTAATACATCTAAGCTCAATCCCATGAGATCACTGCAACCACTCCATTATCTCTTCCCACCCCACATATATATTTTTTTTATAATTTTTAATTTCTTAAACACATTGTTGATTATTTGAAACTAATAAGTGGAGCAGTTCTCTGATCTTATAAAATAAATCAAGACCCTTTAAAAGTTAATATGCTTTAAAGTGAATCAAGATCTAACTATCCTAATCTTTGCTGATTATTATTCTTTATTAAAGCACTACAACACAATGCAATATTCTGTCTTCATGGGTGACGAAACATTGTTTTTATTATTTGTCTGCTGCAAATTGAAAGGGAAAGAGAATCGTGGAAACCCGGTCATCTTTTAAAATTTAGTATTGAATAGTGTGATACTGATTCTTCAAAGTAGAATTTGATTACACGGTGACTTTTGATGCCGCCTTTCGTTCCTAAAAGGAAATTAAACTTTTAATCAAATAAATTTATTTTTAAATTTTTATTTGACCAAATCAATAAAAAATTACTACTTTTTCGAGCATATGGCTCAAGCCTTGAGGGGTATTATTTTTGGGCTCTCGTTGACCAAGTCAACGAAGAGTCATAATACTACAAAGTCAATGGCCCAACCCCTAAGGGGGACACTGTGATACTTTTCTCTGACCCTGTTAACCCTCGTTGATCAAGTCAATGTGAAGTGTTTAATTTCCGATCCTATGGCTCATTTCCCAAGGGGATATCCTTTTCTTTTGGCCTTTGGCCTGCTTTTTTTGGAACCTATGGCTCAATCCCTTCTTGGGAGGCCTTTTTGGGTTCATAACCTAGGGTTCTCATGCTTTTAGGGTTTTTCCGTTCCCTCCTTATAAGAGGAGAGGATGTTGGGCCTAAGGCCTAAAGCTGATGTGTCGCATCCTCCCTTTCTAAGCAAAACCTAGGATTTTGCAAAGGGGGGAGAACACTTTTACAACCGCATGGAGAGAGAGAAAGAGAGAAGAAGACAGAAAAGCTGAGCAACTCCATTCCCTTCGCCCTTAACTTCATTGAATCATTGCCTATGACAATGTGAGCACTGCACCGGTGGTCTTCATGGCTCTATGAACCTAAAAGAACTACAATGGTAAGATTTTCCTATGGAGATATGTAGGAAATCTCATGGACCCAGCCTCCTCATCTTCTTCCATGTTCCTCTAAATAACAATTCCTATTTCCTTCATTTCCCAGGTCTATGGCTCCTTTGTTCTTTCTCTGTTCATCTTCTTCTTCGTTTTTCAGATTTGGGTCTATAACCCTTTTTGTTAGTAGAGTCTCCAATTCTGTTGATCATCATCTCTACGACGTCTTAATTGAAGGTGGTTCTTGCGTAAGGTAGTGAGCATAAATAATCATCATCTTTAAGATGATGTGAATTTGAATCCTTTCAAATCAAAAATCAATGACTTTGCACGCATTCTCATCATTTTCCCTACAAACAGTGACATATTGAGTGGTTGGCAACAGTCAAGCTCTTCTAGCCGGTGAACATGGATAATTAACAATTTCAATCAATAGTTATAACTGGAAATAGTTGAGTGATAAGGGCATAGGTTACTGGTGAGTCATGTGTGGGTTCAAGTCCCGCTACCCTCCCATTATAATATTCAGTGATTTATCAGCCGACTGGAGTGCGAGCCTATTCTAGTTTCATCTGGAGATTAGTAAGAAGGGAGCCTTCACTAATGCTCTAGAGAATTTACCTACCCTCAATGGAATCAATATTTTTATCACAACAATCTTTTACTTTGACTAACTGATGCGTAACTTGTAATGGGGTCGCTTTTAAAATTTTTGAGTCTTGTTGGCTATTAATGCAAGATTATGAGAGTAACCTCTTGTTATGTATTATCATAGGTTTACTAAATTTCACGTTGTCATTAACATTGCCCATCATTATAATTATAATTAAAAATAGGTAAGAGGTCACTTTTAGCCACTAATCATTCCTGATGTTCGATTCAGTTACTGACATTTTATTTAATTCCAATGACCCCTTGAACTACTTGATTGAAATTATGGTTGATAAGAATTGGAGTTTTAATTTGGTGGTTAAAAATATATAATAACTGATATGAGTGTATTTTTTTTATTTATTATTATTCGCGCTTTTAGTTGAGAATTGACGTTATAAGAATCAGTTATAATCTACTTATTCAAAATTAACTTACACAAGAATTACTCAAACTAATCATGCTCAAGGGACAAACTATGCATATTAAAAATAATTTTAAGGTAAACGTATTCGGTTAGAAAATGGATGAGTTAAATTGGTAAAAGGTTAGGAACTAAAATGTAACCTTTTGCCAATATATATAAAATACATGAAACAAACGTGACTAACTATTTAGTAAATTCATCAAACTTAGTCGGTGGTTACTTGCTTTTCTATTGTAAAGGTTAGAGGTTTGAGGATTTCTTAACTACATTACACTGTGAAGTAATTTATTATTTCCTATTTTTCAAACTTTAGCCTACTTTATAATAAAAATAAAAATAAAAAAAAAAAACAACTATTTGGTCAATCCATCGGGTTGCACGTTGTAGACATATTTATTGATGCATCACACATTTTTCATAAGTTTTCTTACAACGGCTTTTATTTTATTTTAATAATAATGAGGGGATAAAATTAAGAGGAAACGAGGACACTAATCAAATATGTCAAAGAATTTTGTCATAGTAATAAATTATAGGAGAGACTCAGATTTTGAGTCACCCCTGCTCTGAAGAAGTGCCAAATTTTAAATTTTAAAAGCTAAACCTTTTACTTTTTCCCAAGCAAACTATACTATATTTATCAGCCCCCCTATTTTAATTATCATGGGACCAACTGCTACCTTAAAATGGGCAAAGTAAGCAACGTGTCAAGTCAAGAAAAGATAATTGTATAAAAGGTTCTCCTTGCTCTTATATATATAACTTTTTAAATTTTTTATTTTCAGTTATATATTAAATTAAATTTAAGTGAAAAGAGAGTTCAAATCTGTGTTCAGGTAATTCCGAATTTAAATTCTGACGCAAAGATACTTCGATTTTTTTTATTTACAAACTTCAAATCTAAATTTAAATTCAGCGCTAAATTATTTCACTTCTGTGCCACTCTTTGTTTATTGTTTGAAAAAGATTATGATCTTAGGCCACCTATTATTGATTTATCTGATTAAAATAACTAAGAAAACTAACTTAGACTTCATTGCTGCTAAGTTAATAAGAATGCACATCTGTTTAAAGAAAGAAGTTTTTTCTTTTTACCTAGTGATACCGATGTCCCGGATAAGAGTAATACTACATGTATATCGTTCACATCCGAAAATGACCACATGGTAAAATAAGTGTGATTCTGTATTGTTATTTGATTAAAATACTATTTAAAAATGACTATACATATTTTAATACATCATCCTTTCGGTATGAAGGTGGACGCGGCTTTTCTCAAATAATTGGTAAGCATGTGGATGTGGTGCAGCTTTTCTACTGGACAACGCGATTAAGAAAAATCATTGTAATGCTAGACTATACAAATCCCTGGCTTAGCATTATGGGTGCGGCGGGATTAGTCCTAAAAATCATGATTCCTTCCCATAACATCCCTTCCAATAACTTTCATATTTGTTGACATGAAAAAGACTTGACCAATCGTCTTCGACACACAAAATTTCGGATTGAGCTTTGCTTTACTATTTCTACCTCAATTACTGCTCAACTCTTATTTATTATAAAATTAGAAAAGTTTGAGTAGAGACGGATTTTCAAGTATCCGCTAAGTAAGTGCCCTACAATAATAGACTTCTTGGTTGTAATTGTTATCTTATTGGGTTCAGTTATTTTATCTGTTCGAAACCCACAAACCATTCTGACAGACGATCAAAATTTCTTCGAATATATCCTTGAATTCATTAGATACTTGAGTAATAAGAGCATCCGTCGACAAAAAGATCACCCTAAGATGATCATCTCTCAGCTATTGAGAGCGAATCAAACCAATAGCAATTCAATATATATATATATATATATATAGTGTGGATGGAAAAAATGTACACACCTACATGTACACATTAGTTTTCTTGGCACTTGAGGTCGTGAAATATGTTCAACAAGGAACGATCTAGATTCTATAATGTCTCGTGTAACTTCAAGTGCCATCATCATTGACTTTTCTTTCTCTTGCACGAACGTAACTTAGGGCTGTTTATTTTCAAAATGTATGAGAATCGCAATACTTAATCTCATGTAAATTGACATACTTATAATGTTTGATGTATTTTTCTCAATCATACAAATGGAGTCGTTCAACCGTTCCTGAATTTTCCTTTTCATTTTATCAAGCGAAACATTAAAAAGCAATGGATTGTTAAGTTATAAGAGGAGTAAAAACCGAAGTAATGGAAGACATGTTAAAGTAACCCAATATTAAATACCGTTCACAATGAAATGATGACGCGAGAAATATAAGTTGTTCTTTTATTGTTGTTTTATCAAAATACCTCTACAACGAATCACTTAAAATTTGCGATGCCATCATTTTGATATGTCGATTATTTTTAGGATGTAAGAGTCCAATTATTCTAATTTATTAGTGTTCCTAACATTTTCGTCTATCAAATCTATTTTTAAGGTGGCTGGTTTTGGGCCGCACACTGGCCGTGGGCTCATTCATAGTGACCCATATGGTTGGACTACGATAAGCCCAACAGTCACAACTGCCATTGTTGGGGTGTGGGCTTATACGTAGTGAGCCATACATTAAAAGTTTTGTTTGTTTTTCGTTTTGTTAAAGAAGGCTCACATTCTATTATGAGAATTAAGAAGGCTAGAGCGAGAGCTGGATTGGGCCCAAATATAATTTAAAGCCCCATGGGTCAAATGCAGATTTGAGCCCATATACAAATCTTCTGGTTGAGCACCTCTCCCATAACATTCATGAACACCACCACCGGTGCCCCCCGCACCAATATCACCATTAAAATTGATTTTCACTTTGCAAGCGTTAAATCAATTAGTAGTGACCTGCCTCCATATAAATAAAGTACTGCTCCGTTAATTTGTGAACTGATTTCTCATTCCCTCTCCCCTACGCTATTATTCTCCGCAATCAATGGAGCCACGAGCAATATTTCTTCGATCCCTTCCTACTCACCGTTTAATGCCTACTTTTTTAGTGGCAAAGAAGGCTAAAGCCTTGGGGGAAGAAGAATGGAAAATCTTCTCATAGTTTAACATAACGAAGACTTTAACTTTTGACTTTCACAATAAGAAGATAGGTAACTATCAGTAGACTTAATGCTTGCTGCTATGCAATGCTTGCTTTAACCAAATCTAAAGCTTCCCACAAGGTACGCCAAGTAAGAGACAGTTTAACAAGCCAACAATGCATCCAACATATTACCCTTGGGAGAATGCTTTGCTTTGAGAATGTGAGCAACCAAGGAATGGGGAAATTTAAGTTGGAGAGGGAGAAAGAAATTAGGGTTTGGTTGGGCTGTAGTTAGTTGTTTTAGGTGCACTTTTTTGTCCAATGAAATCTCATTGTGGTGTATAACCTGATAAGTGGGAGTTTGGGGTTTGATTCAGGCAAAATATTTTCAGACCCATACAAAAATGCTGCCAAACGCATTGAATGTGCCTATATCTAGTTGATTAGTGTATTGCGAGAGTTTCGAATCTAGTATTCTATTTAATTTTAATCAATCATGTATCATGCTCCCTTTAACTATTCTATTGATTTTAATAACTATAATTTCAAAGTATATTTAATTCATATATTGCTATGTATTTGTTTATAAAAGTTTGCATTTATATAAGAAGTCAATATTCTTATTTATTAATTGTTTTGATATCATTCATAGTCTAAATCGAATATTTTTCATACTTCTTATTTATTTTTTCCTCGCCGACATGAAGAAAAATATTAATCACGGGTTAACGCTGGTAGCACACATCACGAGAATAATCTTCAATCATTATCCAGAATATTTATATATAAATAAATCTTTGAATAGTATTCAACTTGTCATTTCAGTTGTGTGGTTGTTACATTTGTTATTATTATGTTTGAACACCTGAGCCCCTTGAAATCTAGATCGAAGCAACTCAATCTTCTTTGATCATGACTTTTCGTTGGCTAAGAATTATATAATACTTAGAAAAATCAAAATATTATATTAGAAGAAAAAAGTATACATGTAGTGGATTAGTCTTTGTTCATTTGAATAACTTGAACCTGTGTGAACGCCTTCACTTGTGGGATTGATGCCAATTCAATTGAATACATTGAGTGTATAAATTTCTTTATAAGCAATGTCTCATTAGAGAACCTCATTTTTGATAACTTGACTATGACAGTTGTAGAATAAAATTCATGTATGCAGTTTGTAATTTCGACCATGGGTCACCAAACTTTTGCTAGAGAATAGTTGAGGCCATTGAATATCTTGTTGGAGAAATTTTTTAGGTTTGAGACCGTTATGTTGCCTTCAATGTGATTGATTGTTAATAAAATCCCACTAAAACTATGTTTACGAGTTCAAAATAAAAAGAAATGTGGAAGCTCTTCTCGTTCGTGAGAAGCCGACTCCCTTACTAAGCGTTTCGGTGATGGGTGCTAGGCAAGCCCATGGAACTTTATTATTTTGAAATTTTAACCATATAAATGAAGAGATTGTGAAGAATTGAGTAGGCTCGCAAAATCTCGTACAATTTAATAGTGTTAAGGGGTTTCATCTACTGGAGAGCAACCATAAAAATATGAACTACTCAATAATTTATTTTGAATTTATTTTGAATTTTTCTTTTATGGATGAAAGCCTTAAACACCTTCAAATGATATGAAAAATTCAAGATCAACTTAATTTTTTTACAACCTCTTCATCTACACGGTTAAAATCTAAAGTTAGTTGCGCTACCAATAATTGTCTAGCATCAAAGCACCCACAGGGAGTCGGTTCTAGTTGGGAGTTTAGAAAATAAAGTATCATTTACTTTCATTCCCCTATTTGTAGGTTGAGAAGAAGAGGGATGATAGCATAATTTATATGTTGAAAAATACTATTTTACTCTCATTCTACTCTTTTATTTTTTATTTTTTAATTCCTTTTAAGAATATATTTAATATTATAAAAGTTTTTCTCATTCAATTTCGTCCACTTGGAGAGGAAAAGTTGGGATTCCTCTCTTTTCTAAGAAAAAAAAAAATCATAAAAAGGAAAATGGCCACATGTTACTATTTAATTGGCCATTTTTTGACATTGAACCTTAATCTTTTTTTTTATTAAATCGAACCTCGAATTTTCACTTCCGTGTTAAATTGAACCCCGCCGTCAGCTCCGTCCAAATGGATGGATCGAAAAGGGTCATGTACCCCTCACATGACCCTTTTTAGAGGGTAAAATAGGAAATCATTGGTCAAATTCATTTAAATTACAACTTACCCTTTTCTCATCTCAAATGGCCACATATTACTATTTGATTGGCCATTTTTTTCTTTTAATTTTTCTTTTCCTCCTTTCTCTTTTCCTTCCTCTCCTCTGCAATTGTTGCCCCCACAACAGCCTCCGACTGCAATAATCTCCTCCTCACTTGATTCCTCCTCCACAACCTCCAGAAATCCTTCGGCAAGCTCACCTACGGCGCGAGGTGCTCGCCGGAGTACGGCGCCCTCGTGGACACCGCAGTGTACGGCATGAAACTGATCGAGCAGGAGCTGCTTCTCTTGCTGGAACATATTCTCGGTGCTTGCAGGTGGCGTCGGGCTAGGATCTAAGCGGCGATTGTAGGGCCGGTTTGGAGAAGATCATGTTGGGTCGACCGGCCTAAAAACATAGGGAAAAGAAGCCCTACCGTGACCTTTCGGAGGCACCAATGGTGGTCCTCATCGGCAATATTGGCACCCTCACTACTGCTGGTAAAACAGAGATCAATGGAGGGTGATTGTTGTTCCAATAGCTCGACGATGGGCAAAGGCTTGAAAGAAGGAGAAGAAGATAATTATGAAGGATAAATGAAGGAGAGGAGTTGTGTCATGGAAGGGATGGCTTGATATCTAGAGAAGAAAGGGGATCGAGTTCGATATTGCTCTCCACACTTGTAATGATTGCGGCGCGTATACCTTATCCGGAGCTAGCTTCGCCATCTATCGAAGCACCTACTGTTCGTTTCATTCTCCTCACTTGAGGCGACAGCAGCAACGAATAGGATACAAATGGGGAGCACAAGGTCGAGCCGTGTCCTTTCTCGTTGGTGAAGCCACTACTCCCTCCACCGCCGAATACGTCTTGATTGGAAGTAAGGAACAGATGATGATGCTCCCTCTTCATGTTTTTGGACTGGGTGATCCAACATCTCCCCGATTATCTTCTCCAACCCAGCCTTGCAATCCCCGCTTAGATCGTACCTCGACACCACCCACAGCACCGAGAACAAGCCTTGGCACGAGAAGCCTCTCCGCCCGATCAAGTTCACACCGTACACGGTGGTGTCTACGAGGGCGCCATACTTCGGCGATCATCTCGTGCTGCCGGTGAGCTTGGCGGGGGATTTTTGAGGTAGTGGAGGAGGAATTGGGTGAAGGAGCTTATTGCAGGGGCAACAATTGCAAAGGAGAAGTGGGAAGAGAGAAGGAAAGAAAAGGAAAATCAAAAGAGAAAAATGACCAATCAAATAGTCACATGTGGCCTTCTTAAATGAGAAAATAATAAGTTGATTAATGATTTTTTCCATTTTATCCTCTAAAAAGGGTCATGTGAGTGGCACATGACCTTTTTCCATCCATCCATTTGGACGGAGCTGACAGCAGGGGTTCAATTTAACACGGAAGTGAAAATTCAAGGTTCGATTTAATAAAAAAAAAAGATTAAGGATTCAATATCAAAAAAGCGGTGAAAACTTTAGGGTTTAAAGTGTCATTTACCCCTTCCTTTCATTTTGAAACTCACAGAATTTATAAAAAGGGGCAACATACACCTTATCAGCATGACGTAATGATGAATCAATTGTGACGACATATATTAGATAAGGTACGAGAAAGATCTACTTGTTATTTTCCTTGAGTTTCCAGGTGTCATTCTTGCAACCATGAGGAATTAATTGACCAAAGAAGAAAGGAAAAGAAAAGAAAGGGATGTTTTCCTAGACAATTTAGGTGTTTGTAGTGGAGGAGACCTCCTTAGAAATGCCAGGTGAAATTTTCTTTTGGAATAGGGAAGAAACTAACATGGCATGTGTGGCCTAAGAGATTCGGCAATCTATAGATTATTATTTTATAATGAATAATATTATATATATATTTTTGACATAATTTTCACACTAAAAAGTTGATGTGGTAAAATATGTATAATTTTTTTGAGTGGTAGTTTGGTCAAATAACAATACAGAACCACACATATTCCTGGCATGTGGCCAAGATTGTGTAATTTATATACATGTAGTATTTTTGTTTTCTAATTAATAAATGCACGCAAATCTAGATCAACAATAACATAGAATTGAACTATAAAACCTTTTTCTTCATAATTTACAGATTTTGTTACTGCTTCCTCTCGTTAATCAAGTAATGTCTAACTTGGTTTGTTTCGATGAAATATCACTCTTGACAAAATGAAATGCAAAACATAGGCAGATTTAACTTGTCAGCAATCACACAGAGAAGCAGAATCTACCTAAATTCACCTAATGACAGGCTATACCCTGCAGTCAAGGGTTTCTATTGTAATCTCCCCACGATACTCATACTCTCTGATATAATACGCTCAATACATAAGAGGGTATAAAAAGACAAGAAAACAATAACTAAGGTTTGCACAAGTCTGCCTAAGTGGGAAATGCATGGGCTGAAATTCACAACAACAAAATAACTTACCAACCTAATACTTAGAATCTAACTCTCAGAGAAGGATATACATTTAATAAATATGTGATGTGGGAACCATATATAGCCTTTGCTACATAAACTTGCGCTTGCCATAATTTGCCCACTTACTCATACTAGTATGACCCCCTATACGTACTCGAGAGAAACTTCATGGCTGACTAGTGGGAATGAGATAAGGACGATCTTTGTCTCTGGAGAAAAGAGCTCTACAAACTTTATAACGTTAGGTGTAATCGCAAAGGATTAATTGGGTTTGCAGTGTTCTTCCCAATTGAAGCCATTTTATTTGAATGAACATATGGCCGTTATTCACTGCAAGTCTGTCCCCTTCTCAAAACAGGAGCCCTCACTGCGCCCATTGTCTGTTGTTGGCAATTGATTTGAAAATAAATGCTTTCCCATTTCCAAGCCAAAATCCAGAAATTGGTTGCAATGTGAAATTAATTGAAATGCTAAGACTGAGTGAATGGGTCCTATGAATTAGCAATTGTTATAAAGGGAGATGCACGTGGCTTCATCATTGTTGGTTGAAGAAAAGTCACAGGGAGAGGCTCTCTAGGGCATTCTAGAATATCACAGCATTTCGCTCTGAGACATTTCAACCCCACGGTGGGTGGCAGGAACAAGCTAATTAAACAAAACAAGCTCCTCGCAGATTCTAAAAGGATTTTGATGTGTGCGACACATCGATTTAATGGGATTCAATCCCACGGTTGGTGACAGGAGCAACTGCTTAAAAGGGTTTTGATTTGTGCAACACATTGATTCAATTAGACCCGGTCAATAGGTGGATTTTCGTGGGTACGAGTGAAAATAAGTGTCAGTAGCTATATAAATAATAAAAAATGACTATTTTTCACAGAGAATAAAAAAATCCAATAAAAAGGCCACCACCTTTTTCATTTTTCTTTTTAAAATTTAAAATTTAAAATTTTTATTTTAATAAAGTGGGTTCTCATGGGTACATCATGAATACGGGTTGAAAAGGGTAAAATATTCTCTCTTTTGCAACAGATTGTATTTTTAACCTCTGAGTACCATTTACCGTTATCGGGTCTGAATTTAATTATTCAAGTCATTCATACACTTAAGTAGCTTATAGGCCTACTTAAAACTCAAACATTTTGAAGAAATTTGGATCAAATTGGAATTAATAAAGAATGAAACAAGATGATAGTACATGTTGCACCATTTTTTTTTGTTCTTGTTCTTTTTTTTTTTTCCCTTTCAATTTACATGTTGCACATAATATTATAGGAAGGCCTAGCCTAATAATGAAATAATGAAGCACGCTCCCTCTATAATGTGAAGCATCTTCATAATTGGAAACCATATGTCCTAATAATTAGTTACCTATTCCCATCCAAGGCCAATTCTCATTTAAGTATGTTCTTTGTAGCTTGTGAAGCCAAGAATGCCACGTTCATTGTACCATTTCTCATCTAACAGGTGCAAGATTATTGTTTCAAATTAATTCCACTTAATTTATTAAGAGCATACAAATAATTTTATGACGTCCACAAACATGTAAAATAGTTTTATTTTATTTGAAGTAAAAGAAAGAGGCCTTTTTCTTCATTTTTTCTAACAATGCAATATATATATATCAGTAGAAGTTGCCCATATATATATATCAGTAGAAGTTGCCCATAGAGGTTGGTGGGGGTGATACGGGCTTGGGCTTGGGGTAAGTCAGATGTCTAGGTACGAGTCTCACTACCTTCACCTTATAATATTTTGGGATTTACAAGTAGATTAGGGTGAGGGGCCGCTCCACTTCTGCCTGAGGATTGGTCGGAACTTCTATGGATTTGGATACCCTAGTTCCGAAATATATATACACTTTAATGGAAGTCGTTAGTTTTAGGGTGAGCATATTTTTAGACTTTCCTGTTTTCTCCAAAATGTAAGCGCTTGATAAATTTTCAAAATGTTCAAAATAGATTTTTGAAAAGTCTAATGCTAGCCAAAAGCCGGAAAATAGCATTTTTCCAAAACCTATAAGAAATAACTTATTTAAAATGTTACTTTATGACTTTTCGAAAAGTCAAAAGTAACTTTTCATAAATTGGGTCTTAGATTTGTTTCATAATTTTATAACATGCATGATTATTGTATAAAATTAGGATAAACTGCATTTTTATCTCTCGAAGATGACGTTGTTTTGCACTTCGAATCCTAAACTGCAAATATTGCCAAACGAACCCTGAAATTCATACATTTGGTGATTTAAACCTTATATGGATGGCATTCTATGTACCCTCCATGTAAGTGGATAGAATTGAGGGCATTTTTGGTACTTTGAAATTTCCTTCTTTTTCTTAATTTCTTTCATTGATCTTACTTTTTTTATCAATCAAAACTCACCATTTTATGGATCTGCACATATGAAGAGAGAGTTTTGATGAAGGAGAGAAAAAGGATCAACAACAAAAACTTAAGATCAATGAAAAATATTAAGAAAAGAAAAGGGAAATTGGCGATATACCAAAAATGCAATCAATCTGTCATCTTAAATTTATGTCCATCCATAAAAGGTTTAAAAGGCTTGTTTTAACTACATTTTGAGTTTAAGGTTTTGAAATGCGACAAGACCTCATCTTTAAGGGACACAAATGTATTTTTTTCCCTTTCAAGTCAAGCCCACTTAATTTATTAAAAGTATGCAAATAATTTTGTAACGTCCACAGGCATATAATTATAATTTTATTTGAAGAAATAAAAAGGGGCTTTTTTTTTTCCTCTTTCTTTATTTTACCAAAGCAATACATGTCAGTAGAATTAGTAATCAGTGCTAAAGCTAGTTTGGCTAAGTATATTTTTAACTTTTCCTCTCTAAAAAGATAACCATTTGATAAATTTTCAAAAAGTTCAAAACAACTTTCCAAAAACTCTAATGCTTGCAAAAGCATTTTACCCTTCTCTAAGTTTTTAAGATAAGCGTAAGAAGTTTTCACGATTATTACAAGTAAAATAGTAAAATAAAAGAAAATTTTTTTTTACCAATCAAAATAGGATAATCGAGGTAAAGAAAATCTTTATCCGTCGCCCGTATTTTATATTTCAGGATGAGAGTAAAACTCTAAGGTTAGAGCCTTGGCCGGTCCGCACCACCTATAACACAAGTGGCAATTAGAAAAAGGCTGTTTGACCAAAAGATGTAAATGTAAAATGAGTTTCAGGGAGAGCACACAAGTTTTGGTGCGACTAATAAAAGATGCATGTCGACATACTTTGACTTCATTCAAGTAAATATTTATTGTGCATGAAGCCCTTCCTCCCTCTTCCTCTCCACCTTTCATTTGTCAAACTCCTCCCCGAGTCTCCTCTCTGCCATTAGATATCCTGTGGCAGCCACTTATTCCCCCATCAACATATCACTAGAAAAGAAAATTTCACATTATATATTGAAATCAGAACAGAAATAATAATAATAATAAAAAAATCACATCATTTATCAAAGTCTTCCTCTTCCTCCTCTCATTTTCACGCCACCATTTGTCCTGTCCTCTCCCTCATCCCTTCCCCTATAAATACTCACCCTGCAGCGTCAACGAAGCTATAGGAACCGAAAGAAGAATCAAAGGAAAGACAAAAATAAAACATGTCCAAGCCCGCCACAGCCGCGCTTATTTTAGCCCTCCTCCTTTGCTTCGCATTAACCCGCGCTGCCGCTCGGCGCGCTCCCGTATCCTCCGACGCCACCGGGGTTGATTCTGAACAACTTGAGGTGGGTTGAATTTTCCATGTTCGTCTGCATTCAGTGTCTATGATTTTTTATTTTGCAAAAGATTGAATTAATGAATTTATATTCGTTTTTTTTTGTTTGGATTTTAAAAGATTGAAGAAAGCTGCGATGGATTTAGGAATGATGAAGAGTGCCTGAAGAGGAGGACCCTTGCTGCTCATACCGACTACATTTACTCCCAGAAAGTTAAACCTTGAATTTTGATTAATTATGGATTAATGTAATCTTCGACTTTATATTAATATGATTAGCTCTTACTCTGCCTTGAATTTATATTCTCCCCCCCCCCCCCCCCTCCCCCTTTTACAGAGGTTCTCTTCTCCATTGCCTGGTTTATTTAGTCGTGTGCCATGGAAGAAGGATGCGATCTGCTTTTGTAAATTATATACTGTTGAACTATATATTATTATCAATATTAAGCTTTGATTTTTGGAGGTAAACATTTTATTTTGATCTAAATCTAGTGGCTAATGAGGATTTCTTTCCTTTTTTAACACTGGATGCGCCCAGTAATTAAATAACTAATTAATTTCACAACCACCCCTTTTCCCCCTAATCTTTTGTTTATTATTTTTTTAATCTTTTGACACTAAATTGCGGCGAACGGTGGTAAAACATAAGCTTTATATGAATATATATATATATATATATATATATATATCCTTTTTTTATCTTTTTAATCTTTTGACACTAAATTGTGGCGAACGGTGGTAAAAGAGAAGCTTTATGTATATATATATATCCTTTTTTCCTAAGCAACGTACACTAATTGGATTCGAATTTGATTATGAGGATTTGCACAACTTTGTGAAACTCAAAGTTGAGAATATAATATTTTGAGTCCCTATAATAATAAACTGACTTGAATTTGTGGGTGTGCTTTGGCTGGCTGAGATGATGCATTCAATTTGTGTTTCTTTATTTGTCAATCAATTTTCTTTTATAGATAATGTCAACAAATTATACCACATGATGTAACCTGTTTCTACAGGCACAGAGCAAGACCTCATTATCTCTATACACTTTAATAATTTCTAGTTCAAATTAATATTTTTTTGACTCACAGATTCACCCAAGTGATCTGCAAGTTCAAAGTAAACTAGTTTCACCAAAATTTTAAAAGGAAAGTAGCTCACATAATTTAATCCCCGAGTAATCCGGGTTCAAGGCTTAGAAAACCATAAATGCAATCATCGGTTGTTCGGTATGTACCAACACACACACACACACATATAGTTTAGTGGATCTGAGGTGTCATGTGATCTTGAAAAAGTGTGAATAAATGGCGCACATGGGTTACATTATGTAACATTCAACCATTTGGATTGAACAAACCGGGAAAGTGTGAAGACTTGTAAATTTTTGTCCAATTTCGTTATGGATAAACCTCTCATCCACAAGTTGAAAATACTCGAAATAGTTATAACTATTTAGATCTCTTGATATTTCGCCATATCGTCTTATTTCTTTTATGATCATTCAATCTGTACTATTGAAACTTGAATAAATCCTGGTCCCACTAGATGCAGTTACAAGTGAGATGGCACCTCATATCTACTTTTCTCATGTATGCATATATATATATATATATATATATAGAGAGAGAGAGAGAGAGAGATTAGAATTGTTAGAGAGAAGGAAGAGCAAATAGTGAACAATAGCTTGAATTCTCATTAGGGCTCAAGGCCAATAAAATAAGCACATATACAAAAGGGTAAAAATGTAAATACACAATACATAAAACTTAAATATACATCTAACACCCACCTTCAAACTTAAGGTGGGTCAAACACTAAGAGTTTGGCAAACCAACAATAAAACCGAGGTCCAGAGAGAGCCTTGGTAAAACCATCAGCTAGCTAATCTTTCGTTCGAACGAAAGGAAGAGATATGGTGCGAGCCACGAGATGATGCCGGATAAGGTGGGTAGTTAATCTCAATATACTTCGTCCGCTCATCGAAAACAAGATTTCCCCTAATATAGATGCCATTCCTGTTATCACAATGTTGAGGCGTAGGATTACGAAGAGAGATACCCATGTCAGTAAGCAAGTGATGAGCCAAACAACCTCGACTGTTATATCAGCCATAGCATGATACTAAGACTCAGTGGAGGAGCGCAAGATGATAGGTTGCTTCTTGGCACGCCAAGAAACAAGAGAATCACCAAGGAAGGTACAATATTCAGTAACTGCCCAACAATCTGTGATATTAGAAGCCTAATTAGCATTAGAATAGGGGTGCAACTCTAGAGGAGAAGACAACGGAAAGAACAATGATTGAGTCAAGGTGCCGCTAAGGTAGCGAATAATCTTTAGCATAGCAGCATAATGTGAAGATCGAGGGGCAGCACTAAACTGGCTGACAATATGAACCACATATGCAATGTCAAGCCACGAAATAGTGATAAACAAGACTGCCCACCAAAGTATGATAACGAGTAACATCTGTCAAAGGTTTCCCATCGTTAAAGCATAACTTCTGATTCACCTCAAAGGGAGTAATAGCAGTGCGAGAATCAGAAAGAGCATCTCTGGGGAGAATATCTGCGGTATACTTCTGCTGAGAAAGAGGAATACCATGAGAGCTGCGAGCGACCACCAAGCCAAGAAAGTAGTGTAAAGCACCAAGATCTTTCATAGCAAAATGCTGTTGAAGATTCCTCTTGGTATGTGCTATAAAACCGGAGTCATCGCCAGTAATGATTATGTCTTCCACATGGAAACGATGTAGGTGATGAATGAACTTCAGAAAAGTACCAGAAATCGCTTGCCAGAAAAACACAAGAAAAAACCCTCGATCTGAAACCGTGATCTGGAATTTTCAGTGGCACTGTTCACTTCGCGGCATTGTTCACATCATAGCACTGTTCACTCCGCGAGAGAAAACTCCTAGCTCTGATACCATGTTAGAGAGAAGGGAGAGCAAATACTGAACAATAGCTTGAATTCTCATTAGAGCTCAAGGCCAATAAAATAGGCACATATACAAAAGGGTCAAAATGTAAATACACAAAACTTAAATATACATCTAACCAGAATGAACATGTACACCTAATATGAGTATTAAATAAGCACACCGACTCAAACCCCTTCCGAAAATTTCACCTGTACGAATTGAAAGATATTTTAGCCAATTTAACTTTCATCATATGGATAAAGCATCTATGGATCGTCAAATTGTGTGAAATGCAGTAATCCTTCTATTTTTTCATGTTATCTTAGTCCACATGTGCGGATTTTTGAAATGAACCTCAGTTAATGTGGACTTATTTTATGCTTCCGTTAAGAGCACTCAAGGAGAAAAAATGTCAATGAGAACACTGCCTAGTGGCTCGCGACCCGTGTTGCATACACGAAGGCGTCTAACAAATGATAAATTTGTGGAGATCTGCATAAAGCGACATATTTTAATTGTTGGAAATGAGAGGGATATGGAGATAATAGTGCACTGCACCTCTTACATTGTACAACAGAACCAGAAAAACTTATGAGACATTGGCATCACGTAACTTTTGTCGCAACTCAATCCCACCGATCATTTTTGTGGAAACTGCAACCACAAGATCATGAGAAATATGAGCACGTCCACCCATTCAAATCGTCCAATTATTTTAAACTGAAACAGTAAAAAAAATTATCATATTTTAATTGAAAAATAATGAGACGATCGAAATGAAAAGACATATATATGTATCTCATCACATGATTTTCGACAAATCTGTGGGGTGCCGCCGAAAACTACTCATTTCATCAAATTATGTTTCCAACACAAAAGCATAAGTTAGATTCTTAATTGTCCTTTGGTAGGGCCTTCATTAGGAGAAAACTGCTTTATATGGGGCCTCATCCAACCTTAATTTGGACCGCAAACTGTAAAATGTTTGACTACTGTTTCAAAACAGACAAAATAGAATGACAATCTCAATCCCAAATTAATGTTTCTCAGTTAATTGTTGCGTGTTTTTGCCGTACGGGCGAGGGGATGGTTGCTGAGGTGGTGGTCCGACGTTGATGGATCATGGTCCGGCCGGCGGACGAATCTGGTCGGCCGCCGTGTGAACCTGGGAATCTCCATGTAATGTAATAGCTCACTTTGATAATGCTCTTTCATGGATATGGATATAATATAGGTTTCCATGAGGTTTAGGGAATCCATCATTAATTGAACGTATAATAATACCCCTTCTTTAAAGCTTTTTTTTTTTGTTTTTTTTTTTTTTTTTTTTTTTTTGTTTTGAAGAACTTTAGATTCCATTTGGCCACACAAAAAATTAAGGAGAATGGAATGTAATGTGGTCAGGATTGAGCCAAGTTACAATCGGCATATGCACGTTTGTGTGTACTTTAATGCACTATAAGGAGTGGATATACATATTTCTTGATAACAATTTCTTTTAAAAGAAGTAATAGCACTTGATATCGTACCTAATGAATTTTAAAAGATAATCATAAGAATGAACAATGCTTTATTTCACGAAAGACGATAAGGAGTATGAGTCCGCCCTAAAAACGATGTAATTTTGGGAAAAATGGTTCAATTATCATTTTTAATAATACTACATTATTTTTGGGGTGGACTAACTTGGGAGAGCTCATACTCATATTCTCTTTTCTTTTTTCTTCTTTTTTGAAACTACTATGATAATGTCAAAAAGAAAAAGTCACATACAAGGTTCTTTTGACCTAGCATTTTCACCGTCGATGGCGGGATTTAAGAAAGGAAGAAAAAGGAAGAAAAAGAAAAAGAAAAAACATGCGAGAAATATTACATATTTAACCACTTATTTTAAATAAAAAGAAATGGCTAAAGTGTCGAAAGAGTCCACGCAGCATGTCACGGACTAATTATCTGCATTTTAATTGAAAATTATAATTAGACAGTTATGCTTTTGCTGGGAACAAATCACCGACTAATTATCTATATTTTAATTGAAACATTTGCTTTTATAGGTGAATGGTATTTATGCGCTTAACCCAAAAAAAAAAAAAAAAAAAACCAAGAAAGATGCACTGTAGTTATATCATAATAGATTTTGGAAACTCAAACAAGTTGAAATTCAGGCACAAATATTGCTGTACACAAATTTATTTTTCAGATACATTTGGTCAGATGTTTATTTTTTCTTTTTTAATTTGATATTTAAAAAGATCTTCAATCATGGGCAGTAATTAGTTTAGCCCATAAAAATTTTACAGGCCCAAGGAAATGGGCCTTACCAAAATGGGCCTATCAAAATTGGGAAAAACAATTCTCCTAAGAAAAATAAGTCAAGTGGCTACTCACATAAATCATGAATGAACAGTAAATAGACAAGGAGTAACTATTACTAATTATCCTAATAGGTTATACTTTCCTATTACCCTAATGAGCCTAGGAAAGAGCTATTTTTCACGTACTCGTTGCATTGTTCATGCTATATGGTCTTAGAATATCAATTTCATTCCATTTTGCAAACCAAACGAGAGGCAATTGTTCATTTCTTCTTTTTCTAACTTGCAGTTTATTATTATTATTTTTATATTGCTTTTAATCTTCAGATAACCTAAACTTCTTCAGATCACTTCTTCAGCAATTTTGTTGTCTCTATTTCAAATAATACTATTGATCATGAAAAGGCGATCCAAACTAAGTACCACCATTTACATATGAGGATGGGGTCTCAAATTTGTGATGAGTCTAGCTCACTCTCTTACATGTGAGTGGTGAAGTGAGGTTTAGGTGCGATTGCTATTTGGGATCAGTACTAGCATTACTCGGTTTATAGCCGCTAGTTGTGGCCATGGAAATTTTTTTTGCTACGAGGGTCATCTTTTCTGATGAATTTGCATTCAAAGTCGATTTCTGAAAAAATTAAAATAGCATAAATTTGGGTCTGTCACGGTAAGAACCTCTAGAAGCTTATTATTTGTGTAAATTAGGGTTTAGTTTTTGTGTGAGGTGTAGATTTATTCACAGTTTCTACCAATAAAACTGGACCATTAGAAGTTTTAGAATCTGAAGGATGCGCCACAGCCTTTTCTTTTCTTTTATTTTCTTTTTGAACTACAACAAGTTGCAGGGGTCACAAACGGGTCTTCTATCAAAGTCTAGAAAGAAAACAAAAGTAATAAAGTAGGAAACAAAATTAAACCAAATACTAGCATTACAAGTATCCACCGACCCACATGCTAGTGCATGAGTCACTCAGTTATCTTCATGGTACACATGAGTACATAGTCACCAACGAAATGAATAAAGAGCTAACACAATGTCTTGAATCAAATGGTCAAATATCATAGAATTCCGTTCTTTTTCACAATCAATAAATTGTAGAACCTACATAATGAAAATCAATTTCCAACCATATATCCGAAAAGTCCACCTATCAAGCCATCATTACAGGACAATGAAGAGCAAGGATCTCACCTAATGATACGCGCGCTAGTCCTTGAGACCACTCTGCAATAGCAAAAACAGTTTGCCCATCCCCATCTTATTGTTAGGGTGTAAGCGGTTGCTTAAAACATTATATCTTAGGTATCGAGTTTAGAATACCTAAACCGTTACCTCCAACGAGTTTAGAATACCCATCTTATGTCTCGCAGCCTTCGGTTCTTCCCTCAAAACACCTTGCCCACATTTATTCTGATAACTTCTACTGGTGGCCTATTCCAACGCTCCACCCTCTTCGACAGGCCCCAGAAATCTGCCGGTATAACCCTCAATTACTCCTCACAAAGACGAGGAGCCCTGAGCACCAAATCATCCGCACCCCCAAGCAACCCACTTGGAACTGCTAAGTTCCTTTGTTGCTTTAAGTAGTGAACATAATACCGCCACCTCCCCCTTAGCACCATCCGACAACCTCTCATCTTCCTAAATCCTAGTTGCGCGGTCTAAAAATGAGCCAGGGACAAATTGCTGTTGCATTTTTGTGTGGAAAGTACAGAAACTCATGTTCATGACGAATCCAAAGATAATTACTTGCATCGAGTCGTGGAAAAATTTAAATTTTGGGGTGTTAAGGCGATGCACCAATCTACAAAAATGGCGTTGGGAATTATTTGCATTGAATTGATTCTGATTACGAAAAATAAATATATGTAAGCATTTTCAGTGATAATTTTGAGTGATTTTTATCCATTTTAGACATTGTCAAACGCACTTCAGCTGCTCAACACTTCCCCTAGCTTTAAATGAGAACTGAACGTTGTGTACTCAGTGAGATAGTGGTCAACAGCGAAGAAGAATATTCAGCAATCATGCCCTCAAAACCAACATGAACGCTTGATTTTCACACATTGGTCCCTCCCAAATGGAAGGAAAAATATCGTTTCAGCTTTTTGATGCAAGAATTCTAAAGCTTTTGACTTGCATGTTTGGAAGCCTAAAACTTTCTGAGATTATTGGTGAACAAGTACCACGAATGAATATTTGAGATTTTTTTTAGTATTATTAATTTTATATATATAAAGGAGGCTCAAGTACGGGACATGAGAAATTACTTCACAATTAGATATAATGAAGGTCGAACACTTGATCTCAACAATAGAAAAGTAGGTCACTATCAACTGAGATAATGCTAGTCATTTAATATAGTTTTTGGACTAATTGCCACATTATTAGCCAGGTTTACTTGTAACTCGAGCATCAGTAAAAATTTGATTAGCTTGTAGCGACATATTCCTTGAACACTCATTCCTCTCTTTCCAGGCTATTAGCTTTCTTTATATCCTAAATATATGTATCACAACTTTCCTACTTGTGCATGGACATTAGTTTTGCTTAATTTCAGTTTAAAGAAAAAAAGGAAAAAAAATAATTTCATTAAATAAAAGTGAGAGCATAATATTGTTAGGTCCCTCACCAATAAATAAAAAGACGGAAACGCGTTGCTCCTCTCCCCTTCACCATCAATTTTTGCCATTTGGGTCTAGCCCAAGTAGGGCTTTTCAAAGCCCAGCCCAAGTAGGGCTTTACTTATCTATTGCTAGGGCAGCAGCGTGAGGAGCAACCGACAAAGGAGTTGTGAAGAGGGACGCAGAGAGCAACGGAGATGTGGGGAAGAAAGAAAAATAAGTGAGTTATTTTTCTTGTTCACTGGGTTTGAGTTTGTGATAAAATATTTATAAGTGGTGCTTGGTTTTTGAGCACATAATTGGGTTTGGGTTTAAACTCAGCTATTAATTCTTGTATTGTATTCTCCCTGAGTTGCTCATAGTAAAGTGGAGTTTGTTCCTACTATGGACGTAGCCCAGTCTTTGGATGAACCACGTTAAGTCCTTGTGTCGTTCTTACTTGTAAAATTGTCTTACTTATTTTGGAGCAATATTGTGTGCGCACATAATATCCCGTTAAGGGGTTTTAAATCTGTAAAATTTTTCAAAATTCAAAGGGTTTTATTCCCAACAAATATGGCATCTCATATTATTAGAAATGTAAATTTACATCTCTTTGAGGAATACAACCAGTTTGAAATAGCACATAACAGAAAACACAGAAAACTATCCTAATATAAAAAAAAGATAAAAAGATAAGTTGTTAGGTAGTGAACTCACAATCTACATAAAAAAACTTTTTAACACCTTCACGTTATTCATGAACATTCATTAGTTCAAAATTTTAGCCCCCCCCCCCCCAAAAAAAAATTCAAAACCTATTGAATTTTATTTGAAAATTATTATTTTTAGCATCAACAAACTAAACCCCAATCCTTAAACCCTGGTTTGCTGCAAAGTAGAAATAGTTTCCGGGCTCAGGAGTGAAAAACACCATGCAAAAGAAGAGGGCGTAGTTGGAAAACTGAACCCCGCACCCCCTTCATCAGTCTCATCGGACCAGGCCGCCTCCGACGGCGTATAAGTAGACAACGGTAGAGGAGCTGGCGCGGCAATCTTGAGCGGTTGCGGTGCGGCCAGCCTGGAGCGCCGTGGCTGATTCGACGAGGACGCAAACTCGGGCGCGACGGTTAGTCTCTGAACTAGATCCTTGAAGTCCTTGGGCTCCACCTTGTAGACCCTTGGCGGCGGTATTGGCGCAGGCCCGATGGGCATCTTCCACGGCTTTGAGGACCGCCTGCGAACCGATCGGAGCAACGAAGAGGAGGAAGAATGGAAGTTATTAGATGGTTCCATGATGAGTACAAAATGGCTGGAGTGATTAACCAAAACTGGAAGAGATGGAGACACGGTGGGAGGGAGAGGGAGAGAGAGATTGGGATTATTTGGAGAGTTCCCTTACTATTAATAGACATAGGAACTTGCAAAAAAGAAGGAACGTACTAAATTATTATGTAAGAAAGATTGGGACACCACCATTATTATATTATGACCATGAGTTTGTCCTGAGCCGTCGGCCGTGTCCCGAGAGTTGCAAAAATTGAGGCCAGATACTGAAGTTTGAACAAGAGCTGATGCTTTACTCCATTTAATATTTAGTAATTGACTGCTTTTGTGAATTTAATACAATTATTATTAAACCACAATTATTGGTTTGATCAGCATTGAATTTAACTGGGTGAGTATTAATTTCTTGGTTTAGAGTTATAGTTTCCTTTGAAAGGTAAAAATAGAATGAACAAAAGAATTAAATGAAAATGCTCCGACATATTTCTAATCGAAGGGGTAATTGAACGAGTTTAATGTATTGCGATCATGTTAGATATAGGTAACAAGTCAATGCAAAAAGATTAATATAGGTCAAAATTATTATTTTAAAAATAAACCGAATTAAATTATTTTACACTCGAGTTGAGGCGGTTCGTTTTTTATTTCGTAAATAAAAAAGGAGAGAGAAATATGGAGCGTTGGTCAGCTGAAGAAGGCGCGGTGTGGGGGGGGGGCAGCCGCCGCCAGAACTGGTCTCCGCCCCACTCGTGCGACCTGTTGACTTCTCACGTGCCATCACCATTCCTTGTTTCGTTCATTTGACCATGACCTCATACCGTCTGTTCAACTGTCATAGCAATTAATACTCATTACTATTATTAACTATTTTATAATCGGGGGGCCATAATTGAGGGGTCACCTTTTTATTTTATTTTAATCCTGTGCGTCGTACATCTTCAAACTGCTAATTTGAACCGCAAGGTTGAATCTCTTTGTGATTACTCAGATTGTTTAGTAATAATAAGTGACGTCAAACCGCTGTAACTCTATTTTTTTTTTTTTTACTCTTTTCACGCCTCTCGTCCCTTGCATGTATCGATTAAACAAAAGAAGTAATAGGTGGGGAATTAACCCACACAATCTATAAATAGGTAAATGAGGGGAACTAGGCTCTTAAATTTGAGATCAGTGTCAATTTAGTTCCTATGATTTGAAGGTACACATTCAAATTCTTGAAGTTTTTAAAAGTAGCCATACAATAAGATGATCTCTTTGTCTTAGAGTCATTGACCGGCAAAGTGCTAATCTAGTGCAGACTTAATTCTTATATCTTTCGTCGAATAAAGTGAAACTACGATTCCTATTCGCGGTCATGAGATTGATTCTCAGGCCAAATATAGACCCGTGGGCAATAACTACCTCAAAAATTGAGTGTAATGACATCATCTGGTTGCTTCGATTTCACTTTAGGCTCGTAGCACTAGAGCATAGTCAAGTTTCACCCGCTTTTTCAAATTTTTGCCCTAATTTTTTCTGAATATTTTCCATGTTGTGTAAAAGTGAAAACGGTAAAACAGCTTTAACCTTTCAAAGAAATAAAGGCCCAATGTTTGTGGCAAGATATCCCTGTCATTTGCCGTAGCCCATCTCAGTAGGGTTTGGGCTCGTCCAAGCCCAATTATTTTCCAGTATGGGCCTGAATTATGATCAGCCTGGTATCAGCTCCGAGTTTCCCATTACACAGGCCCACTATAGGCGTGCATTCAGTTTTACTACAAGAGTGACCAAACAAAGGCCTATTCTAACTTACAAGAGTAATTCTACTCTCATATCCCCAAAATACCCCCCACACCAAAATGATTATGTGGTGGACTTTAAGCGGCTCTTTTAAGGGCTATTTAGGCCAAATAGTAATAAAGTAGCTGGCTAAAATTTGCCGCATGTGTTTTTAGTGCGTGGGGCAGCTTTGCAATTTATAAGTAGAATTACTCTAAAATTAGAGTGGATCCCACGCAACTTGAAACAAATAGTTTATAATATCATACATTAACTTGAACATCCAGTTTGATTGTAATTTAGTGATCATGCTAAACCTCCTTTTAAGGTGGAGTTTGTCTGCATTGAATGGATGCTAAATAACTCTGAATACTGATTCGAGTAGAGGTGGGCTCATTTAAGGCGTTTGGTAACCCCTCTAAATAGCTTTAAATGACCTCTAAGCGAATCAGCACTCAAATTGATGCTGAATGTTGAATATTGAATACTGTACATTTTAGAACTTAAATTATAAAAAAGACAAAATTTTAATATCTTTTGGTTGGCAAAATTACTCTACTCTTACCCACTTAAGTCAAGTTCAACTTCTCTTCCTTGCTTCCACTTTTTATTTTTCCTTTTCTTTTTGCTTCACTTTTTTTCTCTTTTATTTTTGCTTCTAATTGTATACCTTCACATAGAGAGAATTAAAAAAAGATTAATGAAAATATTGGAGATTTTAAAATTTTAGAAATTTCAATTTTGATTAAGTTCTTTGATTTGAAGATTTTGATATTAATAATGTGAAGCTGCTAATTAATTGATAAATTTGAATGCATGGCTTAATAATAAAAATGATAAAAATAATAACAATGGTAAAATTTAAAATATAGGTTATTCAAGATTACATTTAGATATGTAATCAAACAGTTTTACTATTATATATTCAGCATCTCTTATTACACCTCTTATCTAACCAATACTAATTTAGCATGCATATAAAATAAAAACCGATTAAACTTATTTATCAAACACCATCAAAGTCAGAGATCTCGTTTTCAAAATCTTGACGGTGACTTGGATTTCGTAAAGACCACGGTGGGTGAGGTTGGTTCCACGTTAGGTTAGGGGAGATGGTAGAGCCATACACACTACAGAACAACACAGTTGGGTGGACAAACTTGATGAAGGCGGACCAGTTTCACATCCCAATGATTAATCTAATGGGAACGACACCTACACTATATTTCGTGAGTGTGGGGGCAAAACTGTTACATTTTGCTGGATTGCTATCATATTCATTCTCAATCTTTATTTGTTTCACATTTTCTGTCACAGTTTTTGAATGTTTTCTTCTCTTTCTTCTAATTGCATCATGAACTGAGGTTGGGGGAAAGAACAATGCTTCTTCTCCAACCCTAATTCTTAGATCTCTTAGATATTATCGAAAATAAACTAAATCTACTTCCACCGGAAAAGTCACGCCCCAACATTTAATATTATTGAGGGGTTTATAAATAAGGAAAACAGATTATGCAGCAGTAATGTACCTAACTTATGGAACTTAGGGACATGGCCACCGTCATGGGGTCCTTATAGATCTCGAACTAAAATTCTTGTTATACGTATTGAAAGAGTATGAAAAAAATATGAGGGTCTGTTAATTTTTATACAATTCAAGTTAGTGTGTGTTTTTCATGCAAAATTTCATACAATTGCATCATGTAACGGATTTTCATTTATATTACGAACAACCAAGAGACCTAAACCGTTATAACTCTTTTGAATATTCATACTCAATGGGTGAGAGATTTATGCATTATAAAATTATACGAAAATTAATATTGAATCTTTTTTTTTCTTTTTTTTTTTTAGATTCTATCAAACCATAATGTTGAAATTTAAAAATTGAACATCAAAAGGTTAATCTAAGGTGACGCAGAAAATTACAATAGATTCATTAAACCTATAGTTTGTATAGAGAGTGTTCATGAGTCAACACTAACAATTAAGAAAGCAAAGTTTGACCGGCAAGTATTAGCTCAACTGATAGTGATATGCTTGCCTATTTTAGAGGTTAGGGATTCGAGTCTTCACTATATTGAACTGCGAAGCAATTTCTCATTCTCTCTTCCTTAGACTTTAGCCTCCTTTCTAACCAAAAGAAAAAAAAGAAGCAAAGTTTGGATAACAAAGGAATATAAAAAATTAAAAAATAACGCCCGACCCACAAGTTAGCCTTAAAATCATATTCGGATCCTACATAAAAATTGTGGCCCTACCACTATTGATTTAATCAATGGCTGAGAATTCGACGCATCATTAAAAGTGTAATACTTTCAATTGCTTTCACACTCCAGCTTTAGGGATTTCCTTATTTTAGACTTTTTTCCCCCTTTTCCTTTTCTTAATTTCGCTTCTCATGGCTTCAAGCATAAAATAAAATACAAAACTAATTGAGACACCCATAATTTGAAAAATTATTTCCTCTAATGCAGCGTGCGCAGAGCCGAATCATATAAAATTGTTAAAAATTTGATAAGGTAACGTTAAATATTATTAAAAGAAAGGTAAAAAAAAATCAAATAACGAATAATAAATAATTTGTGAACTTACCAAAATTAACTTAACTTGAGCGCGAAAGCATACGAGACGGGGGTGGTACGGCTTATTTTTCCTACAATTATTTATGGATGAGTTCAATTTTTAGCCAGTAATTAATTGAATGACTAATATTACAATAATGATAAAGGTAGGATTTGAATCCCTTGAAATCACGTTAAATGCCTGATTTCAGGCTTAAATGTAAGTGATAAGTTCTTCTAAATCTTTGTGATAGCTTTACGTGGACAACTTATCCCTTCAAGTTCAAAAGTTACATCAAGATAACATTTAATCTAGTTCCACATTAAATCGTACACACAGGCACTCAAAACCACATCAAGATAATTCTTCTTGTTTTATTTTATTTAAATGAACGTCACTCTCCCTCACTTTCTCTCACCCAACTGCCGCGAGAGTCACGTCCTCGCAAGCTCTTGACCTCTCAAACACTCTCCAATCCCCATTCCCCTACACACAAGTTAGATCACCTTTTTGTTTCGTCTCTTTCAGAACTAAATTCTCCCGCTCAGGAGTGATCCGGAATCGGAGCTTTTAAAGTCCAGAGAGAGTTCAGATTCATCCGGAGTAAATGAGCGGCGGAATGAGGAAGCGGAGCAAGATGAGCCGGTGCCTGGCGAAGGCGAGGGAGTTATACATCTTCATCGTGACGGAGTGGGCCGTCCAACTCGGCGGCAGCGGAGGCGGAGGCGGCAGCGAGGCCATGGCCCGAGCCTCGGTCTCGTGCGACGCCGAGGTGGACGTGAGGGAGCTCATGAGAATTGCTTCCACTAGGAGCCATATGTTGGGGACTGCGAGGGTCGATGACCCGCCGGAGAAGGAGCGGCGGAGGAGACCGACGGCGGCGGCGGGGCGTCGGAGTTGTAGCGTGGAGATTGGGAGGATCGATGAGGAGGAGGAGTGTGAATTTGGGGATGATGGAAAGGTTGTTGCGTATCCCAGAAGTAGAAGCGACAACGGTGGTGGCCCCAAGTTGAGGGAAGAAATTTGAAGTGGCGGTGAACGAGTTCTCTGTTTCTGTTCCTTTGATCATTCTATGTTCCTTCGTTTTGGGCATTTTTGTTGTTAAAGTATGTTAATCTGTTTGTTTGTGCAGTCTCTCCTCATGTGTGGCGATTATCAGATGTAATGATTAGATTAAGACTTGTATGATATATGATATGATCCCTTTCTAAACATCCAGTATTATCTCGGACCAACTGCTCTTCATGGTCGGCAAAAATGCTCCAACATTGCTTGTGCGTTGGATGACCAACATTTCTTATACGTTAGATGACGTGGCATCCCACGTTGATGCCAGTATTGCGGATGAGGTGGTTGAATGAGTCCACCGACCCTTAATAAGGACATTGTGACAGCTTCCTCTCCATAACCAACTAGAAATAACGAAGATCACAAGGATATATAAGGGGGAAAGTGCTACTCCAGGCTCTTTTAGCATCTTTTCTTTGTACCCAAGTATGCAAAGAAATTCTTAGTCTCGTGTTCTTATTTCTATTTTAATGAGCCTTGGCACTTCGATAATAAGTTTGCCATCAAAATTCCATAACTTTTCATTAAATAGTGAGATTTTGGTGAGTGCATCAGAAAGTAGGTTCCTCTTATGGTCGATAATTCACTTACAAAATATTGCGTAATTGTCTTATGAAATTTGAGTGAGGCCAAATAGGTTGGGGTTCTGTTATCGAAATTGAGGGTTGCATTAATTACAACATTATTAATTTAGCCACCTCATTTGCGACGCAGACATCTGCGTGAGATGCCCACATCATAATGGAAGGAAATTTTAGAGAACAAATTGTTCAAATTAAAGGTTGAAAGACCAAAGTGAAAACCAGGTCAAAGTTGATCGTAGCATTTTTATGTTTTAGCCATTGAATTACCATTTGTGTGTTGTATTTCTACACTTTTTTTTTAATATGCACCTCGAGTTTGTTTCCTTCCCAATTTACTATTCTAAATTTATTTTCTTTAAACTAGTCATGAGTACACATTTCGTGTGCGCTCCATGGTTCTATTATAGTTAAAAGGTCAATAAGCCAACTATAGCGTATTTTTCGAGTCACTACGATATTTTAGATTTTTGTTTTTTGCCCAAGTTTCATTTTGAGAATTCAAAAGTAAAGCATAAGCAACTAAATTCAGCTTCATGAAAAAACATCTTAGCAATAAGAAAATTATAGTAGAAAAAGATGAATTAATTTGATAGGGACATCATTTTATGTTCTATGCCCGTTAATAGCAAGTTCTACCATTTTGAATTCATTGACACTAGGGATGATCACAAAGCGGGTATCAGGGTTACCATCCCCGTCCCCATACCCCCATTTGGGGTAAGAAAAATTCAAACCAATTGCAGAAGGACCGTTTCCAAGTCCAAAGAGCCTAAACAATGGGTATAGGGAGACTAACTCTCAAGGTCAACTAGCTCTCTTGAGGCCCATATTGGTAGATGGGTTTCAACAGATTGCATGTTAATCCAATGGAATTCAGGGAAATGGGTAAACGGGTACGGGTATGGAGCAAGCAAATCAAGGGTGTGAATAATTTTTCTAGGTGAAAGACATTAACGCTCGTTTCCTACTTTAAAAAGACACTCAGATCCCCATGTCTTTGGCCATTGCTAGTTGGTAATGTAAAAAATAAATAAAATTTATCAAGTTATTATTACTTTGAAATACCATTGAGACCCTCAAATTCTAGTTCTTGTACCTTTTTTTTTTTTTTTTTTTTATAATAAACATTTATATTGTAATAAAGTTTTGTTTTATTTAATAAAAACATACAAGATTGATAAGGGTATAAACAGTATTTTATAATTATAAAACACATGGTAAATGCACTTTTTTCTTTCTTCCCGTTATTGACTTTTAATAGGCAAAAATGTCAATTTAATAGATTTGGGGCTGGGGAGTGCCTTTTTAAGAACACAAAGGTGACGTCAGTGTATTTTTCTGATATATGAGGAGGCATTAATGTCTTTTATCCGTTCTGGGGATATAAAAGTATAAATATTTAAATGCGATCACCCCTAATGTACCTATTTGTTAAATTTTAGAACAACATTTAAAAAATTTTAATCATAAAAATAAAAATAAAATGAAAAAATATGAAAAAAATTTATTTTCATGAGATTAAATGTTGTACTAGTCTCATACTTTAAAAAATGTAGAAAAGTTTCTATGCTTATATTAATAAGTTTTAAACCTTAAATCTATTGTAAATTATCACATCTCTATATTTTTAAATATTATTTAAATTTATATGACTAGAATAATTTTAAAATGATTTTTTTAAAAAATTGGTACATTAAGGAGTACTGAATCCAATACGACGAGTGGAGGAGCTGGCTCCAAGGGGTCTATCATTGGATTATTTACATTAACATTCGATTAATTTGTCAATTGCATTGTTATATAATATTAAATTTTAACTTTTAAGAAAGGTTTTAATTTATCATTTTGAGTTTATATATGTTTTATTTGAACATTAGATTAATTTGCCACTTTTGTTGTTATACAATATTAATTTTAACTTTTAATAAAGGTGTTAATTTATCATTTTGGGTTTAAATATGCTTTAAAAAATAGAGAAAATGTTCATTTTTTTATGTATTTGTTAATATGATCGAATAATTTGTTTTATTATGATAGGGGTACAATTAGAAAATATAGTTCATTTAGATATTTAAATAAATATAATTAATAAATAAAAATATTTAAATTCAAACGCTCTAATTATAATTTATATCATTCAGTAATATGATCGGCATTCAGAACTTAAATGAGGCCTCGTTCGAATGAACTCACATTAAATATTATAAATACCTCATTAATGAGCACTCTTTCAAAATTGAGTTAATTCTGTTTTCGTTGGAGTATTATTTTTTATCCTTTTCGTCGTATACTATTGATTACTTCTCTTTCTACAGTGCCCTTTCTATCCCTTAACAACCCAACAATCACTCCACTCTTCTTTCCTTACTTATCAACAAGGAGGAGCAAATTCGGAAGGGCCAAAGGTTATTAAATGAGTCAGTAATACATTTTGTCCATAAGTCAAACTATATTTTAAATTTGGAAGGAGGTAATAAATTAGTCATTAATATTTTTGTAATAAAGACAGTAATGTTCTCTCGCTCATCTGAAAAAGATATTGGTATCCCTCTATTTTATAAAAGTATGCATGTATTTCTTAAGTCTTTTAAATTGATTTTTTTAGGCATCACAAATTGAGAAATGAAAAAGAAATTATTTTTTCAGTATTACTTTAAAATAATATTTATCATATTATTATCCTCCTTTATTCCTTCTTTATGCAACAAAAAATTTCGGAATACACGCTTTATTTCATTTAATAAAAAAAAAAGGATTCGATGGAAGTAAAGTTATTTTACAATTATGAAATACATGATAAATACATTTTTTCTTTTTATAATTATCACGTGTTCATGAGTAAAAATAGTCATCTTAAAAGATTCAAGGGGTGCGCGCATGTTCTTTAAAAAAATATAACCTGTCTTTTAAAAAAATACAAGATGTCAATATCCTTTTCAAATGTATGGGATTGTCCTAATGTTTGTCTTATATCATAAAATAAATGGAGGGCTTCGTGTTCCTACCATGGATAGCAGGAGAAGTTTTGATGGTATTGCACCCAAAACAACTTTTGTTTTAGGTTTATTTTGCAAACTTCAACCATACGGATAAAATGTATATGAAAGTATAAGGGCATTATTCATTCGATTTTATTATATAAAAACCTCTTATTCGTCGGATTTAAATATTGAAAACACTTATAACAATGCAGATCTCTTGATAGTTTACAATATAAAGGACAACTCAATATATTATAAAATTACAGGAAAATTAACAATTCCCTCTTATTTTTTCTCACTCGCTCAATCCCTAAAGTTAAAATTTGCAAAATAAGTATCAACCAAGTCAATTGAGGAGCCACAATTAAATAAATAGAAAATGCAGCAGAATGCCGACAGATGGTCAAGAAGTGGGTCCCACCAGCATTTATGCACTCTGTGGGGCTCGTATGAGGTTCATTCTTCAAGTTTCAATCGTATATATACCGGAGAAGCATGAAAAAATAAGAAGACATTTCATATATTTTCATTATGTGTTGGGTTCTCATTTATATAGTGAAATATCAAGAAATTCGAACTGTTATAACTATTTTCAATATTTTCAACCTATGGATCATAGACTTGTACATGACTCAGTTGTACAAAAATTTACAGATCTCTACAGTTTGTCATGCTCGCTCAATTCGTATGGTTGAATTTTACATCATGTAATTCATGTGGATTCCCATGAGGCGCATCCACACTATTTTAAAATAAGGTGGCACCTCACGTCCATTAATCTGACCCTCTGTCTCTATGTATATATGTGTGTGCGTTTGTGTTGTTCCCAGCCTTACAATGGTAGGCATATTTTCGTGGATTGATGAGGAGATGGAATTTACGGTGCCTAGCATTGTTACCCTTTAAAGTTTATTTCACCATCATCCTCATTTTCTTCTTCCGCCGCCATCTCCTCCTCGCGTAGCTAAAACTGGCTTAGATGTCCCCCCAGGATCCAAAGTGCGTGAAGTGTGTAACATGGGTTCATATGATCTTTCTGCTTCAATGTATCATCTCTGTGCAGCATTCAGCCGTCTCCATTTCCTCAACCATTCAGTCCCTACCCGGATTCCCGGGTCCCCTTCCTTTCAAACTCGAAACCGGGTGAGCCCATTTCTTTGTTAACACAATCTTGGAACCACAATCAAATTATAATTATGTGTATAGAGTTTATAACATGTTGGGCTCAAATGTTGTCAAGGTACATTGGCGTAGGCAAGAATGAAGACGTGCAACTTTTTTACTACTTCGTGGAATCAGAAGGGAATCCCAGGGAGGACCCCCTTCTGTTGTGGCTCAGCGGCGGCCCTGGCTGTTCTGCTCTGACGCCACTTCTCCTCGAGATCGGTAGCATTTCCCCTCCCTCTCTCCCTTGTTTCTCAAAATGAGCTTTCCCTTGGCATATTTGATCTATAGTGGATTTGTTGTTTCATGTAGGTCCAATGCGTTTTAACATCGTGGAATACAATGGTAGCTTACCCACATTTGTTCCCAACCCACACTCGTGGACTAAGGTATATTACGATGCACAAAAATATTTTCCGTATTTTCTGACGTTCGATACTTTGCCTTGTACATTCTACATTATTCCTACATCCTTCTTCAGTTCTGACTCACTTGGTACCTTGGGGTGAAATGGCTTCTAGGTTTCTAGCGTAATCTTCTTAGATGTGCCTGTTGGAACTGGATTCTCATACTCAAGGACCTTGCAAGGCCACAAGACTGGAGACCGGAGCACTGCACATCACAGCAGTAGTTTTATGAGAAAGGTGCGCGAAGCGGGAGGATGGGAAACTTTTCATAGCTCATACTTATACGTGTTAGGACACGTGATACTCAGTTATAAATTTGAACCCGACACTCATTTTTTCATACGCATGCCTTGACCTGTATGGAATGAGCATCGGGTCTCGAGGCTCAATAGTTAAAGAATTGTGTCTTGTATTATCGCAGTGGCTAATTAGTCGCCCAGAGTTCCTCAAAAATCCTCTCTACATTGCTGGCGACTCATATGCTGGCCTACTTGTTCCACTTATTGTTCAAGAATTATCAGAAGGTAAATGCAAACAAACCTTTCTTAAAGTTCCAACAATACTTCTTCTTGCTCTTAAGCGCCAACACCCCCCCCCCCCTCTCTTTTTCCTTCTCTCTTCACTTCCAATTAAGACTAATTTTTAGGGTTATAATATGATGTTGCAGGCATTGAAGCCGGACTTGAACCAGGCTTGACTCTTAAGGTACTTGTTCCAATATCCCAGTCACTCAGCTTCTTCCCTCAGATTAATGGGTAACTAAGGCCCTGACTGCATTTGGAAAACTACATTTTCCTTCCCCACACTATGATTACATGTTTTATAACTAGGAACACAAGATTTGGCTAGATCACAATATATATTCAACCGCAACTTTTGAAGACGGAGAACGAAAAATGTTCTCCAAAACCAAATCAATGCATGTGTTGGGGTCACAAGGGTTTTGCCCAGCTCTAATGTTTTCTGGAACTGCAATAGGGCTATTTGCTTGGAAACCCAGCAACACATCTCGATCGCGATTTTAACTCGAGGGTCCAATTCGCCCACAAAATGTCACTCATTCCTGATGAACTTTACGAGGTAATCACCCTAAGCTATCCTTCAATCTCAGAAATGCAACAAAACATAATTATCTTTGAGACTTCTAAATGTATGCTCATTCTATATATGACTAACGCTGGGAAATTGCATTGACTACAAATTTCGCAGTCAACAAAAATAAGTTGCTAACGGGGAATACATAAATGTGGATCAAGAAAACTCCGAGTGCCTAAAGTATCTACGAGCTGTCTCGGAGGTTGGGAATTAAATTCTCCCTATTTACTTAAAATTATTGCTATAAACCATGACTTTTTTATGGGGACTTATGATCAGATTGGCCATTTCTCTTGACAGTGCACTAAACAAATAAATCCCTATCATGTCTTGGACTCTGAATGTGTTCTTATATTTGGTATGCTAAATGAGATGCACACTGGTGGAACAAGTCTCGAAGAGACCTATGCCGAGTCTCTGTTCTCTCTACCTCAACTCCCCAGCGTCGGGTGCAGGGTATTTTCCCCCATAACCCAACACCCTTCATGGCTCTTTAAATTCATGGAAATATATGCACATCTAAATGATTTCTACTACAGAACTATGTTGATCTACTTAGCAATGTATGGGCGAACGATGCTGCGGTCCAAGAGACACTTCATATCCGAAAGGTGAGAAGCATGTTGCTTAGGGTAAAATCGTTTAGCAGAGCAGCTATATGTCTAGATGGATAGTAGATGTTCGCAGAAAACATTACTAGACAGGCTCGGTCGCACGTGGGTCCCACTATGTTATAAAATGGGGCCTCCACCCCTTTATCCGTTCTAGAACATTTCTGCGCATATTTTCCATGCACCTAGCACTGCTCGGCAAAACAATGGCCTAATTGCAGAACGAACCTTTGGTACTGAAACAGGGAACTATAAGGATATGGGACAGGTGCAGCAAAACTATAGATTATGTCCGAGAAGTCGAGAGTACTGTTGAACATCATCTAAATCTCACCACTAGGGGCTTTCGAGCCCTGATATACAGGTTTTTGTTCCTTTCTTGTTGATCATGATCTCACGGTTCAATCAACCACAAAAACTAGGAGTTTCTTGATTGCAGCGGTGATCAACTAATTCTATTGCTTTTGCGGCATGCAGCGGTGATCACGACATGGCAATTCCATTCTTGGGAACCCTATCATGGATCAAGTCTCTCAATTTCTCCATTGTAGATGACTGGCGGCCAGTGGTTTGTTGATGGTCAAGTAGCAGGGTAGGCCTGTGTCTAAAATTTCTATTTCTTAGTTTGGGCACTCTGGCAAAGCCTAGAGCTCTTCAAAGGGTTAACGCCTCTTTCGTCTATAGCAACAGCTATCTTACTCGTAATCTGTTCATACGGAATAGCTATTACCTTCTTTGATTTACTTCGGATCTTAGAATTTTAATGTCTATTTAGGACCTTTTTTGGTCAGTTTAATGATACCCATTCTACTCCCTAGAATTAATATTCCATTGTACGAGGCTAATATGCGATAATTTTCTAACTTAAGCCTGCTGCTGTTCTACTTTGCAGGTACATGAGAGTGTACTCGAACAACTTGACCTTCGCAACTGTGAAGGCAAGATTGCAGCTTCCCATTGACTTATTTTTCAGGTGAAGTGAGTTGAGGTTCTAATGGTGAAGTTCATGTATGTGCAGGGAGCAGGTCACACAGCTCCAGAAGATAACCCTAAGGAGTGCCTTCCCATGTTTAGGAGATGGATATCTCATGAACCTCTATAACATAATTCCCCCACTCCTTCCTCAGACCTCGTGTACTTGAATGATATTCAAGACATTGTACTATATAATAATAAGTCCAATCTCAATTTTGGAAGATTTGGAAACATTTCAAGCAGCTTTAATTAGTGTGCTCACTCAATCTTTACAGCAGATATCTCTACTGCTACTATTAAAATGCGGGGAGGGGCGAGCACAGTGAAATCCGACCGTGAAATCCGATCGGCTACTCTTTTGAGCTTCTTAAATTGTGCTTGCATAAATTTGAAATTGCCTTACATATTCTTAAAATGTAAAATGATCAAAATACCTTTTAAAGTAAAAAAAAGAAAAAGAAAAAGAAAGAAAAGATACCAAAATAATCATAGCAAACTATTAAAAATGTACTAAAATGACCATAAACACCTCCCAGAAATACAATATAACTAAAAACGTATTGAGGATCGTGTTACGATCAAGGCTAATATATTAATAAACAGGTTTTGATTGCATGATTTTAAATTTCTAAAAAGTGTTAAATTTATCCATAATAACTAAAATAGTTTGGTGTGCTTAGTCGATCTTTTCAATAAAAATATATTCGGGAATTCTTGAGGAACGTTCGAAATGCCTGCTCAGAAGAAGGTGTCAAAATCAAGAGGTTTCCAAAAGTTGAGGAAATGGATCTTTCTTATAATAAGTTCATCAAAAATATTCCGACAAATGTTTTTAAAATAAAATATGAGAAAAAAAAAAAACGGGCGTAATTGGTTCGGAGCTTCGCGCTTTGGTCATGGCGGTTCTGGTTCTCTCCAGTATCCTCTTATGAGGATTACTCCTCTCTGTCCCCCTTCCTCAGAATCGATCGTACTCCCATGGCGGCTTCCATTTGCAGCCACACCTCTCCCATTCTCCCAAAACCCTACTCGGAGGCTTCTGTCCCAATCCGAAACGGGATCCGGGGTTCGCTCCATTGTTCCAGAGGGAGGATCGGGGCGTCTCAATGCATAAAGCCGCTGTCTTTGGCGGTGGGTTTGAAATCCAAGGGCCTGAAGGGGCATTCTATGAAATGTAATGTTCTCGGGGAAAGTGAGAGCGGCGCTTTCGAGGAAGAGGGGAGTTCCTTCAAGGACGAGCAGTTCGTGCGGTTCTTTCGGGAAGCTTGGCCCTACTTTCTCGCACATAGGGGAGGGACGTTTGTGGTTATAATTTCTGGTGAAATTGTAGCTAGTTCGTATTTGGATCCCTTGTTGAAGGCATGGTTTTTGTCTTGATGATTTTAAGCTTATATGGTTTTGTTGCAATTTTTCGCCTTTTTTCTTTTTGGGGAGTTTGAACTTGAATCAGTGATAGACCTTTTTTTTTCGCCGGGGAGGGGGGGGGGGGGGGGGTGTTTTAATGGGTGAACGGGATGCCAAAAATTCCTCCTTGTTGAATTTGTGGGTTTATTTTTATGATGAGTTGGCTTGTGTAGTTGCTGCAGTGTGTAGCATGATTGAATTCGTTCGGTGTTGGAATTTATTGTAACTGAAAATGCATCTGTATGCAGGATATTGCTTTTCTCCATGGATTGGGGATCAGAATCGTTCTTGTTCCTGGGACCCATGTTCAGATTGATAAACTTGTAACTGAGAGAGGTAATTTGTACTCTTTTTCTTTCACTTTTACATGTCCTCTTTGTAACTTGCATAGTCTTTTTTCACTTGATTCCGTGCGTACTCGAGTCGAAGTTTTAAGGTAATTTATACTCTTCTTCTTTCACTTTTACATGTCCTCTTTGTGCCTTGCATATTGTCTTTTTTCACTTGATTCTGTGCATACTCGAGTGGAGCAGTTTTGAGGTAATTTATACTCTTTGTCTTTCACTTTTCCATGTCCTCATTGACCCTTGCATATATTATTTTTTCACTTGATTTTGTGCATACTCGAGTTGAGCAGTTTTTAAGAAGGTACTATGTTTTGGCCTTCATTTTTCTGCTCACTTCATATACCATTTTTTGGAGTATAACAATGAACATTTATAGGTGAGTCCATCGCATTTTCTTGTTTGGTCCCATCCTCTTTTTGGGCTGTAATTATAATTATTATTATTATTTTCATCCATGTTCATATAAATCTATGCTTTAATTAATTTACCCAAAAAATATATATATGGTTTAGTTGAATTTAGTTTGATAATTATTCTTAACATTTCAAATGGTGTTAACCAGCTCCAATTCTTTCATAGGAGGTGAGCCTAAATATGTTGGTCGGTACCGAATTACCGACTCTGATTCCCTAGAGGCAGCAATGGAAGCGTCTGGGAGAATTCGCGTCATCATAGAGGCAAAACTTTCTCCTGGTCCCACTATAAGCAATATCCGTCGGCATGGTGACAATAGCCGCTGGCATGATGTTGGTGTCAGTGTTGCTAGCGGTAACTTTCTTGCAGCTAAGGTGGGGGGGTTAGCTGTTTGAAAGACGACATTTCTGCTCTAGCGTTAAACAATTTTGACTTGGCATGTTAACTTTGTTTGGCAGAGAAGGGGAGTGGTTGAAGGCATCGATCACGGCGCAACTGGCGAAGTAAAGAAAGTTGATGTTGCTCGCATACGTGAGAGACTTGATGGGGGTTGTATAGTTATGCTTAGCAACCTGGGTTATTCGAGCTCTGGAGAAGTTTTAAACTGCAAGTATGCTACATAGATTTTGATAGCCATCTTTAATTACAACTGTTATCTCATGGTACGCTGAATGTTGGTTTTCTAGTTACTAATTGCTAGCTTGTGAACTTATGGTATATCATAATTATTGGTTTGGCTAGCTTGCATTTTCATCTTCTTCCTAATTTCCACTTATTTACTACTACGTTAGCGTTGTCGTTTTTCTTTTAGATTTTACATGAAGGTTGGCCATGCATGAGACCCTGACCAAGCAATTGCAACGTAGAATTCATATCATAATATGTGAGCTTGCTATGTAGCCCTTTTGGTCATATGCCATCCTGGGATTTAATTGATGGCCGATTGCCTTTCTGTTGGTGCTCAAGCATAACTACAGGAACATAATGGATTAAGACCTTGTCCTAAGATTGATACGGCTTCGACTTCTAAATTTTAGACAAGCATATTTTGGCCACATGGTGATTTGCATCTGATTTTTAGCACTGAATTTGTAAAATAGGTTAAGGTAGATCACTTTTCCCAAAAGAATGTAGGGGTTGATTTTGGGGTGGTATAGATGGAATGAGATTTGAAGATAATAGCCCTTCTAGGAATTTTGGAATCAAACCTTTTTGTGGTTTCACTAACCCCAAAAACGTTCTTAATTCTCATGGGATGGGAGCTTTCCTCATCCTCTCCCTTGTTACTAGCTTTCCAATAGGCCTCGGTAGGATTTCCGTATTTGTCGCCTTCCTAGCCATATCATGGAAGTGTTCTTCACTCTCGAGCTACTAGGTTAGAAACGAAGGGCAATGTCGATCAGCACCTGCCTAATAATTTTCCATGTGGCACTGAATTATCTTACACTTATAATGGAAAAATAGTCAAAAGTTTGATACCAGCTTCCATACAGCAAGTCTCCGCCTGTACCTTGGCAACCAGTTTCATTTAGTCACTGAACATCTCGGTATGCTTAGTTTGTATTTCCCCTTTCAAAAAATAAATAACAGTTGAGGTTGTTTTCCAGGAGAGTAATTGCTTGCGCTTGTAATTAATGCTTTGTGCTTTAAATGTTGCAGCACATATGAAGTTGCTACAGCTTGTGCTTTAGCAATTGGAGCAGAAAAGCTCATCTGCATAATTGATGGTCCAATTTTGGATGAGAATGCACATCTTATTCGATTCTTGACTCTTCCGGAGGCAGACATGTTGATTCGGAAGCACGCTAAGCAAAGTGATATAGCTGCCAACTACGTGAAAGCCGTCAGTGGAGAAGATATTGGTTATCGGCTCAACAATTCAAATGGATCTATCTCTTCTTTACAGAATGGAAACAGTTTTCGAGAAAGGCTTAAAGCAACATTTCATAATGGTATCAGTTTTGAAAACGGGAAAGGAATATGGTCTGGTGATCAGGGGTTTGCTATTGGAGGTCAAGAGCTGATAAGTAGGTCATATGGTTACCTTTCCGAATTGGCTGCTGCGGCTTTTGTTTGCAGAGTAAGCTTATATTTTACTGGACTCTCTTCTTTTTTGCCAGCCTTAAAAGTTCTCCCCCTTTTTTCCACGGGGGATGGGGGTTATGTTTCAGTGGGAGAACTGTACAACAATGCCTGGAATATTTTGGCTCTGTTAACTTAGTTTTAGTAAGCTCTCTTCTTTTTCTTTTCTTTTCTTTTTTTTTTTTCTTTCTTTTTTTTTTGGTTACAAAGGAGGCTAAAATCTTGGATAAGGGGAATGAAAAATTGCTTCACAGTTCAACTTAGTGAAAACTCGAATCCCTAACTTTCACAATAGGGAGGCAGGTCACTACCAGCTGAGGTAATACTTGCCTGTAATAGGCTCTCTTCTTTTGTGCCAGCCTTAACTGTCCCATTATTGGGGTTTGGGTTTGGGCGGGGGTGGGTGTTATATTTGAGTGTGGGATCTGAACAATGATGTCTAATTTTTTTTATTTTTTTTATTTTGTCATTCTAACTTCTGGTTTGTGGTACTTTTATTGGATTTTGTTGGAAGCCTACTGTATGCATGTTTTATTTAAATACCCACTTGCTAGATTCTTCAAACGTCTTATGATGTATATTTGATAAAAAACATGTACGAGAAAAATATATTAACAGGAAGGGTTATTAGAGTTCTAAGGATTGCAAAACTTGATGCGGCTGCAGCCTTCCAAATCCTTTCTTTGCTGCCTGTTAACTTTAAAATTATATCAATGGTTTGATTGATCAAAAAATATATATATCATTGGTTTACTGTTCATGTTTCATTGTATCCTTATCCTCTGAAGGGAACGCTGAACAATTCACTTTGTAGAATGATGCAGTAGCAAAGTACATGTCAAATTTAAGAGTATAAAACATTACTTTCGAAGTGGGACAGAATTTTTTATGACGGAAATAGGGTTGCATTGCGTGAATCGGACATTGTTATTGCCCTTCCCTGTTTTTGAGGGATCTCTATCCCATCTAGTACAAACTTTTGGTTACTGCATAAGCATATTTGAATAGCACATTTAAGTTTTTGTTTCTACTTACGGTCAGTAGGCTGATGCTTCAATATGGATCAATGTAAGATTTTTTTTTTTTTCTTATATTACTTCAGTGTGTGTTTGGAGTTGGATATGTACAGTTGCCAATTATATTTTTACTGCCAATTCTAAAGCTTTACTTTCTTGCCTAGGGAGGTGTTCAAAGAGTTCACTTGTTAGATGGCACTACAAGTGGAGCGTTATTGTTAGAATTGTTTCAGAGAGATGGAATGGGGACAATGGTGGCTAGGTATGCTGTTTTCGTTCTTATTAGTTTGGTCAGTGTTTGACCGTCCCTAAATTTACTCCTTGACTGCCAAGATTCTATTCCAAAATCAATTGACCATGGGGGGAGTAGCTCAACATGGTGCTTCAAGCATCCCAATACCTCATCCCAAACTGATGCAAGTGTGACTGAATTCTTGTTTTATCCTCGTAGTGATGTTTATGAAGGCACTCGGACGGCTAGGATTAAAGATCTCACTGGGATCAAACAAATTTTACAGCCTCTAGAAGATTCTGGAGTATTAGTTTGCAGGGCCGATGAAGAGGTTCCACACGTCTCTCTGTTTCCTGGTTCCAAGAAATTTAATTATTTGTTACAATCACTATGAACATTTCGTGCTGGAATGCTTACTAATGTAAGGATGTGGCAGTGCTTGACATTAGTTAGTGAAGGTTGATGCAATCTCCCTTGTTTGATTTAGCTGCTTGAAGCATTGGATGCATTCATTGTTGTGGAGAGAGAAGGCCAAATCATAGCTTGTGCTGCTCTTTTTCCTTTCTTCAACTGAAAAGTGCGGAGAGGTTGCTGCTATTGCCGTTTGTCATGAATGCCGAGGACAAGGACAGGGGGACAAATTACTTGGTACGATTATATTATCTGAGCTCGACCGATGCTCATGTGCTAGTGCTAATAATACCCCTAGGAGGCTTCTTCATGCATTTATATTGCACATTTATAGTTTGATCACCTGTGGTGCTCCAAGAAGAAGTTAATGTTACTTGGGCACTGTTTGATGACCCAATTGAGTACTTTCTATTTTTCCTTCTTAATTAGAGTTAATTTCAGCTAAATATTTATTTATCACTTAAAATATTCTGTTCTAATATTTCTGTAGTTAATTTTCAGTTTTACAAAACAAGCCATCGTCGCTTCTATTGTGTTTGAGTTTTTCAGTACGTATTTCCCGTGTTAATAAACAAAATGTCTGGCAGATTACATTGAGAAAAAGGCTTCATCGATCGGATTGGAAAAGCTTTTCCTGCTTACAACTCGTACTGCAGATTGGTATGTTCAGAAAATCCAACTGTTGTAAATATTATGGATAATTTGCATACGAATTACACAAATTTCTGTTAATCAACTTTCCGGTCGCATTCCAGCTCGTAGTGAAGCCCCGCACGATTAAGAAATTTCCTCTTTGCAAATTACAGGTTTGTGAGACGTGGATTCTCCGAGTGTTCCATTGATTCCATACCAGAGGCCAGGAGGAAGAAGATCAACCTATCTCGCAGATCGAAGTATTATATGAAGAGGCTGCATCACGACATGAGTGGAATATTTGGCCGTTGTTTAGTCGATCCAACATGAATAAGGTTCATCTTGCGAGACAATTTATAAAGGCTACACAGTGGAAGCCGATCGGTGCACCTTCAGTTGATAAAACTCGACGAACTCAAGCTCACAGTTTTTATAAGCTTGAGTGCAAGTTCATTTATTTCGAATTAGGGTAAATGTAAGTTAAAGCGCGCTTAGAAGTAACATGTGAGAGTTAAATCTTTATTTATTGGGAAAATGTATGTGTTTTAAATCATTTCTATGAGGAGCTCTTGTTTATCAAAGAACACTTTGATTTGATTAAGTGAATGCTAGGACAGGCTGATATAACTGAGAAAACTAGAATTTTATTATGTGAGGCATAACAGCTTTATCTCAAAGTTTACAAAAACAAGTAGAAATGAAAAATAAGTGTTACAATACGTTACCAGGCCATTAACTTTTCTTGCAAAATTTAACTCTAGAATGCATCTTCTTTAAAATTAAAAATAATAAAATAATAAAAACAAAATAATAACAATTATAATAAAAAGACTAGGATTATCTGAATCATAAGTTTAGTTTCTCAAGTTATTTTTTCATGAAATTGAGAGAGGGAACAAGTCTCATCATCACTCCCCTTGCTTTCACCCCAAGCACCCAGTATCTCATTTGCTGAGAGCAAGTTAGATCCATGCCAATCATCAAGGTCATCTTCCATCCCTCCAACCTCTTCTTCTAACCTTGCACTTACTATAGAAGTCAACCATTTGTCAATACATCGATCGGATAGTGCATCTCCCTCAACATCATCATCATCACCGCATTCGCGACTTCTCGTTTCCACGCTAGATATATCAAATTCAACGGTATCCGGGCCATGCCCCACATTTCCTGTTAAAATGAAATTTGGCGTATCCTCTCTTTTATTACCGTCAAACCCCACGATATGATCATCTGGCAGTGGTTTCTCAGTACTCAATCCACAAAGAGACTCCAGCGATCTTAACAAGTTGATAACCGTTGCTTCGGTTGCTAAGTCGAAACCACGGAAAGCACCCAACAGTTTCTGTAAACTACAGATGCTTACCCTGTCTCTATTATTCAGAAAAAGGTCTGTCCACTGCTCTTCACTAACTTGAAATGGAGCGTAAGCCATAGAGTTGACGAGGGTGACGGCTCTTTCACACCTCTGCTGAGCTATGGCCTCACATACCATTTCACTGAAGAATGAGAGAGGTGGAATTTCTCCAGCTTCCAGAAGTGAATCAAATGCATGCTCCAACAAATGCCACTGCAGTGAAACCAGAGAGAATTGAATCAAAATGCAGACTACGGAAAGGGAAAAAAAGAAAGAAAAGACCCAACATTTAACTGAAAAGCATCGACGTCTCATGGAAATACACAGCGATATGCACACACACACATGTACGCATGGATGCAATCAGAAAGAGCTGGAAAATTGGCGCAATAATTCACTAGTAAGAGTAGAAACTGGAGCAACAATGTTTTGTGCTATTGGTTGCATTCTTTGTCAAATTGGCTTCTCTTTTTTTTTTGGTGAACAATCGTTGGTCCACAAAATTGAGCAGAATAGAACTCGAGAGAAGACTCACTATTATTTGTTTGTTGTTACAAGATGTCCAACAGGAAGAACCAAAATGTATTTACCAGGGAAAAAAAAACAGGAAAAACAAAAATGTGTGAATCCTATCAAGAGTTTGAATGTGATGTAATACATTAATGAATCTCTTACAAATTTTTATGATTAGAAGAATATATTTTAGAAAAAGGGCTCGGCGAATGAAGTGTGCCACACTAGTCTAATGTAGTACCTCAAAACAACGACGTTTTAATTGAACATTAAGCTTTGGGTGCCACATTAGGAAAATTCCTAGTGTGACGCACTATAAACACTTTCCTAAGAAACATTTACCTTTCCAGCTTTGGATGCTTCCACAAGCAGTGATGCATGCTTGCTTTGATCTAGCTGAAAACCTGAGAGAGCCATTTCCCTGTATACATATTCAAAATACTCCCATTGGTGCGCCAGTAGCACACACCTCAAGCATGGAACTGTACGTGTACACATCCGGTATAAGGTTGCCTCCATCTGGGCAGTTGTCCAAACCAGTTTTTGTTCTGCTTTCTTCAAACAGTTCTTTTGCTTTTGAGAACATATCACGTAGGCCATAGACTTTTAACATTGCATTAATCGTTCCGATATTAGGATCACAATAAGTTGTTCATGTGCTCAAAAATCAATATGCAATCATCAATATGTCCAGCATCCATGGCAGACAGTATCATGCCGGTGAAGGTAATCTCCAACTTTTTATTATGAGGAAGTTTTATCAAGTTCTCGACCTGTAGATACATTCCCAAAAATTAACTTGCCTCAACAACATAATATAGGTTACACTGACATCAAAAATAAGGAATGCACGCTGAATCACAGCACAAGTATACTGATGAACCAAAGCTTCTTCATACCATACTACAAGCACGCGCACACGCACACACGCATAATCTGATTCTTCTTATTTTCAGGGTATATCTACAACAGTATTTCTTGGGGCCAAGGCTGTGTGCTTAACAGAGTCTAGGAAGGAAAATGTAACTGTACCACTTCAGAAAATTCAGGCAGTGACCAAACAGCTACAACTTGAAGTCCCAAAACAATTAAGGGTCACGTGCATAAATTTTTTTGGCAGCACTTTGAAAGATCAATTACACATCAATTCAAAGGATTTATAATGATATAAAACATCAAAAGAAGAAAACCCACTACTTCAAAAGTAAGTAGACATCACTTTTTAAATTTGTTCTCAACAAAAAGATGAACCATTCTCCATACAGTTACAGAAAGAATTTAGTGGAACTAATTTAAGGATCCTTTTAAACAAAATCCATTGCAGTGTAATTATGGTTAATGCTCAATCAGAGTTGATCATCCATAATATGCTTTAATTTTTGCATTTTACAATTCTAACAAGTGGAGAAAACCTAGAAGAAGAGGCCGCATGAGGTACAAATCCCAAAATCAGCAAGACTCTTGTATTTTTTTCCCAGACAATGTAAATCGAGGGATTCTCCTGTATTGTGGATGAATGTGGAACTCATGAGCATACATTTCAAATCAAGTCCTGAAACAACAAACATGAGCTAAACAAGAAACAAACTCACCTCAAACATAGCTTGTTTCCACCTTCCATGGTAGCAAAGGCAACATGCAAGCTCATAGTATACATTGGGTGCTCCCACGACTCCCCTTTGTTCCATGTCTCTAACTGCTCTTACAGCTTCCATGATTTTACCTTCCTTCCAATAGGCTCTGACAAGAACTGCAAGGTATCATATCAAAAATACATCAGCCACCATATGTGGACTATCTTGCTAGTAAGGTGCATATGGGGGGACTAACAGCACCTTTGTAAGTAATGGCTTTTAGAGCTTCCCCACTTCTTCGCATTTTCTCAAAGAACCGGTGGACAAGGTCATATTTCCCAGACTGCAACATTACCTGTCAACAAGCATCTTATTTAAGATGTCTTTGTGTTATCCAAGTACTCTTTACTCCCATAACAATAACTCATGTTCACCATCATAAAGAAAGCGTTAAAACAATTACGATCATCATCTATGCCTCCTTTGCAAAAGCATGGACAATTGAGACTTAGCAACTGTTGAGACTCTCACATCAGGTTGGAACCAAGTATTGCAGTCCTTGAAGTACCCTGTTGGACGATTCCCCTTATTGCCAATTGGTTTTGAAATGGAAACTCAACACATTGAAGCCAGAATGTGTTTGGCCCACAAGTGACCCCATTATGTGTGGCCTAATGGTGGCCCATTCATGTCCCTGTGTTGTGCACATGCAGAACCAAGTTATGCATATATGTGAGTAGTGTTGAGAATCCTGCATCAGGTTCAGACTGAATATAGTGGTAATTGACGTACCTATTGGACTACTCCCATTATTGCCAAATGGTTTTGGGAAGGAAACTTTTAGGTAAACCAATATAATAATCTGATAACAACCTAGATTTTAGCACATGACATAAACACAGCGAAAATGATATTTTATTACAAAAAAATAGAAATATCATAATTCACAGATATACAACAACATTCGATTATCAGCAAGACTGTAATGAGTAATATTTTAAATTAACATTAACATGGATTTGTAACATTGTTCAACAACCAAATAAAATTGCTTCAGCTGATTATCAACACATGCCCGTAGTAGGAGTTTCCCAAGCCACACATACCTCCATGGAAAGCCCATAAGTTGCTCCATTAGGCTTCAGATCACTCTTTCTCATCTGCTCAAACACCCAAAATACTCCTTTCCACTGTTGTAATGGGACACAAGCATTTAAAACCTGACAAACAATTTGGAAAAAGGCCAAGTACATACTCCATCATTCAGACAACAGTGCCATAGAACACATAAAAACGCTTTTCTTACAGTATTAAAAACAACAACATCTGGTTCAAGGGTGGGATCCCAGCTCCTGCTGCAGATATTCTTAATTTTCTTAGAAGGTTTCAGCCTCATGCACTCGATAATCTTCAGCAACTCTCTCAGGAAACCAGCTCGACCAAGAGTGACAGCAATGCTGTGATATGCAGGCATGTCTGGGTAGATTTGGCAGTCTCCCTGGATCCATCCTTAACATACATATATATGAGTAATAATAGCTATTTTCTTGGGTATATGGGAAACCAAAGCAATTGTATTAGTTTATTACACGCATTAGATTGAAAACGTGAAGAGCTTCATCAGGCCTCCTAGCCTTTCCCAGAACTGCCAAGAGTTTAGTGAATACAAACCTACACAAAACATTAAATTTTCAGATGCAAATATTTTAACTACAAAAATGATAATGATTTTAAATATATATGAACACGTCTACTAAATTTTTTTTAAAAAATAGCTAATATAGAATATGGTGTAAATATCCTACTGGATTATAAACAGAAATATATAGATCAATGGTTTATTATATAAACAATGATGAAGTTAACTAGAATGCCAAAATAAAAATTCAAATTAAAAAAACTGGTGTACCTGTCTAATAGTAAACATATTTTATAGCATAAATATCTATAAAGAAGATTGTGAAAATGAATGTCACCGACAAACAAGCTAGTGAGAAAGCTAAACACTTACAAGGCCAACATATCATGATGTTATTGTTTCAACATCAAAGCATCGGGAATGGAAACACCCAGTCACTTGGTAGAATTTCAAATTGAAAATCAATTTCAACAACCTACCTTTTCCAGACTCACACCAAAAAATGAATAAAAATATATCTTTAAGGGCATTCAGTTACCTGCTCTTATCACGATTATGGTCCTTAGAGGTGTACACCCATTCCACAATGGATAATGCATGTCTCCACTGCCCATTATGACCGAGTTTTCCAACAATTTTAAGCAACTGACCTTCAGTAAACTGCAAACCTGACTGTTTCATCATCTTAGAGAACTTCCAGTCCTTCATACTGAGATTTGTAGCACTAATCCTAAACCAAATAACACAATACTGTGATAAGAACCATTCCAGCATACATATATATAAATAAACACTATTCTTTACGAGGCATAGTTCCTAATTAGGCACAAATGTCCTAAAAAATAACCTCATTTTGATAAATGATTTTAATAGGATGACACATGTTTATGCCTAATTAGTAACAGTGACACCGTAAATAATAACCGAAAGAGATCGGAAACCTCGCTGACCTATCCACAAGAAACCGAATCCTATCAGCTTCGCTGCGCCGCCGCTTCACCGAATCCTGAACCTTTTCACTTCCATGCTCCAACCGACCTTGTTCCACTTCAATATCATCATCATCCAGAATCCACCGCAAATCCTCGCTTCTTCCCTCGAGAAATTCTCCCAACTCCCTTAAAGGCTCCGCCTTTATCTTCCCTCCTCCCGTACACTCACTCGATATAATCCTCTCCATCCCCTCCCATGGCTTCCCCGCCATTAAAGGCCCATCTCCGGATTTCGCCTGCAGGGCCTTGGTGAAATCTCGATACTCTCGAGTTAGGGTTCGGAAGTGGGATTCTTCGGCCAGGGCCTGTTTCTGGGAATCGGAGAGCGGAGGGTCCGCATGGGTTAGAGCGGCCATGCGCTTGGACTTGCGGAGGCGCTTCTGGAGCTCTTTCTTGCGGAGAGCGTGGGTGATTTTGGGAGTTGGGAACACGCCCTTTCGGAGGAGCCTTCGCTTGATTGTTTCGATGTTTGGTTGGATTGGACCTGGGGGAGTAGAGGTTCGTGGAGGACCCGTTGGAGCTTCCATGGCGGAAACCGAGGAGGAATCGAGAGGATCACCACCACTGTGCAGGAAAGGTTTTGAAGGGCGAGGAGGCGGGTGACCGTTATCGGAGGATAAGTATGGTATACTTTTTCTATACTTTCATGTACGTATTTTGGGAGTATAAATAATATTAAATTTTAAGGATTAATGGCAAATAAAATTGTGTAGATTTAATAGAGGATGAACGTTATCAACATGCTTAACGCTTGCAAGTCAAAGGAGAAGTAGAGTTTCCATTGAATTGAACTTTGGGGTCATTTAAAAATAGTCTTTATATTCTTAATTTGTCTCAATTTTTATATAGAACTTTTATAATACCATAATTTTTTCATTGCTCTTAAGTTTCTTCTAGGGAGAACCGGATTCTTTTTATTTTATCTATTAATTTTTTCTATATTTTAGACTCTTAGTAAATTTCAAGGCATTTAAAAAAATTAATATGACATACAAAAATATATAGACTTGTCAATTTTGATGAGATTTAGAAATGTTGAACATACTCATTGCAATTATTGAAAATTGAGAAATTCAAATGTCAAATGTACTGAATTTTCCATGATTTATGATGAATATGTTTCACATTTATGAAACTCATAAAAATCGATAATCTTATCTAATTTTATATGTTATTTCAATATCTTCAATTAAAATTATTTAAAAATGCCTTTAAAATAATTAGGAGAGTGAAATGGAGAGAGAAATTGATAGATGAAAACAAATGGAGCCAGCTTCCCTTTGAAGTGACTGAACAACAATGATGGAATTGCGACATTACGAAAAGTTTATGATGAAAAGTGAGACAAATCGAAGTACGTCACCATTTCGATATGACTCCCAAAGTTTAGCAACTTTCTGTGGAATTAAACCCAATAAAATTGCATCAATTAAATTTAGTAGTTGATGATTTAGAGCACCATTGACCGATTAAACATAGCAAAATCTATTTTTATTCCTTGCTGCATAATATTCAATAATAAAATAATCCTTAATATGTAGCATTGCAATTTATTAGACCCCTTAAAATTGACCTATGTGGTGGCAAAGTTATGCAATTGACCCCTTAAAATTTTTAATTTTTTCCTTAAAGTATTCAATTTTGTCAAGTTGTCCCTCTAAAATTTTGGCAATTTGCCCCCAAAGAATTCTAAAGTACCAATAATATAGCCAATACATTTAAAGCCCATATTTTAGACTTTCGGACTTTTTTTAGCAAGTTGGGGCATATATTTTAAGACTACAATGAAGATAAGACAAAAATAAAATCCTTATTTTTACAATTCAAATTAAATTAGAGAAAAATGAAATCAAAATGAAATTGGATGCATGTGTATTTAAAGAAAACTGTTTTTTTTGGTCCTCTACGTTTAGAGTTAGTCCTCTTAAGTTTCGGATGGCAAGATTCAAACCAAATGTTGCCACACCCTAACAAGAGGGATTGACAGTAACCCTAAATCTAGGGAACTAAAAAGGCAATTTTCTATTGAAAAAAAAATGTTAAACAATAGTTTATATAAATAATTTAATTAATTGAAAACTTAATATTTTTTACCTTAGAAAATTTGAGCATAACTTTCGTATTGGAAATATATTTTATGTGGCAGCTTGCTCCTCAGGGAAAAATATCCTGGCTTCAGCCCTTCCGCCAACATGCTTAACCCGTTCATAAAATATTCTTGACTTGCCCACAATTTTTCTAACCTGTCTAATTGTAATTTGTAATTATACTTTTATATTTTATTTTAAATTTAAAATTATATTTTTTGTTTAATATTAATTACCTTATTAAAATGCTAAAAGAGATAAAAGTTATACAAGTAAAGTGTGCCATTGAACCATCAACCTATTTAACTACTTGTTATATGACTTCGCCCAACCCACAAAATAATTTTGAACAGTCCATATTAACCCATGATCCATGTTTGACCTGCCCATAACCGGCCCACCCCGCCTAATTTCCACATCCAATCTATTACAATGTCATATAATAAAATTATTAATTGTTTCACCGACCCACCGCCCATGAACGATTCGTTTCTCAGCAACGTATCCGTTGGATCCGAACCCGAAATCCTAATAACTAGTCTTTATGTTTTTGACTGGGCAGGATGTTAAACTGAGGAAGGGAGAGAGGGCCGAAGAAGAAGAGTGGGAAAAGGAGAGACGAAGATTTTATGGGCTCACCTATTGCAACTTCTTCTAATGTTTGTTATCTTTACTTATTTTTTTGCATAATTCTTTTAATGTTTCTAAATCTTCTTCTCTATCTTTTATTTTCAAATTCTCAAATATATATATATATATATATATGAATGTGTATTGAAATGGATATGGTAAGAATGTATACATTTTCATTGGAAGATCAAGTAACATGACTTAGAAGGGCCTATAAATTGGCACCTTACACATTTTCTCATATATATTACTTTTTTTACTCTAAAAATCTTATTTTGAAAGTTTTCCAAAAAAAATAGTGAGGGGAGGTAGGAATTTAACCGTGGTAAGGTCTCTTAAAGGAAGTGACTATTTCTTGATAAATTTAAGGGTAAAAGATATTGACACCATACCCCTAGATAAATTTAAATGCTTCATTCTAAAAATAATAATTGTCTTGCAAAATATAATGAACATTTAACTCTTTCGAACATTAGTAGAATTTAAGAAGGGGAGTGGGCATAAAAAATTAGACGTTGTACCAATTTTCATATAATTTTGTTATATATTGATCATTATTTATATTGCAAACTACTGAGAAATTTAAATCATTCTAATTATTTTGAACATTTAAACTTGAGAGGTTTATTCAATTTATACAATCAAAATTTATAGATAATCTCAAAATAATGTCGAATCTATAATTTACTTGGTGCGGCTCACTTGGTTCACCCACTCAATTGTTAGTAGCTTTGATTTCTAGCCTAGCCTTTGATGCTCATTCCTTTAGCCTAGATTCAACTTTATTAGGACAAAGATAATATATTCAATTGTGTAGACGCACCAATAACCCATTATTAGGGCCTGATTTTATAAAGAGGCTCCCCTATCTTTAATTTTTGTAGCCACACCACTTAAATTATTTTGTTCTTCCTTTCAAGCACCTTATCAAATCACGCTTTTGATCACATTTAAGAATAAAAACTATATAAAAAAAAAAAAAAAGAAGCTATATATATATATATATACACACATACATTATAAGTTGTTGATTGTAGATTATTCGTAGGGTAACGTTTATTGTGAAACTTGAATCCTTATCTTAAATACCTTTAATTGGACAAGAATGATTGTCCCATGCGTGATTGTCCCATTTGTAGTTAAAATAAAATCAATTCTCTAATCATTTAAAATATGAAAATATTAATCAAACATGGCTCCAACATATTTCCATTTACCTTTGAGCACTTGTTCGAATTGTATTTACCTTTTCTTTTATTTCTTTTTTTTGATATCCACCAGAGGTTTGAGTCCCCATTTTGGAAGAGCCTATTTTAAATGGTTTGTAGCTTTAAGTCATAAATAATTTTCTAAATTATTGAAATTTGCAATGCGATGAGTTATTTAATGTTTGGCTTAAAATAGCTTCAATCTTTAAAATAAGTGGTTATATCAATTAAACTGTCTGGTGGAATCTAACTGAAATGAATTATTCACTATTAAAATATCAGAAAGGGCACAAATAAACTAGTTGCAATTGATTGATATATTATGAGAAGTTATGGAAAATAACTAGGAAATTGGCATATAAGATTAGTTATGAACATAAAAGCATTTAATCTAAAAACAATTGCCTAAATGAAGTTAATAAATAAAAATATTGTCTTAAATGAATAAGCTAGGCACAGGTAGGGATTGTTTAGTTTTCTTTAGGGGTATGGTGGTTTTTGGAAGAGGCTCCTCTCTTTGAGCCCCCTGCCAGGCACCTGTTGTGAGCCTAATTACACTAAAAGCATACCATAGTTTAAATTTTTAACTATTTGAAAGAGCATTTGAATATTTAAGTCTTTAAAAATTTTCATGTAATTTGATAATGTCATCAATAGGATACAAAGAATAAAAATATGAACACTTCAACCTTTCTTCTTGTAAAATTTTCCACTTTATATTCTATGGATGAACAATTTAGATATTACTAAATTACATGAAAATTTATAGAACTAGATATTTGAATTCTCTTTTAATACGTGTGATTAAAATTTAGAATTAAGACATGATTGTGACATAATTGAGCGCACAACTGTGGGGACTCCAACCAGAAACCAGGGGAGCTCCCCCTGTGGTTTATTACTTTTTTTTTTTTTTGCTAGGGAAGGAAAAGAGAAAAACAAACTACAATCGAGCCAATAAATCAACAGGATTCAACACATAAGCAACAACTAAGGGCAGAATCAATGAGCGATGACAAAACTCATGGCACTCCCCAAAGAAAGATCTACTCGCAGCGCAAGAACCCAACTCATGCGCTGCTAAATTTAGATCACGAGAGACAAAGAAGAAGTTGCACTCTTCGAAAGCATCTGCCTCCACTAAATATCACACGAATAACTAGGAGAATCTTTCAAGGGGGACTAGAGACACCATCCTTGGAAGCATTTGAAACCACTTGAGACTCTCCTTCAATGATGATTGACGGCCACCTGGTGGCCAGTGCCGCCTTTATTGCTTGGTTGGCAGCGAGAGCTTGACCCAACAACGCCCCATCAGCTCGGGAGGAGAAAATCCATGCTCCCATCCAGAGACCTTGCATGTCCCTTATTGCTAAACAAGCGTCAAAAACCCACAGTGAGCGAACGGCGACATCAAAATCGATCTTAATCGATCTTCGAGGAGGAGGTGACCAGTCTAGCGGGCGAGGAATGAGGGACAAAACCCCTTGCTGCTGTGGTTTATTACTTAATCAAACTGGTTTTCGAAGCTTGTGAAACACATGCATAAATCATAAGAAATTGGCTCCTCTCCGCTGCTTGTCTATGCAGTGTTTGTTCCTTACTTGTCAAGCAAATAACTTGATGCATGTTCGAAGTCTGTTAATTAAATACAAAGATTGAAACGACCATGAAGGAATAGAGTGGGGATATAATAGTCATTTAACATGGGTCATAAGTGAAATGGTTACTCCCATTGAATAGACAAAGAATAGTTACTAAGGGTATGATAGCCTATTTCACTCATAGACCTTGAAAAGTTTATCCCTCACATCCTCCTCTCGTTTTTCATGCTAAGTGGTATTCCTCACGTACTGCTATCATTGTTCATGCTATATTTATATGGAGATTATATTCCATTCCCACTCTATTTCATGCTGTGAACCAAACAAAGTAGTTGATGTGTGTCTCAAACCTTGTCGAATTGAACAAAATTTAGTAGACTCCTTATTTTTATCATATTTATTTCGTCCGGGCGCTTATAATTTCAAAAATTTGAACATGTATTAAATTATAGGGGGATAAGTAGAGAATAATCACAAAAAGACAAGTAGGGAAACAGGTTCCTAGAAAAAATAATCACTTCAAGTAAAATAATTTGCTGGTTTTCATGGGGTGTCCTGGGGCAGTTTTCTCCTTCCGTAGAGAGGGTTGCTCAAACCATGGGCGTTAAAAGTAACCGTGGGACAAAAAAGAGGCAATACCCATAGAAGACATGCATGTCTTCTATAAATATAAATAGCTCGGAAAGTTAGGCGGCACAAATATATAGCTCTGAAAGCAAGTTAATATGAAACAATTTTTTTGTTATTTTTCTCTCTCTATTCAACAAATGAATTTTGCTTAAGGATCCTATCAATTACTTCTGCTAATATATTTTAATGAATTTTATAATAATTTTAATCATACAATTGAAAAAAAATATACTCAAACACAAAAATATCAAGGCAAAAGTCACTTTTGGCCCCTAACCTGTTATCCAATGCTCAATTCAGCCCTCAATATTTTATTTTGTTCAATTGAGTCCTTCCACTATTTCATCCAGTCCTATTTAGTCCCTTTTTGATGGAATACACTAACTCTGTTTACTCATGTCTAGTTGGTACTCTAATGTGGTAAAAAAAACGTTGTTTACTCTCTTTTCTCTTTATTTATCATATTTAGTTGGCACTCTGATGTAGCAAAAATAAAAATAAAAAAGTAGAGGACTAAGAATATGAGAAGTTTGTGAAAAGTCCAAATAAGCGAAGAGGAAAGAAAGTAGACAATGTTTTTTTGCCATATCAGAGTACCAACTAGGCACGGGTAAACGAAGTTATTCCATCAGAAAGTGGCTAAATTGGATCGGGTGAGGTAGCTTAAGGGCTCAACTAAACAAAATAAAGCAACGAGAGCCAAATTGAGCATTGACTAATAGGTTAGGGGCCAAAAGTATTCTTTTTCTACTTTTCAAAAGATTTGAAAATGCAATACGTGAAACTTAAGAGATAGAAGCCCATAAACTATTGCTATTTTTTAGGAGCAACTAGGGTTAGCTTCTGATATTAATACCAACATAGAATATGTTGTGCAACTTCATTCATCCTTTTTCGTGAAATTATTTGATTGCCCTCCATCAATATTTGTCTTTACCCTTACATTCGTCGCAACCTTACACTTTTGGGATGTGATTTAAATTTGTTACTCTATAAAGTAAAGGGCATAATTCACATGGGAGAGGAGGGGATGGAGCCTCCTAGACCAGACTTTTATGGTGAAATGTTCATGCTTGCTAGCTCTATAAAAAAAACCCTTATTGTGAATCCAAATGCAGACAAAGGGGAGGCAGTTCTTAATTTGGAGAGCCATCAGTGGTATTGTTGGGAGATCATAAAATTGATAATGAAGAGTTTTAGAAGTCTCATCTTCTTCATCTTCATTGTTGTGTTCTCTTCTTGCTCCTGTAACTCCAAACCAGTGCCACCTGATGCTGCGGCAACAAGCCAAATTAGCCGCAACAGCCGTCGGAATCTGCTTCAAAATGGTCTCGGTTCAACACCTCCGATGGGGTAATTCATTTTCTGTTTTTTCTTTTTTTAGTTCTTTTTGGGTATTTTGGTATCATATTTGATTCCACTTTTGCTCCTTTATTCTCCTGTTGTGACTTTGCCTGGATTTTATTTGGGTATGCATTTGAGGTCTTTCTGGGTTTGTTCATATCTTCTTGTACTGTTATCACTTTTCTTATTAATACAATCTCTCTGATCAAAAACAGAAAGATGATTAATAAAGTCGTCTGAGAATGTGGGTGCGAGGAATTACCCTGATCCCATCCCTAAAGCTATGTTGTATTGATAAAAAATATTTAGCAAAAATTACACAAATCCTCCTTAAATTTTCAAGTTGTGGTCATGTATTACCGTCAATTACTGATGATTTTCTATTGATTTTTACAACTGTTGTCAACTCTTTTTTTTCTTCTCTCTTATCCCTTTCTTGATTCTCTCATTCTTCTTTCTCTCATTATTGTAGACCAATTAAACAAAAATTGGATAAATCAATGAGAAAATGCAAATAAGAGGCAGATTTAATATATATTTAAAGTTTACGGGGCAAAATATCACAAATGGAACTCCGAGAAAATATTATGATTTTATTGAAACTTCAAAGAAATCAAATTCAACCCTTTATTAAAAAATATCAAAACAGTTTTAATTTCTTTTCTGGCCTAATATATCGAAGAAAATATATATTATGAACTTTGGTGGTTGCAGGTGGAACAGTTGGAATTTCTTCAACTGTGGCATCAATGAGACCATTGTTAGGCAGACAGGTTAGTTCCATATCCATAAATGTAGGAAAATGCTAAGAAGTACTAGTGAGCCAACTTCTCTTATAAGAGTCTCAATATGATGATAAGAGGTTAAGTTGAATCCTAATTTTGACCATTTTGATGAAATCTCGTCGTTTAATATCGTGTACCATGTCTATTCTAAGAAAAGTTGGATTATTGGCTCTTGCTCGCACTATCATGTGTGTGTGTGTATTACTATCTTCTTAGCTCATACATATGTGTAGGTGCTACCACTTCTCCTAAAAGCAATTGTTATTAATAAAGGCGCAAACTCTAACCTTATAGTGCGTTCAACCACACACAAGCACCTACGGTTCGATTGTGACTTGATCAATCATGTGCCTCCATCACGAGACAATTGCTGCCATATATAAGCCAATAATCTCTCCCTCAACATTTGCTCCAGCTAGGAATTGAACCCACAATCTCAGCTCTGATACCACTTGTAAGATCTCAAGCGCTACCACTTCTCCTAAAAGCTATTGCTATTAGGAAAGGCACAAACCCTAGCCTTATAGTGTGTTCAAGCACACACGAGTGCTCACAGTTCGATTGTGACTTGGCTAATTCTACATCTCCATCACGAGACAATTATTGTCATATATAGCCCAATAACATGCAATCCTTTACATCTGATTTTTTATCATGAGATTTTTTGTGTGTTCAACAGCTGATGCTTTGGTCAAAACTGGTCTAGCAAAACTTGGGTATAAATATGTCAATATAGGTAAGTAATTAATGCATTACTGCTTGATTTAGCATATTCCTTCTTACCCTCTACTTTGGTTCCCTATCTATTAATCATATTCAGTGAACTTTGAAATTGCCAGATGACTGCTGGGGAGAATCAACGCGAGACTCCAAGGTAATGTGTGTGTGCATATTGGAACATAATAATATAAGCACCGTCTTATATGATCGTACGCGAGCACACACTACTTGAGCCCCATTATGAAAAATTACCTGTACAAATTGAACAAGAGTAGAGAAATACGGAGGAGCTTCTAATTTTTATAAAATTTGGTGATGAACAGGGCCTTCTTAATTTACCAAAAAAAAAAAAAATAGGGCCTTTATTTTAAATATTGAAACGTCAAAGATATCTCAGTTGGTATAACCTTCATCGCAAGCAATAATTGTATGAAAATTGGCAGATCACTATTCTTTTTTTCATACTCTTTCAATCCATATAGATGAAATGTTCATAAAAGACCTTAAGTAGTGTGTGCTCATGTGCTCACATAAGATTATGTTTATAGTACAATGCTTTCATATATGTACGTATATACATATACATACATATACATACATACATATATATATACATATATATACATATACATATATATATATATATATATATATATATATATATATATGTATATGTATATGTATATATATATATGTATATGTATATGTATATGTATATATGTATATGTATATGTATATGTATATATATATATATGTATATGTATATGTATATATATATATATATATATATATATATATATATATATATATGTATATGTATATGTATATATATGTATATATATATGTATAAGGGACATGATATTATGGGTGTGAAAATTATGAGCAGGGTAATTTGGTGGCCAATAAGAAGACATTTCCCTCAGGAATCAAAGCTATTGCAGATTATGTTCATAAAATGGATCTAAAGTTAGGTCTCTATGCGGATACTGGGTATGTAGTCCACACACTGTTCTTCTTCTCCTAGCATTAGCTACGATTTCACAAATCCATAAAGCAGAGTGGGTCAGATTCTAAGATGATATCTGAACCGATTTTTCCAAATAAAGGATGATTCTAGCCATTGGAGTTGGGTGTACTTTTTCCTTAGCTTTTCTACGGAAAAATTAACTTTCAAGTAAACGTTCAGCAAATCTTCAAAAGTTTAAAAGTGCATTTCAAGGGGTCCGCAAAACCCATGCAAAAGTTGAAAAATAGTTTTTCAGAAAAGTTTTAATAAACTGCTCTTTCGAAAAGTAAGTTTTGTTGCTTTCGAAAAACTCAAAAATAACTTTTTATAAGCTCCCTTAAATTGATCCCAAAGTTTCGAAATACATTCCTAAAATTGTAAATACAGATTATTCTTCTTTTCTTGATTTTTCTTCTATTATTTTGTGTGGCTTTACCCTTTTTTGTTTGGCTTATTAATTGGTTTCAGAAGTAAGTCATGTACTGGGACAATGCCTGGTTCGCTCGGCCATGAGGCCCAAGACGCTAAAACCTTTGCCTCTTGGGTATGAATATTAGTTATACAAGATGGACAATTCACTTTTTTACTCTCTTTTTTCAATGTCACCCCATCTAAATTTTCATGTGCATAGTGTAGTTTTAGACAAGAATAGCACCAAAGTAAAGTGTTACGTATATAAATTTATCGTGTCTCCTGCATTTAGTCCACGTATATTTTACTAGGATTTAAGCGGTTACTCAAAGCATTACATTTTAAATATAGAGTTTGGAATACCTAAGCCGTTACCTCCAGCCAATATATATAGTATATATATATAAGGTTTTTGAGTTAATAGATTTTATCCCATAAGACCCTTATAATCTACTTCATATTTATGTAACATATAATTAGAACATATATTATAGAATACTAAATATTTTCAACATATTTAATCGAGGCATTGAGATCAGGGACACCGTGCATTGCGCAAAAATTGATGCCTCTGACAAGGTCCGAAGGAGTGAATTAGGCTTGAGTCTGGGATCATCAAAAAGTTAATCAACTGATTTACTTGTTTTAATGCAGGGAATCGACTACTTGAAGTACGACAATTGCAACAGTGATATAAGGCCAACCATTAGGTGACGTATAATGATTCTTCTTTTGTCAATTTCACCGTTGTCTAATTTAGTGGTACTGACATGTATAATAAACTTTCATATCGAGCAAAGGATTTGAATTCATGTCATTAATAGGTTGCATGCATTTATGTATATATATATATATATATTTTACTAAATCAGGCCCTCACACCTCCCAAACTCTGAGTTTGAACTGGTGCCTGGCCTATCAAATCAGCTTTCAGGTAAATCGATAGATATCATGAGACTGCGAGCAGCAGTAATCAAATTCAATTTATCTCTGTACAGACCTAATACCTTATCATGCAACCAACCCTAGGAACAGTTACATGCATGTATATTTATCAATAAATTTATTTTATCTAAATAAAAAAAAAAAAAGGAATACTATAATCTTTTTGAGCGCAGGAATAGTTAACTATTTTATTTTTTGTTTCTACAGTTACCCTATTATGAGTCGCGCGTTGATAAACACGAAGCAGCCCATATTTTTCTCTATGTGTGAATGGTAAATATTCTTTATTTTAGGAAATCTCAAGGCCATGTTTATTATGGAAAATTATGTTATTTTATAAAAAAAATTCTAATGAAAAAAGAAAAAAGAGTTTTGCATTCAGTTGTCAGATTTGAAAATAGAAAATTATCGAAAAAAATTAGAACATAGGGATGAAAAATAGAAAACACTTTTAAAATATTTTGCAAGAGAAACCGACGATAGTTTGTAATTTCTTAGGAAAAAACGATTTTTTTTATTTTTCTTGCTTTTGAAATTTCCTATTGGAAAATGAAATCAAGAAAAATAAAAGAAAATTCAAAAAGAAAAAACAGTAAAATATTTTCCATCACTAAACAGGCCCAGTTTCTCCTTCTTTTCTTTTTTTTTTTTTTCCTTTTTCTTTTCCCGTTGGGGGAAAACTAAAATTTTATCATGAGCAGGGGTGACATGGATCCAGCTTTTTGGGCTGCTGACGTGGCAAACAGCTGGAGGACAACTGGGGACATTAAAGATTCGTGGTCGAGGTATTTAACTAATCTATTTGAGAAGAAAAAAAAATTATTTCTACAAGTTAGACTTGAATTTGTTATAATCTATTTGATTTTGAACCACTCATTTAAGCTAATTTGAAAATCTCATTCTTTGATATTAAATTTTGGATAGTGAAAATACATTATGAGAAAACATGTTTTAAACGACGGATGTTCCATTTATGTAACCCTAAAAAATATGTCGTCGCCTAAAAGGTGACAATTGATAGGACGGACACCTAAGGTGTTTTAGGCGATAGTTTCTAGAGTTATCACCATAGTCAGTCGCCCAAAGCATATATTTTAGTAGCGATGAAAATGTTAATGAAAACTGAGTGATAAAAGAACGGAAGTATAAGAGAATGATCATTTTAAGGAAAGACCATTCCTTTTATAATACTAAACAAATGGAGCGGGAAACATATGAATCTTTAAATCTTCAACTTTTATTCTTGGCTCTTTATTGATAAAATAGAAGTCAAGTATTTTGATTTTGCTTCTTTTTTGCGCCAAACCTCATCCATAATCAATAGATGACTTGGGGGAGTTTTTTTTGTCGGTTTGGTCTTGGTTTTTTTTATTTATTTATAAGAAACTAATGCAGTCAATCAGTTTGCGATTGTTCATGAAATAAAATCTCATAGATCAACTGACCGTACATCATAATAATAATAATAATATCAATTAATATTACTACTACTACTACTACTACTACTATTATTATTATTACATATATATATATATATATTGTATTTTACATATATAATTTTTATTTATTTAGAAAATTGTATAAATCGACTGATTGTTATGTTTTTCTCGGTCGTTTTCTATTTTTAAATTTTCGGCCAACCAAATCGGTCGATCGATTTGCTATATTTTCCCTCAAAGAATGGTCAATCAGTCCTGCAAAATATCAACCGATTTACAACTATGCATAAAATCTTCAAGAATCTCAACTGCTTGAACTCTCTCTTTTTTTGGAATAAAATATTTACAAAATCAACCCATTCATATGGGATGTAACCGGGGATGATAGAACTTATAAAAAATTACTTTTAACTTTTTTTAAAAAAAAATTTATTCTTCAAAGAAATTGTTAATTATAGCTTTTCCAAAAAAACAGTTTTTTTTTTTTTGGCCTTTCAAGCATGCTTACGAAGTAAATCTAACACTCTCTACATGTGATGGCGTTGCTTGTATGTGATTAATCACAGGATGTTGGCAATAGCTGACTTGAACGAAGTGTATGCTAATTATTCAAAGCCTGGCGGTTGGAATGGTTTGACATCAACAGTTCCATATTTGGGCCTCTGAATTTATTTCTTTCTCTTATACTCCCAGTAAGTGTATATTTTTGGTTCATCAGACCCAGATATGCTTGAGGTGGGCAATGGAGGAATGAGCTTCAATGAATATGTGGTGCATTTTAGCTTATGGGCCATCTCTAAGGTAGATAATTTGAACGCGTTCTCTATGCTTCCTCAATTTCGTTTGCATACTCAATTATTTTTACTAGCAAGCCAGACCATATATAGCTACAGAAGATCATAGAAAAAAAATTCCAACTATTGGACAGAAACATCGACACATGTTCTACCGGCTACACTGGGATTTTTAACTCATTTGATTGCGAATGAAGTTTAGTCCTAATAGTCCAGATTTACGGCTTTTATTGTTGACTTACTTGTTCACCGAAAGTAATTTTGACCGTTTAGTTGAAACCACATTTACTCGCTCAAATTTGGCAAGCTAATAGGGTATGAGTAGAATTTTTAATCTCGCACTATCCTCCATATATATATTTAGGAAAATGATATGAATAGAATTTTTAATCTTGCACTATCATATAAGCAAAGTTTTGCACGCTTGATCATGCCCGCACTACCCTCTATAGATATTTAGGAAGATGATATGAGTACAGTCATATGTAAACGCATGCTACTATATTTTTTATACTCTTTCAATCTGTGCAAGTGAAAGTTTCAAAACCCGGATCAAGTGGTACTCACATTTTGTGCTCATAATATCATGTTAGTTGCTATATCAGGATATGTCATGACAAGTACATTTAATGTGAGCAAAAAATAAGCACACACCACCTTGAACTTATTCTGAAAATTCCACCCGTACGCATTGAAGGAGCATATGAAATTTGACCGGGCACCCCTTACATTTGGATGAGGATGAAATGCAGCGTTCATCTAACATATTAAATTAAATTTTTTGGACTCAGGCACCCCTTATATTAGGATGTGATGTTAGAAATTTGAGCAGTCAAACGAAACAAATCATTAGCAATGAGGAGGTGATTGCGGTCAATCAAGGTAAATATTTTACAAGAGCTTCACAAGAGATAAGTATTTGTGTATACATATTAATATTCTAAATATATTTTTAGTTTATTGTACCTAATAATAAGAACCAAAATTGCCTTAATTAAAAAAACACAACACTAATACAAAATGTGTTACGATATTGGCAGATAAGCTGGGTGTTCAGGCAACAAAAGTCAGAGTTCAAGGGGAAGGCGAACTTGATGTGAGTGCCTTAATAAAGATTATATAAGTCATTAAGCATATAAACAAAAAACTGGGCTTATAATAGGGAAAGGGTTTATAATGTGCGACTGTGAGAATATTTCCTACCGTGCCGCCTTAAAATAATTACTTTGATTAACATTCTACAAATTTCAACCCCACAGGTTTAATGAATAAGGGTAAAATAAGAGAGTATGTCAATTTTCATACAATTCATTATGCATTATGGTATCATTTATAATTCACATGCTCTCTTATTTTACATGTACATTCAATCCGACCAGTTGAAATGTACAAAATAAACCAATGGCTTAGGTTTATAGTGATGTTTAAAAGTGGTGATCAATCAATAACTTTGGTGAGTTGAATGTGAAACAAAGCGTCATTCTCATGAGTTTGTGTCATACAAGTTTTTTCATGATTTGCTTATAAGATCTTACATTTCCATACAAGTAATTTTACTCATCCCGAAAAACCAATCTCACTCTTACCACTCACTTCCATCACATGTGTGGGCCTACTCCCACACGTGAGTGGTGAAATTTGAGTTCCTTTTTCGGGACGAGTAATATTACCTTTCCTTAATATATGGAGTCGTTTTTTTAGGTTTGGACGGGCCCACTCTCAAATAATCGTACGGTAGTACTACTTGTGAACCGAAAGTCGATTAATGTGACAATGACTGCACATTGCGAAGATGTTGGGTTTCCATGCAATGGCGTGGCCCAAATCAAAAATCTCTGGCAGGTAATTTGATTTCTATAACTATTTTCATAGCTAGTGAGTTCTCGATTTCAAAGCATAACCTCAATGCATTCTTTATTTAAATCAAACAATACGAATAATTATATTTGGTGGCTTGGCATCGAACCATATTAGTTACATACCGGTCAAACGTCTATCAAATAACTTGTTCAACTCAAGCAAATATCGCATATTTAAAGAGTAATGATGTATGATTTATTATCGCAAATCACGATCATTATTACTTGTGAATTCAATATACTACATGTAAGATCGTCATTGATGGAAGTAACCCTACATCAAAGTATGCAAATTTTTGGTTTAAATCTCAAATAAAATGAATGGACTTTACAAAGCTTGTGAGTACTCTATTCTGAAAACAGCTTGGCCACACACCTTGAAACACCAGTTGTCATTTTTCTATTTATTTATTTTTCTTGATTTGAGCTTCCTATAATTTTTTTATTGTTCTGAGCAATCGTGTGTTTTTGTCCATGACTAGCATTCTATTGAGAAGACGACATTCAAAGGCAGCTATTCAACCCTGGTGCCCTCACATTCTTGCAAGATGTTTGTGTTGACACCCATTCCCAAAAAGAAGTGAAAGAAAAAAAAAATCTATTTATATCGTTTCCAAATAATAATGTAATAAAGGCCTACAAACTAACCATGGGACTTCAATATTTGATTTTGTAAATATTGTGTGGGAACGTTTAACCGCTTTTATATATTATTTAATATTTTCTTAGGGGAGCCATGCAAATCATTTTATGAATGTGTTCAATGTGGTTGGACCTAACCATTTGAATGAACCATAATCTGACCCGAAAATTAAAGCTGTTGGATTGATGCATCCTTCATTTTAGCCCATCTTGGGCCTCACTCCACCATGTGAGAGTAGTCTAAGGGAGTTCAACTTGCTCGACCACCTCTCATGTTGTGTGGCCCTGCACCTTTGCTCAACCACCTTTCATGGGTTGCGACAAATTGCTCGGTCTCAAACAAATCGTGGATGTTGACACCAATTGTCGAGTCTAGGGAGTCTAACTTGATGGGCCTATTATGTTGTGCGGCCCTGCACCTTTGCTCGACCACCTTTCATGGGTAACATGCATCTTGCGACGAACTGCTCGGTATCAAACACATCGTGGACATTGACATCAATTGTCGAGTCTGGGGAGTCTAACTTGAATGGGCCTATCAACCTAAATAGTCCAAAGCTCATTCAAAATCTTGTTGTTAAATCCTGCATTCATTCAAATATATTAGTCACTCTATTTCACTCTCCTGTCCATGTTGGATCTATGGCTCACTCGTGGACCAAACACCAATCTATCTATCGGCTCTCTCATGCATTCTTTATACAGGCATTGTTTCTTTATACAGGCATTGTTGGGCTGGACTTAACCAAAGAACTACACACATGCATGGATATTAGAAAATATGAACATTTTAATACCTGGATGAGGCTCAACCTAGCCCAAAGCTTAACCTATTGGGTCGCGAGTCCACCTAAGTATGTACATCCACTCAATAAGACCATCCACTTTAAGGAAATACAATGCATTCACCCCAAATTCGATTGCATCAAAAAAAAAAATTCATAATCTCTCTCAATCCTCAATTCTTTTTTACTTCACCGATAATAACAAAAAAAAAAAAAAAAAAAAAAAGGATCGTCTATCTTTTTTAAAGGAAAAAAAGAAAAAGAGCCAAACGCACGCTCTGACCCATTTGCTGTCTTGACATTCTTCATGGATGGAACTTGATCTTAGTTTTTGCTCTTTTTCTTTCCTGGGGAGGGTTTTTTTTTTTTCCTTTTTTTTTCCTTTTATGCTTGATTCCCCGTTTGAAGCACTTTTACTTTTGTTCTCTTTTATTTGTTCCCCTCTTTTTCCCTTTAATCATTTTTAGAATCTGCCCCAACAGTCCTAATGAACAAGGGACGAGTTGAAAGAGGTATAAGGAGGTTTTGACTCAAGTTTGCATTGAGGGCCCTAAATCATCCAATGTTGGGTGCATTTTACGACATACCAATCAGTTACTAAAAATGAAATTTTAAGCTTTTATTACACACAATTAACTAAAAGGGTGACAAAAATAATATGGTCTAGTTTGTCATACTCTTCGAAAATCACAAAATGAGTTTCAAACGACCGAGAAATGAGTTTTTGAATAAATTCCGGATTGCGAAAAAGCTGTTTTTTTAGGCGAGCAATCACTTTTTTCTTTTGTAAAATTTTCACATGGGAAGCAAAGGGAAAATTTATGTGTAAAACAACTGAAAATGAAACCTTTGTTTTATAAAAGCAATGGTTGCCTAAAGAAGATGACGAAATTATTACCGGTGCCCCCTATCCAATTCACATGACCCAACTTTATTAAAAGGTTGACTGTTTTTTCCTTTTTCCTTTTCCAAAATACGCACCCTATAAAAGACTAAGAGTACGGTAAAAAGAACATTTTGAGTTTTTTCCGATGCAAGAATCTTTTTCTTTTTTCTTTTGTTGGCTACGTTTTGAAGTTGTTCGTGGGTATTTACTCATAGTTTATTGGCTTGTTTTGGTCCGTAACCCGTGTTGACCCGCTTATAATCCCCTCACCTCGTCAAACTTCCACATCTAGTTAGGACTTTTATGCTTTTATTTTTGCTCGAAATTAGAGTTTTTACTGCATATAAATCAGTTTACGGGAATACTGATGAAATAAAAGTAGTATTGACAAGGTAACTCTTTGACCCTCTAATCCATCTAATTCTCATCCATAAAATAACCTGCCCAAAAAATAATTTAGTCCCATATTAACCTGCTTGTACTGCCGGTGACTATAGCCAACAACATCAACTCATGACCCACTCCAACCCATCCAACTTGCTCATAAAACAGACCGATCCAACGCACCGATGAAATAAGTTTGATCTATGACCCATGTTGATTTGTCCGTAACTTGTCCAATTGGAAGTTAGGATTTTTATGTTTTTGGGTCAAAATTACCATTTTTTCGCAAAACATTCATTAGTTCATGAAAATACTAAAAAAAATTAAAAAAAATGTACTAGTATGGCAAATAATTAACCCGCCAGCCCCATAATCCAATTTTGACCTGTCATTGACCCACTAACATTGACTTGTGATCCGAATTTGAGCCACCCATTACTCACTCGACAAATCTAATTGCCACCTTAATCTGTGGCGTAAAATTTATGTGATACAGGACCACCATATCATCAAGTTAGGAACCAATGATGGTTGGACACGTGTGCCAATATAAGTGTACCAAAGGCAACGATCACTTGTATAGGCTCCACTAAAGATAGTTATCGGACTCACTCTGTACCTTTGGTTAACAATTGTAAAAGAATATTTTCACATTAGATCATGGTGTACCACGTAAGGTTTATTTTTTCCCAATCCGTGGCCCGTGTTTAACCCGCAGAATCCGCCCCATTACTGCTTTTGGCGCAAAGTCAGGGGGTGGATAAATATGGCACCAAAATGTGGTGAAAGTCTAGGGTGAAATCTGTAGACATAGTTAGTTATAAAGCAAATGTTATTGGGTTCTCACTTTCATGCCAAAAGCAAAAGAAAGAACCGCCCCTTCCCGCTTTTTCCCTTTATCTTTACTCCCACCCCCCACCCATAACCACCCCTCTTTCTTTTCCTCCCACTCTCTCACCCTCTCACTCAATCTTCTACGCACACATACATACATACATATATATATATATATATATATGAATGAGAGAGAGAGACAAAGTCAGAAGAACCAGAGATAAGACAATGGAGCTACTATCTCAAATGTGGTCCTTACTAGGCCTTCTAACAGTCCTTCAAAACGTGCTTCCATCTCAGTTACTCTCTCTCCTTCATTCCCTCTACGACTCCCTCGCCTATCTCCTCACCCCCTACGCCCACCTCGACGTCCCCGAATTCAATGGCTTCTGTGGTGTCGATGTCAACGACCTTTACCGCCATGTCCACCTCTACCTCACCTCCCTGCAGAACCCGGTCCCCTCCTCCACCGCCGCCGCGCCCGCATGCCGCCGCCTCACGCTCTCCCGCTCGGCGCAGTCTCCTCGCATCTCCTTCGCCGTCGCCGCGAACCAAACCATCGACGACCATTTCCTCGGCCACCGCCTCTCGTGGACGCACCACGTCGATACCGTGCAAGACTCACCCGAGGAGAAGCGCGGGTTCTCCCTCCGCCTCCCGAAGCGGCACCGACACGCCCTCCTCTCGCCCTACCTCGAGTACGTCACGTCACGGGCTGAGGAGTACGCGCGGGTGTCCCGACAACGGAGGCTCTTCACGAATAACAGACACGCCGCCGCTGCGTCCTACGACTCGTCAGGGTGGGTGTCGGTACCTTTCCGGCACCCTTCCACGTTCGAAACCCTTGCTCTTGAACCCGAACTGAAGGACAAGATTATGGAGGACCTGGCCTCGTTCGCTGGTGGCGGCGAGTTCTATCGACGAGTCGGCCGAGCGTGGAAGCGCGGGTATCTATTGTACGGCCCGCCGGGGTCGGGGAAATCGAGCCTGATTGCAGCAATGTCGAACTTGTTGCACTACGACGTGTACGACCTGGAGCTCACCAAGGTGTCGGATAACTCCGAGCTGAGGGCTCTTCTGATTCAGACCACGAACCGCTCCATCATCGTGATCGAGGACATCGACTGCTCGCTAGACCTGACGGCCGACAGGCTACGGCGCCGGAGGGGATCGAACGACGAACACGACGACGACGAGGAGCGCGGCGGTCGGGTGACGCTGTCGGGGCTGCTGAACTTCACCGACGGATTGTGGTCGTGCTGCGGGGAGGAGAGGATCATCGTGTTCACCACGAACCGGAGGGACGGGGTGGACGCGGCGCTGGTGCGGCGCGGGCGGATGGACATGCACGTCCGCCTCGGCCACTGCGGCGCGCACGCGTTCAGGGCCCTCGCCGCGAACTACCTCTGCGAAGCGGCGTTGGCGTCGCACGCGGGGCTCGTGGAGACGGTGGAGAGTTGCATAAAGACAGGAGCAGCCATGACGCCGGCGGAGATAGCAGAGATTCTGTTGAGGAACCGGAGGGACCCCGAGGGCGCGTTACGAGCCGTGATATCGGCAATGCAAGGTGTTATTTCGGGCAGGGAGGCGGCGGCGGCGGAGGTGTGGGAGAAGGGCGAGGAGGAGGAGTTCCCGCCGCCGCCGGGGTCCCCCGAGAGCGGTGCGTTCGAGTCTCCGGAGAGAAAATGGGAGTCATCGGCTTCGTTTCCGATCGCCATTGCGAAGGAGGGAGGAAGGAAGAGGAAAGAGAAGATGGCGAAGTTGCTCGTGCGGCTCAAGTCGCTAACCAAGTCTGATTCGGGAAGAAGGGGGATTTAACACTGGGTGCTAAATCACTACTTCAGAATTTTGTGTATTTTTTCTCGTTTTACCTTCCTTTTTTCAGGGATAGTTCTTCAAACTTGGCTAGTTTTGAGCCCCTTCCGTTAATGAAAATAGTAGCCTTTCTGCTAATTTTTGCCTTCTTTATTAAGGGAATGAAGAGGAATTTCGTATACTCGTTACTTATGAAAGAATCAAACACATATTATTTACATCCGTTTTTAAAAATTTCAATCATACGGATTGAAACAATATGAAAAGTTGCTAGCACCTACCAACTTTCATGCAGTTTTATGGTGCATTAGGCACCCTTTGAAGTGATGAAATATGAAAAAATTTAAACCGATATAATTATTTTAAAATTTTCATCATTCAAATAATATTGTACATCTTTATATTTTTTTATGTTCTTACAATCCATGAAGTTAAAATTCTAAAAAATAAAATTCAAATAATATGTGTTTATCTTTTTCATGAATAATGAGTCAAAAAAAATTTTCTTTTGTAGAATGTAAAATAATTGGAGGATGAAAGAATTTGATTAAGAAAAGCACCCAAAAAAAAAAAAAAAAGACATGCACATCTTAATCATGATCAGTGTCACCTAAATTTTGAAAAATCATTGAATTGTAAAATTTGATAGTCCTAAGAGTTCATTATAAAAAAAATAATTAAAAAATAAATTAGAGGTGAAAAGTAAATGTCAAATTTGTTCCAATCGCGTAAATTTATGACTTTCGAAAATTAAATTGGACAACGACAATCACCAAGTGTGTGGGACCGATATTGGTGGACACCATTGTTTATGGAATCACTCCCTCCGCGTGCTTCGACAGACCACACGTTTTCCACGTACCTTTTCCATAAATAAAATTTATCAGACTCATTTTAAAGAGTATTTTAACCATATATAAGATTATATAAATATTATTATATGATCATTTTTAATATTAATTGTTAAAAAATATATAAGCAATATTACCTAATAAAATAATCTAACCTTTCACTGTCACGACATACAATAATTTGTTTACAACTTTATTATATGTTCCTAGAAGTGAACCATAATCTTAATTTTTCACTAATCATATTTACATACACGACAGTGTCAATAGGATTGAACGTGTCCTAAAGTTTTGTCCAACCGTTAAATCGATAAAACTAAATGAAACCAATTTTTTTTTAAATGATGCAATATGAGCAGTTAACACTGTATACCACTCCAGATCCAATAGTTTTAAACACATTGATCACTAAATATTTATCACTTATTTAAATTTCCTTTGTCCTCACAAATTTAAGATATTTTAGTAAATAATGGAATATGAATTTATGTTCATAAGTATTTTCACGCCTTCCTTCGCTAAATTTATTTTTAATTTATTTCTTGTCGCTTGATAAAAACACTTTAAAAAGAGAATTACGTAGAATGTATCTGTAAAATTATTTATTTACCATATCGTGACAAAAAAAAAAAAAAGAATTATTCGCCTAACCTAAAAAAACAAAAAGGTAAAATTATTCTTTATTCCGTTCCCACCTATAAATCCACGCCCTAATAAATAAACCAAAAACACGATTCGGGGAAAGGAAAGGGAGGAGCCATGGGAGTAGTGATCATCGACGGGTCCACGGTGCGCGGCTTCGTGGAGAACGAGTCGCAGTTCAACAAGAGTGTGGAGGAGCAATTCGCGGCGCTGGATCTGAACAACGACGGCGTCCTCTCCAGATCCGAGCTCCGCAAGGCCTTCGAGAAGCTCCGCCTCATCGAGACGCACTTCGGGGTCGACGTCGCCACCCCGCCGGAGGAGCTCACCAAGCTCTACGACTCCATCTTCGAGAGGTTCGACTGCGACCGCAGCGGCACCGTGGATCTGGAGGAGTTCCGATCGGAGATGACGAAGATCATGCTCGCCATCGCCGACGGGCTCGGCTCGTTCCCCATCCAGATGGTGATCGAGGACGACGATGAGAGCCTCCTGAAGAAAGCCGCGGATCTGGAGGCCTCCAAGCAGCTTCCACAAGCTTCTTGAGGTTTCGGCGTTGGGGTAAATAATCTTCCCTTCTTGCCTTGGTAATAAATTATAATTTCAAGTTTGCCACTCTCTCTCCACTTTTTTTTCCCCCTGTACCTTTTGTGTGCATGAGTTTTATAATACTTTAGACCCTCTGGCTAAAACAGTCCCTTATTCATCATGTGAGTTTCGATAATTCTATTGTGATCTGATTGGACAAAACAGTCCCTTATTCGTGAATAGCTAATGGACAAAACTCATAATTAAAAAAAATTGACAATGGGTAGAATAAATGTTTGAGGATTTGAACATGGTGAAGAAAATGGATCCGATTGGTGGAGATTAGGAGTTATTATGGTGACATGTTCTTCATTTATGGGCTAAAGTAAGGTTTCAAACCTGATTAATATCCAGAGAAACGTTAATATTTAAGATGAATAAATAGATATTCGATCACATATATGTGTATTTCCATTGAAGATCTTAAAATATTTTATATATATATAATGCTTTTAGACTAAACTTTTGCAATTTGAGGCAGTTTCCTACTGATCTGATTGTCGATTAGAGGATTCTTGTGAATCTCCACTCATTCACAGGGAAGCCTAGTTGGGTTGCTCAAGCTTTTTCGTAGGTAGAAGCTCAAATTTGTACTAGCGTAACACACATCAATAGCTGATGTACTATGTAGACCGATACTGAAGAGAGCCGAGTTTCACCCTTAATGATACCTTATCATGGTATCAAATTTGTTTCCTTCCATCCTCGGCCATGGTCTTGACCTTCTCAAACTGCTACTGCTACTAAATCTGCTGGGTCTCCTTGACTCTTGGCATGCTCAGTTCGCCACTCGACCAGGGGTGGGTTTGAACCTAAAAGTAAAATCTTAAATTAATGACATTTCACCTGAAGTTCTGATTTTAATGTTAAATTAGATTACTATTTTTCATACAATCGTATATTTTATCTTTACCATAAAAATTACAGATTTAGAGCTCGATTGAAATTTAGTTCGATACAAAATTCCCGTGTAACTCAATAAATGTTATCTTTGCCGTTAAAATTACAAATGTCGAGCCTTATTCAGTATGTTTCTTAACAATCATAATAAAATATCATTTTATGGATAACTTTTACCTGTAAACATATGAAGTCTCATAATTATGTTTGTCATTCTTTTTTAAAAGAATCTGTTAACTAATAGAACTACGCCTGGTTGCTCAATATACACTTAAAATTCAAATTTTTTATAATTTATAAAATCTGGTGATATTTTATTACCATTTCGCAAATAAAGGAACAATCTCCATTTTGACAATCTCAATAAATAAAACAGACTTGTTCCCATAAATTGCCTTTTAAGTTCCCTGTGCCTATAGGGCTAATGATAAAAATAGATTCCTTTGGTTTCTACTTCATGAAGAGAAAAGTGGCCTAACATGTTATTACCAGCTCTTCCTCTACTCTTCACGCAACGCACTGTAATCAAGCTATATATCTCGCAACCCTCTCTTCCCCCTTCCATGTTTTCGAATGTTTCAAGAAAAACCTTGAAATTGAAATAAACATGGACAAAGGAGGGGAAGTTTTAAATAAAAAATAGGGAAAAAAAAAAAAGAAGAGTAAAGTACAGTTATATTGAATCAATAGAGAACAGATGTTCCACCATGAAATGATCAGCAGGCCACAAAATACAAGGAGCCGCTGACAAAGTGTAGGGATGGATGAGAGTTGGGTGTAAGGGACCTGTTCATCCCTGAAGCACACACACTCCAGCTAAAGGAGCAGACGAAAAAGTCCCATTCTACTCTAAAAGCTTCATCACGAACAACCAGAATTAAACAGACTTAAGACCAAATAAAAAGATCATTGTGAATGGGTGAACGATTTTGTTGAGAGGAAGCAAAAGAAGTTTTTGAATATAGAAATCTGTGAGTCTCAGACATCCAAGGAAGGATAAAAGCAGCATAAGCTCTCAAGCCCGGCGAAGGCGAAAGCTCTTGGTCGGCCACTGCGAATGTTCTTGAGAAACAAGCCTTTGGATTTGTCATCATAGACATTAAAATTTTAAATTAAAAAAAGGATCAAAAAAGCTCTGTGCAAGAACGAAAAGTAAATAAATGGTGCAAATGAGAGAATCTCAGACATCCAAGGAAGGATAAGAACAGCACAAGCTCTCAAGCCCGGCGAAGGCGAAAGCTCTTAGGCGGCCACTGCGAATGTTCTTGAGAAACAAGCCTTTAGATTTATCATCACTGATTCAAAACACAGAACACTGTAAAAACATTTGTGTTCCGAAAAGAAAAGATCTTTTGAAGATGGATTTATGAAATATAAACTTCAGAAACTGTAACTAAAAGCAACATGGTGACAAAGTTTTTGTTTTGCTTAATTTGAATGCTAACAAAAGATTAAAACAATCATCACAAAAAGAGTAATAACAACAAAGATGGCAAGAGAATGATTAAGGATACAGAATATCGGAACATCTGAATGCATTCGCAGAGTCAAAACATAATCAACAAATGCCAGAATATCAGTCCCTAATCTTTATTGGCAACGTACAGCGCTAAAAACGCTATTGAAAAAAGCGCATCAGAGACTCTAATTTGTTGCCGTAGAGCCCATAGGCAGGATTTTACCAATTCCTTAAGTACATAAACAAGGTTTTTAGAATCTGGCGTCTTCTCACAAAATCATAAATTACAGAAGCTCAGAGAGTAGCGATTTTTAGATATCATCAAATAGCTAGAGAGCTTTCAGAGTTTGATGGTATATAATCATCATCATTGCTTTACAATCCAGAATTGCACAAACTAGAAGTAACCCAAGGAACAAAAGTTCATCCAAAACTCATGAGCAGTAGAATCAGGCCTCAGAAAGCTATAGATAATAACATCATAGAGCAGGAAAGAGATCCAATCTCAAGTGGTACGGACAATTTTGAGCATCACTGGCCATGAACATTTCAGATCAAACTACATGGAAGAAAGAAGGGTGAAGAAGAAATCTTACCTTGGCGAGCCTTTGAGGAACCCTAATTTGCGAGAGGAAGAGATCGGTGCAGGGAAGAACGTGCGCGGCGCGTTTATAAAGGCGATGGAAGCCACTAGAAACCCTAATTTTGACTTCGAAATTACTATAATGCCCTCCACACGGGGGAGCTCTCGGCTACTATCTTAGGCCGGGGAAAACTCGAAGCCCATTAGCCCGTTGAAGGCCCGTTATCGTTTGGATCTGAATCCTCAAATTCGAGAAGTTCTAAAATTGTGAATCCGACCCAGTCTAATCATTTATCGGGAAAAAAAAAAAAAAAAAGAAAAACGAATATGAATTACCTCAAATTAAAAAAATCGTGAATTTATAAAACTGAATAATTCTAATGATTCTTTTTCTTCACCCTCACTTCCTCTCTCTCTCTCTTCCCAACACATGATTAGGATTGTCCAATTTCATAAATTCATGATTTTTTAAATTTAAATAAACTGAATCCACCAAAAAATACAAAAAAAAACTTTTTCAAATCCAAATGATTAATTTTCTATTTGTGTTCTTCTATTTACTATAAATGTTACTTAAATCTCTAACCTTTCATCATGGAGAGTCGGGCGGATACCACATCTGTGGTCCGATATGACATGGGTGCACTTCTTCTTCTTCTTCTTCTTTTTCATTTTTCCTTTTAACGAAAGTTTATATAATTCCACAAAGTGTCACTGAAACCTTAATGCACCACTAGCATTTCAATGATTGTAATTTACCTCATGAGCTTTTAAATTGTGTTTAATGTACCCATTATTAACAACTCTTCATAAATTCTATAACGTCCGTTTAATTTTTCTCCTTTAAATTGACATACAAAGAGTAAAAGGTAAAAAGAAAAGGTCATACTTTAGGGAAGGAGAAAAATAAGGGAGGAAGCTCAAAATGAACAGAAGTTATACAAATCAATGGGAACTCATCAATAATTGATCGTAACGGTACATTGAGCTCAGTTTGAATGTCCAGGGTGGTTGACATTAAGGTTTAAACTTAGGAGAATTGTTTTGTGAAAATATATTATAGACAAATTTGATAAATATAAAATTTAAATAAATTAATAGGATTTTTTCACGTACACACGCTAGTCATCCATCAACATGTTGTAGGGTGTATTTTTAGCTCTAGATACAAAGAAGTGTGATTGCATTCTTTACAACCATCTTTAGTTCTCTGTAATATTTTTAAGTCCATCAGTTTTTAAGTTTAGAGGATCAAGATTTAAGCTTCAAGTATCCATGTGGTCGGGGTACCAAGCATTTCAATTCCAGTATTGACCAAACAGACGCATGAGAGTTGGTCCCACTACCACCATGATCTAAGCGATGGAGTCCACTTGATGCTAGTGTTAGCAATCCACTCTAAAAACACATGGTTTTAACAAGTGGCCGCTTCGTAACGGTATCAATGCGTCTCGATACCATTACACCCCTCTTTAATGGTATGAGTACGACTCACGGTCGTAACAGCCGCGACAACCGTTACTGCCAGATTAAAGAGGAAAAAAAATTGGCGAACCTTAATAAGATGATATATATTGGAGGAAAGATAGTTTTACACGTTGTTTTTGTATTTTATTTTTATTTTCTATTAACAAAATAAGATGATGTATAGTGGAGGAGAGACATTATTACATGTGGCTTTTGGAGAATTTAATTTTTTTTATTAATAAAATAAGATGATGTATAATGAATGAGAGATATTTGTATATATCGCTCGATTATTTTATTTTCTATTTTTTATTAACAAAAAAACGTGATGTAAAGTTGGGGGGATTATATTCCTCTTGCTACCTGTTCAAGTGAACCAAATGTTGGCTTTTTTTACTTTATTTTGCCAATGAGATGGACAAATGATACTCATGTTCAAGCTACAAATGATAATGTGGATGATGAAATTAATAAACCGGCGCGTCATTCAATGTGGTGGGGATGAATTACCACCACATAACATTTATTGTAATTACAAAAATTTGTTAAATTTATGTGATTTTCATATATGATAATATGTATTAAAATCTTTATTGTTGTAGTGGTACAAATCAAGATACATATAAATTTTATGTTTAATAGCGTACTTAAATTTATCTAAAATCTAAAAGTCATGTGTACCAGTGTTTGCTTGATAAATAAGGTGGGTGAAAATAGTCTAAAAATCATTTATAACATTTTTATAAACTTAAAATGTGAAAAAAAAAAAAACAATTGTCGTGCGCCGTGCCTCATAATTCACGTCCATTATGCCCATGTCCAGTTACAAAACCCCCATTACACCCGCGTCCCATTCAATTCGCAACCGTTACGCGATGGCACCCGCAACCGCTATTTAAAACCATGCTAAAAAATCTTTGCTTTCATTAATAAGTTGGGTAATTCATTCAACAAAACATTTGAAATAACATTACATATACATTATTTATATCCTTTATACCAAAAATTATTATATGATAAAATTTATATAATTTTATATTATTATACGATCAAAACACTCTTTGAAAGACGACATAAACCTTGTTATATCACCCTTTTGGGTACTAGGGTTTCCCAAATATTCGGTTCCTCTGGTATGGTTGTATATATAGACTTACGCCCAATAATTGTAGGCAATTTTTTTATTTTTTATTTTATTTATTATTATTATTATTATTATTTATCGAGAGAGAGGACCTGTCTTCTTCATCATTTTCAGAACCCATTAGAAACAAATAAAACTCCATTCCCAGGTGCGAGAAAAAACGAAGGGAAAGGGAAAAAAAAATGGCATTTCTGTGTTGTGGGCATCCGTCGTTCATGCCGATTGTTCATGGTGGCAGAGCTCAAACCCCACCTCCCATTGTGCTTCAACGGAACCCTGTTCTCCCTCACACCCCTCCCTCTCCGGGTTTGAACAGCTTCAGGTATTCTTTGTTGACCTTTTTTAGTTTTGCTGAAAATCGAGTTCTCGCTCTCCTGTTTTTGAGATCCGGGTTTCCCAATTCCATCTTTTTCTAGTGTGTTTGTAAATTAGTAAAGAAGATTATCGGCTTCAATTCTCCAGTCGTTTTTGGCCTTAAACTGTTCATATGGGCATGCATTTATGCCTTTTTAGTCTTTGATACATGGTGTATGTAATTTATATAAGTACAGAAGCACCCTAGGGTTCCTGATTTGGCCTCAGACTAACTTGGTTGTGATGGAACTAGTTTCTTTTAAATGTCACATTTTGTTTTCCAAATATTTGCCACTTTTAGGTTCTGGACTTTGCATTTATTATTCATATTATTCATCAAATTGTTATAATGTGGATATATAACTTTTAGAACCTTTTTGTACTGGAGCTTTAATTTTATTTCGAGGGGCCTTTTGGAACTTTTTTCTAATGCAAAACAAAGATGAACATAAGATAGATTCACCTGGCTGGCACGCATCTGCCTCATCCTGATCACAAGGAGAGGTTCACCATGATGGGGGGTACCAGACTTTCCTATGCGAAAACTCTTGTAATCTGAAGTTAGCTGAGCAATGGGCTTTTATATATATATATATATATATCATCCAGTGTGAATGTGTACATGGAAGGTGCTCTTCATCACGTATAAAACAGTAGCCTACTAGTGGCTTTTCCATTCTGGTCGCATTTTGGGTTGGAGTCGTACGGTCATATATTTTCTTAAGATGAATTAAAGCCTCATTCTTAAATTGTATTAGAATAGATGCGGTTCAACGTTGTTGATTTTGCTGCCCCAACATACAGGACCCAGAGCAGTACAGTTTTCACATCCTCATTCTTAAATTCCAAGTTTTTATGCACTTTAGGAGAGCCTTTTTTCATAGTTAACTTTGTGGCGTCTGAGACTATTCGGCCAATGTCATGGGTTAATCAGCAATTAAAACTGAAGTGAGTTTGAAAAGAGAGAGACATAACATTACTGTTAAGGTATTTGGGTTTTGGCATAAAATGGATAGTAAAAAAAGAATGAAATGTTACTTTCGGATAAAATGTAGGAATTTGTAGTTTAGATAAAGACTGGAAACTCAAAGAGAACAAATTATTTTCTTGGGATGTTATCCTAGGGCTGGCATTGTTTTTCCAATCTATCCAACTGTTCTATTTACGGATGGGAAGCACGTGGCACTTTGTTCAAAACATTGGTTCCTTCCCTCAAAATGCAGCAATGTTCATGGATGATTGTTATTGCATGAAACAGCCTTCAACTCCAAATTATTTATTTATTTATTTATTTTTACATATTTGGTTGACTAACTACACCTAACTCATAAAAATAAGTTATCCAAGGTTTTGGTTTGCTAATTATGTTTATTCTAACTTGTATCTTATTTAATCAAGCTTCAAAACGAGATTGAGCATAACAGCCCGTTTATTGCGATCAATCGTCCACCTGATCCCAACTCAGTTCTAACTGTTCACCATTATCAGAGGTTTGTCATGGTTGTGGCGTTTCTTTTTGTGTGTGGGCGCATTGGAGGAAAGAGGAGGGAAAGGGGGGGGGGGGGTTTGAAGGGAGAGCTACATCCTGTAACCCATGGGCCAATTGACCTCCTTAAGGATGGAAGAAAATAAAGTCAACAGTAACACTAGAAAGAATGATAGTGGATAGTGTCATGAAACTTGGATGAGACTTTCTGTGGCAAAACATGGGATCGATCTTCTGATATTGTATTAGTTTACTTTCGCTAATAATCCTGATTAATGGCCCTAGTTCTCACTAAAATATTCAATTCCAACTTAAAAATAGTTTGACTGCAGACGATTCACTCTTAAGCAAGTAGTTTCTCAGGTATGTGCTCCGAGGCCCTAATGTATTCTTTCCAGGCAACATGTTATTTGTAAAGTCCTGTATTTTCTTTACTCGAGCTTACTGCCTCTTTCTTTTATGCACCCGCTTCATCATGACAAGTTCAAGTTATGCCGTTTGTCTTAAATCTCTGATACCTTTTTGAGGCTCTCCATTTAGTCCTTCATTCTGAGGAATTAAACTAATATTACCTATTGAAGGAAATTCAGTTAACCTGTTCAGTTTACTGTCTTGTTAGCAAGATTGTGATCTGGCATGGAATTTGTTTAAAATATGTTATTTTGCTGCTCTAATCGACTTTGAAAGTGTGTTCGGTTCGCATTATTGAAGATGCCTTTAAACATCAGTTACACATTGATGTATGTATACCTTGTTTGTCTTTTTTCTTTTTTTTTTTTTACACCTCTGTTTGGTTCAACATTCCTTGAGCCAAACATGCGATAAACCTTCATTATCATATTTCAGGTCACCGCATGCTCTGGAACTGCAAATAAGGCGGAGGCTGGCCATCGTGTTTTCTTCAAACACCGATTCTTCAGGTGGAAACTCCTCCAAAGAGAAATCGGTTGGAACTGGAACTGGAACTAGTGATGCTTCCCAAGGCCCTCCATTGCTGACCATTTTGGCTGGTTTTATAGTCTTTCTACTCGTGTTATGGACCATTGGGTCGTTTATAATGTGGCTGATTGGTATAATTGTCGGATGAGTTACCAGTTTTGTCTGGCTTGGCTGGTTACCATCTCTCATCACACCAACATGGAAAATCATGAGCAAATGTATCTGTATCCTAAATCGGCATTTTCCAATGAAAGCAATGGTCTTTCCTTTTTGTTTGTGGTTTGGTAAAATTCTTCACCCTCATGGAAATCCTGTACATCCAGCATAGCTCAATTCCCACTTCTAGAATTGGAAGAAGGCCTACTCGTTTCATCGACGGATTCAAGAAAAAGATTAGGCCACGGCGCAAAACCATTTCGAATCATATTTTTTGTCCAATAATGTGAGACACAACCTTACATGCGACTCCGACGAATGCCAGCCAGGGAGAAAAATAAGCCTAAATTCATACATTGATGTAAGCACCAAAAGCTTCTTGTTTATGCAACGTGACAAGAAATAGGAACATATGCACTTATATAAATGAGGGCTTCTTTGTTTACGCACCATAACAAGAAAAGAGAACAAATGAGGGCTCCTTGTTTACACAACATAAGCAGAAAAGGGAACAGATGAACTTATAAAAAATGAGTTGAAAAGAGCGTGGTAATTAGTCGGAACCCTCTCCGCCAGGTTTGGGAAATTCATCTCCAGTCGATGCTGAAAAATTGCGGCGTTCATCGGCAGTAGCGGTGATGACTGGCATCCATACATCTGCTGTGCTACTCAAAAGAGTTCGCACCTGTGGGTCTGCTGCCATGGCTGAAGATATCATTTCATCGACATTATCCAGTTTCTCTGATAATTTATCCAACTCACTTGCTATTTCCAACTAATAGACGAGCAACAAGAAAGTGATGCTTAGAAAACAAAATAATTTATAAAAAACTTATAGAAGATGTTAATTTTATCAAGATAATGGGAAAACTCGAGGTGCAAGGGAGAGATAAATCATAAAACATATGAAAATGGCAGGTTTTTTTTAACCTCGTCAAGCTTCTGAGCAGACTTTGAGGGTACTTTTGTGACCTCTAATCCCAGGGCTTCAATTTTAGCACGTAATTCAACTTCTTCTTGATTCGTTAATGACTCCACCTACACATAAAGGATAAATGTGGGGGAAATGTTACCTGAAGAAGTATGAAAAATTTATGATACCTTTATGAATGAAATGTTGCATTTAGAGAATACTCATTGGAGAAAACAAAGACACAAGTGATCTGTACAAACACTGATGCATCACCTTTAAATCATGCAATTTTAGAGTCCTTCGGCAATACAAGGTGATGGATGGGAACCAATAGCAAAGTTCTTTTCTAAGGTGGTGTACAGCATTTTCCCCTAATTTTAATAATAAATGATTCTTAATCCATATCAAATGACACAAGGAAAGAAATGCCCGCATATATATTCCTCAGTTTTATCTGAATATACTACTATATCTTCCCATGGTTTGTCCCTTTTTCAATGTATAATTTCATTTGCACCTACAAATTACCAAATCCATACCAAATATAGTAAAACAGTTCCTAAAATTTCTTTCTAGCATGATCATGGGGTAGGATGAACAGCTCACGCACGTTCATGTATGAACATGCCTTCTCCACAGTTCATATACAAGGGAGATTTAAGGCCTGGGATAAAGAAAACGAGCAATACAATCCACCACACAACTTGGTGGAATCAACCTCTCACATCAACTATAGAGGGGGAAGGAACTATTGCTTGTTCCATGCCAAATAGAGTGGACTTAGAGATCCTCCAATGAAAGAGGGAAAAAAAAAAAAAAAAGAAGAGAAGCTCAAACAAGAGCAGCCTTCCAGTCTCTATATAACTCAGACAGTCAACCATGTGAAAAGGCCAGTAGAGAACACCCATACAGATAACACATTTCTCCAAAAGCAGTTCATACTGATCAGAGAATGTTCTATTATTGGGCTCAAACCAAACCTCCCAAAGAATAGCGAAAACTGCCACCCACGATAGACCCCAACTGAATCTTGAACACTTAGTTTGCCAATCAACTCGTATAACATTTGGATTTTTTTAGTGCCAAGCATCCACCACTGGCAATGATGCACCACAGGTTCTAGTAAGTAGCCTAAACTATAATGATCAAAGTGCATTCTCACTCTCAACCTAAGGCTCTCTTCTCTCCATTCCCTTCTCCTTTGACGACCATCTCAGAACAAATATTCAACCTGCAACTTAAAGTGATGCGACCCTCACGGAAATGGTTGTATCCACTTATCTGCAATAATCAACTTCAATCTAACTATTTACTAGCTTTCCTAGATGACCATATAAGCAAGTTAAGCATCTCTCCACATCACTCTCGCTCATCTCCGGTAAACAAATATTAGAATTTAGGAGGAAAAAAAAGGCTCATAAATTTGCGGAAAATCTTGTAAGAACACTGGACTAAATCCCAAATAGAATTCATGTGTATCATCCGCGAAAAAACTGGCAAAAACTAAAAATCAGGAAAAGAAACAGAAATTCTAACATGTATTATCCAAACAAGTAAGTTTCCATCAAATGCACACAAGAGGCGGGTCCAGAATAAGACAAAAGGAACCTTAACCTCGGTACAGCAGCCAAGTCATATCAAAATTAGGATAAATATAAACAATCAAACACCCAGATCAGAAAACTTTCATCAGACGAGTAATCAAAGTAGTACTGCCATTCACCCAGATTGTCTCATCAAATAAAATTCATTCTATGAGTACATAACTCAAAATAAAGGATCTCAATCTCAAACTGAAGAAGATTTGAGCATTAGTACTGGAAAAAGGTCACAAATCTAAAGCATGTGGTATGGGGGTGGGGGGAATAGTATCATAGGGATTTGAGAATGAGGAGATATGAATTGTAGGGTACCTGGTGAAGGAGACCGGAAAGGAGGTGAAACAGCTCTGCATCTGGTTTTGGAGCTTCTGCCATCTCTCTCTCTCTCTCTCTCTCTCTCTCTCTCTCTCTCTCCCTCCTCCCCTCCCAAATTCTGTCATTAAGTAGGAAGCCACCCGGTTAAAACGAAAACGGCGTCGTTTTCAAGTTAGATGACCTCTTGTGGTATCCTTCCCATTTATCCCCCCATTTGTTCCTCTTAATTATTTAAAGATAATTTTTAAAATAAATTTAATCATTTGAATTGAAATAATAAATATAAATTCGAAACCGATTTTTCAATTGATTATAATGAATGGGTTCTACATTTCCAAATCTCATGAAAATTGACATGCTTACATATTTTTGTATCTTATTTCAATCTGTAGGGTTAAAATTATTTAAAAACTTCTTAAAATTAACTAAGATGAAGAATTGGACATAAAAATTGAGAGAAGGAGGTGATTTAAAATGTACTATTTTTCCTTCAATTTACTAATTATACGTCTAAGAAAACTCAAAAGAAAAAAGAAAAAGAAAAGAAAAAAAAACAAACAAACCCTCAGTAACCAATTTAAACACCTAGAGTGCCTTTGCAATGTATTCACCTTAGCAATTACCAAGAATTATGAAATTTTGTATTTACCGAAAAAAAAATTGAAATTTTAAGCCGTTGATCAGAGGAAAGAACATTTCTTTTTTTTTTTTCCCGTCCACAATAAACATAAAAAGGAACATATTTTGGTGTGCATCCGAATTATTACACCCCCTAAACGACAACGTTTCACTTATATTTAAAATTAAGTTCGAAGCAGCATCGAATTTTGCATGCAGTGCCAGAACAGTTTTCGGTATTATCTGTCTATGATTCCAGTTGGGGAGAAGAGATCCTCATAAAAACATGAACAAAACCAAAATCAAATCCAAATCTCAAGAAAAATAATACAGGGAAACAAATCAAACAGAACAAAAGAAACAGATTGAGCAATCTATACAAGTAAATGCTTATTCTACATAAAAGGAATCAGCAATGCAACCAGCTTTATTACTTTCCCAGAAACTTAAACAGCCTCTCACAACAATACAGAAGGATTCCGAAAAGCACTACAAATTACACGATTCAGAAACCATCGCGTGTAACTCTCGTAAAAGGAGACCGAAAAATACCATATATTCAGTTCCTATACAGTGTAATACAACCATGTAAAATTGGAGAGGCAACGGTAACGAATCAGAACTACTTCAGCTCTTCAAGAGCACGCGTATACATGCCCGACCCAACAGCTCCAGATGACTTGTGCCACGAGTTGGACTGTTTTACAGTGCTGCTAGGCTTCATACAAATGGCTGGCATGGGTTCCACACAGGAGCAAGATACCCAAAACACGCGGATGTTGATCAGATTCCGGTAGCCTAATCATTTATGTTCCACTTGTGGATGAAGAAGGGCGGCGAGCCTAGTTTTGTACCTTGCAATACGTCGTAGTCGCTCCTCCCTTAACCTGTGGCCAATACGTCATGGTAACTAGGTTAATGCATTGCATGTCCTCTATGTAAAAGAATGTATGCGGAAATTGCATACAAGTCAAGAAATTAAAATTTAACCCTGAAAATGTTATGCTCATCATTCCAGCGTAAGAATTTCGAGTACCATAGTGATTGCACCTTCTAAAAAGTAATAAAGGGAAAGACAGTGTTCACTTTGGGATCTAAGAATAAGCCTGAGAAGTGACATGGCAAAAAGTCATTAACCTAGAAGGCCAAACCCAAGCTTCAATGCATATAATGTTGCTTCATGTTCCTTCGGGGAAGATATAAGATCACAGGTGTAAAGTTTTAGTAGAAAGAACAAAGGGATGCCACTCAACAAAAGAAACGATAAAATACAATCTAGTTTTTTGCTAGACTATCATTTTACGCACTAAAGATTTTCATGCTGTTTAAGGATTAACAATTCATCCCAAAGTGTTAGAAGTGTGAAGGCATTTGGGAGTGGGATGGTTGGGGAGGTGGCTACCTTAAATTAATCAAGAGTTCTTCACAAGTAATGCTGCCAAAAAAGTCAAAAGGCATAAGCCAATGTCCAGGGACAGTTTGTGCATCAAAACACTCCCTCAACCTCAAGAATCCCTCTTAAAACAGTAAGTTCATTATGCGCCATTAGATTACACCACTAGCTGCTTGATGTAGTGGTACCAGCGTGTATAACGAAACCTTGATTCTAGGCAAGGTCAAGTGTTTACTAAGTCGCGTGCGTATCTTTGCCAATTCCAAAAAAAAAAAAAAAAGTTATTAATTATATTAGACTACAAGTCAATATATCATATATTTTTTGCGCCCATATTTACACAAAGTGAATCTCATAATTCAAAAAATCGAAGGAGCCACACAAAGGGTTAACTGATTCATGGTACATTGTAATATGCTGTACTGGTATGGGGTACGAATATTTATCCGGTACACAATAAGAGGGGGAATGCTTAGCCGGGTAGCCATGCAATAGGGCCAGTACTTTGGTAGTTCTCATATGTTGATAAGAACTTGATAAAATTAATATAATACATGTATAGGAAAAAGATTCACAGAGTATCACTGACAATGAAAATCATTGAATTAAATGACTTTCCCAATTTGTTGCAGGGTAGAGGACATTGTAGTACATAATCTAATATACAAAATAATTTTCCCCTATTCAAATATATTCTCCTTGACTAATTTGGATTGTTCTTCACACGAATTGGATCATGCAATATGGGACATGCTTACAGTGGGTGAAACAAATTAGGCAACAAAGGCCTCATGCTACTGGAGTCTCAGGCATCTCAAGGGTTTTCAATTCAGTCTCGCATCATACCAGCTTAAAGATAAATAACTCAATAGCCTGATTATCTATGCTGTGAGGCATCAAAGATGGCAACTTAAATTCGAGCTAGACTTGAAGTCAAAGGTTTTACTTTAAAAACAACAATATACAAAAATTAGAAAGAGAGCACGATTAAGCCAGATGCTTTAGAGAAAATCTTACCGTGATCGGATCCTTTTAGCACGCATGATATGTCTTTGCAACAGATCTTGTGCAGATAAATTCTCAACAGATTCTTTGTCCTAGAGGTGGATGCAAACCAAAATTTAGTCTACAATATTAAAACTCCACTTATCTCCACATATTCCAACATTTGGATCAGTTCAAGTAAATGGTAAAATTTATATACATCTTGGGCAACTTTCCAAAGATATTCTTCAATACTTTTAGACATGCAATTATACAATGACACATCAGCATCCAAAAAGCACAATAAGGAAAATTAAGCGACTACCTAGGGAAAAATTAGAAAAGTGCAACTAAAATATTGATTAAATAAGCACTTTGAATATCTTTTAAATATAACGTTGAACAGATGCACATACACACATTCGCACGTAAACAACTTACCTCTATCACATCCTCACTACCTTAAATCCACATGTTATAATTTCTTTTTGTTTCATACTCTAATGGGAACTCAATTTATCCATGATAACGATAACGGAAATAACAAGAAGTGCCACCTACCTCTACCACTCCCTCATCTTCCTCTTCTTCACTGTGATCCCTTTTCTTTGGCAGTTGAGCATCTGCCACAGATATAGGTAAAGGTCTAGGAAGAGACTTCACACCATTCTCAAATTGTGGCTGCCAGAAAATTTTAAATTTGTTTTGACAAAAACCCACAAAGAGTTAGAAGATAAACATAAATTTCAATCAGAAATATCTTGTAGACCATAAAATTACTGCCCAAGAGCGAAATTCATTGAGTTAAAAAAACAAAATGCATGCCTATTTCCGATCATGGAACCATTTTTATTGGAAGCTGAAAGCAAAAATGGGGAAAACAAAATGGTTCCATGAAACCCAAAAACAGCAAACGGAATAATTCCACCTTGATCCTTGAGACTATTAAATAAGGAGTGCAGTCAATTCTAAAAAAACAATGAGCATTATCAATGCAAATCCAGAAAATAAAAATCAATCTCAAATTCAGTAGACACATTCCAACCCACATAATACGAACCTGCCGTTCCTCAGGATAGCCATTCCTCAACCAGGATCTGCAAAGTGAATATATTGAAGCCCCTTCTAATATCCTGACCTGAAAATAGAGTTTAAGGTTCATACATTGCCAGCAAAACAACCAAAACTATATGCTGTACAAATAGAATGTACGCAGCCTAGAAGCACCCATTCTATTTGATGGGTAACTAAGGGTGTAAGAGCTTCAAAAGTAATCAATTATTACATAAACATGTAATATGCAACAAAATAGAAAGAATTATAAAGAGGAAAAGAACATTTTAATGCAATACGTGATTTCAGAGAGGAACAAAAATTGACCAATGTAAAATAGTACAGGTAGCACAAGGCATTTTACTTTTCCACAGGCGGCGAATAGTTATACCTCTTAAAAATAAATTAAAAATATAATTGAGTAAAAGAAAAGGAAACAAGGGGACATCCTGAAGTGGAGAATGACCTTGACTTCACTGTAAAAAGGAAGTACTTATCCTTATGTGGATGAAAATTATTTCCACAAAATATATTTTACTGTCAACCAATCAAACAATTGAAGATATTTCCATGAATGTAATGTTTAATAAAGTTTGATCCTTACCACATATTAAAAAGGTCCTTCTTAAACCATGAGTTCGTAAATATGTTTCTACAATAACTCCCCTTAATATTTTATAAATTTCCATATTGACCAACAATTTTCCTGAAAAATATAGACTAGTTTAAGCTCTGTCTTCCCAAAAAAATGTCACAGGTAAACAAACAAAATACAGGAGACACTAATCATCCACACTATGAATGACTAAGTAATTGCGTACAATCATGCTTATACCTGAATCATCTCTTTTAATACTACAGCTTCTACAGTATGGGAATCCATAATAAAAGAGCAGGCATGCATTATTTGCCATTGAAAAAATTAATGGCACTACGTTCATATAACATTACATAAAAATCATAAAACCATGATATTTAGGACGTGGTGTATAGTTCTGTTGCAATAACCATTAGACCCTCATGTTGTGTAATAAAGAAAAAGAATCAGGCTCCATGTGTCCCATTTAATACGCCAAGTATCTTTGGACCAACACAAAAATGAGTTTTAGCTATACGTTTTGACCATTTCCTTCATCAAAACTGAAAATATCCATGTAAATATTTTAACCATCAATTTATGGATTTTCTATACGTCTTTTTCTTTCCTTTCATTTGATTCCCCATTTTATGGGCAGGGGTTTTCCTAACCCAGCTAAAAACTACCCAATTAAAAGTTCCATAAGAAGTGTGCCACTTTATCTCGTCAATTATCTGGCACATGATAAAACTCTCTCTCTTGTTCAAACAGTATTGTGAGCATGCTGCATTTTACTATGAAGAACTATGTAGCATGTACGTGTCAAGTGGGCACGTAACTCCCACTAATGCAAATTTACATATAATTTGTGGCTCAAGATACTAAAAGGGAAAAAAAAAAAAAGGATGCAATATATAGGATTGTGTATAGATTCTTGCTCACTTTTCGATCTCTGACAATTTTAATGGTGTCTTGATCCCTACAGAAAGCATGGTAGAAACTATCAACACCATGTCATAATACTAAATTTTTAAGGAATGGAAAAAGAATTGCTAAAATGCAACACTACCTTGGATCTTTGTAGCCATTACAATCAGAAGCTGAAGATGGAGATGAAACAACCTGGGAGAAAGAAACCATGAAAACTCATAAGCTCTACATAAAAACACAAACATTAGAGTACCAAATCAGAGATGACAAAAGGAAAAAGGGACACACGAATGAACAATTGTCCTTAGTTATGCCTCTAGAATGTAAAACAACTATTCAGAAAAATTTATACTGCTAAAAAAACCCACTCACAGGGGGGACTTTGGGTTTAGAAGAAAGTACTTGGATTAATAAAACAAGGACATCCAAATAAACAAATATGATTTTTCAGTCTACACATGTTTATTCAGAACTCATAATCTAAAGAATAAGTCGTAATCTGCAATTGAACTTTGGCAGGAACTTTAAATTTTATGCTGACATGTATTGAGGATGGGCTTCAGATTTTTTCTTAACTGTTCTTGCAATTCTTGCATGTTATTGAAACAACAGAAAGAACCTTGAAAGTCTTCTTGAATTAATCAAGAAAGGAAATATAATGAAGTAGCTCATGCAGCTACACCCAAACCAACAAGGCTGTATATAAAACGTAGAGTGCAATAACATGGACTTCACTAAGTGCTTTCACAAAACATACAACATCTTAACCAACCCAATAAATAAACAAATACTTAAGAAAACAATTATACATCCAAACTTTCAGGAGCTCGGGTAAACTAACTGCAGACCACAAAAGGAAACGAGCCACCTTGATTTAGATTTAGATTTAGATCAATGATTCAAAATATTACCAATACCCAATTCACAGAATGGAAATTTATTTCTCACTTGTTCTGGTAACATTCTCTTAAAATGGGATCCATTAAATAGAAGTAAACTAAGTCAAGTTACATTGTCCACGTAACTCACATTACCATAATTGGAACACAAGTTTCTTCAGCACAAAAGCTATATGCAAACATTAACAAACTAAACCCAGTTAAGTTACCGAGCACTGGGAACCCAAATTCTCTAAGAACACAAAACAGAAAAGCATCACATATTTTCACAGAAGAAGCCGCAATTACCTTTGGAGGCCCGGAAACTGGGACACCCTTAATTGGCGCGGAGCCCGAGACGGCACTCCCTCCGGTGGAGCCAACATGTGAATGGTGCAATTGAGGGGCTCTCATCATCTGAAACGCCTGAAAGTGCGAATCCGAATAGGGGGTAAACCCAAAAGGGCGCATCTGGGGCGGAAACCCCATGACGGGTCGAGGGGGGAAGCCGGTGCCAGGGTTGGCTACGGTGACGGCCGGATCGGGAAACTTGGGGCGAATTGATTTGGGGAGGAGCCCGCGGCCGGGGCCGCCAACTGGGTAAAGAACCCCCTGAGGTGGGTCTTGGGGTTTAACACTGTTGGAATTGGGAACCCTTGAAGAAACTGAAAAGCTAGGTTGGGTTTGACCGGTGAAGAATGGCGTGGGGTTTAAGGGCCTTGCTTCTCTCGCCTGCTGCTGCTGCGGAGGCGGCGGTGGGCTAGTGAAGGTGCGGCTGCTGGAGACCGCGGCGGTCGTCGGAGGGTTAGCGGCGGCGGGGGACGGGGAATGGGGATCTGGAGGGAAAGAAGAGGTACCCATTTGGGGAATGGTGGTTTTGATGGCGGGGGGATTTAGGGGTTGGAGGGTTTTATTTGAAAAATTTATTCCTTTCTCTCTCCTCTCTCTGTGTGAGATTTGGAGCAATGGGAGATTTGATTTTTTTTTTAAATTTATTTATTGGAAAGATATTTAAAATATCACTTATGATTTGGGACATTTTATAGTAATACCCTCTATCATTTTAAACGATGTCATATTACTTAAAATTTTTAATAATGGCACATATTTTGAGGCACATAGCACCATAGCACACCCCAAATACTTTACTTCCATGTAGAGATGCTCATTCTAACAAAAATTAAAAAAAAAATTAAATAATATTTAAAATATATTAAACATTGGTCTCAAATCAAAGAGGATAACAAATGAAATCTAATGATATATAGCTCGTCCAAATTTGACTTCAAATCAATAAATTTTTTTCTTATTAAATTAAAAGGACCACAAAACGAAAACAACTCCAGAATAATACAAAAAAATCCTAAAAGTAGGTGTATGGACCTAATCATTCCCTATGTAGATATTAGTCTCGCAATAATAAATTGCTAGACACTTTTTTATTTTCAAATATTGGTCTCACAATTGAGTATTGCGAGAACAGTAATTTATTATTTTGGTCTTGCAATACTCAATTGTGAGACCATTTTCTTTTGGCTCTTACAAATAATAATTGCGAGACCCTTTTTTTTTATTGGTCTCACAAAACATATTTGTGAGATAGGCTTTTCTAATTCAGTCTTACAATAAATAATAACAAGAACTACTTTTTTTTATGCCCCAGTTTATGAAAATATTAGAAATACCACATAAATACATTAATTCATATGTCACGCCAAATAAATACAATAGAAAATAAACCACAACCCGGTCACATAGGCTGCTTACATGTTCGTCGATTGTGTTCTTGTTCGTGACACCTGGAGCTTTCACAAATTCAACTAGACGAATCCATTTTATTTCAGATTCTTCTAGTCCTACACAGCTGCAGCCAGTTCATTTATATGCCAAATCAGGGAGTTGACAACTGCTAAAGTGTTGCCATTCATCAGGGTAAGCGGACACTCATAGCGACGAGTCGTACAATGGCTTCAATTTGGGTTCCCGAACCTTCAATAACGCATTCGCTGAAAAATAGTATGAAACATATTGAGAAGGGTTGATGGATAAATACCAGCAAATTACAACAACATGTGAATAAGAAATTTCAAATGAATCCCACTTACCACATAGTGGCAATTTTACATTAATATCTATTGTTTGTTCCCCCCCCCCCGCCCCCCCCACAAATAGCATTGTCAAATTGTGTGGATGTTTTCCTTCACTTCCAATGTGATTACTGCCCAGAATATTAAAGAAGCTGTTTATCTTGTAGAGTGATCATTTAATAGCCGCCATAATTGGTAGGGCTCTTGGCACTTTCAACACTTCGTTAAAGCATTCGACCATGTTAGACATCAACTCCCCACACCGATAACCACCGTCATGAGATATGATCCACTTCCCCACATCGATGGTGTCCAAGTATTTGAAAGCATTCGAGTTTATCTTTTTTATGTGGTTCATGTAGCGCTTGACAGCCCAACATAATTTCTTTAGCAATCTGCTCGGGAATTTTTTGGAAAAGTTGTTGTGGACATGCCACAGACAAAACTGATGAAAGACCAAGGCCTCTTGTAGATTATATCGCTCATCATTAATAGCTGCCGAAATAGAGGGTGCTAGTTCGAAATCAGGCACACTTTGTGTCAATCAAGAATGATATGTCGTCAAACCTTCTGTAGAAATCATACCCAGGAAAACGTAATCTCTTCTTAGATGACTACAAATGTAAGTGGATATACTTGCTAGTTTCTATTGGTTCCCATGGTCACGAGGAGTTTCCCTTATTTCACCCGACTAGGAAGGTGTCGTCTATTACGATGACTGGTTGGCAGTATTTCCAACTGACTATTAATGGTTGAATGTCGAAAACACATTCTGGAGCATAGCTCTACCAGAAATTGAGGGGTGTTTAGCTGCGATCTTAGTGATAGATTCTAGATTGTATTGCAGTAGCGCCAACAAAAACTTTGGGGGTTTGTTGAAAAAAGCCCAATCTCCAAAAATGGCCACCAACATCTTCTATTTTCCTAACCATGCTTTCTTATATATAGGCATGTAATTGTAATGCTGGCGTGCATCTTTGATAATGTGGCTCACCTTGTGGCTCAGTTCTTTCTTAACTTTTTCTCCTACAATTTCATAAATCATCAAAGAACTCACCAAAGCATTCTTCCCGTCGGGATGGTACAACGCTTGGTCCGCCAAGTAATTGACCATAGTACCCTAGTGGATCGACTTCTGGGGTCGGAATCTGCTCAAACTGAACATAAATCTGCCAAGTATGGAGGCAAAGATAATTGAATTAGAACAAAATGTAACTCAGTATACTATTATTCTGAATCAATGTTGCTGAATAACTTTCATCAACAGATAACTGCTTTGTCAGAGGTTGTAGCGTTGTGTTAGGTTGTAATAGGATCATATATAATGTGCCCCCTTCGTAATTGGTACTGATTTATAACTCTTCTACGATTCGATCACCCCAATATAATACTACAAGAATAAGGGGTGACGACATTTTGAACATTAAAATGATAAATATAAGAAATGGTAGAAGGGAGGTAGTAAATATCTGGAGAGGGAAAGGAGTACGGAGCACGGTGAGAGTAGGATAGAGAGGAGGGGGGGGGGGAGGGGGATTTAACGACTGGGGACTAACATTTAGACTCGCAATAGAAAATTGTGAGTCCAATATTCGCAACTGAATTTCAAAATTCAGGACATTTAGACTCATAATTTACTGTTGCGAGATTAACAACTACATTGTGAAGGATTAAATCCGCACACCTACTTTCAGAATTAATTTTTTTGGTATTATTCAGAGATTTTTTCCCTAAGAAACAATCGTGTGAGAGAAAGGTGGAAGCATGAATTACTATTTTGCCCTTATAAACTGATGAAGGGAGTAAAGGGGATATTTCAAAATTTTAAGCTAACGGGGTAATTTTGAAAATTAAAAGAATAGTTTCACCAAACAACTCTGACCCTTCTAATAGCATAGATAATAAAAATAGAATAAGCTTTGATATTTTTCTACTTTCAGTTTTTATTCAAAGACTAAGGACAAGTTTGACTGAACTAATTAGTAGCTCTTATACTTGAAAAAAAAAAAAACTCTTTTTTAATATTCAAAATGTTTTGAGAAGCTTTTCAAAAAGCTTTTCAAACTCACATACATAACGTAAGGCACAAAGTTATTTTATTTTTATTATTATAACCCACTTTAAAGCAATCCTTAGTATCACTTTTATCATTTTTTAAGCTTAAACCAAACATCTCCCTAGTAATTAAACAATTACGAGCTTTTAAGTTTTCAATTTGTCATCTTAGTTCTTGAAATAGTCATTTTTCCAATTCGGTCACAGTTTGCAACAGGTTTCTCTATCTCATTTACTCTAATTAAACCATCCTTAATTCGAGAGCTTAATATACTACCTCAAAATGAAAGTACTAAAGAGGGTAGGAGTTACCCGTAAGCAGTATTAGCTCAACTCATATAATTGAGGCTTTGAGTTTTTACCGAGTTGAAAATTGAGGCTTTAAGGTTTTACCGAGTTGAACTTAGAAACAATCTCCATTTCATTTCTTCAGGCTATTTAGTTTCCTTTGTAACTAAATAATTCTAAAATATATAAAATCAGTTGTTAAACATCCCCCTCCAAAAAAAAAAAAAAAATTACTCTCAACCACTGATTAAAGATTTTCCATTGATTTTTTTTCTTTCAACTTTTGTTCACTTCTGCTTTAATTGACCTATAACAATGAGAGGGTAAAAAAAGAAGAAAAAAAAAAAAAACAGGAAGAACGAATTAAAAGAGCGGGAGAATTACAAAAGAGAATAAAATGAAAAAAGTTTAAAATAAAATAAAATAATTATCGTGAGGGACAAATTTAGCACTATTTAAAGCTTAGCAAGTAGAATGTAATAATTAAAACTTTATGAATAATATCAAGATTTTTTTGAAATTTAAAGAAAAATTTGTATAAGGAAAAAATTAATGTATAGCAGCTACAGAGAAGTTGAATGCAGATACTATTTTATGGTATTTAGAGAAAATATAAATTTTAAAACTGAGCCACTTTAAAATTTATATTTTCTTTTTTTATTGGTATGCAACAGCTGTAGCAGCGTCAACCCTTGGTACAGGCATTGTATATGCACTAGGCAGGCAATTTCGTTGAAGGTGAATCCGTTTTTGAAATTACAATTTCAATCTTATCAGTAAGTATTAGCTCAACAAATAACTACTGGACTTGGTACTCAATTTTCCTCGGCGAGAATCATCATGATCTTCGTCGATGGCGTTCGCTTCTCCGCTCAATCCTCTTCGCCTCAGGTACGATTACATGCTTCGTCTTCAACCACCCTTTCTTCACTCATGTCCTCTCACCCGTTCTTCCCCATTTCATGTTTCCGATGCTACTACATACATGACAAATTAAACATCCTAGTTTTTGCATCTTAGGGTTCCAATTGTGGAACATGAGCATCGAGGAAGTAGGTATTCTGCAATACAGGAAAGGAGTTGTTGTGGTCCTCAACGCGAACTTCACCAATTATTTTTGGTCGTGAATCATGTCGTAAATCGAAAAGCTCATTTCTGAATTGTGAATCGGTAGATTCATCACGTTACATAGTCGGCAGCAGCGTTTATTAGATGGACACCATAATACATTCTTCCTTATCCTTGTAGCAAGGGCATATCATTATAACCTCTGATAATATGCTACAATTTGAGAGGGGTGAAATTAATAGGGCTTCTGTTTGTAATTTGGGATGCTCGCACTTCAAATTTGGCTCCATTTCAATTTGTTATTAGGGTCTATATCAATTATTTTGGCCATCTAAAACTTAATACCACTTTTTGGAGTCCCAAAGTTGGCCACAAGAGGAGGATCTACTGAAACATTTGATTCAGAAAATTGAGTTGGATCTTATGAATTGCATGGTGAATCTTATGATCTTAAGCGACTCCTATTCACATGCCAATGCAAATTGTTTCTTGGTGAATTGAATCATGAGTCGCACACTTTTTTGACAACTATTTTACTTACAAAAACTTAAGTGCCTTTCACCAATGCCTTGCTTTCTAGATTCCTGTGTGGGTGGGTGTGCATTTATGTGTTTGTGGATTGTGTGCCAGCATTAATGGTTCAGGGTCGTGAATCCTTCTGCTTATGAACAGGAAACTGACATCCTGGTGGCTCTGATGGAAAACCCCATTCTCGCATCAGCAGCATGCTCATTTAAGGCTATCCCAGAGAAGAAGTTTTCAGTTTCTGGTGAGTCTGGTTCCAGGAGATCAATGCGCAATAAGCATGTATATGTGTTCCAAAGAGAATATGCAACTGTTGACCCCACACTTGTGGATGTATGTTAATTTCTTTGCCTTTGTCTGTAAATTTTATAGTTGCTCTCGCATTCGTTTTAAATTTTTCACTAGCAAGATGGTTTATGTTTGACCTTTTGAGCATTTGTATATAAATAGGGACATGCAACCACTCTTTTTTCCTAATGCTATTCTCTGTCTCTCTGATATGGTTATCAATAATCAATAGTTGGATGGTTAAAGTAAATTTTGGGACAATGGCAAGCAGATTGGTGAGATAATCATCCTCTTTTCATATATTTGGATGTGATGCAGCATGTGGTAAGTGAACAATTGTCTTAGTGTGACACGTTTAAGGAAATTTCACACACTTGGAGCTGTACTTCATCTCTTTCTGCAAGAGAACTTTGATATTGTGGCATAAAAGAAATACGTGACATTGCTAGTTATGTCATCTTCAAGCTTTCAGTCACTACATTTATATGCTCAATAGTGCATATTGATCTCCCTCTCAGCATGGTCCTGTTTCAAAGAGGGAACAAAAGCAAACTGAATTGAAGCGGCTTGACCGATATGGCAAACATATTATGCACTTATAAAGAGCATAACAGGAAAAACACAAATAGAAGGCTCTACTCCAAGGATTTTTGGAACTAGAATCCATACCATAGCTAACTGTTTATCTAAAAAGCTAAAATTTTTAAGTTGTGACCTTACCTGTATCTACAGCTTATTGAACTAATAAACAGATACATAATGCATCTATTCTTCCAAATGATCTGGGAACTCAAAATGCTTGGACAGCATGTCACTGAATTATCTGAGAAACGTTGAAGATATTTTATGTTACTTGATCATCGTCATGCATTAAAATAGATGTGTACTATATGTGATTTTTTAGTGCGGGGAACTACCACCCTGTTCTTTCATTATAATGGATTGAATCTCAACATAAAGCAGCAGTTGATTTTCCTGAAATTAGTCCTACACAGCAAGTTAGTTTTCTGTCAGCTGTTGACTGCAAGAGACATTAATTTTCACTTCTGGCGCTTTGCATACGAGTTCTCTTGTGTACACACTTACATGTGTGCCTGTGCTTTTTCTATTTTGGAGTTTATCCCATCACTTGGTAATCAACTGTGGATACTGCCTTTATTTTAATTTGTCAAAACCAGAAGGGAACATTTCTGTCTGTTGAATGTTTGAGAAGCATTAGTTCTGATGTGATTCATAAATAAATAATGTTTTCCATGTTCACTTTTCCCTACAAGTCTTCATAAAAATTGTTGATTGTTGCAAGTCATGCCAAGGTCATAGTTGAAGTAAGATTTTTGATTGTTTATCTACTTTTTTGACTGAATTATATGCATTTCAAATTGTTCTATATGAATAGCTAGTTGGTACGGATGAAGCAACAACATGTGTGGGCCTTGTCATTCGGAACAGGAAGACTGGAATGTAATTACTTTGGACAAGAGAGCTGTAAAAATCTGACAGTTTATTTTTAGAAACATCACACATGATTCTCTGATATGGTTCTTATTTCAGGACCTCTGTTGCCCACATGGACTCTCCAGACATTGTTGATATTGGTCTCACCCAGATGTTATCACTTGTTATTGACAACAATTTTGATGTTGAACTGGATGTATGTTTCTTTATTGTCCAAGTATTTTGTTTGATTGCTGTTAAAACACTAGCATGGATAAAACTTTCACAATAATTTAACATGCAGGTGCATTTAATTGGTGGATTTCAAGATGTCTCGCACAAAGTCTGGTCCACGTTCCTTTCTATCTTTGATTGATCGGAAGTGGAATCTTTTAAGTTAAATGTATTGAACTCTGTATGCAGCACAAACATGAGATCAGTAGATCAGGAAGCATAAAACTGGGTGGTTATTCTTTGCCATTGTGTATCAAAATAGTTCAAGCTTTGGAAAGGAGTCACTTGAGGTTCCACATTCAAACTCTGTTTGTTCTTGGACATAACACCAGAAGAGATTCTGAGGGAATTGCATTCCCCATTTACAATGGATTTCTGGTCAGTTTATATTCAAGAATTCCTTTTCCATTATGTATGCATGCATTGAGCTCACATAGGATATTCATAAGAATCTGTATACATCCCACATAAAGCAAACGAGGCCTCTCCTCCATTTTGGAAAAACCGTATCCTCAAATTGAAAAGGATTAGCATCCTGTGTTGCAGATTTGTCGGTATAGATAAGTCTGTATACCTTCCCTCGGATGCTGCTACATGTGAAATGCTTTAATTCTATCAATCATTTCCTGGAGTAAGTTGCAATTTTAATTGATTATTTTAAAGCATGTTGATGCTGAGTGTCAGCTAGGTGACTTTTTCAGTTAACATACACCCTATGATTTATTGGTGGTATAGCAGGGCAGTCTCTCACTTGTTCTGATGTCTCATCTACGGAAACCCTGACTTTGTAGAAAAGAAATGCTGATAAAGTCTCTCCTATAATAGGAATCAAATGATGCGATAAATTTTGGAAAATAAAACATAAAAGTCCTTTGTACGAAGCTGTCAATCCATAATAACAAATGAATAACTATTCTGTAATCGATTTCCAGAACAGATATGGTAAGAATGGGTTCGCATTCTGAAATGTCCTCATGATTCATGGATAAGATTTAGATGTATTCTGTGGTTGGTTCTTAAATTGCAGCTTCTTACTGTTTCAGGTAGAAGCTCCCACAGGTACAGTCTTCCCTGCTAGCTTTGATGGAACTTCAAGGTCTCCAGATGAAATTGTCAGGAGAATTAGAGTGTCAACGTCCTTTGAGGACCCCAGCTGGAAAGGGAGGTTATTGGAGACATATGATACCCGGACTGACCAATTTAAAATTGCACCATGCTACTGGTAATAGTGCTATTCTATGCTTTTCCCTTCTGAATGTAAAAAAGTATGATCGTGCCCAGGCAGACACATGCCATGGATGAATTTCCTTTTTTCCCTGCTTTTTTTTTTTTCCTAACATAATGCTCTCTGTTTTCCCAATAGTTGCCTCTTCCCCCCCCCCCCCCCCCCCCCCCCCCCTTTAACGTTTCTGAAAATTCTCTTATTCATGATGCTATATTTTCTCCTGATATCGCTGATTCAGGTCCTCGCGCCAAACCTATTTTGCTTTGACATCACAAGAGCTCTCTGATTCAGAAATCCTCCTTTATTGTTCTACTTCACCCTCTGCTGAAGGCCCAGATTTTGTGGATAGTCAAAGAAGGTACATATTTAAATGTTTTTAATTTTCAATATCTTAATTGCAAATATGGGACTTAGGAATTACGGGGTTATAGAATTTGCATCTGATGAATAATTGTAGCCACCGACTAGTAGGAGGATCTGACTACTAATATACTAATATTAACTGCCTGATGTTCTCTTTTCATGCCCTTTTCCTTTTCTTAAGAAGAATTTCGTTAAATATGTCAATAGTTTGTTGTATTAGTTTGAAGATTTCCTTATCAATTATTGATGAAGATTGATGATTTTCTCTGTCATTTCTTATCCTGCCAGAGGACTATAGAGCACTAGCATTCAATTTCTTATCCCTTTGTTCATTATACAGTCTCCCACTTGTTTGTTTCCCTCTGAAAAATATGCTCTTGCCCACAGTGGGAAATTGTTAGGCGTAATATATACATGGAATAAATAAGACTAAGAAATTCCGTGGACTCCTTTTATCTACGAAAGATGGAAGCCCACATTATTTGGGTCTATTTTGGAAAAGAAAAAAAATAACCCTATGGATTGCAAGAACAAAGAGTGACCCCTGCTCTCTACTTGGAACTGTGACAGGATATGGGACTACTTGATTAAACATGCCAACTGGTTGGAGACTTTTCCTATGAAGCAGCCGCGCCTATTTCAGAGGACTCCCGATGGAGGGTGGACGAGTTGCTGAGAGAATTGCTATGCCCCCTTTCTCAGAACCCTGGACAGTGAAGTCAATTACCTGATTGAATTTAAATTCCATTTCTAGCAGTAATCCTTCCTCTATCTTCTATGACATCGCTTTGCGCTTATCCTTTCAAGCTGGTTTGTACTTCAGTGGTTGTATTGCAGATCATAGTTCAAGGCTCATAATGCACTTTCTCAAAGCGGTGTGGACATTGAAATGCTGCCTTTGAATTTTGAGAATACCTCCAGTAACCTTGTCTTTTGCATGCTACATTACTCCTTGTGCTGCCACTGGTTTGAAAAATTAGGGCTCGGGTTTTTGAGTTGGCCTCGGTCTAGGCTCCATTTTACCATTATGGTTCGCAGTCTACTTTGGCTTGTGCTTTCGATTAAACTTCAAAGGGTCTACAAAGGGGCTAGAATTTATAGGAAGTTTTTTTTTTCCTTCTTTTAAACAAACAACCCGATCAACATTTCTAATCTAGCACAGATGCATTCCAAACAGACGTTACTTTAATAGAAGACACATTGTCTTTATTAAATCATTTGTTGTCAAAACAAAATCGTTTGAAAGGAAAGCTCAAAAATATGTGATCTTTATAAAATCATTTATTAAACCGAGATCGTCCTAAAAGGGGACGCAAAAAAGGAGACCAACACGACGTGTAAGGAAGCAAGCGAAGGATGAGAATAATACTAACAATAATGAACTCCAGAAGTGGGATATAAAGATCAATAACTTCATACGGTGCCACTACATTCATATCGTAATCCAATTAAAAGATCACTTGATTAATTTTCATGAAAGTGTGAGACCACTTCTCATAGATCCCATAGTTCCATAGAAATAACTGAAGAGGCACTTTGATTAGGCTGCAATATGAATGATGTAGTGCCCCACATGATCACACAATAATCCACATGATCACACAATAATCACCTGATTAAATAACAATACAGCATCACTGGAGATAATTACCCCCCCCCCCCCCCCCCCCCCCTTCTAGTACACTAAAAGAACATACCTGACTTAATCCATGCTGTTAGAAAGCTAATTAGAAGAATGCTCATTACACATGAAATTCCCCTGAAACACAACTATTTTCATATGCATACGTTACCTCCCATCTGATTATGTTCATCACCATCCAACTTCGCCCCTTTCTCTGGCGATTTTACCCCTAAAATTCTAACTAAAGCCAGCACAGAACAGCTCCTTGCTACATCATTTGATTTCGGTCCGTTGCCCAAGTGAGAACTGACGAGCAACCTTCATCCATGCTAAACCACAAAGGGAAATCCAATAAGGGGTTGTATAAACACAAAATTAGAAGATAGTCTGCACCCGAAGCATGCACCCCATTAGACCAATTGTGGCAAAATGGTCCACGATTTATCTGGTTTGCCAAAAACATCATAGCTTCAGTGGAGACAAAAACATAAAGCAGAAGAACGCATTTCCATATAATCTGCCAAAAGCGATATGCAGGCCACTGAAAGGAATCCCGAACAGAAGAGTCATCCACCCCTGAAACATCCGCTGGTTCTGAAAGTTCAGATGGAGTTCTCATTTGTATTGCACACACCATCAGAGATATCCGCAAGCCTCTGAATTGCATTGATCAGCGCTTCTTCATGCTCCTGTGTTCCTTAAAATCAGTATATATTCTTGCACGAATGATGAAAATACAAGAGAAAATTAGGAAATGCAAGTGTTATATTTGATCTTCCCACCTTTAGCACTTTCTTTGCTTTATCCACCTGAGTAGGATCTGGATGACTGGCACTGAATACCCTCTCCACCTGTCCAAATTCACCACAAAATGAAAATTTACACAATAAATTTAACTGTGTTTTGGGTGTATATAATCATAGCCATAACAGCTAAACTGATTCTGTGTTAGGAAAAGATTGAGATTGCATCAGGATTGCAAGTGGGTGCTAGGATTGATAAAATTAAAATCCTAAAGAGCAGTAAAGGGCGGAATTTTTAAAAGAAAAACAGTAGTTTATGAAGAGAGAGATGGTTGCACGGTGGCTGCTTCATAAAGAGGGGGGATAAGGTAGTTTCAATGTCGGACAATTGCTCCGAACATTGTTTTTTCTTCAAAAGACAGCAAAAAACATTAATGTGGATTGTTTTAAATTTACTTCTACCTTTCTTTCAGTCTCAAGATTTTACAACTTCTATAAATCAAGTTTATTTTACTAACCTCTTTAATTAGGGTATCGGTGTGAAGTATTTGAATATCATCTGGAGCCTTCTTTCCAATCCCATTCTGCGATGGAGGAAAGTCTTTTCTAAATTGACCCTTAGTCATTCCTCTACCTCTTCCTCCACCTGGAAGACCATCATGGCCCACAGATCTATTCCTCCCAGGACCTGATCCACCGTAACCCCCTCGGTAAGAGATTCCAGGGTCTTCTCCTTCCCACTGTATGTCCCCTGGAGAAATCTGCATACATAACGCAAACAAACATAAAATAAATTATAATTTTACAAATCTATAATAGTCAATTTTCCGCACAAACAATGACATATATCTAAGCAAAGGATCAAATATTTTCGTCACAATTATAGAATGCTAAAGAAATCATAAAAACCCTAAAAAAGATTTTCAGATCTCATTAGTGTCTGCAGCTCATCAGATACATTAGCCAGCTGATAGTCTCAACCAAAGTTATGCCGCAACTACATCAATAAGCTACAGGAATTTATAGAAAGATATGTATTTGCAGGAACACATAAACCAAATCATGAAGGAATGAACTAATGATGTAATCTGCGGTAGTGGCAACCAGGTCATGTGAACAGCACCAGAATATTTAAAAGGAAAACAGGCTCACTTGCTCTGTAAAAGAAGTTCAAGGGAGACATATTGGGGGCAAAAAATTGAGGGTTGTAAAAAAGAATACCAAAAGCTGAAAATCCAGGGAAAGCAAGGATTTGGTTAAAAAAGGGTGCACGAGCAAGTTTCATCCAGAGCCCTATTTCTCTAGGCTTCAGCCCATAGGGGAAGGAGTGATGGGGCATAATCTCACGTCTTAGGAAGGGAACTGATGACATTGATCTCCACAAGTGTTCTAGGAGAAATTTCAGCCACATAAATCAACACTTTTAGCACATATGCATGGCTCATAAAGCCACAGCTCCTTAGTGCCACAACGAGCTTTTCCAGTTGAACCGTTTGAAGACTCTCCGGTAAGAGTAGTCTTAACCCTTGAAACATCTAGCAGACATTCAAAAAGTTCAACCTGAACATGTAAATATTATTTAATTGTGCATTGTGCATTGTGCATTGTGCTTATCTAAACACTGCACATTTACTAACCAAAAGTAAATCCTATCATATTAAAGCACAAAAGTGAACCAATAAGCAATATTGAAAAAGTAAAACAAAAAAATCATTGTATTGTGGTGCCACAACCAAGTATCAGATATACCTCTGCAAGATTAACCCATTCCCACGTCTCATTTGCAGTACCTATATCATAGACCAGGGCATGTCGACCCTATTTCAATAAAAACTTTAGTAAGCCATAGGACCAACTGAACAATAATGAGTGGATCAAGAGATATATATACCTCAGCTGGATTGTAGTCAGTTATAACTGCCTCATAAAAGCTGTTGTCCTCAGGCCATCGTGTCCTAACTTTTCTCCCAATCAATGGATCAAAGTTTGCAGCTTCAGCAGGTTCACTCACAAGAGCAGTCGAAGTAACCCGATTAACAGCTTGGCTCCTTCCAGCTGAATTTGAAGAAGGGTACTGCATGCCCTTCATGGAAGATACTCCAGGTAAAGCCTGACCCTTTCGAGATAGACAAAAGCAGAAGGAAAATGTGCAAAACGGTTAGCTAAAATTTTCAATCTTTGTAAGAAACTGCATCCAAAGTTTCAAAATCTATAACTTACAGGTTTATGTTTCTTGCCCTTGGATCCCATGACAGGTCCTCGCTTTGGACCTGATGGTGGCTGGCTGACTGGAACAAGAGCTTGTGGGTGAAATGACGGAGATGGACCGCCAAAAGATTGAGGTTGCAATGCTTGGGTCATCTTCTGTTTCTTGCGAGACGCAGAAACAGTAGGACTGGGAATCGGGTCATGAGCAGCTTGGCCAGCATTCATCATGCCAGTTTGGATCCCACCTGATTGTCTCCACTCCCTAATGAACATTCAATTGGAAAAATAAGAGCGAAGCTCACTGAAATCTAGAAAGGAATAATAGCAATAATAGAGGGCAAATTTCCTTACAATACCAGACCTTATTCTCCGGATGACGTCATCTGCATTGACCTTACCCAGAAGCTCTCTGTGTTCCTCATTTGATAATCTCAACTCTTTTCTAAGTTCTGTTATCAAACTTTCCTTCTCCTGGAGAAAATACATTTCATGTAGCAGTTATTTAAACCTGATTAAACAAATATAAAGATGTTAGGTCATGTAGATAAAATAACAAACAAACAAAAGAAAAAAAAAGTACCCAAGTAATGGCATCAGCTTGAGCTTTAAAGGCTCTTAGAACTGAACTGTATGCTTCTTGCTCAAGTCGGTGAATTTGCGTTTCCATATCATTTTCACCATACATCCTATTATATGGTAAAGAACCTGCAACAGCTGGTCTTCCATTCCCTGCAACACGACCCCCTCTGGGAATTCTATTTTGATGTGAAGGTGGAAGATCATCATCAGTTCCTGCAATGTTTTCAGAAGGAAAGACAACATTAATAGCATGCACAGAGATGTAAACTTGGGCATAAAGCAAAACAGGAAAAAAAAAAAAAAAAAACACATTATATTGGATGCTGAAGGAAATTAAAATAATAAGGGAATCAAAATCTAGTGATCCATTTACTCTATCGTTGCAAATGCAAAGTTCAACTTAACAGCTTTTAACAGATGCATCTCGGTGGATTGGCTCATGTATGCCTAATATCTATGCGCAACAGCATCTCCGCCAATGGGCTAATTTACAACCAGCGAGTAGTTTATAAGAGGGTTAAAAAAGCGTGAATCCAGAAACCAACCCAAATTCTATAAGATTAGAATCATCCATTATGAGAATTCAAAGAACATTCCAAATAACAACTGTGGAAGAAAAGTACATGTAAACGTAGTAGCAAAAAAAAAAAAAAAAAACCTAATCTTTAAGGCGTTCATGAGTATGGTAAAATTTCTACGGGCCTACTCTTTGGCACCTTAGAGTTAACTACTCAGACCAAAAAAACTGTTCAATTAGTAACATAACAAAATTTCCAACTTAAGATTTGGAAGTAAAATCAGCAAGAACCAGCAGGGCGACTCGTCCATGCTTTTTCATAAAAACTAGAAGAACCCAGTAGTCATAAAGTCACTTCTTTTTTTTTTCCCCCTTTTTCCTGTTTGTGCACTTTTTGGAGGTTTCTGAAGAGCTCATGAAATTGGAACTTCCAAACCAAGTAGAGCCGCAAAACCCTAACAGCAATAACCCAAACCAAATTCTACAAACAAAAATGCCGGGGGAGAAAGATGCAACAAATCCCATACCTAAACAACTCCGCAGAGGCGCAAAAACCCTAATTTACAACGAGAAGAACAGAGATGGGTCCTTTTTCAAGTGAACTCACCGCTACTGTCAAAAGGCTCGTAATCCATAGCCAGCTTTACACCGAACAGGACTAGTCAAACCACGGGAACCACAAACCTAAAAAGGGGGGAAAAAAATCACCGCGGACACTGCGAACCCTTAGAACTGCGAGATCGGATGAGAAATCACCCGTTCTGGGGGAGAGTAGAGATCAGCTCAAAGTCGACATGCAAAACAAGCTCCTTCTCCGCGGCATGATTCTCAGTGTTCTTCAGGGGAAAATTAGGGCGTGGAGCTTCCTAGTGAGGAACACACACAACACTGTAATTTGGGGGAATTTCACTGGAGAAATATCTCTGAGAGGATTTTTTTTTTATATATATATTTTTTCTTTTCCTTTTCAGCAGATAGAAACAAACACCGACTAAGGGGAGAACCGAGAAAACGCGGACGCGGAACCTGTTTTATAGCGCCGGGTCCATTTCAATTAATAGTTTGCTTTGAGTTCCGCCCACTCGCAGTGTTAAATAATGAATAATTATTAACGGGCAATAATACATATATGCCCTTCACATACAAAATAAAACATAGTAAAATTTATATTATCCTTTTAAAGATATTTTGATAAATAATAAAAAATTATATAAATTTTATCACGTAATTAATTTTAATATCTATAGTTTGTGAAAATTATACAGTAGTATTATTACTCCTAAGTCCTATTATAGACTTTAAGTAAACTGTAAAATAATTTGTTATTTCACTTTCCTTAAACTTTAACCTACCTTTCTAACCCAAAAAAAAAGTATTGAAACTTCTTATTAATAATCAATAATTATAATTTTTACTATATATCATTAATATCACGGGTAAAATTTAAGAGAAAAATGAGCCATGCAAATAAGTATATGCCTAGTTAAAAAAAAAAAAAGAAAAGAGAAAGGCATGACAAATAAACATTGAATATGAAAATGTTTAAATAAGCGATATAATTGAATTATTATATAGATAAAGCGTCACGTCAATATTCACAATTTGTTTCGTAACACTTTAATTATTATAATTACTGATCCCAATCCGTACACCAATTCAATAAAATAATCAAATCAGTGAATCACCGATTCAACCTAAAGAGAGATAGTGCGGAGAAAGGATGATTTATTTATGAGGAAAATTGAGATCGAAGTGAATTTGTGCATCCATATCCGCTTTAAGGAAAGTGTGACCACAGGTGAGCCGCCATCTTATATAATCATTAATAAACGCGTGCTTGATTTGTGAAAAAAGACAGAAGAAGATAAAGACGTTGTTCGTACTAATTACTTACTTGATTTCGACTTTACTCTCGTTAAACAGTCATTAAGCTTAAAATATGGAAAATTCTAGAAAGCTCTTCGATCGGAATGGACTCGACCTCATTTGAGTAGACTCGTACCTCCTCATCATGACTGACGAGTTATGGCATTTTGTGAATATTCCTCTTGGGTACTCTTTCATCTGATTTCTCCCTTCTCTTAATTAAATTTTAACTCAAAAACAAGTAAAGATGTTCATTTAATATTCACGTTAATTATTTAATTACTATTTCTTCATGTAAATATTATGTAAATATGCAATTATGTTGTCCAATATTTGATTTGATATATAATTATTTTATCCTATACTTGGAGCCCACATGTTTCAGTGGAGACTGCACTGTTCACCCTTCATTTAGAGGGCCACCCAAAAAATAATTTCATTTAAATTTCACCACCCGTGCATAAGGATAAGCTCCCAAATGTAATAGATAAATACATAAAACTCACCCCGAGCAGTGGAATTTAAATGAAATTCTTTTTTTTTTTCATTGTATTAATAAAGGTAACAAGGTTCAAGGTACTTTCCATTAGATCACATCATATAATAATAGGACCCCAAAAAGTGAATTAAAAGGGCACCCAAAAGGAAAAAAAAAAAAGCCCTCATATAATCCAACTTCTCTCTGGAACCAGTTGGAAAATCACATCAAAGCAAATGGCTCAAAAACTTAAAAGACAACTCCCAGTAGAAGGGTATGTTGGGCCGCTCCTTCCAGACCTAATTTACCAATATGCCCCAACATCATCAAAAAAAAATTCCACTGACAGAATCAAACCCCTTGTAAGAATAATCAGATCAATCCCAGTTTATTTTCTAAATTACATAACCAGACCCAATTCAACCATGGGAAATCAATGGAAGCTTCCTTTTATGGTTGGTTTGAATGGGAGATTGAGATCTCAAATTGCCTCAAGGAAGCTGCAGCCAAGCCCCCGATAACTTTCTAGCATTCAAAATACTAATATTCATACATCTCAGGATACAACTTATATTTTATTAGAATTTTAAATTTGAATTAGAGAATTTTTTTAGTTTTTTTTGCTTACGTATCCTGATATGTATGGATATAAGTACTAAATCTCGATACTCATATCCACCAGAATGAACTCATCGTATGTGTGCCGCAACTCTGTTTACTGGGCCATTATTAACCCCGATGCTTCTTCAATAGAAGAGTGTGGCCAGAATGGTGACAGTGAAACAACCTTCCCAATGATGATCAATGTTGGAGATAACAACTCTGCAGATGTAACCCTATCAGCAATATCCTTCAGTTCTGCAAACACCTGTGGATTTGAAAATGCCACTACAATCAGTTTAATGAAGAGACCGGTGAATTCCATAATATAACATATAATATATATATATAACTAGTAACATCAAATGAATAAACCAATGATGTGCAGATTAATTACGCTTAGTTTAACTAATGCTAGCCCAGGTCTCACGATTGATGATTTTCATGGTTCTGCATAAGAAGTCAAATGCATTTGTTTGGATTTCTTACATCCACCCTTTCTCTCTTCCTATTTTGTTCGGAAAAAATATGCTAGCTGCATACAGAATAGCTTTACTTAACAATGAAGTCGTATGCACTCCAAAGTTAGCAAGGAAGTTAAATTTTAACCGCATATCCTTCTCCTAAAGTTCTCCAATTAACCAGTATGTCCTACATATTTAAGGATTTCACATGATATTATGGGATTTATTCAATGCAATTTATCATTTAAAATGAGTTCCTTGTCTTCTCGTAGCACCTATGAAGCATGCTTAGCTCATTGCTCTAGGACCAACAGGACCAATGACGACATTTCTCAGGATTTTCAGAAGCCTTATCAATTCGAAGACAAAATTCAGCCTTTAAATGTTACTAGTCGTTATCTGGATGGTACTTATGTAGCAGGAATGCATGACGTGTGACATGCACCACGCAACAGGTTGATATGCAAATCCCAGAAAAACCAGATTTTCAACACATTGGTACGTGCTGTATAATATATTTCAGAGATATAAGTATATGATTAAATAACATATTCAACAACATAGCAACCCAAAAAGGAAAAATTTTCCCCCGGATCGATGAAAGGAAAGTTTTCATAATAGATTTACAATACCATAAAGAAGAAGAAAGTGTGCCACAAAAACATCACTCGTTATTGAATTACAAACAAATCACTTATATGAATATATCACCCTAAAAACCAAGGACTCCATTGGGGGGGTTCGTCAAGTGAGATTTGCTACGTCAGCCATGGACTCCATGGCTGGGTAAGATCCAAAAGCCTAAGTGATTGAAAAAGTAACAGAAAAAAAAATTTAAGTAAGGATGGATGATGCGGGACCATCCCAATTCATTAGTAGGAGATTTGGGCGCATTTATCACATGCAGAACGTTAGGAATACAATTCTCTATTATTAAGGGATTTGCAAGATTTTAATTATTCTAAGGATTAATATGCTATTTCTTCATTTTGGATTATGTAATTTCACATTTATTAGAATTAGGGTTTTCCTCTATTATATGATCTTTAGGCTCTATGGAAAATTATTTTTTTTGGTAAATTAAAAATTCCCTTTTGATATTGAATAAACCTCATTTCTTTCTCCTTCTCATTGTTCTCTCTCCCTCTCTCTCTCACACACACACACACACACGCTATTTTCCTTTCCCTTCCATTAATATCCTAGTTCCTCTTGCCCTACATCAATGAGTTCAGGGGCGAGTCCATGTGTGTGTTTCAGAGAGAGAGCATACCTCCTTTGAGTTTGAGAGAGGAGAGAGCCTTCTGTTGTTAGGCGAGGGTCGTTTTGGTTTGGGTATAAGAAGGGGGAATTTTTTTTTCCCTAAAAAAAGGAATAAAGTGGACAAACCCTTTTTTCTTTTCTTTCCAAAGAAAAGGGGACACTCTGGGAATGTGTCTTAGACGCGTCCGTGTCCAGCTTGTTTCAGAGTCCCAAACATTCGGGACATGACTCGCTGGCCATGTTGGAGTATCTGTGCTTCCTAGGCTACTTCCATAAAACAAATCTATATTACCCTCAGGGCTTTGCATTTAAATATATAAAAAAAGATATGTGCCTCAACTTCTATCACTTTGATAGTAGCCTAAAAAAATAAAAGGCTTAAACAAAGAGGCAACCTGTCTGCTATCCAATGCTAAGAATAATAATGAAATAAATTATTGGCATTTACTGAAAGTCAAACGAATTTAGAGGGAAAATAAACAAAGTAAAGAGAGAGCAAAGAATTTATGCATTCTATACGTCAACCATTAAAAAAGAAACGCACTAAAGAATATACTTACAGTGCGTTGTTGAGGTGTTGTCCCTCTCTCAACTGCAACAGCAGGTGTATTGGGTGACAGACCATGATGCATCAATTTTAGGACAAGAGAACGGAGAGTTGACAAGCCCATGTAGACAACTAAGGTTGAATCAGGGTCAGCTGCATTCTCTGCTACAAACAATGGATCCGCCCCACCTTTCCTGGAGTGTCCTGTAAGAAATCTTACACTATTTGCAATACCACGGTGGGTCAATGGTATTCCCAGCTCAGCAGCTATTCCCGAGGCAGCAGTTATACCTGTCAAGAAACAACCAAATCATTATACAATAGTCACGGACAAGTTATGCAGCCGCTTTATAGGACAGTGCCCCCAGGATGATCTTCACTTCTTTATAAAACAAGAAGAAATTTCTGCCCAAACGAAATGCTATAAATAACAAGAGACAATACATAATATGCTGCATATGACATTCTCTGATGCAAAACTTGGAGTGTCAGAGCAAGAAACACACTGGGGGTGATTTTGGTACATGATTCTTTTTTTCTTAGGCCACCTAAACCAAAAGGAGGGAAGGCTTTTGATGAGTACATCATATACACCTCAAGACACCTAATGGGGTTAATTAAGCTAGTGGTATTATGGGTCAAGTTGCAGCCAATGGAAACCTAGTTGTATATAAAGTAGGGTTTGCATAATGAGAAAGGCAGCGTACAATTTGCAGAACTTTATCCTCTCACATCTCTTTTATCCCCTTGTCTCACCTCTTCCTCTCACTCGTTCTGTCCTCTCTCTCCTCTGGTCTACCTCCTTCCCCTAATTCCCCCCCCCCCCCCCTCCAACACCATTCTCCAAAATTCTTCCACCCCTTTATATGCACGTGCACCAGCTTCGCCAAAGATAAATAATATAGTTCTACCTTTGCCCAAGGAAGACCCATAGAAATTTACCATAGCCAAGTTGAAATTCAGAGGAAAATGATCAATTCTAGCAAGTCAATTCTTCCCTCACATGCTCTTAAACTCTCCTTTGGTTTCTATTTAGACTCTCTTAAGCATTTTCCATTATTCACTCACTCTTGGTTTCCCAAAAAGATATGACATAGGATGGTGAATGTAGAATCTAAATGTCAGCCCAACATGAACAAACTTAAGAAAACAAATCATACCGTGAATTTTCAAATCCCATAACCAAAATCATTCAAGGCTAGCTCACATCTAAACGCATCAATAACTTTTGAGTAAAAATCCCATTATTCAGAAGTCTCCCAGAATAGATTTAATGACAATGACTCTGAATTCTCTTCTTGAAATGAAAATGTTTTACATATCTACCATCTTGGATAGCAGTTTCCATCATAAAATATATCATTTTTTATATATAAGCAATAATATATTAGAAAAGGGGAGAAGAGCATAGATGCATTCAAATTAGATGCACTGTTTAAATAAGCCAGAACAGCATAATACCTGGAATAACTTTCACATGAATACCTTGCTGTTGCAAGAAATCCATCTCCTCCCCACCTCTCCCAAACACCTAACAGCCCCAAAAGACAAATAAGAATCACCCCACTTCAGTGAAAATAATTTCTAGTGTAATTCCGTCAAATCTCCTTAATAAACCGTACCCACATAAAAATTGTACTGTATAAACTCACCAGCGGATCCCCTCCTTTCAGTCTGACAACATTAGCCCCAGCTTCAGCAAAGCTCAAAAGCAACTCATGTATCTCCTCCTATAAATAACCCACCCGAAAAGTTACTTCCTTTCCCAAATACGCAGAACAAAACTTATACGAAACAGCAGAAACAAGCAAGCCCACAAAATAAAACTCTAACAAAGCAAATGCACAGTTCATGTAAAAATTCCAAATATCGAAAAACTTCAGTGAGAGAAAGAGGAAGAAAGAAAGGGAATAGTTAACAACCTGAGTCCTGCTATGGTACCCAGCAGTTTTCCCCACATAGAGAAGCCTAGAATTCGGACCCATCAAATTCAACACATCATTGGACACTAATCGGTCATAGAGAAGGAGATCGGCGCCCTCAATCACTCTCACAGCCTTCAAAGTCAGAAGCTCCGGGTCCCCAGGCCCAGTCCCCACCAAGAAGACATTCCCGGGCCCCTTCCCCCCATCAGAATCAACCCCACCTACATTCCCCCTCTTCTGTCTCAGCACCTCTAGGAGCCTCCGCAGCTCCGGCAGCTGCAGAACGATGTCGTCTTCCCGGATAGAGCTCGAATTAGAGGGAATGGGGCACGCATCGGCTTGGGGATCCACCGGGCTCCCCTTGTAGAGCCATCCGTCTCTCTTGTAGCGGTCGGGGGAATGTTTCTCTGTGAAAGGAGAGGAACAAGAAGGAGTAGGAGAAGAATAGGAAGCGCAGTGAATAGAGCATATTGGGTGGGGTTCTGTGGAATTGGGATTTTTGCAAAAATGGGGTGAGGAAGAAGAAGAAGGAGAGAGGAATGGAAGAGGGGTCTTGAGGAGAGCCATTACTGCACCTTCGAAACTTGGAAGGGCATTTCTATATATGGGACTGGAGAGAGAGAGCGGAAGACAGAGAGAGAGTGTGTGTGCGTGTGGGCTTTGGAGGAGAGGAAGAGGCAAATTGGGAATTTGGCTTTGTCAGCGTAGGAGGGACGCGCTACTTTTGGAACTTCACCGGGGCGGCGGTGACATAATATTCTTTATTTAATTGGTTTTACCCCAAAATTATATAATTTCATTTTACAAAAGGGATCACTATATATATAAAGATAGAACTGGTGAATGGCCCGATTCAAGCCGGATCACGAATGAATCATAAGAACCGTTAATTAAATAAATGGTTTTAGTTCGGACTCCAACCACATTAAATGATTATAATAAGAATTAAGATTAATTATTTAATATTCCTAACTCGAATCAGGATCATGGATCGGATGACGTGGTCTTGATCCGATTCAGATCATTTTATTTTTGTTGTCAGATGGACCAAAATGATCGGTCCTTTTCACCATCTTCATAAAAAACCAACATTTTCACTTACTCTCAATTTTAATTCAAATTTTTTATCTTTACAATTTGATGCATAAAGATAGGGTATTCGACTAGTCGAATCAATTACAAATGGGTCAAAATTACTTTACAAGTTGAGCGGATTAGCGAATCAAAAGCTCACTTTGGTAGAGAATCTTTTGTTTCTTTTAATGTTTTCACAAACAAGTCAATAGTTCATAAATAACTTTAGTTTTGAATTGAAAATATATATATATATATATATATATATATATATAAAATCCTAACAAGAAGGGCCAAAACATTATATTGGCTCTTAAAATTTAGTTTTAGTTATCAATTTAATTCCTAAACTTTAAAATTGAGCAATTTGCCTCATGAATTTCTTTCCACATACTAATGTTGAATTCCTTCACTCTTCTGTTCTAATTATTAATATAATATCTCATGTGACATACTTTATAAAAGAGAGATATTTCCCTATTAACCAAAACTTTCTTCTATTTTTCTTATACAAAGATGGGATCTATTGGATGTTATATCAACAATTATAATGGAAGAGTGACAGTGTTAAGTATTGATAAGTGAAAAAAGTTTGTGGGGCAAATTGTACGATCTTGAAGTTTAAGGACCAAGTTGACAGTTGGGCCAAAGTTCAAGAGACAATTTGATGTTTTGGCCAACTAGAAATGACATTGGGACGAGTTGAGTGAGTAAGGGTGAATCAAAATGAGTTAAGCACCAAAAGATCAAAAGCAAGCTAATATTATTTTATGAGCAAGTTCAGCTGAGCTGAGGTGTCCTGTGAATTGTTAAACTAATAAAAAAATATAAAAACCCCTAAAAAGGAAATAGGGGAAAAAACCTAAATTTATTTATTGATTCTTTCAAAGAAGGCTTAGATTTGAGCATATCGAATATTTAGAGGCTCCATGCTAGAATGTTGTAAAACTTAAGTGATCCATTTCTAAGAGTTTTGGTCAAAAAAATAATAAAGAATTACTGAAATCCACGACATTCATATTTTGTGCGAAGAATGTATAAGTATTATTAGTACAATGAGCCGATAACAAATTGTCGCCTACAAAGAATAAGAACATTTTTAAAAAAGTCTAAAAAGATATAGGGGGAAAGGCCTCCAAATTCATTTATTGGCTCTTTCAAAGATGGCTCTACCGAATGAAAGGCTTTAGGAGATTGAAAAGTGGGAAAAGATCAACAGGGATAAGATCTGACAAGAAATGGTTGATGGATTGAAGAAAGATAAGTACGTGATTTGAACTCTAATTATATCTGCAGGCTCTTCTTCTTCAAGTTCTCATCTTTACACAGAAAGAGTTGATGCTTATATTTATATATATGGAAGGCCTAAGCTGATAATTTTCAATTACTCGTGACTAGCGTTTACTGCAGGGAAGGGGAAGAGGAAGGTGAATTTAGGGTTTTTTAAAACCCCCCCCATTCCCAATATTTTTAGGGTTTTTTTCCCACCATAAATTCAGCCGTAAAAATTAAATGGACATGAAAAACTAGGTGGACAATGCTAAATTACCAAAAGGACACAACGATAAAATTTTCATATAATTAATAATGTTCATATCTCTTCTCCGCTAAATATTTAAAACGGTTATACCTCTTTAAATCTCTTGATATTTCGTAATATAAATAAAAAATAAATATATAACAACATTGCATAAAAATTAATCTACGGTCTTATTTTTTCATGTCCATTCAATCCATGTGATTGGATTTTTTTATTTTAAAATAAACATCAAAAAGATCATTTTAAGTTACCAACTGTGGCGCTGCTAGGATCACGGAGCCCTTTTAATTTTCCTATAAAAACGAAAACAACCACTTGTTCCGAACACTCTCCCAAAAGTAAATAAGGTGGGAATCCTGCCAGGAACCACAAAGCAAAACTGCAATTTTTTCATTAGAATGTGCTAAAAATGCTTTTTCCTGCGAAATATTTGAAGATCATCTCTTCCAATAACCATATTTTCCAAATTACACTAACAGCAAATGACTTGTTAACACGAGAATGTGCGTTAAAATGAATATTTATATAGTAGTTTTCCACAACTAAACACGGTCAAGATTCACATAATAACCTCTCAACTTTGGCTTTCATATTATTATGAAACATTAACATGTCTCTGCTCCAAATCTTAATGGTAATAGCATCAAATACAGCCAACTTATTCCATTTGGGCCATTATAGAATCCATTCCAGACCTTCCGATGATAAGACCGAAGCTTACTTGCCTGCAACAAGGGCATCGATTTTGGGCTCAAGGTGGGCTTCATGGTCCTCGAGGCGACCACTGACTGCGTCACCCTCCCAGCGTACTAAGGTTGGTACCCCTTTAAGCTTAAACCTCGAGTCATTTCTCAATGGGTGCTGCGGGTTCCTCCATGTGGGTCTATCTCCAACATAAGCTCTCAGAAGTGCCACATTATCTGGTGAGGCCTCCAGTTTCTTGTATATAACAGGTTCAGCTCTCACACAATCTGCAAAGAAATGAAAATTACAAATTCAGACATAAAATTGCATTGTCAACACTATAAACAATCAGAAGTTTAGGTCAATAGAAGTTTGTATGCTGCAAAATTATGTGTTGACAATTACAGTTTGGCATATTACCACTTCATTGTCAGAGGAATCAAGGTCAGGGAAAGGCGAGCGTGCACTGACTAATAGGACACTCTTTCAGTGATTTATTTAACAGATGAATTCCCGTGGATTACGTTGTGACACTCCTAAATTTCTCTTGCTTATTTGGACATCCATACCTAACACTAAAATGGTCAAAGGTATTTTTATGCATATTATCTACTCCAAGTCATTGTGAAGTCATCGTACACCACGGAGGTGTTAGAACATTTAGTTGTCCAAGTTGTCGACTACAGCCTAAGATGCCAAGCCATGTTTGAATATATGCAAAACTTGCAATTACAACATTCCATCAGATAAGTAAATCAGAAACAGAAGGGTAAGTTCTTCTTCCTTGTTGCTTCTTAAGCCTCCATGATCCTTTTGTTATTATCAATCATTGAAGCTGTCAGGTTACCATAACTCGGCAAAATTACATGATTTTAGCATTCATGAGTCCACTTCACTATCCCAAAATTTAGCGGAAACTCAACCCCACCTCATTCAAGGGGTGAGGGAATAGATGGATATAATTGACCAAAAGGTTTGGGTCATACCAAATCTTCTTGCTAATTGAAGACAAGGTTGAGTTTGGTTGTGTGGTGGATGTTCATTTCTGAGGCCTAACAGCAAACACCACTAGAACTGTTCCACGATGAGCCAAAATTTAAAATCTTATCCCTATGCAACCGCAGTTTTAAATTTACAAAACAACTGCAAACAGAACCACAATCTGCAACACGTAACCTAAATCACAATGCAAATTTTTTCAAAAAGCAAAACTGTATTTGACAGCCATATATAATATTATGATCCACCAATTCTTCATTTGGTTTCTCATTCAACCATACTCATCCCTTTATTGGGACCATCTTCCAAATTTTAGATTTTTTTTTTTTGGGTCCCTTCTCGACAAGTACAAGCAGATGTTAAGAATAATCACACCCAGAACAACCAAACCTCAGCAGGATACCAAATCAACGCAACTACCAATCAGAAGACAAGTGCAAACCCTCACGCACTGGGCAACAAACATTTTCTCAAAAAGAAATCTGAATGAATATGCACACAGTCGACTACTACAAATGCAACTTTCTTTCCTGTCAATATGAGGAGAAAAGTACCAGGACACCAGCTGAGAGAAGTAGAAGGGTCTTTGTCTGCCAAGAAGAGGATCAGATTGGCTTTGTTCTGCGGCGCTTCAGATCTGAACTTCTCCAACACTGAATCGAAGGTTGAAATGGTGGCGTCCGCGATCTTCAGAGGCATCTTTTCGGCGTTCTTCTTTGTCAGAGCGAAGGATTTCGTCGACCGAAGATAACAAAGGGGAATGAGGGAGGAATATAAAATCGAGAGAGATTTCCCGAACAAAACAAAAAAAAAAAAATGAAAAAGGAAAGGGCGCTGCAATGGAATTCCCAAAATGCCATTGGCAATTAGGGTTGTAAGTCAGCCGTGCCACTCGGGAACGGTCGGATCAGCAAAAGGGCTGATAAGGTTTGACTCGTAAGGCTCACGAATCATCCGTAAGCCCGTATTTTCGACCCATCCGTGTGGCTGTATTCAAGTTTGTCAGTTAAACAAGTTGAGTTGAGAGTGTTTAGAAAATTCGAAAATTTTCAGATTAAATTATTATTTTCTGACTGTTTTCAAATTTACTTTTTAATTTTGATTTCCCACCCAACAAAACTTTTATTTGAAATTTCTCAATTGAAATTTCCGTATAAAATACGTTTTCGCAGTAGTTAAGAAACCCTATCCCAACCCAATGCTCAACTCAGGTCAAGGCCCAGTTCAGCCCAGCGGCCAGTTCGACCCGGCCCATGAACAGGAGTAACCACACCTAGGGCTTTTTACGCGTAGTTACCACTCTCTTTGGGGTACGGAATGGATACAGAGGTGGGTCCCAATCGTTGTGTTGTAGTTGATGCTTCAATTTAGTTTTTTACTCCTTCTATTGATAATGAATGTACTTGTATTGATTGTACGCATTGTTTCACAGGCTTCTTGTTAGTTCATGTAAAGAGGGCTCTTAAGGGCTGTTTGCGGAAAATGAGGAGTCGCAAACTTATTAATTATTTAATTTTGGGGTTTATTGTCTACGTCATCATAAAGGATAATAATTCTTTATATTTAAGGAAAACCTTTGATTAAAATCCTGTGTTACGGTCAATAAAGAGAATAATCCAAATTTGTTAGGAACCTGTAGAAGTAGATCTAAGATAAGGACCATAGCTTCGGAATGCGAAGAGCAAGGGCAGAACGAGGATGAGTTAAATAAAGAACAAGGCCATACATTCAGGAAAGAGGGGGAACATTAGGTTTATTGCTGCTAGGTGCCAGACTCATAATGTTTCCCACACATCTCCACTAGAGAATCAGACCTGCGCAATCTGGTGAAGGTTGATGAGAACTGGAATGGAGTTGCTAGCTTTTCTCCCTTCTTTCTCTATGGTTGCAACAGCCTAGAAGTGTTCTCTCCTTACTCAAAATCATAGGTTTTGCTTATATAGTTAGGAAAAATCCCAAAGGAAAAGGAGGATGCGGTGTCACATCCTCTATGGGCCCAACATTTCCCAATCATGGGAAAATCCCTAGAAAGGAGCAATGTGTCACTAGTATAGTGTGGTGGGGCCATAGGCTTAAAGGGTATAAGCCTTTCCTCCACAAGGAGGCACACGTGGGCAAAGGCTTAATAGGTCATGGGCTTGAAAGGGTATTCCTTTAAGGAATGAAGCTATGGGCTCAAGTGGACGTACCAAGTAAGGGTTATTCCTTAAGAAATGAACCATGGGTTCAAGGAAGTGGGCCATCCTCTTAGGAATAGAGTCAAAGGCTCGGAAATAATTGGTATTTGTTGACTTGGTCAATGAGGGCTCAAAATGGTATTCCCTTAGGAATTGAGTCGAATGCGCAAAAATATTAGGGCTCTTCGTTGACTTGGTCACTAAGAGCTTAAAAAATGATACCCTTCGAGGGGTTGAGTCAGACTTGAAAATGTTATGGCCCTTCATTGACTTAATCAACAAGGGGTCTAAAATAATATCCCTTAGGGATTGAGTCATAGGCTCGGAAATGTTAGAACTCTTCAGTAGACTTAGTCAATAAAAGCTTAAAAAATAATACCCATTAGGGGTTGAGGCATAGGTTTGGAAATTTTATAACCCAGTTGTTGACTTGGCCAATGAGAGTCTAAAATGGTATCCCGTAAGGTTTGAACCATAGGTTCAAGAACGTGTTACTTTTCATTGACTTGATCAACGAGAGTCCAAATATACAAAATAGTGATTATTAAATTAGTTTTTTCCTAAAGGCACGAAAAACGACGTCAACGATGACCAATTTGGGAAGGGTTCCTCTCAGTGTATTTGCTTCATTATTGTATTTCTATTTAGAATTGGTGAAAATTTAGAGAAATGTTCCCCCAATATTACTTTTCCTTTGAAATGTGGCTTGAAAAGAAGGATTAACTTCCGTCAAATGATGTCCAAGACTAGATCTTGTAGTGGTTCAATTAATCTTATCCGATTCACTTTCTGAATATTGGAGAGCTCAATTAGTGAATTGATTTAACTCTCTTTTATTCTTATTTTCATCATCTCTCTTTTTATAAAATCAACTTTCCTTGAATTATAACTCCATCATTAGATATTTTACTTTTAAATTTTTGTGTTCTTGGATTTTCTTCAATTGAACTTATGCTATTTTTAGTACAAAATTGTTATTAGATATTTGCTAAAGTTTTTTAGAAAAAGAATCTAAAATAAGCTTGTTTTGTCTCACATAAATAAAGGGGTAATTTGGTCGTCAGGATTAAAATTTCATGCTGTCTTCCTGGATTCTCTAAATTTATATGTAGTTAGATAATTCTAACCATAAATTTTAAAAAATATAAAGTAAGAAATTATTTGTAGAAAAATAATAGAAAAAAAAAATGCAGTCAAGGTGTATGCGCTTAAAACGTCGTCATTTTGTTAAAGACTAATACTACAATGTTATTTTTTTAATAAAGCAAATCCAAGTCCCAATACACGCAGATTAGATGTGTATTACCTTTCCTCACCAAATAAATATTAAAATTATCCAAATACACACCAGATTTTTTTCAAATTGAGGAGGCCTGCTTTGCGACTGTTAGTAAAACGAATACGCCGGCAAGGGTATAGGGCTTTTCCATAGCGTGGCTCCAATGGCGCCGGGCTGCTCGACTCTTGCGCTCTCGGATCCTTCTTTTGCCAAACCTGTACTCTCTCTCTCTCTCTCTCTCTCTCTCTCTCTCTCTCTCTCATTTTTATGATCTTTTACTTTGGAGTATGAGAGGCGTGTTGTTTTTGGGTTTTAAATGCAGCTTGGTTTGTCGTTGCTGCGAGAAAGTTGCAGCCACCCACCTAGGTTTCTTTCAGTTTCCACTACAACTGGTACTTTGAGTTTGTATCTGTATTTTTGTGGGCTTCCATACTTTCCTATATATTGATGATGGTCTAAAGTATATGTTATTGCTTTCCTGTAACTTTTGTGTGCCTCTTCGAGGACAGTTGATATTACTAGTCGGTTTCGGCTTGGAGTTTCGAATGGAAATTGGGGCACAGGGCGTTCCATTCGTGACACTGGTATGATTATTTTTGGGTTCTATCACTTTAGTTTGTGAAAATGAGAATTTGAGTTTGAAATTTGAATGTATTCAACAGGAGACAGCTCTCTATTTCCATCAAAGTTCCATCCAGTGCTTGGTTAGTCTACCCAAAAGGAAAAGCTATCCTTCATCCATTACTTGCAAATTACCTGGAAGATTGAATGTTCTCTCTCTCCCCCTTTCTTCATAATACTGCTTGCTGTTTTTGGTAATCAAGAAAAAATAATTCATTCAGTTCATCAAATTTAACTTTGGAGGAAAGAATTCTTTGCATGCTTAGGTCAATATTCAGTACAACCGATACATTGGTTTTTAGTTTGGTTCCTAACATTTTGGAAACAATATTGTTGTATAACTTCACATCAACAGAACTCAAAAGCCCTGCAGTTAATTAATACAATCCCAATGACCACTCGACTTTCCCCAAACTGGTCTTGGGATGGAAAATTCCAAACTTTGCAATCACAACCAATTTGTTTTTGTATAGAAACTTCCACTTAGAGCCAATTGATTTTAGAATGGAGACAGTTGAGTCCCTCCTTACCTTGGATTAGAATTAAGTATTGTGGTGCTTGAAGCACCCCCCATATTGCCATATTATGATGCAAATGAACATGGTATTAGAGTCAACTTGTTTTTGGCTTAAGAATGACAGTACCAAGGAAGCACTGGTGCAGGTGCGAGAATCAGGTGCGATTCGTACCAACCTTGGGTTAGAATTGAGTATCTTGGTGCTTGAAGTACCACTCATATTATGATGCAAAGGAACATGGTATTAGAGTCAAGTGTTTTTGGCTTAAGAATGACAGTAGTAAACATCGGTTCGTGGTACGATACAGTTACGGGGTATTTTAGGTTAGTACACGATTCGTGGAGGGGTAGGCTTAGTTGGTACTTTTTCCAAGTACACATTATGCTAAGTTTCATATATTTGGGTGTCTTTAGTATGATGTATTGATTTCTATAATAATTTTATTTATGCTATTTAATACGATATCAAAATTCCAAAATTTTGTTCATAATTTTAAAAATACATGAAAATTACTAGTGTATAGACACAAATTGTCTAATGAAATAGATGGTTCACCTTTAATATGGGTTAAAGTCTTGAAGATTGGTCGCTAGAATTTTTTGTTCTTATAACAAGCTTTTTGATCTGGCAAAGAATTTTCGATTCGCTAGGTTTGATGATTAGGTAAGTGAAAGTACCATGTGTAGCGAAAGGAGGTGGGTTTCAAAGAACTAGGCAACTGAATTGGCCTAGGTAGTGTTTGGCCCTAGAATAACCAGGTTGTATTTGACCCAAGGGTGGCCCATTTGTGTCTTTATGTTATGCGTGTTGTTGATGTTGCTTTCCTTTCCCTCGAGAAGGAAAATGACCTTTTAATCAAATAAAGCTTCAGGCTCTCGTTGACCAATTCAATGGAGAATTTCCCATTTTTGAGTGTATGACTCAATCCTTAAGGAGATATCCTCTTCTTTGGGCCCTTGGCCCACCTTTTTTTGAGCCTATGACTCAATCTCTTCTTGGGAAGCCTTTAGGGCCCACAGCCCAAGGGTTTTCACCTTTTTAGGGTTTTCTCGTTCCCTCCTTGTAGAAGGAGGGGATTTTGGGTCCCTTCCCCCTTTATAAGCAAAACCTAGGGTCTTGCAAAAAGGAGAGATTACTTTTACAGCCTCAGGAAGAGAGAAAAAGAGAAGAAGAGAGAAAAAGCTTAGGGCAACTCCATTCCCTCCTCCCTCAACTTCACCTAATCACTGTCTAGGGTAAGGTGAGCACTGCAGCAGTGGTGTCCATGGCTCCTTCTCCCCTGTTCTTCATCTTCTTCGTCTTGCTTTTCTTTTTTTCTAGATCTAGGTCTATGATCCTTCCCGTCAATGGAGTAATCTACTCCATTGACTTTCAACGGGACATCTTAATCAAAAGTGTTCCAAGCTTATGGCACTGGATGTAAACAATTATCATCCTTTAGGATGATGTGAACTTGAACCTCTCCTAAAGCAAACAAATGACGCATTCGCAGCTAAACCACCAAAATCCCGCAAACACGCAACTAGAGCTTAGGTTGTCTGTACATGAGGGGGAGAATTGAGAGTAATCTTTGTATTATACATTAGCTACTCTCCCATTGTCAATTGGTTTGGACTTAAATGAACAAATTTAACACTTTGTTTTTTTCAATGTTGTTCATTAGCATAGATTTTCCTTTTGCTTTTTCCCTTCATTTGCTATACAATATGTTTTGTTTGTTGTCTTCCCTCTTCTCTGTGTGTGGAGCTTTTTTTTTTTTTTCCTTTTTTTCTTTTCCGTAAGCTCTGCAAGCTTACGGAAGATTGAATTGACCTTTTGGGTTCAGTGTGCATGGCTGCAAGATTTCCTTATGATGTTCTTGGTTTGTGTGAAGATGCTAGTGAATTTGACATCGAGAGAGCCTATCGTAGAAAGGTTGGAGAACTGACTGAGGCGTACGAGGTATTGTAGATCTGTAAATTTTCTTGATTCAAATACAGCAAATATTTTATGTTTGAACGCATTTAAAAAAATATATATTCTTGTTTGCTTGATTGTAGGTTCTGAAACGCAGGCAGAACCATTCAGTTGACCAGGTTGCAAAACTAAAGCAATTCAACTTTGTATATTATTTTAACGTGAAATATAGATGGTTTAGTTGTTTTTTGGCCCGTATTCTGCTATTAGACATGGAATCCTTGACATTGTGCAAGGTCAAAAGTTTGGATCCTTGTGGTCATTATGGAACCGCTCCCCTGCTAATCGAAATGGTGCTTGTCACCTGCTTGTTGGGTAAATACCCATGATTTGGGCAGTTTTCTGGACCCAGGCAATCCCGACTAGCCACTTGAATTGGTAAATCAAAAATCAGTGACCCCAGTAATCAAGCCGTGCTGAATCAATATGGGCAACTCAGTCTAACCCTTGAGATCAATAATTAGAATCTGTGGCTCCAGGAATAGGGGATGAATCAGTAGTGGTCGAGGAAGGTAGCCTCAGAATGTTGTCTCATTAACATTGTAGCTTTACAGAATTGGGCGAAATGAATGATGATACTCTACTATTTCTGTCGACATAAATATGTACTGAACAGATACTGGCGTCGGTTCCATTCACCAGTACGGTGGAACCCACACCTCAGTTTCTGTATGCTTCATTCCGTGACCATGTTGCAGTTGATGCTAGTATGCTTTTTTTTTACCTTTTGTTACTAATGCATACGCTGATTTTGGTTGTGTCCATTATTTGGTAGGTCATAGGAGGCCAACATGGTCCCAAGGTGAGGTATGACCTTTGGAAAATCTTTATTGCCGTTCGGAAACTACTGAGATTCATCGTTGCTGTGGGTACCGTGGTTCGTGCTTTGGCGAGATTTTTCAGCCGTTTCAAGAAATGGTAGAAATCCCTGCCGTGCAAACTTCATGCACAAAGAAAGTAGCTCTCTAGTATATTTACTGCTGCTGCTGCTGCTGCTGTTTCTTTTAGAACTAATGGTGAAATTTTTGAGAAATCTTCCTTCAAGAAAGCATTTCCATTGAAGTGTGGCCAGAATAGAAGGGTTAACCTTTGTCCAATGATGTCCCAGTTTCAAGCTGTTGGGTAACATCTTTTTCCTCCTTTTCTTTTTTTTTTTTTTTGCTAAGCAGCTGTTGGGTAACTTTCATATATTGATTTAATGGTTAGGTTTCTTGGATTCTACTTTGAGTCTCTAGCTATGCATGAGTATCTTTGTCATTTCAATATAGATAAAACAATTTGAGAAAATTCATTAGTGCTTATTTAATTGCTCATGTTTAAAAATGACTGATTTGGTATTTTAAGTTTTTCGAAAATGGCCAATTTAGTTTCTAATTAGTTGGACCGTTCGATTTGGATGAGAAAGCCGTGCTATGGATATATGACATCTAAAAAGGTAGATTTGAAATTTGTTGAAGAATCTATTTATTTTTTACTTTTTTTTAAAATAAAATTTTAGGAAAAAAGTATGGGGTTGATATGAATGGAATTTTGGATTAATATTAACATTTTTAGTATTAGTGGGACATTTTTATTTGCTTAGTTTTAATAAATTTTTTATAAAAGACCTGTTTCTTTCACTTTTTATTAATTAAATTTTCTAGAAATGAAGTATATTTAATAAGCTGTTTTTTCTTCCCCCTGACTGCAACAAGCCAGAAAAGTACTACGTGTTTAGGGGGAAAATGCATTAAATTTCACAGGCTTATTGTTTAAATTGATCGATAATTTTTATTCATAAATTCCAAATCTCTCCTTTTTCTCAACGTAAAACAATGGTTTTAGTCAAATTCAAAAACTTGCAATAACTTAAATTTGTGGGGCACTTTCTCTTCAAATCCCTGATCTATCGGAATAAGTTAATTCTAATTTATATATATATATATATATATATATATATATATTAAAATTTGTATGTAAAAGCAGGGTGCTGGACAAGGATCCTTTTAATCTCATATCCCTCACATTCTCTCGACCAATTTTAATGAATTTTTCAATAAATTCAATTGTATGAATGGAAAAAATATATATTAATACATATAATTATTAATTTTTAAGAGATTTATAAATATATAACTTATTCACAAGAAACATTGAAAATTTAAAGTATTTTTTTGGTGCAGAACCTAATTTTTTTAAAAAAAATTCAACCTACACAATCATGACCCCTAGGTGTCTTTTGACACGAGTCAATATTACAGATCAACGCAGCGAGGTGAAAATTCTTTTGCAGTTGGTTGGGGTTATACAACAAAGAGATTGACAAGCTAAAGGCTCCCTTTCGATGGACAACTTTTGTTTCTTTTATTTAATAAACTAATCAATATTTCGTAAAAATTTTAATTTTAAGTATAACAAAAAAATAAAAATCTTACTAGAAAAGACAATTGGTCTAGTAAAGCAAATTGAATGCACGAGTCAATTCAGGCTAGTCAATGGCAAGTTCAACTAATTTTGCTGATCGATTTATACAAATAAATAAGTCAGGCCAATTGACGGATCATAGGTCTGGTTGATCGGTCCTAAGAATAACTATCGATTCCCACCTCCATATATAATATCTTAAAAATTACGAATCGGGCGGAATTATAATGAAAAGAAAAGATGAGAACGGCGTCGTTTTCATCAGTGCGTTGCGCTATATAGCGCTTCCTTGTAATTGTCAGTAACCGGTACGGCAGTTAGGGTTTAGGGTTTTTCCCACAGCGTCGCTCCAATGGCGCCAGGCTTCTCGGCTCTTGCGGGCTTGGATCCCTCTTCCGCCAAAGCTGTACTTTTCAATCTCTCTATCTCTGTCTCTCTTCTATTTGTGCGACCTTTTACTTTGACAATGGGAGATTTATTGTTTCTGGGTTTTAACCACAGAGTGGTCGGTCGTTGCTGCGAGAAAGTTCCAGTCACCGCCCACCAGGGTTTCCTTCAATTTCCATTCAAAGTGGTACTTGTTAATTTGTACTTTTTTTTCGTTGAGTTTTCACTGTTTGTTGTATATTGATGATCTAGAGGATGTTTTATTTCTTTCCTGTAATCTATGTGTCCCTCTATGAGTACAGTTAATATTGCTAATCAGTTTCGGATTAGAATTTCGAATCGGAATTGGGGCGCTACGCGTTCTATCCATGTCACTGGTATGCTTTTGGATTTCTCGTTTTATTTTGTGAGCATAGATTACGAAATTTGAGTTTGAAATTTTAATGTATTCAACAGGGCGAAGCTCATTTTTTCGATCAAAGACCCATCCCATGCTTGGTAAGTCTTACCGGAAAAAAAAAAGATAGATATCCTTTGTCTTTTACTTTTGAATTACGGAGGCGATTGTTATCTTCCCTCTTCTCTGCGTGCTGAGTTTACTGAAGTTTTGACCTTTTGGATTCAGCATGTATGGCTGCGAGAGACCCTTATGAGATACTTGGTGTGAGCAAAAATGCTAGTATATCGGACATCAAGGAAGCATTTGATAGAGAAAAGGCAGACGTCGAAAGAGAGCGTCGAGAAATTAATGAGGCTTACGAGGTATTATAGATCCATGCAATTTTCGTGATTCAAATTGAGAACATATTTTATATTTGAACGTATTTAAAAGGATTCTTGTTTGCTTGATTGTAGGTTTTGAAAAACAAGCCGAACCATTCAGACAATCACCAGGTTTCAAAATTAAATTGATTCAAGTTTGTATATTATTTTGACACCAAAAGTAAATCTTTTAGTGGGTTCTTGGACTGTTTTCTCATATTAGTCATGAAATGCTTGATATAGGCAAAAGTCAAGAGTTTGAATCCTTGTAGTTACTAGGTCAGATTTGTGTATATTTAACTAGTAGGGAAAAAAGAAAGCATACCCATGACTTTACTTATTGGCCCAGACAACCTCAACTACCCACTTGACCTGAGCAAATAAAACATTGGTGACCCCAGTAATCGAACCATGGTGAGTCAATGTGTGCTACTTGATTAACAATAGGGTTTAATAGTTGGGGAATGGAGCATGAATCATAATAGTCTCATTAGTATTGTAACTTTACAGAATTAGCTGAAAAGAATGATGATACTCTATCATTTCTACAAATATAAATGCTTGTAGAACTGATACAAGTGTGGGCCCCTTTCATTAGTATAATGAGATCCACGTCTCACTTTCCTTATGCGCCACTTTGCAACTATGTTGTAGATTGTGCCAGCATGCTTCTTTCCTCTCTCTTTTTTTAAATAATGAATGTATATTGTTTGGATCCATTGTTTCCTAGGTTGAAGCAGGGCCTAACAGTCCCACTGCCGCTGATGTCTTCCGGACAGTGTCAGGTACCATTATTGAGGTACTTACCCTCGTTCATCTAGCCCCTCGCGTTGCTTCCATTTTGTGGCGTTTTTTGGTCAGTTTGAGGTAAGGATAGAAGTTTGTGCCAAAAGTAACTCGATGTACAGGGAAAGGGACCCTCTAGTATATTTGCCGTTGTTTCATTATTGTGTTTCTTTTACAAATAATGAAAAGAAGGGTTTAAATTCTGTGGAATGATGGTTTGACTGATTCATCTCATTCGATTAACTTCCAAACTATTGGCACGTGTTGATTCAGTGGTTGGGTTTCTTGGGTTCTACTTCAAAGTCTTTAGTTGGGAGTGCTGATCAAGGGTTGACTTGGGAGGCAGAGACGCAGACATGCATTAATAACATAGCTTTACACAATTGGGTAAAAAGAATTAGGGTAATCCTTCCCATACTGTTCACACTAAAAATGATGATGTGATGAGTTTTACCAAATCAACCTGTTGTGTAAAAAATGTATAACTAGAATAATGATACTCTATTATTTTAGAGCTGTGCTATGTGCATAGAAATGTTAATAGATACATGAATGGGCCCATCATTCATGCAGTGGGAACCACTCCTCACTTTCTTTATACTTCATTTATTTATTTATTTTTTATTATGATGATGTAGTTGATGCTAGTATATATGCTTTTCTCCCCCTTCTCCCCTCCTCTTAGTAAAAATAATGAATATCCTCATATTGGTTGTACACATTATTTGATAGGATGAAGTAGGCCCAAAGGGTCCCTCTGCAAGTGATGTCTTCTGGAAAGTACTATCTCCCACTCTTGATGTGATTTCCTACATTAATCTTGCACTTCGCGTTGTTTTGATCTTGTGGGCTCTTTTCTTGAGGAAAGGATAGAAATTTGAGCCAAAAGCAACTCAATGCACAAGCTCCACGCATAAAGGACCCCTTAGAATATTTCTTGCTGTTTTACCATTGTGTCTCCCTTAGAACTGGTGAAATTTTTGAGAAATTTTTCACCAAGAGAGCATTTCCTTCTAAATGTTGTTGGAAAAGAAGGGTTAACTTTTGTCGAACGATGTCTAAGATTGGAACTTGTAGTGATTAATTTCATTCGATTCGCCTTCACTTGTAATTATCTTTCATGCGTTGATTCACTGTTTGGGTTCCTAAAATTCTATTTCAAGTCTTCAAATGAGATTCTACGCATCAAGGAATATCAGTAGGTTTCATTATATTTTTTTTATAATCCTTCAATGTGTAGGATTGAAACTTTTAAAATTTGACGTATTTAGATTGAAGCCGGTCGCGCAACAGCCCCGCAATGCTTTGGCTCATCATAGGAGCCAAATTCAGTGGTTCAATGAGGGTAATACCTACGATTTAGGCAACCTCTAGATCCCAACAACCCCAACTAACCACTCGAATGAGTGAATAAAAAAACATAAACATAATGATCGAGTGAATCAAAGTATGCTAGATGACTAACTCTTGGGGTTTAAGAATTAGAATCTTGACTAAGGTTGCCCCTTGGAATGGGGCATGAATGATTAGTAGTCAAGGAATGTAGCTTCCCAATAACTAAAAATATTTGACACATTAAGTGTGTACTTGGCTGCTATTCAAAACTAAGTTTTAAGAGGTAATACTTAATTTTACAAAATCATGCTGATATGACATGTTTTTGGTTGCCACAAAACTCGATTTATAAAACTTTGCTTTGGTTTTTAGAACTTAGTATTGCAAAAGCAGGGAAAGGAGAAGATTACTAGAGATTTCATGTGCAGCCCTAATTGTAATTAGCTAACCAAAGAAACTTGGAAAGAGAGGAGATTAGTATTGATGTCATGTGCACATCACATATAGGTAAATTTTAGCTCAACGTATTCAGTTTTTGTTAATTCAAGTGGCGTTTGGCTATACAGTTCAAAATAAAATAGAAAAGCGAGAAAATCAAGGATGCGCAAAAATAAACTTTTGACCCAAGAAATGCTTACTCAAATGATCCTTATCCTATGTTAGTACGATGATAATGGACTTAATTTTATTTTTCTAATTTTGATTTTGAACTTATATTAGTGAAACAATTTGAGTCATTCTCCTTGACTTTCATTATTTTCCTTGGTTCTTTGCTTAGTTGGTGGCTCACATGGACAAACAAGTATATGGAAACGTGCTAACATGACAGACATGTTACTCTCTATCGTGAAAAGAAAAAAAATAAAAATAAAACCCTATACTTTCGAAATATTCTGATTTAAATCTAAAATTTCTATCTTTTTCCCTCACACTATTTTTATCATTATGCCTTAAGACTTATTTTAAAAATACCATGAAATTGATTAAAATGACCATTTGATTCGCATTCCGAGCACACAAAGAGATTAATTCTGCAATTGTAACTTGCCAACCACTCAGCCCGCTCAGCGTAGCTTGACCTGCCCAATCAATTTTATTATTATTTTCAGTTAAGATTTGTATATTTTTTAAATTCAGAGTTAGAATTATTGTTAAATAATAATTGAATTTTGAAACTATTAAAAGAAATAAAAATTTTACGAGTAAAAGAGTTATTCGTTTCATAAAATAATTTTGACCCACTACTAACCCGTCTGTAATGAATCGAGCCAATCCTATTGCCAATCGGGATTGCTCCAGTGCCGTTTTGGAAAGTGGGGGAGAAGGGATTCTATAAATATTGGGAGACAAGAAACTGCACATATTTTAGGGTTTAGGGGTCTTCCCATGCAGGAACGTTTCTGGTTTTCAAGCTCAGAAACCCTAAACTAGTTGTTCCAATGGCACCAGGATTCTTGGCTCTTGCGCCCGCCGATCCCTCTTCCGCCAAACTTGTGCTCTTCAATCTCTCTCTCTCTCTCTCTCTTTCGATTATGTGATCTTTTACTCTGATAATGAGAGATTTATTGTTTCTGTTGATTACAGCTTGGTGAGCCGTTGGTGAGAGATAATTACAGAACCCTAACACGCAATCCACCTAGGGTTCTTTCAGTTTCCACTCCTTCAACTGGTACTTTGAAGCTCTATTCTTATTTTTGTGCGTTTCGTGCTTTCAAGGGGTACCGTATTGATGGGCTAAGGGAATATGTTATTTCTTTCTTGTAATTTATGTGTCTGTGAGTACAGTTAATGTTACTAATCGGCTTCGGCTTAAACTCTCGAATGAAACTTTGGGAGTAAGGCGTTCGATCCGTGGAGCCGGTATGCTTCTTTTTTGGAATCTCTCGCTTTATTTTGTGCAGTTGTATCAGGGAATTTGAGTTTTTGAAATTTGAATGTATTCAAAGATTGTTCTCTCTCTCTCTCTCCCTCTCGTCATATACTGCTTGCTATCTTCGACAATGAATTGAAAGGTATTTCAGTTCTCCTCATATTTAGATTGGGGAGAAGAATTCTGTGCATGCTTAGCTCATACTCAGTCCAATTGATACATTAGTTTAATATTTTGGATCCTAACTTTCGGGAACGAAATTGCTGTATAATTTCACATCGAGCGAACTCTCTAGTCTCACAATTAGTTAACAAGATTCCAGTCACACCAAATGGGTTTTGGGATGGAAAATACCGGATGTTGCAGTCACAACCAATTTGTTTTGGAGAGACTCCACTGATGGCCAACGGGCTTTCGAGTGGAGATGGCTGAGACCCACATTCGCTACTTATGATTAGGTATTGTGGTACTTGAAGTATATCTTGATGAGCTACATCCCCCATCCCCATTGTCATATTGAACCGCAACTCGACGTGCCATTAGAGCTTGGTTGTTTTTGGCTCTAGAATAACCCAAATTTTGTTTAGCCCTAGAATGGCCTGGGTTGTGTGTTGTCCCTAGAATGACCGAGGTTCTGTTTGGTCCGAGGCTGGCGTTCGTGGCTGAGGTTGTATCTATCTGCATATGAGGGGGTATTGGGATTAAGGTTAGGACTAGGTATTAGCTACACTACTCCTACCATTGTCAATAGGTTTTGGACTTAAGAAAAATTAAAAACTCGTCTTTGTTAATGTTCCTTTGGTAGCATATGGATCTTCATTGCGCATGTTTCCCTTTCTTTACTTGCTATCCATTACGTTTCGCTTGTTGCCTTCTCCCTTCTCTGTGGGCTGAGCTCACTGAAGTTAAAATTGACCTTTTGGGTCAGCATGTATGGCTGCAGGAGTCCCTTATGACGTACTTGGTGTGAGCCCGAATGCTAGTGCACAGGACATCAAGAAAGCCTACGATAAAAAGTTTCAAGAAATTAATGAGGCGTACGAGGTATTTTAGATCTAAATAAAATTTCCTTGATTCACAGAGCAAATCTTTCATGTCTCAGGGTGTTTGAAAGGGACCCCTTGTTTGCTTGATTGTAGGTTTTGAAGGAGACCCATTCAGGCAATTACCAGGTATCGAAGTTGAATTGATTCAACTTTGTACATTATTTTGACATAAATTTTTTTTTTTGTTTGGCTGCATTTTGGTAATAATCGTTGAATCCTTGATATTGTGTAAGTTTAAAGGTTCGGATCCTTGTGGTTGTTAGGCTTGGTTCATGCATATTTACCTATTAGGATTCTGGGTTCGTTCATATTTACCTATTAGGATAGGAAAAAACAAGAGCTTATTACTTATGGGCCCAAGTAATTCCGACTAACCACTTGAAGCAGGAAAATCAAAATCTGATTGAGCCGTGCTGAATCAAGGTGGGCTACACAACTAACCCTTGGGGTTGACAATTAGTATCTGGCTCTAGGAATGGGGCAGGACTGATTAGTAATCAAAGAAGGTAGCAGCTTCAGAATGTTACAGAGAGACCCACATCGTGTGCAATTCATTTCGTGATCATGTTGTGTTTTTTTCCCCCTACTCAGCCATCATGCTATGGTTGATGCTTCAATTTAGTAATCACCCTTTTTTTTTTTGACCTTTGAAAAAAATTGAATTTACTAATAATGTTGGTCGCATGCATTGTATGGCAGGAGGCTGCTCATGATTTATGTAAACCAGCTTCGCAAAGAGGCCCACGTCATCACTCTGCCAGTTATTACTTTTGGAAAGTGCTTAATTACCTGCTTTTTTACTTTTGCTTGGCATTTGCTGTCGTTTCTTACGTAGGTGTTCTCTCTTTTGCTCTCGCTTTTACTGCTTGTGGTGTCCTTATGCTCACCGGGAACGGTGACTTGATCGAGAAATGCGCATGAAATACCTTTTCTGTGGTTTCGGTATTTTTTAATAGATTTTTTGTGATTTAAATTTTATTTATCATATTTTTTATATTTTTATTTTATTTTTAATAGATCTCTTTCATTTATTTATTATTCAATTCCATTAAGTGAGGCAAGCCAAGAAGGTACGAACGAAGTGATGGGCCCCTTAGAGAGAGGGGGGCGGCTTTCTTGTGGTAGTAATTGCGAACATCTTAGGCACATGACAAGTTCTTAGATTTACACATCATTATTTTAAATATAAATTATTAAAAATTTGGAATAAAAACATAAAAAATGGAAAAAATTAAGAAAATCTAAATAAAAAATAAGAAAAGTGAGGCTCCCATTTCCAGACGTGAGCATAAATATAATAATGGAATTAAAATTTCATTTTGGAAAAAGTGTACTAAAATTTCGCTGCTTCCAAATTTTCAATTAAAACGTAAATGTCAAGATAGATTTTCTTAATTTTTTTGATTTTTAAATTATTTTTCAAATTCTTATTATGATTTTTAATAATTTATATTTTAGATAATGATGTGGAAATTCAAGAGCTTGCTATGTGTCCCCTCGCTCAACGGAATTGAATAACACATGGATGAAAGGGGTCTCTTAAAAACAAACTAAAAGTACAGGGGTGTAATAAAAAAATTTAAACAACATGGGGTTTTTTAAAAAATGGCCCTAACTATATGGGGTCTTTCAAAAAATTTCCCCATGGATTAAATAGAAATTTGAACCAAAATACAAACTTCATGCTCAAGGAAGGGATCCGGTCTCGTATGCGTGTTGTTGCTGTTTTTTTTTTTTGGATGCAAACACTTTGATCGATTCTTTAGAAGAGAAAAGAAATTGATCGATAAAACTTTTAAGAAGGGGCAAAAAAAAAAAACAAAAGATGGAATCATTTTTGCCCTCGTTAATCGGGAGTTTATGAGAAAAAAAAATCAAAGGAGATTATTCCTTTGTGATTGTGAGTTGGAAACAAAAGGAATGGAGAGAAATTTGGTTATAAAAGGCTCAAGATTAATATATAATTGAATTTTTATAATTTATTATTTGTGAGTCAAACTGAGAATTTTAAAATTTTCACGAGAATTATTTTCTTTCTCCTTTTAAACGGATAAAGTTTGAGGAAAAATTTGAGATTTTCATTTTTTAATTTCTTTCCATACTCCCCTCTTTCTCTCCTTTATCATACTCCCAAATTGAGGAAATTTATATCCGACCCCTTCCATTCCTTTTTCCAAATCCTTAGGGTCCCATTTTAGGCCTTGTCATGAGTTGCATGGAAACCCACTGCAGTAATCAACGCCTCCCGCTTAGAAATTATTAAGAATTACAATTTGACGAAGTTCAATGGCCCACCACCCAGGCTCTTTTTCCTTTTTTTTTTCCCTTCGTTTTTTTGTTTGTCCTATGGGGTGAGGGACAACCACATGCAATGGAGTCAGGATCCTTTGAACTTAAAGTTCATCAAATTGTAAATTTGAATAATTTTAATTATTCATTATAATTTTTAAAAAAAATAAAGAAAGAAACTAAAAATTTTTTAAAAAAAGAGTAAGATTATCTAAATCCATAAATCCATGATTTTTTTAAATTCAAGCGATCTATATTTCATGAATTGATAGGATATAATCACCATATAATAGCATCCGATTCGAGTCTGAGCATTTCAAGCAAGGGACGAGCGTTACCACTGAACCCATGGATCCACTGAAACTTAACTAGCTTATATATAAAGAATATGTTTGCCTGCTATGACAAAATTAGTTTTGGCCCAGTTATGTGTTTGGCTCCATTGAAGGATCAAAAGTTGAGTGAGGCTATTAAGGGTAAGCATAATTTTTCCGAAACTAAATTTTGGGTCTCAGACTTTGTTTGACGGACAAACATGCAGGAAGAATTCCTTGGTGTTTGTATTCAACTCCCATGTTGTTTGTGTTTGTCTCTTTCTTTTTTTCCTTTTTCTTTTTTTGAGGATTCCTAATAGTTTCTCTTTTCCATTTGTTGTGTAAACAAGAACGAGAGAGAGAGAGAGTTGTCCCCGTGGGCAGCTCAGTTGGTTCCCAGCAGTAAAAGTGAGACCAAAGGCTCAGGATTGAATCCTGACTGCCACAAGGCACCAGGCCCAAAAATCCTCCTGCTGAAATAGGGGCTGCTGAATCACCACGATTTGCCTCCTCCATACTGATGGGGCAAGGTGTGGGGGCCCCCGGGTGGGGGTTCCACCTTTCTGAGACCAAAGAACGAGAGAGAGAGAGAGAGATAGAGCGACCGACCCACCGACTAAGGGTGGATAGCCGCCGTCGGTGCCATGACAGGGTGCTGGTATTTGCCCGGGCGTACTTTGCATGTTGCTTATCGAATTCATATACCCCTCCCATAAAAGTGCAATGAATTTGGGCAATCTTAATTATTCACCTTTAATTTTTTTCTCATTTTTTTAATAATAAATGGTTAAAATATTTTAATATTTTTCTATCTTTTTTTATAAGGGGAAATTATATTTAGTCCCCCCGTGGTTTAACGTTGTTAAAGAGAACCTCTTTGCGGTTTGAAAATCAGCACATAATCCCTCTATGGTTTCAATGGACTTGTAAAAATTAACTTTTTCATCAAATCTAACGGTTTGTTCTTCCATAAATTTGTTAGCATTTAATATAAAAAAAGACCTTAATTTCTCAAAATACTCATAAACTAATTTTTTAACTCTTACCGTAGTAGTGCTCAAATAAACTAACACTTTTATACTTCTTGTATCTTGAAAAAATATATATTTTGCAGAGGTTATATATTCATAATTGCAGCTAATCATAATGACTAAAAGCATAGGTGCACGCACAAATGCTTCTTTTTTTGGCACAATAAATATATCTTTTTTATCGCCTAAGAATTGTATAAACAACTATTTTTTTGATAACTATTGTGATTAAGATAAGGAGTTAATTTTGGGCAATTTGAGAAATTAAAGTCTATTTTTTCCTTTTAAACACTATTTTTTTTTTTGAAAAAACAAATAATTAGATTTAATGGAAAAATTAACTTTTGCAACTCTATTGAAATCACAAGGGGGCTATGTGCTCATTTTCAAATCACATGGAGATTTCCTGCAATGAAGTCAAACCATGAGAAGGTTAAGTGTAATTTTTTTATTTTATAATAAATAGTTAAGATTTTCTAATTTTCTAAATCAGTGACTCTTTAGAGGATTTGAATTCAACTACCCACATCATTATAAGTTCGCAATCAAATTAAATCCTTTCCAATTAAATCCTTTCCAATTCTCTTTACTCCCTCCAAGTTAAAATTTTGAGGGTAAATTTAATTTCAAATAAAATATTTTCAAATTCTGTCGATTTATCTTTTCTAATTCTTTCTATTTCCAACGTAAAATTTGGTGGGTAAATTTAATTTTGAATCCAGTATTTTTAAATTATTTCTATTTCAAATTTTACTAGAAATGATTCTACGAGCGTATTTGATTGTCACTTAAAACTAAGTTGTGGGAGTCAAATTTTAATTTTAGTCAAATTTGATAAGGTGATGTGTTTGGTGGGTACAAATTTAACTTTACAAAATTTAACGTTGAGTCTCAAAACTAAATCTAAAACTAGTATTCAGTTCGGTTGAGTTTAATCAAAATTTAATATAAAGCAACATCTTAGTGTAAAATTTATTTATTTAGTTTTTAACATCAAAAGTTTAGTTTAAAATATTATAATCAAATAAACAAAATTAAGTTTTTATAAAACTCAATTTTAAAATTAAAACTACATTTTGTAAGTTTTGAATTCAATTTTGGCAGCCATAAATCAAATCTTTCTCTCCTATAAATGATATTCCAGAGACGGGCACTTTTAGGGTTTACGGTTTTTCTATAAACAGATACGACACGTTTCTGATTACAGAAACCATAAATCAGTTCCTCCAATGGCGCCAGGCTTCTCCGCTCTTGCGCGCGCGGATCCCTCTTCTGCCAATCCTGTACTCTTCAGTCTCTCTCTCTCTCTCTCTCTCTCTCTCTCTCTCTCTCTCTCTCTCTCTCTCTCTCTCTTCCACTTATGTGATCTTTTACTTTGATAATGAGAGATTTATGGCATTTGTTAGTTACAGCTTGGAGAATCGTTGCTGAGAGGAAATTACAGAGCCCTAATACGCAGCCCACCTAGGGTTCTTGCAATTTCCACTCCTTCAATTGGTACTTTGAATCTTTATATATATATATTTTGGGTTTTGCGTTTGTGTATTTATGATCCAAGGGATATATTATTTCTTTCGTAATTTATGTGTGTGTCTGTGATTACAGTTAATATTACTAATCGGGCTCGGCTTAGAGTTTCCAACGAAAGTTTGGGCGCAAGGCATTCTAGCCACCGCACTGGTATGCTTCTTTTCGAAATCTCCAGCTTTATCTTCTGAACACAGATCTGGGAATTTGAGATGGATATTTGAATGTGTTCAACGATTGTTCTCCCTCTCCCTCTCTTTATATACTGCTTTCTGCCTTCGATAATCAAGGAATCTTAATTCAGTTCTCATCATATTTAGGTCGTGAAATTTCAAACCAACAGAACTCAAACCTGCAATAGATTAATAAGATATCAAGACCACTCGACTCACATCCAATTGGCTTCGGGATTGGAAACTCTGGACTTTATGGTCCCAACCAATTTGTTTTGGATAGGAACTTCCGGTCAGAGCCTATTTATTTTAGAATAGCAGCTGTCGAGTCCCATATTGGGTTGGATTAGTTATTGTGGTGCTTGATGTACCATGTTGATCTACACCCGCATTACCCTAATAGCCACAGAATGGGCCATGCTGTGTTTAGCCAAGGGTGATGTTAGTCCCAATATAAGCACTCAGAGGGGGGGGGGTGAATCAGTGCACTTTAACAATTCGTATGTCTTTTCGAAATTTACTTGTTACGGCAAGTATAAAACAAGTAAACAAGACAACCAATCGCAAACACAATATTTACGTGGTTCAGCTACACAATGTGTGTAACCTACGTCCACGGCTGGTTCGGGTTCACTACCGTCACCAACGAATTCACTATAATTGTATTGGCTCTTCACTAGAGCGATACAACGGTCTCACTGACCAATAAAAATATTGTCGTCCCTTCACTAGGTTGACAAACTTACAGTGCTTCAACAATAATAAATTTAGAATGATAAAGGCAACTCACGAAACCAAGCGCTTTGTCGACGTACGAAGAGCGCAAAGTAGTCGAAGTAGCTTCGGAACACGTACCAAGGCTGCCACCTTCTCCAGCCACGAAAATGGTACCACGGGTCACCGGAAATATATTTTGGGAACTCTACACACAATTCTCACAAGTGTTTCCCAAACTCACATAAACTCGACCCTTTGAAACCCCAAAAGTGCTCAAGAACAACCAAGGCACTCAACCACCACCTTAGGAGAATTTCTCTCAATTCTCTCACTCAAATGCTCTCTCCAAGCTTATGGAAGGTGTGATTTTCGTCCAAGGGAGAGGCCCTCCTTATATAGCCCTCCAAAGGCTCCAAGACATGGCATAGTGGTGGAATTAATTACTCCTCCAAACATGTTCCATGTTTTAGGGGTGGGAGACTAATTATGGTGTCTCCACTAGCCAAAAACATGGCATAAATTCCTCCACCAAATATGCTCCATGTTTTGGGGGGTGGGAGACTCATTATGGTGTCTCCACTAGTCAAAAGAAGCCTCCAAACATGGATGTCCTTGAATACCAAACAACATTCCTCAAATTAGGGGATTTTGTCACCAATGGTGGACCAAATGGTAGCATGGCTGCTGCCCACGAATTTTGACTTGGTCCAAGTGTATTTGGACTCCTCCAAGTGTAATTGGGCTTGTTTAGTTGCTGCCCATGTGTGCCAAGCCCATTAGTTGGCCCAAATTCGTCACATTGCACATTTAAGCCCAAAATGGTCACCCCAAAGGCCCACCACGAATTTCATAAGCCCACTGCCATTCCTTGACCTCATTGCAACCCATTTAGCCCAAATTCACCTCAATGTAGCCCAAAAACTCCAAACAAGCTCCATTTAAGCTCAACATGGCGCATATGCTCCAATTAGGCCAAACCGGGCTCAAACCGGGCTCAATTATGACGCTTTGACCAAAACCGATTTTCCTTGCACCGTTTGTGTACATACCACTTTATTATGGTATATTATAGCTGCTGGTGTCTTCCCATGGTCATCGGATCATCCGGAGTGCGTCAAATCAATAACCGCTCCAAACTAGGTCAAACCGGGCTCAATTATGACGCTTCGAGCAAAACTGATTTCCTTTTGCTATTTCGACATCATGAAGTCATCTATAGACAATGGGCCTGATATTCCGGTGATGCGGACACCCAATTAGGCTTGCCAACAATGACAACACCATAACATTCCAATGGGAACAACAATCTCCCCCTTTGGAATTGTTGGCAACCTACATGCATTTTGGGATACCTTTGAGATCCTCTTTCAATTAGGACTCCCCCTTGAGTGATGCTCTCCTCTTCAGGCCATGAACTCCCCTTTATGCCGTTGCGGTACTAATACCGTTACTCCCCCTGCATGTATGCACTCTTCTATGCTCTTCTTGTATTACCTCCCAAAATCAGTAACTTTCTCCCCCTTTGACAACCATTTCAAAGGAAGGTAAGAGCAAGGAATCACTGTGCGAACCCATCCTCTTCTAGTTGGATGGAATGGGTTGAACTCCGAGGCTCAATCGGTGCTTCTCGAATGTTGCTGTTGGCAATGGTTTTGTGAAGATATCAGCAACTTGCTCTTCCGTGGGCACATACTCCATCAGAATCACTCCTTGTTCAACCTTCTCTTTAAGAAAGTGATAACGAATATCGATGTGCTTCGATCTTGAGTGTTGAATAGGATTTTTGCCCAAACCGATAGCACTTTGGTTATCACACATAATAGAGATAGGCAACCGTACCTCATCAACCATGTCAAGCAATTGTCGGCGCATCCATATGACTTGCGTGCATGCTGATGTTGCTGCCACATATTCTGCTTCTGCTGTGCTCAATGATACGCTGTCTTGTTTCTTGCTGAACCAAGAAACACACTTCTTTCCGAGAAAGAATGCACCACCCGAGGTGGATCGTCGATCATCGGTGCAGCCAGCCCAATCAGCATCACTATACCCAATCAATCTGATACCATCATTTTTAGTATACCATAGCCCAAAATCCGACGTACCTCGAATGTATCGAAGGATTCGTTTCACGGCTACCAGGTGTGATTCTTTGGGATTACTTTGATATCTCGCTGCTTGACACACGGAATGTAGAATGTCGGGTCGAGTAGCCGTCAAATATAGAAGACTCCCAATCATGCTTCTATACTCCTTTTGATCAACACCTTTTCCATCTTCATCCTTGCTCAATCTACATGCAGTAGGCATAGGAGTACTCACCGGTTTACACTCCGCCATGCCGAACTTCTTCAGAAGTTCTTTGACGTATTTGACTTGTGAGATGACAAGTCCATCATTCCGTTGAGAGACTTGTAAACCGAGAAAGTAGGAGAGTTCACCAATCATAGACATCTCGAACTCATTCTTCATCTTCAAGGCAAAGTCATGGCATAACTTTACCTTATCGCCTCCGAATATGATATCATCGACGTAGACGACAATGACCAATTGCCCTTCGTCACTGTTCAGCACATACAAGTTGCTATCCACGCTTCCCTTCTTGAATTTTAGCTTGCGAAGATATGTGTCAAGTCTTGAGTACCATGCTCGAGGTGCTTGCTTAAGGCCATACAATGCCTTCTTTAATTTGCATACTTTGTTCTCGTCATCGCCTAGAACAAAGCCGTCGGGTTGTTCAATGTACACCTCTTCCTTCAAGTCCCCATTCAAGAATGCCGATTTGACATCCATTTGGAACACGGTGTATCCTCTTTGTGCAGCCACAGCAAGGAATAACCGAATTGCCTCAAGTCTCGCCACAGGTGCAAAGGTCTCATCAACATCTATTCCATTAATTTGAGAATAGCCTTTGCATACTAACCTTGCCTTGTTGCGAACAACTTTGCCGTCCTCGTTCAATTTGTTCCGGAAGACCCATTTAGTTCCGATGATGTTCTTCCCGGATGGTCTAGGCACTAATTCCCACGTACCGTTCTTCTCAATTTGATCCAATTCTTCATTCATAGCCTTTGCCCAATGCTCGTCCTCTTGAGCTTCAATCACGTTTTTGGGCTCGACCTGTGAGATTAGGGATGTTGCACTTATATTCTTTGCCTTTCTTCGTGTCTGAATTGGTGCATCAACGTCTCCAATAATGTGGAAATCTCCTATTTCGCATCTCCCCGAGTTCTTGACCTGTTCTTTAGTCCAATTCTCTTTGGACTTCTTTGCATTTCTGACATCAGGTACTTGAGTGACGTTGTCACTTTCATCCCCCGAATCATCAGTAATCTCCAATTCTTCCTTGCTTTCTTTTTCATGTGATTCATTTATAACGTCATCCCCTTTTGGTGGAATATCTAAAGGAGTAACATACCTCTCATTTGCCGAATTGGGGTCATTCTCCACAACTTTGACATCACAGCTTTCTACCGTCCGTTTAAGCCGTTGATTGTAGCATAGATATGCCTTACTTCTTTGGGAGTAGCCGAGAAAGATTCCCTCGTCAGCTCTTTCCTCGAATTTTCCAAGCGACTCATCCTTGTTTTTGATGAAACAGGGACTCCCAAATACTCTAAAGTATTTCACGGTAGGCTTTCTTCCATTCCACATCTCATATGGAGTCTTGCTAGACTTAGGCCGCAACAACGTTCGATTTTGCAAGTACACTGCTGCTTCGGTAGCTTCCTTCCAAAACTTCACCGGAACACCGCTCTCGATCAACATCGTCCTCGCCATTTCAATGACTGCTCTATTTTTCCTTTCGACAACACCATTTTGTTGAGGTGTTCTCACACTCGATCGCTGATGCATGATGCCGTGGTTTGCCAGATATGATTCGAATTCGTTGGATGTGAATTCGCTACCATGATCGGACCTTAACGCTTTGATCTTCTTGCCGAATTGTTTCTCCACCCGTTTCTTGTAGCTTTTGAAGCCTTTAAATGCTTCATTCTTTTGACGGAGATGTATAATGCATGTCATGCGGCTATAATCATCTATCAGCAACATGAAATATAATTCGCCATTGGTACCTTTATTTCGCATAGGTCCACACAAGTCCGTGTGTATCAGGCTCAGCAAGCTGGAGGAATTATGCTCTTTCACTTTATGAGGGAATTGTGCCATCTTCCCCTTTTGACATGCTTCGCAAACGGTCTCTCTGTCCCGTCTCATTTCTGGAAGATCACTGACCGCCTTTTGTATGGACAATTCTCTCATGCTCTTTTGATTTATGTGCCCAAGTCGTCGATGCCATAGTTGATTTTGATCTTCCACGCTGATTAAGCAGGCATCGTCTTTTTCTCCCAGTTGGTATAAATTGCCCTCCGTTCTTGAGCCCTTTGCCACCACGATTGTGCTTCCGGCCTTCTTCACCGTGCAACCTTTACTTGTGAATATCACTTCATGACCCGATTCACATAGTTGGCTAACACTCAATAGATTGTATTTGAGGCCTTCGACAAGTAGCACCTCCTTAGATGTAAACTTTGCCCCATCGATTTTGGCAACCCCTTTTCCTTTAATTTTCAAAGAGTCATCGTTGCCAAATTTTACCTTTCCACTTGCCGCATCAGAAGTACTTTGGAGTAGCTTCGCATTACCCGTCATATGTCGGCTGCAACCGCTATCGAGGATCCAACGCGAATTCTTTGTAGTTGCCTTGAGTGCAACTTCCACCACGTTCGCTTCTTCACATTGTTCCACCGCGATTGCCTTCTTTTTAAACTTCATGATTTGTTTTGGCATCTTTTGCGCACTTTGCCGCACTTGACTATTCATTCCATTTTTGTGGGGACTTGGAATGAATGTCATGCAATTTCGAGCGTAATGCCCCAAGTAGTTACATCTATGGCAAATAACTTTCTCCTTTTGTTCAAATACCTGGAACCGGTTGTACAGCTTCAGAGGAGGAGTTGTGCGTTGTCCATAGCCATTCTTCAAGGGTTGAACAGAATGTGCATCACGTTGATGAGGCCTTGCTACCATCCTTCTCCGGCAATTCCTCGCCATATGTCCGTAAATGCCGCAGGAGTAGCAATACCCTCTGAATGCCGTTGCATAAATGGTTCTCCGCTTAAGCTTTGGCTGCTGCAACTCATCGGGTTCGGTGCCGCAAATATCAAATTTGGGAAGCCTTACAGGAATCTTTCTTTGAACCTCCATCTTCTTTGCAATCTTCTCCTTTACAAAGGTAGTGGTCTTTGAGGTTTTGGATTTATCTTCCTCAAAGCCAATCCCTTGTCTTCCAAGCGAGTGAGGTCTTTGCAATGCAAGACACTCATTGAGCTTTTGTGTGGCCTCGTCTTGATTATTCAACACGGCAGTACTAGAGCTTGAACCATCATTGAAAGCAAGAGAAGAGCTAACTTTAAATGCTTTCATTTGTTCGCTAACCTTTTGTTTGATGGTGCAGAGCTCACTTTCAAGTTTGTCGATGTAGGCAGCCTTTCCGTTTAGCTCGGTGGTAAGATCATCACATATCTTTGCATATTCTTCGCATTGGATTTTTAGCCTTCCGACTTCGTTGACTAGCTCATCTTTATCATGCCTCAATGCTTTCTTTTCTTTTTCGAGCTGAGAAACAACGACAATGCATCTTTCAATCTCACCTTGCATGTCGACCTCAGCATCCTCATCTTCTGCCGCAGAATCTTCTTGCGTCTCGGAGGCCATGAATGCGATGTGCTCTTCATCTTCGGATTCATCATTGGATTCTCCTTCGCTGGATGAATTGGATCCTTCTAGGATTTTGCTAAGGAGATTCTTCAACGCTTTAACGTTCTTCGAAGAATAGCCTTTCTTTTTATACCTCTGGAACTTCTTCTTCTTGTGGTTATCTTCTTTCTCATCGTCACTTCCATCTTTAATATTTTCTGGACAATCCAGAGCATAGTGGCCAATTTTACCACACTTGAAGCATTTGAAAGGAAGTTTACCTTTGTATTTTCCGGTTCCCTTCTTGAAGTTCCTCGAGATGTACGCCTTTATATTGTCTTCTTCTTCATTGGGTGCACGAATTTGGGATGAGCTAGAATCTCCTCGCTCATTTGTGTTGCTCATGGCTTTGAATGCAACCTCTTTAGCTGATGTAGAAGTACTCGTCGTTCTAGCAGCTGCACGTCTCATCTCATAAGCAATTAATACGCTTTGCAGCGTGTCCAAAGAGAGTGTGTTTAAGTCTCTTTCTTCTAAAGATGAAACCTTCGCATCATATGACTCGGGTAAAGATCTTAGGATTTTCTTTACCACAGTAGCATCAGTCATATCTTCTCCATATCCACGGATGCAATTAACGATCTCAATAACTCTATTGAAATAAGGTTCAATAAATTCTTCGTTATTCATCCTTAGTTGCTCGAACTTACTTCGGTAAATTTGCAGCTTTGCTTCTTTGACCTTGCTGTCACCTTCGTAGATGTTCTCCAGTTTGTTCCACATCTCCTTCGCCGTCTTGCAATTTTTCACCTTCGAGAACTCAACTTCATTAAGGGCGGATAGAATTGCATTTGAAGCTCTAGCATCGGTTTCAAATGCCCTCTTGTCAGCATCCGTCCAAGCCACACCTTTAGCCAGGGGAGTGTAGCCTTCATTAAGAACAATGTCGTAGATTTCAATGCTTAGAGCGCCCAAGTGCTTCGTCATTCGACTTTTCCAACTTGAGTAGTTGGAGCCATCAAACAGAGGAACACCCATCTTGCCGACGCCGGAGTAGTTCATATTTCGCCTTGCTGTTGTGAGCTAATGATCTAACAGGATGTTAAGCCCTTCAATGTCAACTTAGCTCTGATACCAATTGTTAGTCCCAATATAAGCACTCAGAGGGGGGGGGGGTGAATCAGTGCACTTTAACAATTCGTATGTCTTTTCGAAATTTACTTGTTACGGCAAGTATAAAACAAGTAAACAAGACAACCAATCGCAAACACAATATTTACGTGGTTCAGCTACACAATGTGTGTAACCTACGTCCACGGCTGGTTCGGGTTCACTACCGTCACCAACGAATTCACTATAATTGTATTGGCTCTTCACTAGAGCGATACAACGGTCTCACTGACCAATAAAAATATTGTCGTCCCTTCACTAGGTTGACAAACTTACAGTGCTTCAACAATAATAAATTTAGAATGATAAAGGCAACTCACGAAACCAAGCGCTTTGTCGACGTACGAAGAGCGCAAAGTAGTCGAAGTAGCTTCGGAACACGTACCAAGGCTGCCACCTTCTCCAGCCACGAAAATGGTACCACGGGTCACCGGAAATATATTTTGGGAACTCTACACACAATTCTCACAAGTGTTTCCCAAACTCACATAAACTCGACCCTTTGAAACCCCAAAAGTGCTCAAGAACAACCAAGGCACTCAACCACCACCTTAGGAGAATTTCTCTCAATTCTCTCACTCAAATGCTCTCTCCAAGCTTATGGAAGGTGTGATTTTCGTCCAAGGGAGAGGCCCTCCTTATATAGCCCTCCAAAGGCTCCAAGACATGGCATAGTGGTGGAATTAATTACTCCTCCAAACATGTTCCATGTTTTAGGGGTGGGAGACTAATTATGGTGTCTCCACTAGCCAAAAACATGGCATAAATTCCTCCACCAAATATGCTCCATGTTTTGGGGGGTGGGAGACTCATTATGGTGTCTCCACTAGTCAAAAGAAGCCTCCAAACATGGATGTCCTTGAATACCAAACAACATTCCTCAAATTAGGGGATTTTGTCACCAATGGTGGACCAAATGGTAGCATGGCTGCTGCCCACGAATTTTGACTTGGTCCAAGTGTATTTGGACTCCTCCAAGTGTAATTGGGCTTGTTTAGTTGCTGCCCATGTGTGCCAAGCCCATTAGTTGGCCCAAATTCGTCACATTGCACATTTAAGCCCAAAATGGTCACCCCAAAGGCCCACCACGAATTTCATAAGCCCACTGCCATTCCTTGACCTCATTGCAACCCATTTAGCCCAAATTCACCTCAATGTAGCCCAAAAACTCCAAACAAGCTCCATTTAAGCTCAACATGGCGCATATGCTCCAATTAGGCCAAACCGGGCTCAAACCGGGCTCAATTATGACGCTTTGACCAAAACCGATTTTCCTTGCACCGTTTGTGTACATACCACTTTATTATGGTATATTATAGCTGCTGGTGTCTTCCCATGGTCATCGGATCATCCGGAGTGCGTCAAATCAATAACCGCTCCAAACTAGGTCAAACCGGGCTCAATTATGACGCTTCGAGCAAAACTGATTTCCTTTTGCTATTTCGACATCATGAAGTCATCTATAGACAATGGGCCTGATATTCCGGTGATGCGGACACCCAATTAGGCTTGCCAACAATGACAACACCATAACATTCCAATGGGAACAACAGGTGACTCGTTTGTGTGTTGTGCAGATGCAGAGATCAAGTTTTGTCTGCAAGTTTGGGGGGGAGGGGGGTATTAAGAGTAAGGTTGGGACTAGATATTCGCTACTCATCCATTGTCAATTAGTTTTGGAGTTCAAACAGTTAAGAACTTTTTTTTTTTTTTTCAATGTTCTCTGTTAGCATAGATTCCACTTGTGGGGAGGGGTATTAAGAGTAAGGTTGGGGCTAGATGTTTGCTACTCATCCATTCTTAATTGGTTTTGGAGTTCAAACAACTAAGAACTTTGTTTTTCAATGTCCTTTGTTAGCATAGATTCCATTTTGTTTGTTATTTTTTTTACTTGCCATCAATTATGTTTTGCTTGTTGTCTTCCCTCTTCTCCTTGTGCTGAGTTTACTGAGGTTTAAACTGCCCTTCTACGTCCAGCATGTATTGCTGCAAGAGACCCTTATGATGTACTTGATGTGAACGAAAATTCTAGTGGATTGGACATCAAGAAAGCCTATCATATAGCACAAGTAAGCACTGAAAGAAAGTATCGAGAAATTAATGAGGCTTATGAGGTATTTTTAGATTTGGGAATTTTCCTTGATTTCAAAAAGAGAAGATGTTTTGTGTCAGTATTTTAACAAGATTATTCTTGGCTTGGTTGTAGGTTTTGAAAAATGGGCAGAACCATTCAGGCAATTGCCAGGTTTCATAATTAAATTGTTTTGACTTTATATATTGTCTTCATGTTAAAACTAAATGCTGTAGCTTCCTGTTTTTTTTTTTTTTTTTGGCTGTATTATTATATTAGACATGAAATCCTTGATATTGTGCAAGGTCTAGGGTTCAGATCCTTGTGGTTACCCTGTTGAGTTCATGCGTGTTTACCAAATAGGGGAAAAGAGAATTTATTATTGAGTTAAATACCTATGATTGGGAAATTACTTATTGGCACAGTTTTCCCAAACTAGCCACTTAAACTGAGTAAATGAGAACTGAGGATCCAAATAATCAAACCATGGTGAATCAATGTGGGCGACTCAAATTACCATTGAGGTTAATAGTTAGAATCTCGCTCTAAGAGTGGGGCATGAAGCAGAATATATTCTCGCTAATATTTGTCCTTTACAGAATTCGGTGAAAGGAATGATGATACTCTATTCTTTGTGTGAACATAAATATTTGTAGAACAGATTCACTGGTGGGCCCCATTCATTACAGTCTGATCCACACTTCAGTTTCCATACACTTCATTTTGTGACTATTTTGTCATTGATACTACTAGGCCTTTTGCCTTCGGTTAATTATATTAGTTGTATGAAACTTTGTAGGTTGAAGCAGGCCCAGATAGTTTCTCTGCCAGTGATGTTGCTCCGGTAGTGTCAAGTACCATTATTGAGGTACTTTTCCTCATTCATCTTCCTTCTCGCATTGCTTTGATTTGTGGGGTAAATAAAAAGAGGTTGGAGTTCCTACACCTGAGTGCAGGCACTTATCTGCTTTGTGAGGTAGATAAAAATGAAGTTGCGTCCAGGTGCTAGGACTTGCCTGGATCTGGATGCCAAAACTATTTAGTTTTGGTGAAAAAAAATTTAATATAGAAGTTTTTTTTGTTTTTTTGTTTACCAAAACAATGTGTGTTTTGGCACCCGAATGCTGGTAAGTTATTGCACTTGGGTGCAAAAACTCTTTTCACAATAAAAATAGGCAAGCCCAGTAATCCAACCATGGTGAGACAATGTGAGGTACTCGACTAGCCCTTGGGTTCAATAAATAGAAGGGAAAATTACACAAATGCCCACTAAAGTTTGGTCGAAATCTCGAAGTGCCCCCCAGAGTTTTAGTTTTGACAAAATAGGCCCTAAACTATGAAATAATACTCGATTTCCCCATAGTTGTCTAGGCGTTACCTTGGCGTCCAGGCAGTTCATAGGGGCCAAGGCGAGTGGTGCCTTGAGCACAACTAGTCCATTAAAGGTTTATTGCTGCTTGAATTCATCAAATATGGTAGAGTTCTTCTCAATTTCGTTAGATCTAGTGGCTTCTTGAGCTCCAAAACTTCAACTTTGATGGAGTTCTTCTCAAGTTTTCAGATCTGATGGAGTTTCTTGGTCAACCATTGACTAGGGTTTGAGGGAAAGGAACCCACAGGAGGATGGCCAGGTTAGGGTTTTATTGTGCTTTTTGGGCTTTTAAATCTTTGGGTTGCTGGGCTTTTTTGTGGGGAAAAGACCCAACTGGTAAGATCCATTATTTAAGCCCAAATGTACTTTTAAAAATTGAATTGGGCATGGTTTTCTCCCTCCATCAAATGGGCTCAAATTCTAACCTAAATCCCAAATTCCTTCTCCCTTCAAATAGATTCAAAAAGTTTGCTCTCCAGAGGAATGATGGCTGCCATCAGATATGTTCTTCTTCTCTTCTCCCCCTACATTTGTACAACTCCTCCTATCCCTCATCTTTTTCTTCGTGATTCCTCCCCTTCATATGGTGATTCCTCCCCCTCCTCCTTGTGCGAGATCTAGGGCCACGGACAGGCGCCTAAGCACCTAGGCATCCAGGCACCCTAGGCTTGCACAGCACCACCTTGGCGCATGGACAACTATGAACGTCCATCTTCCGTTAGGATTGCCTTCAACAACTAACGGTCTATCCTCCTAATTACACCAATGCCCCCTCAAGTTCACCTGAAATTTTGAATTCCCCCTCAAGTTCAATATGAGTATATAATCCCTACAATTTTGGGAAACGAAATGCAATGTATTTAACAAAGTAAACTTGAAATAGTAAAATTTCATTGAAAATAACATTTAAATTTACATTGCTTGAATAAAATTATTAAATGAGTGCCCCTGGGGAAAAGTGTTTTTACTGTATTGTGTCCTCCAGAATAACTTTGTTTTGAATCCACTATGCAAATTTCAACAGTAAGAATTGAATGGGCCTGAAAAATTAAGATGACATGTTAATTTGGTTGAGTAATTGTCTTATGAGTTTGAATATTTAAAACAGTCATAATGAGAAAGGTCTATAAATTTTTCAAAAACAAAATTTCAAGTTCATTTTGATAAATATGTTACATTTTTTTTTGAATTGAGCTGATTAAATGTACAAATTGAATTCGAGGCGTGACTTTATGGGTCTAGTAAACTTTGAGGGATAATTCGAGATTTTAGGTGAACTTGAGGGGGCATTGGTGTAATTAGAATGATGAAATGTTAGTGGTTGATAGCAATCCTAACGGAAGGAGAACATTGAGCATTATTCCATAGTTCACGGGGCTATTTGCCAAAATTGAAATTCGTAGTTGTCAAAGCGCTAAAACGAGGCAAAGTGCTAGGGGGGAGCCTGGATGCCCTGGCAGTAAGGTGCCCGCTTAGGTGCTAGTAAGGTGTCCAAAGCGTGAATAAGAGAAATATTGATCATTTACTCTAGATATAAAAATTCTAAGGTTAGATGAAAAAGTGGGTCAAGATGAGTGGATTGAGATAAATAAAATAATTTTGGTAAATAAGATAATTGTAAAATTAATAAATACTTTTTTTTTTGGGTGAGATTGTAAGATCTTAATTTTTTTTTTAATGTTTTCAAATTAAATAAGCAATTTTTCTTCTTTTTTCTTTTCAATTTTTTCCCTCCCTCTTCTTCTCCTTCTTCTTCTTTTTCTTTTACATCAAGGGTTCACCAAGGCGTTGCCAAAATGGACCAAGGCATTGCTCGCCATGGTCCATGGGAGCGCCTGGATGCCAAGGTGCCACCTAGGCAACAACACCTTGATAACTATGTTGAAATTTCAGAGGCACTTCGGGATTTAGTTTTCCGAAAATAGAATTTAGCTCTAGAATGGGTTATGAATGAGTACTGACCAAGGAAGGTAGCTTTAGAATGTAGTTTTGTTATTATAGCTTTACAGAACTGGGTGAAGAATGATGGTCACCACCCAGGCAATTCCAACCAGCTACCGTGTATCGAAGCACGCCACTTGACTAACCCTAGGGAGTTGAGAATAAGAATCCTGCTCTGTGAATGATTTCCTTTTGCTAAGTAGTCGTCCCTCGGCAGTATCATAGGAGCATCTAACTGCTGGAGATCCCCGAGACTAGGTTTTTACTTGGCAAACCAGAACCAGCTTAGTCCCTTTGGTCGGCAGCCAAGTGCAGTGAACAAATGGGCATGTGTTCACACTAAAACAAGCCGCAGTGATTCGAACCCATGGCCATTCAGCACCCAAATCTCTTGGGGGTGAGCTGCTAACCATTGGGCTACCAATTTGGTGGTCTCTATGAATGATTATTCATATAATGTAGTCTCATTAGTAATATAGCTTTTTAGAATGGCCAAAACATTAAGTTGTCCTTTGAACTTTGGCTTAGTTACTAATCTGGTCCTTGAACTTCAAAATTGTGAAATTTGCCCCATGAACTTTCCCCAACATTCCAATACTCAACACTATCATTTCCCTATTATAATTGTTGATGTAGCATCCAATAGATCTCATTTTTATATAAGAAACGCAAAGAAAGTTTTGGTTGGGATGAGACAACTACAGATAAGATTTGATGAAGAATACCCTTCTCCTACAGAGGATGTCACATGAGATGTTACGTCAATAATTACAATGGAAAAGTGATGGTGTTTAGTATTTGTAAGTGGAGAGAAGTTCATGGGGCACGTTACTCGGTTTTACAGTTTAAAGACTAAATTGGTAACTAAGTCAAAGCTCAAAGGACAATATGATGTTTTGGCCATTTAGAATTAGGTGAAAATGATGAAAAATACTCTATTATTTTAGGGCACCGAGAACCGGTGCCGGAACGGCCCCATTCACTAGTATAGTGGGAACCACACCTGACTTTCCTTGTGCTTCATTTTTTGCGACTGTGTTGTAGTTGATGCTGGTATGCTTTTGTCCTACTGTTGATACTGAATGTACCTACATTGGCTGTGTGCTTTATTTAGGGTGAAGGAGGCCCAGATTGGGGAGTGTTCGACGCCATGTATGCTTGGGTCTGCGAGGCATTGGCGTTCATTGCTGTTGTAAATCTTTTCGTTGTCGCTGCCGCTTTCAACTTTCTCTTTGTTTCGACGATTTTGCACTTTTTTTGGCAGAAACTGAAATTTTAACCAAACTCAACTCGATGCACGAACTTCATGCAAGTACAGGGAAAGAGACGACGCTCTCTAATATATTTGCCGGTGTTTCATTATTGTGCTTCTTTTAGAAAGAACTGGAAGCATTTTTCAGTGGAGAAGAGGATAAGCTTCTCTTGAGCTATGGCCCAAATTCGAGTTTGCAGGTCTCATTTGATTCACTTTCAGTTGTTTGGGTTTCGGTTCTTTAGTAGTTGGAGCCTTAGTTCAAGGGTGTCTTGTTCTTTAAGTTTATACAAAGCAAAGAATTTGGGTGAATTTCAGTATTAAATTTCTTGTTCGAGTATAAGTATTAAATTTCTTCACAGCGTCAGACTTAGGGGTCGTGTGATAAACAAGTTTGATTGACTTTCCATTCTAAATTCAATGTTGAATCGGTACTGATTGGTTAGGAGGTGAAATAAACGAGACCTTTGCGTGAACAGCCAATTATCTTTTATTGTTACGGTGCTACGATATAATGATATAATGTTTTATCATATATTCATAAATTAAAAATGTATAATGTTCGCCTTCCAATAATGGGTTAAATTTAGGACAAGGAACCAATCGTTGTAGGCGTTACTGGTAATTTCTACTAACCACTTTATTACATAGATTTCGTGGTGATTTAATCTAAATTTTTTTTTACCTCTTATTACTAATTTTATTAATGTATATCAACTTGTTAAAAAGAAATGGAATAGTTTCTCTGTCAAGCATTTAGAGGGGGAGAAAAGGGTAATTTCGGATGATTTATTTTCTTTTTTTAAAGATAATAAGTTATAAATGCACCACTAGGATAGGGTCAACGCAAGTATAAATGCTTTTAGAAGTGTTAATACTAATAAACCCAAAAGTATGCTCTTGCATTGTTTCCATGTTTCATTATTTTTAATTATATAACTTTATTTTTTATAATAGCATAACATGTTTGTAAATTGAGTATCAATCTCCGAGTTCAAGTAGTTCTTGTTAACCATTTGAAAAAAGAAAAAATAAATGGAAGGTTTCAAAAATTAAACCTATTTAAGTGGAAGTCTTTTATTTCAATCATACAAAGACATAGTTTTGAGCAAAGTATGGCTTGGAGGCTCGGCTCGATATGAGGATGGTAGGTGGCTCAAGGGGTTTTATACGTAGTTAGGGATTTACACTGCCACCGAAGTTTAGACAATATTATATAATCTAAAAATGGCATTAAATATGGATCTAAGTAATGTTATAGTTGAATCCGACTAAATTAAAGTAGTCATAACGAAATACGATGTTGGAGAGGATCAGAAAAGACTTATTCATAACATCCATGACGTTTTGAATCGAGGTTGGAATGTGAGAATAGGCCACACGTGCTGAGAAGGGAATAAGAGGTGCCGCTTGGCTTGCAATACACGACAAATATAGCCGATCATTCTGTCTTAAATTTCTCTCCCTTTCACCAAGAATTACGTCTATTTCTTTTTGCTCATTATTGAAAATTTAATCTATCATGAATAACTATAATACGGCGTCGTTTCTATTGTTCATGGCCAGCTGAGCTGTCGTGAACCAGTCCGGCAGTTATGGTTCTTTCTTCAAAGGCTCTGTTCAGTCTCCCATTTGGAAGAGAAAACTTCACAGGTTTGAAGGTTTATCGAGGGTTTTTCCGATGCTCTAAACAGTTAAAGAGTTCCGGATTTTTCACGCAAAGAAACCCTAAATGGGTGGCTCTAACTTCCCCATGCTCCTTCGCTCTTCCGCTCGTGGATCCCTCTTCCGATCCTTTCTGCATGACTTCCCCAAACCCGTACCCTTACAATCTCTCTCTCTCTCTCTGCCTATCTCTCTTTTCATAATCATGTGATTTGCTACCCTCTCTTACTTTGATAATGCCGCAAGAATTCTTGATGTGTGTCTGGGTTTTCCATTACAGCCAGGTGAACCATCAGCAAATTACGGCAGCATGAGATGCAACCCATTTAGGGATCATGCGACTCTCACACCTCCAACTGGTACTTTCTAGATTCCTCTTTTTTTTATCCTGGGATTTTTTTATTTTTTTATTTTTTTGCTTTGGTGTTAAGGATGTATATCTTTTTCTTTTATTGTAATTTGTGGGCGCTTCTGTGAATGCAGTTACTAATTGGTTTCGGCTTAGGTTGCGAATGGAACTATGGGCGCAAAGTCAAATTTAGTTCTCATAATATTTAGATTCTAGGAAAAGAGTACTTTGCTAGATTAGGCAAATATATGTTACGAATGATACAATGGTTGGATTTTATTTCTGACATTTTAGGAACAAAAGAGTTTAGAATTCAATTTCGTATCGGGAACTCACCTGCCTTGCAATTAATTAACAGGATATGGTGACCACATCCACTCACACTCGATTGGTTTTGGGAGAGAGAGATCTAAACTTTATCATGTTATAGAGGCAAACAACCAACCATGTGGTTACATTGGATGTTGTCAGAGTTGCTCGACATTACCTGGTATAAATTTTTTTTGGTAATTTTATACCGGGGGATGTGGAGCAACTGTGACAACATTTAATGTAACCACATGTGACATCACTTTATACCCAGTATAAAATTGCCGACAAAGTCTGACAATTAATACTTGAGTCAGCCAATTTGAGAGAAACTTTCACTAATAGCCAATTGTTTTTGGAATGAACACTGTCGAGTCCTAGATCAGGCGGGGATTAGATATTGTAGCGCTTGCTTGCAATACCATGTTGAGCTCTACCCCATATTGGGGTGTAAACAAACTCAACATAGCAGCGGAGCCGGGTTGTTCGTGGCCTCAGAAGGACCCAGGTTGTGTTTGACCAAGAATGGCTCGGCTGTGTCCCTCCGTGGTGCTTGAAGTGCCTTTCTGAGCTGTTCCTTCATTGCCAGTTGGTTCTAGACTTCTCATTGGGCTTCTTCCCCTTCTTCAGTTGCTACCATTCTGTTTTACCTCTTATCTCCCCTCTGCCTTTCCTCTGTGTGCTGATTTTGGAATTTTTACTTACTGAAGTTAGATTGACCTTTTAGGTCCAGCATTTATGGCCCTAGAATGACCCATGTTGTGGCTGGCTCAAGGTGAACCCAAGTTGTGTCAAGTTGTGTTTGGGCAGTGTTGAGCCTAGAAATGGCCCACGTTTTTTTGGCCCGAGGGTGGCTTGTTTGTGTCTTTGTGTTGTGCATGTCTGGAGCTCCGGTTGTGTCTGCATGTGAGGGGGAGCATTTAAAGTCAAGTGGGAACTAAATACTATGGTGATTGAAGTACCCTGTTGCCATTTTCAATTGGTTCTTTGGACTACGTAGAAAAAAATAAAAATAAAAGAAACTTTGATTTTCAATATTTTTCAGTAGCATAGATATTCATTGTCCTTGTCTCCTTTTCTTTATTTGGTACCCACTATGTTTTGCCTGTCGTTTTTTTCCCTCCTTCTCTCTGTGCTGAATTTGGGATTATGTTTACTGAAGTTTAAATTGATTTGGGTCCAGCATACATGGCTGCAAGAAATCCTTATGATGTACTTGGGGTGAACAAAACAGCTAGTGCATCAGAAATCAAGAATGCCTATTATCGAGTGAAGTTCCCATTCCCCTCCTCTTTGATAAATGTTCTTACTTGCAAAACAGATGTGCTTCTTATTGGGTGCATCTAGCTTCAATTGTACTATTTCTTTGTTCCTTCCCTTTCCTTATTAACTCATATTTTTCTTAATTTTTGTTTTCAGCTTGCCAAGAGGTTCCACCCTGATACAAATGGAGCAAATGCGGCCGCTGGAAGAAAGTTTCGAGAAATTAATGAGGCATATGAGGTATCTCAGATCTATAAAATTTTCTTGATTCAAATATATAGAGCAAATCTTTTTTGTAATAAGGATTCTTACCTGTTTGCATGATTGTAGGGTTTGAAAGACAGGCA